>OZ017742.1:184000060-184050060 GCA_963969285.1 Odontomyia ornata | reverse complement strand
ATCAGGGCTTTGAGGCGGTGTAGCAAGCATGCGAGTATTGTACAATAGCCACATTCGAACTTTATGCGCAGTGTGCTTAGGGTCATTGTCCTGTTGAAACAAGAAATCTTCTCGCATACCTAATTTGGCTGCACTTTGTTTCATGTTGTTTCGTAGAATCTCTAAATAAGAGTTCTGATCCATAGTATTTTCGATGAATGTCAGATTTCCAACTCCAGCAGCAGCCATGCAACCCCAAACCATAACACCACCGCCTCCATGTTTTACTGTTTTAATAGTGTTCTTGGGATTAAATGCTTCTCCTACTTTTCGCCAGACCCTCTTATGCCCATTTACACCAAATATACAAAATTTAGACTCATCCGAAAATAAAACATTATCCCAAAACGTTATTGGTTTGTCAATATATGCTTTTGCAAATGTTATTCTTTTTTGTTGGTTTATGGAACGTACAAGAGGTTTTCTTCTAGGTGTACGAGATGAAAATCCAGCTTCTACGACAGCTCTACGCACAGTTTCTGCGCTAACCTCCTTCTTATCATTAATTCCAAGAACATCGCAGATTTTTCTACAGCTTAGAAATGGATCTTGTTTTACCATTCGCGAAATTTTTCTCTTGTCCTTTGCACTTAGTTTAGATGGACGACCTGTTCGGAGCACATTTTCCACTCTATTTTCCTTCTTAAATCGATTTATCACTTTTTGAATGGTTGACCGACTTCGCAACACTAGTTCAGCTATTTCAGAATATGATTTGCTCTGATTTGAATGCAGATTAATAATTATTTCACGCTTCTTAATACTCAACTCCTTTTGACTCATTTTTTAAAAATTTTATTAAATAAAAGATACACCACGAATACGGACGCGATATTAAAGACAGCGGCCTACGGTTGTTAACTCACTCTGATAATATGAACTTGGGGGATTCCACTTTTTACAAATAACAGGGCATTTTCTGCAACTGTACCAAGACTTTTGTGGAGTAGAAAAGAGACATTGCCAACAAAAAATTATTGTCTTCAATCATCATTATTGCCGAATCCCTTTAAATTTATGAAAACTTAAAGTCAACAGAACTCGTATTATTACCATTTCATAACTTTTGGTTTTCAAATAAAAATATTGATTCAGTAATACAATTTTCAGTTACCAATTCTCTGTACCTTGACTTTTGTGGAAGACTGTATGTGTGTATATACATATATATATATATATATATATATATATATATATATATATATATATATATGTATGTATATATATATATATATATATATATATATATATATATATATATATGTATATATATGTATATATATATATATATATATATATATATATATATATATATATATATATATATGTGTATATATATATATATATATATATATATATATATATAAATATATTTATATATATATATATATACATATATATATATATATATATATATATATATATATATATATATATATATATATATATGTGTATATATATATATATATATATATATTTAAATATATATATATATATATATATATATATATATATATATACATATATATAAATATATATATATATATATATATATATATATATATACATATATATATATATATATGTATATATATATATATATATATATATATATATATATATATATATATATATATAAATTTCTCTCGAGAAATTTACATAAAACAACAAAATACAGGTACATGAGTCCATACTGGTCCGCAGAAGTCTACACCACTGATCACGAATGATCTCGCTGGTTGTACTCTAGATAATGGTAAATTTCCCATCGTCTGGGATAATAACTTCGGTCTTGCTCTTGCACATCTAACACAATGTTGAACCACAGACCGAGCCAATGACTATCCCTTCAATGGCCAAAACCACTGTCTTGCAGTTGCTAGCAGTGCTTGGGGGCCGCAATGTAGATTTTCTATGTGAATATGATTCATGAGAAGTTTTCTGATTGGGTCGCAGAATGGAATAAGCATCTGGTGCTTTGCGTCGTATGAAAGATTTGAGGCTTGCAAGCGATCACCGAATCGGATGATCCTTCGTTTATCTAAAAAGGGTGATAAGTTGCTGATGGTACTAATGTTAATTTCACCCTTTTTATTCAACTGATTGATTTTTTCGGCAAAACTTGATTTCTGCATGTTGCGTACAATCATATAGAGAGCTTCGTCTAGCTGCAACGGGCTTATTATGATGCATTTTTACCATGGAACCTGGTTTTCTCTGGTGTGGTTGATGAAGCGTCTCATATATGATACAATACGTTGTAACCTCTGCATAGAGTTCCTATGGTTAATTTTGTAAATGATTTCATCATCATCAGTTGACGTGGCTAGCGATGTCTGGGCGGTTATACATCTTTTACTTTTGGGGTAATTTTCCAGATGCTTTCCTTTGACAAACAATGGAGGCCATAAAGATTCTCTTCCATGCAGAAAGAATGGCCCATAGAACCACAGGTTACAGGATGTAGGGTTTTCTGGGTTGAGACCGCGTGAGAGTACATCCGCTGGATTTTCCTTAGAAGTGATATGACGCCATTGCTGTTGCAGTGATTTTTCTTGGATCTTGGCAATTCTTTTTGCTACGAAGAGTTTCAATCTGTATTAATCCAAGCTAGAACAATTTCAGAATCAGTCCAAAAGAATGATCGAGTTTCTTCAAGCCGCATATCAGTTTTTACTCGAGCCACCAAATAGCTCTAGTCGAGGTAGTGTTTGACGTGCAAGTGAAGCTACTCGGGATTTAGCGCAAAGGAGTCGAACAATAACTCTTCAATCGTTGGTGACCGAGCGGATGTATCCTGCAGCTCTGTAGGCTTGGTCAGAGGCATCAGAAAACGCGTGGATTTGGAGCACTTTTGACTTCTCTTGGGGAAATATGTATCGTGGGAATTGTATATTGTCTACTAATGTTAAATTGGTCCGAGAAACTTGATCCATTCCCTACGCAAGTCAGACGAAAGCTCTTGGTCCCAGTCAATGTTGGGCTTCCAAAGTTTCTACACGAAGATTTTTGCGGTGACGACTACTGGCGACATAATTCCGAGAGTAGTCAATCAGACGGGCTATATCTGGTCACGATTCGTTTGGTAATGCGTTCTGTTTGATCTATTTTTGCCTTGACTCTGAATTGATCAGTTTTCGGTAGCCATGTTAGTCCTAAGGTCTTAACATCTGCGTTGGTCTCTTTATCACAATCAAGCTCAATTTCTTGATCCACTGGAGCGATGGTTTGCAGGAGTTGCGGATGATTAGCGCATCATTTACGTAATTTAAATCCTGCTTGTTGTAAAATATGTTGCAATTACTTCTGCATAGCCTTAGCTTCTGCCAGACTGTCGGAACCAGCCATGCTATCATCAACGTAAAAGTTTTTCAGGAGAATTTGTACTCCTAATGGATTGGTGGTGATGTTTACATGAGCCTGTTTTTGAAGACACTTAGTAGCCAAATATAGAGCCGGCCTGGTGCCGTATGCTTCTGTTAATAGTCGGTAGCATTTGATGTTTTCTGGCGGATTGTTCTTCCACAGAATAAGTTGTAACATGCAGTCATCCATTTCAAGAAGAATTTGCTGGTACGTTTTGTGTACATCTGTAGTAAATATTTATCGTCGAAGCAGGATGGTAAAAAGCTCACTCTCGATAACTGGGCCAGAATGTAAGACATCGTTTAACGAGTAACCGTTTGATGTTACGCATGACGCATCAAACACAATTCGCAATTTCATGGTGCTGCTGTCTGGTTTCATTACACAGTGGTGTCGCAAAAAATAATGTTTTGCAGAGATTTAATTGATGTCTGCATCCTTCATATGCCCCAGATGTTTATATTCCCCCATGAACTTAATATATTCTTGTTTAACTTCGGATCAGAATAAACGCAGCTGGGTGAACGGACACATGGCCAAAGCATGATACTGACCATATCACCTTCAGGAGTGCCGACAAATTCGATCATGATAACGAAATATTCTATTTCTAAGCGAAGGCGCGAAAGAGGCTGTAGTGCTACAACAACACATATATGTAAATACACACACACACACACACACACACATCTATATATATATATATATATATATATATATATATATATATATATATATATATATATATATATATATACATATATATATATATATTTATGTATATATGTATATACCTATATATATATATATATATATATATATATATATATATATATATATATATATATGTATATATGTATATACCTATATATATATATATATATATATATATATATATATATATATATATATATATATATTTATGTATATATGTATATACCTGAATATATATATATATATATATATATATATATATATATATATATATATATGTATATATGTATATACCTGAATATATATATATATATATATATATATATATATATATATGTATATGTATATATGTATATATATATATATGGATATATATATATATATATATATATATATATATATATATATATATATATATATATATGGATGTATATATATGTATATATATATATATATATATATATATATATATATATATATATATATATATATATATATATATATATATATATATATATATAATCTTTTCTGGGAGCCTTGAAAAGATTTATTGGACGACGAGGATACTGTCAGCATTTCACGAAATCAATTGTCTGAGATCACATCAATTATTCAATTTGATAAAGCACAAGCAGAAATCACTAAGATATGCAGCAGAAAGGGTATCAACTTCCACTTAATTCCTCCGAGAGCACCTCGTTTCAGAGGACTCTGGGAAGCTGCCGTCAAATCAGCGAAGAAGCTCTTAATGCCGATCATTTCAAAAACATCTCTTACGCATGAAGAGTTGGAAACAGTTTTAATTGAAATAGAGGCAGTGCTGAACTCAAGAGCTCTTACACCAATGTTAGCAGATCCAATTTATCTGAATGGACTAAGTCCTGGACATTTTCTCATAGGAGAGCCTCTTACAGCTCAACTTCTAGCCAAAAGGTAGAAGCAAGTAACCCTAATAAAACAAGATATTTTTAACGATGGTCGCGTGAGTACTTGCACGAATTGCAATACAGGCACAAGTGGAGAGAGCAATGCAAAAACGTCCGCCCAGATACAATGGTCATCCTAAAAGATGATGAATTGCCAGTTATGCGATGGCCATTAGGAACAATTCTTCGAACATATGAAGGAGATGATGGTCTGGCTCAGGCTGCAGACGTAAAAGCAGCACAAGGTACCTTCCGACAAGCGATTACCCTTAGAAGAATAATCCTCTGAACAAAAAACGTTACATCGAAGCTACTCATAGCGGAGACCAGGAACAGGAAATTCAAGATTCGAATGAAGAGTCTTATCAACCAAGGAAAAAATTCACAATATCTAATGGTGGACTGATTTCGACGATACTCTTGGTATGCTTGATGTTGCCAGCCGTACTAAGTGAACCAGCCAGATTTAAGGAGTTCGAGCCTAACCCCGGCGTTTACTTTGAAGACCTGCAGAGTTGGGTTTATCACAAATGAGTGGAAGCTCATAGTTTATTACGATTTAAATTCATATTGGACAGAAATGGTTCTGAATGCAATCAAAACACTGCGAAATCTATGCCAACAGTTGCACCAAAAGAAGCAAACGGTCGAACAATTTGAGCATTTCGAAAAGGAATTACAATTGGACAATAGCTTATTCCTAACCAAGCGCCATAAAGGAGGAGCACTTAACGTAGTTGGAAACGTAATTAACTCACTGTTTGGTGTACTTGATTCAGCATATGCTGACGAAATCACCCATACAATTGGCGCAGTGCGAGAGAACGAGCAAACACTATTGGCTTTATTCAAAAATCAAACCTCGATTATTGATTCAACGATCAACATCATGAGGCGGGACCAGGTTACCACCGCGGAAAAATTCAAGGCAATCAATGACCAATTGAGTCTTATGCTGAACCGGGTTAATGATAAAAGTTAGGGTACAAACCAATTGAAAATTTACCAATTTCTCACATCACTCTCAATTAAGATAACAAAAGTTGTGTCAAACTTACATCACATACAATCAGCAATCGCAAATACATTGATTGATATGCATCACGGCAGAATGAACCCCCTACTGTTATCACCACAACAACTCAGTAAGGAAATTGCAACAATTAAACAACATCTTCCAGCATACACGTATTTTTCAGTAGATCAAGGTGATGTTGTCCAAGGATACAAACTAGTGACAGTAACAGGCGCTGTACTAGGTGATCACGTAGTTTTCGAGGCAAAATTACCGTTCATTTACCAAAAACAATTCGATCTCCTAAAGACTATTGTTGCGAATTCCGGCGTACCGACTTTCTCCCATTCGCAACTTCTAATTGCCGCCGTAACATTTCACCCTTCCTTTGGGCACTCCTACCTTTTCCTCTGTGTATTCATTTAATTTTATTAACATTTTTCCAATTTCCCTTCAATTTTTATTTCTTCATCATCACAATCCTACTCTTATTTCCAACTAAAATCATATAACATATACTAATAATTTCAATTTTCTCACTAACAACACTCCCTACATTAATTCCCACTAACAAAATTTCATTCTATTCATTCTTCCTAACAAAACCTAATTCCTTTCTTCATACTAACAAATTCTATTCACTAGTTCCCGTTAACAAATTTTATTTTTCTTACTAACGAAAATTAATTCACGTTTCCCTACTAACAAAATTCAATCTCATGCCCAGATACATCGTTGAAGTTGCTAATCTGATGAATGGGAGATCGATAAGGCATAGCTCCATTGGTTACGTCGCGAGTTCTCGACCGTGGGACTGCTGGAACCCTGAGTTCAAGTTCCCCCGGGCGCACGGAAGCACCCTTTTTGGGGTATCGGCAAAATCAATAGTTTTCGTAATGTACTCGTATGTGTGACACTTTACATTCTTTCAAGCGATTCTTGGGGATGTAAATTGCCATATATGCAAGTCAATGGATACTATTGTGATTGACGATACGGGAACAAAAAAATGTGTGGGTAGCGGAATCGAAGTGTAATGAACTTCGATTACGTTACCCAGATGCGGCAGCGGTAATTGAGAAAAGGGATTGCGGAATCGGATTTGGGAAAGGTGAAATGCGGGATTAAGTTGTGAGGAATTGGGGAGTCAGATTTGATTTGGAGAAGATAAGGGTGTTTTATGTGCGCGTAAAATTGATTTTTGGAGGGTTTTAAGATTGGGAAAAAAAGGAAGTGAATATGTGGAAAAAAATATAAAAGAGCAATTGCTATGAGTGAAGTGAAGTGAATTTTTGGATTTGAGAATTTCAGCAGAAGTTACAATAAATACAGAGATCTGAATTTGAAGTGAACGGGGATTAATTTTTTTGTGACGGAAGAAGAAATAGAAATAATTTAGTTGTGAAGTTGAGTGGCGAAAGTTTTGGTGTGAGGCAGGGCAAAATAAATTACATTCGTTGTGGAATAACTTATGATCCATGTGGAAATATTAGTGAGTGAGAAGAATTTTTGGATTTTTGCCTCCGGGATTAAAGTTGGTGCGAGTTTGAAGTCAAACTAGTTGAAATAAAAATTAAGTGTCGAGAGTGATTCTTTCTCCAAAAAAAAAAAAAAAAACAGAAAAGCAAGAAAAAAAACTTTGTTTTGTTGGACTTCGAAGAGAGCCAGGTTCCAGAATTAAAGTTTTCGTTTCTGCAAGTAAGCCAGAACGACGGGTCGGAGAGGGCGATAAGGGTTCTCCTTGATTTTCTAGTATTGTTTGAATTTTCGAGTTAATTTAAAGTTAAATTTTCAGTGGCCCCACACTCTTTTTTTTGTCATCGCCGAGCGCTCGGAGATCAACGAGGAGTAGTGTGAGTATTTATTTGGTTTATTTTCCTATTATATTAACAACATCTCATCATCAAGCTCGTTTTTTTCCTTGTGTTTTCCTTCATATAAAAGATTATCGTTGATTATTTTCTTCCATACGCTAAATCTTAAAGGGGTCCTTTGTTTTTTTCTTGTTTTTATTGAAATTGATAATTTGCAGATTTTATTGTGATATAAATTTGTTTATTTCTTTGTGAATAAAAAAAACGGCCATGTTACAGTAAAAGCCATATTTTTCATTTCTCAGAATGACCTCCCCTTTCCCGTCCTTTTCCCTATGTGCTAGTATTTATATGTAAGGTGGCTCAGCACGAGCAGAGGGTGTCCCGAAAGACCCACGACACGACTGAGCGCTAGCCGGCCTCAGTATGCCATCCCGGGCTACACACCCCTCTGCTAATTCTTAATGTCTGCAACTGCGGTGACTTCCGTGGTTGCTACATATGGCGCCCAAAAATAGGCTTTCTAATATGTTTATTTGATTTTGATTGCTTGCTTTTATTACAGTTTAAATTTTACAATTTTTGGTTTGTTGGGCTTGAGCACCTGGAGTGCCTGACTTGAATAGTAGTCTGAGCATTCCAGGGAAATTATTTTTTTTTTGTTTTTGTTAGAAATTTTTGATGATTGTTTGAGTAATAGTTTGAAAAGTTTTAGTTTAGATTTTGATATTAATTTATAGATTTTGATCACGGGGTTCGCCGCAGTTGCAGTGGCGCCTACCGTGCTGTTTTGTGTTTGATAGTCTCCAACGGCTATGATAGTGGGCATGCTTTAGCAGTATGGATGTTGGTTGGGATCAACCGAATTTTGAGTCGTTGGCTATATCTCCCTGCACGGGATAGTTGGACTTAGATCCAACACTTTGAATTAGCCAACGCTTTCGGCCCTTCCATCATCTATCTGGTGGTAGCTTTGGGATTTGTGCGGCTCTTGTCCGAGCCATTACGAAGTCCGAAGTGTTTTATAATGGTCTCGTAGTCAGCCCTTTGTGGTGACCCTTAGAGCGGAGTCCGCCTACGAGTTCCATTGTTATACCAGGCACTGTTGTGGTTTGTCTGCTTCGTGTTTTGTATAAATTTTAACCTTCATCCCATTCAATTACCTTTTCTTTTCCTTTCCTCCTATGGGGAGATTCATTTTGAGAAATAAAAAGTGCAAGTCAATTATTATATTTAGTTCCATTTACACTCGCCTGCACTCATTTCCCTTCTTATCAAATAATTTCTTTTATTTCGGCATCGCATTAGTGATTGTTTAGTTATTACCGTTAGCTTGTTGGTTTGATCTTAAAGTCAATGAATTTAGGTTTAGTTATAGATTATTGGGGTTAATTAGGGTCTTGGGTCAGATTAGTTTTAGATAAGCGGGTTTATGGTTTTACGGATGTTAGTTTAGAGTAATTCAGTTAATTTTAATAATTGAGATTAGTTTAGTTCGTTTTGGGTGGTTAATTTTAAGTTTAGTTTGGCTGATTAAGTTTAGTTTAGGTAGTGTTGATTTGCAGATTTTAATTTAGGTTTTGATTTAGATTAGTTTTAATTAGCTAGATTGTAGTTTGGTTTGGTCTAGTTGTTTGATATTTAGGATAGTCAATTTTTCGGATTGAGTTTGGTTTATTATTAGGTTGAATAGGATTACAATTATAGGATAGTTTTACAGAGAGATATTTAGTTTAGGGATTTCAAATTAATTTTTATTTTAGCTTAGGTTTGGTGTTAAGATTTCATATATTTATTTACTTGTCGGTTTGTCTGTCTGGTATTCAATTCCTAATTAATATTTATTGAAACGTTTGTTTGTCCGTCTGTGATTTATTAAATTATTTATTTTATTGTCGGTATAGTCCGTCTGCTATTTACTAATTTCTCTGATTTCGTCGGTGTGTCCGTCCGTTAATTGTTAATTAATTTATTGATTTTACAATTTGTTTATCCAGTATTTATAACATTAATTTTCAATTATGGCATCGCATAACGCTTCTTACTCCAACTATTCTAGCTCTGACGACGAATGTTATTCCTTCCCACCAATGTATAAGTGGAGGGTCAGTTTTGATGGTTTTTCTGATGGTCTAGATGTTGAGCAGTTCCTGTTTCGAGCCACCACCTTGGCAAGAAATTACAACATTCCCTTGGAGGAACTGGCATCTAGCCTCCACATTCTTCTGAAAGGACCAGCAGAAGAATGGTACTGGTTATTCCGGCAGCTCGACCCCAATTTTACGTGGCCTGATTTGGAAGCTGCGTTGAAGGAGCGTTATGGATCGCATTGGACCGACGTAGATGTGCGGCGAGCAATCGATGCGCGTTACCAGAGGCCAGAAGAATCTTTCCGTGAGTTTCATGGCTCCATAATAGAGATGGCCTTGCGTCTTAAAAATCGGTTATCTGATTTTGATATGCAAGCCATTCTATTGCGAAACATGGACAAACGAATGAGGAATCATTTGGCAGGCTTAGAATTCGCATCGACAACAGAGTTAGTTCGTCACTGCACTAGAGTTGAAGCTGTGTGGTATCCCTCCGGTAGACCTGTGGCTGACCATCACAGTAAGCATCCTCCCAACATCGACGCTGTTGATATGTTGGAGAATGCCTGGTGTGATCCTCAAGAGGGATTTGCTGCAGGATATCATGCACGCTTCCAGAGTCGGTCTCCAAGTTGGATCCCTTCGTCCTTCCATAACACGATGAATGATCAGATACCAGACCAGTGCCCATCTACAAGTCCCTTCACTTCGCCTCATATGTCCGATTTACCATCATTTTCTAGCAATCTGATTGCTCCAAGCGGATTACCAGAATACGTCGAATGTAATGAAAAAGCGGGCGATGATCGTGAATCACCCGTTAGTTTCAGAGCACGACCTTTTCGGGATCGCTTCCGGAGATCCTGGAGATATTTCTTCGCCAGGCGTCTCTTGAAGCGTGCCTACGTGGAGTCAATTGTTGCAACTCCTGGCGACAATAGGCCCTACGCAGAGATTTCCGTCAAGGGTCGCAAATTGACGGGCCTGCTTGATAGCGGAGCCAGTGTTAGTATTCTCGGAGCCGGAGCCTTTGACCTGCTGTCGGATTTGGGCTTGCATATGCATACCATGCATGCTCATGTTCACACTGCATCAGGGCACAAGGATCCAGTTCTGGGATACGTCACCACATTGGTGCAATTTAATAAAACCACCAAATTGATGAGATTCCTAGTTGTTCCTTCCTTGACGCACGCAGTGTATCTTGGAATTGACTTCTGGGATCTCTTCAAAATAGCACCAATCCAGGTCAACGCTATCGAAGCAGCCTCGGAACCTCAGAGTCCTGAATTTCATCTGCTGTCCCCAAAAGATCAGCAACGACTGGACTTCGTCAAACAACAGTTTCCATCGTATAATGAAAAAGGCTTGGGTAGGACCAGTCTCGTGTCTCATCACATCGACACTGGTTCCGCTCGACCCATCAAGCAGCGGCATTATGCTGTCTCGCCTGTTTAAAGAAACTGTTGTATGACGAACTCGATCGTATGTTGTCTTTGGGGGTAATAGAGGAAAGTCAGAGTTCGTGGAGTTCGCCGGTGACCCTTGTCAGAAAACCCGGCAAGGTGCGTTTGTGTCTTGACGCTCGACGCCTCAACGAGGTGACTGTTAAGGACGCCTACCCGTTGCCACTGATTGAAGGTCTTTTGGCACGGTTGCACTGATTGAAGGTCTTTTGGCACGGTTGCAGAGTACCAGGTTCATTACCAGCTTGGACCTGAAGGATGCCTTTTGGCAAATACCATTGGATGAGGCAAGTAAGGAGAAAACGGCCTTTACTGTCCCTGGCAGGCCCTTGTACCATTTCAAGGTCATGCCGTTCGGATTGTGTAATGCTCCCCAAACGATGTGTCGGTTGATGCATAAAGTAATACCGCATGAGCTGCAGGACAAGGTATTTGTTTACCTAGATGACCTGCTTGTTACAAGTTCAACATTTGATGAGCACTTGGAGCTCCTGAGTACTGTTGCAAAACTGCTCAGGGACGCCAACTTGACCATCAATGTTGAAAAAAGCAAGTTCGTCAAGAAGGAGATCAAATATCTTGGCTTCGTAGTGAGTGATGGTATCCTGCGCACCGACCCGGAGAAGGTTTCAGGTATAGTCTCCTATCCTGAACCCCGAACGGCCAAAGACGTGAGACGGTTCATGGACATGGCAGGATGGTACAGGCGTTTCATTCCAAACTTCGCTTCGGTTACGGCCCCTCTAACGGATTTGCTAAAGGGCAAACGTGCCTTCAAGTGGTCTGCTTCCGCCAATAGTGGCTTCAATAAAGTGAAGCAATTGCTGATTTCTGCTCCAGTGCTGGCCAAACCCGACTTTACGAAGCACTTCTATATCCAGTGTGACGCAAGTACAGTGGGTATTGGAAGTGTTTTGTTCCAGAAGGACGATGAGGGTGGAGAGCATCCAATCGCATATATGTCTATGAAGCTCAACGCTGCGCAACGGAACTATAGCATCACAGAATTGGAATGCTTAGCTGCAGTGCAGAGCGTAAAGAGATTCAGGGCATATATCGAAGGGTTGCCTTTCACCATCATAACCGACCATGCCAGTCTTAAATGGCTGATGCAGCAGTCGGACCTTTCTGGTCGATTGGCTCGCTGGAGTCTGAAATTACAAGGGTTCAATTTCCAAATTGAACACCGGAAAGGTGCCCTTAACGTTGTTCCCGATGCGTTGTCAAGAACATGCTCGAGGGACGAGCGGGTGAACTCGATCATTCCCTGTCTCCCGGAGCACGGACACATTGGTGGTTCAATCCCGGAGTCTGCCTTTCAGGAGCCCGAGTATGAGCATCTCAAGGAGCAAATCTTGAAACAACCCGGTCAGTTTCAGAATTTGCACCTTGCAGATGGTCGAATCTATATTAGTACTGGTTCTCCTGTAACATCGACTACTGATATTCCCAGGACAAAACTATGGGTTCCTGAGGGTCACCAACGAGCTCTCATAGTACGAGCTCATGATGATCCCCGGGGCTCTCATTGTGGAATTCGCAAAACAACTGAAGTTTTGCAAAGGTATTATTATTGGCCTCGTTTGCGTCAAGATGTGATTCAGCACATCAAGAATTGCTTGATATGCAAACAGGTCAAACCGTCAAATTCCACAATGAGACCCCCTATGGAAGCATCACGAGACTCCGAACGACCTATGCAGCGCCTGTTTGTGGACTTCATGGGCCCATACCCTCGTTCAAAATCAGGGAATACCCAATTGTTCGTGGTCCTGGATCATTACACCAAGTTCGTATGGCTCAAGCCCATGACGAAAGCCACCGCAGAGTCAGTCGTGCGATATTTGGAGCGCGAAATCTTTCTGACCTTCGGAGTGCCTGAATGGCTTCACTCTGACAATGGGGTACAGTTCACCTCCAAGGTGTTCAGCAAGCTTATGAATGACTACGGAGTGCAGCATTGCTTCACCCCATATCATTCACCGCAGGCGAATGCCTCAGAGAGGTCAAACCAGTCGACACTGAACGCCATTAGAGCCTATATAGGGTCTGATCAGCAAGTGGGACGAGAATCTTCCAGCCTCATGTTTTGCCTTCCGCAAGGTGATTCATGAGTCCACGGGATATTTGCCCTACTTTCTCATGTTCGGGTACCACCCTATCCAACATGGTTCTGAGTACGCCCTCCTCAGAAGCCTTAATGCTTTTGAGGATGGTGAGGTACAGCTAAGTGCTAACAGTGATCAACTGCGAGCTGTACAGGACCAAGTCAGATGCAAATTGCAAGAAGCCTACCAAAAGGGAGCTCAACGATACAACCTTCGTGTTCGTCCTCGTGAGCTACTCCAGGGTCAGAAGGTTTTCGTGCGTAATTTCACTGTAAGCAACGCCGCAGATCGCTTTGCTGCCAAATTCGCTCCACGACTCACTCTTGCAGTGGTCCGGCGTCGTATTGGGCAAGTGGCATACGAGCTTGAAGATGAATCCGGTAAGCTGCTTGGGACCTTTCACGCCAAAGACATCCGATCCGATTCATAATTACCCCTGCCGACCTTCTTTGTTTGCCCGGCTAAATGAGACACTCCGGGTCTGGGTCGTCCCCACGATTGTTGCGAATTCCGGCGTACCGACTTTCTCCCATTCGCAACTTCTAATTGCCGCCGTAACATTGCACCCTTCCTTTGGGCACTCCTACCTTTTCCTCTGTGTATTCATTTAATTTTATTAACATTTTTCCAATTTCCCTTCAATTTTTATTTCTTCATCATCACAATCCTACTCTTATTTCCAACTAAAATCATATAACATATTCTAATAATTTCAATTTTCCCACTAACAACACTCCCTACATTAATTCCCACTAACAAAATTTCATTCTATTCATTCTTCCTAACAAAACCTAATTCCTTTCTTCATACTAACAAATTCTATTCACTAGTTCCCATTAACAAATTTTATTTTTCTTACTAACGAAAATTAATTCACGTTTCCCTACTAACAAAATTCAATCTCATGCCCAGATACATCGTTGAAGTTGCTAATCTGATGAATGGGAGATCGATAAGGCATAGCTCCATTGGTTACGTCGCGAGTTCTCGACCGTGGGACTGCTGGAACCCTGAGTTCAAGTTCCCCCGGGCGCACGGAAGCACTCTTTTTGGGGTATCGGCAAAATCAATAGTTTTCGTAATGTACTCGTATGTGTGACACTTTACATTCTTTCAAGCGATTCTTGGGGATGTAAATTGCCATATATGCAAGTCAATGGATACTATTGTGATTGACGATACGGGAACAAAAAAATGTGTGGGTAGCGGAATCGAAGTGTAATGAACTTCGATTACGTTACCCAGATGCGGCAGCGGTAATTGAGAAAAGGGATTGCGGAATCGGATTTGAGAAAGGTGAAATGCGGGATTAAGTTGTGAGGAATTGGGGAGTCAGATTTTGATTTGGAGAAGATAAGGGTGTTTTATGTGCGCGTAAAATTGATTTTTGGAGGGTTTTAAGATTGGAAAAAAAAAGGAAGTGAATATGTGGAAAAAAATATAAAAGAGTAATTGCTATGAGTGAAGTGAAGTGAATTTTTGGATTTGAGAATTTCAGCAGAAGTTACAATAAATACAGAGATCTGAATTTGAAGTGAACGGGGATTAATTTTTTTGTGACGGAAGAAGAAATAGAAATAATTTAGTTGTGAAGTTGAGTGGCGAAAGTTTTGGTGTGAGGCAGGGCAAAATAAATTACATTCGTTGTGGAATAACTTATGATCCATGTGGAAATATTAGTGAGTGAGAAGAATTTTTGGATTTTTGCCTCCGGGATTAAAGTTGGTGCGAGTTTGAAGTCAAACTAGTTGAAATAAAAATTAAGTGTCGAGAGTGATTCTTTCTCCAAAAAAAAAAAAAACAGAAAAGCAAGAAAAAAAACTTTGTTTTGTTGGACTTCGAAGAGAGCCAGGTTCCAGAATTAAAGTTTTCGTTTCTGCAAGTAAGCCAGAACGACGGGTCGGAGAGGGCGATAAGGGTTCTCCTTGATTTTCTAGTATTGTTTGAATTTTCGAGTTAATTTAAAGTTAAATTTTCAGTGGCCCCACACTCTTTTTTTTGTCATCGCCGAGCGCTCGGAGATCAACGAGGAGTAGTGTGAGTATTTATTTGGTTTATTTTCCTATTATATTAACAACATCTCATCATCAAGCTCGTTTTTTTCCTTGTGTTTTCCTTCATATAAAAGATTATCGTTGATTATTTTCTTCCGTACGCTAAATCTTAAAGGGGTCCTTTGTTTTTTTCTTGTTTTTATTGAAATTGATAATTTGCAGATTTTATTGTGATATAAATTTGTTTATTTCTTTGTGAATAAAAAAAAAACGGCCATGTTACAGTAAAAGCCATATTTTTCATTTCTCAGAATGACCTCCCCTTTCCCATCCTTTTCCCTATGTGCTAGTATTTATATGTAAGGTGGCTCAGCACGAGCAGAGGGTGTCCCGAAAAACCCACTACACGACTGAGCGCTAGCCGGCCTCAGTATGCCACCCCGGGCTACACACCCCTCTGCTAATTCTTAATGTCTGCAACTGCGGTGACTTCCGTGGTTGCAACACTTTACCCCTACCATCTAAGGTTAACAACACTTTCTTCACCATAAAACCATGTGCTTCATATCTTGCGATAAACTGACATGGAGACTAATACGCTCCACTGGCAAAAAATGATCTAACCGCTTGTACCATCACAAGAAGGGAAACCTATTTATGTGTAGCCACCCACACTATATATAAACAAGGAGCAGACTTTTGTGCTTGCGAGATAAGTCTTTTTAACAAACTGATCCGTAGGAATTGTGAGTTTAAGTCACTACAAGATAGCCCTGTATGGATCAAGCTTTTCCGCTAAAACCAATGGATTGTATCATCAAGGGCCCCTACACATATTACCGCCACCGAAGAAGCTTTGAAGTGACACTCAAGGAATCTGGACTACTTACTATTGATCCAGATTGCGAAATTAAACATGACCACGTAACAATTCAACGGTATCGCACGTTTGCAAGTAACAGTTCAGTCTTATATTCAGGGATCAGCACCCTGGAGAACATAGCACCACCAGAAAGACTAAACCCAATCCTGGCGCAAGGTACACAGCAACACCCGCGCCTAGAGGAATTACTTGCTCTGCAACGAATTGTGAATTCAACGCGGGGAGGATGTTCATACCTGCAATGAATAACTTTTAATTTTCTTATCATCATAAAGGTTCACTTACCTTCAATTCACTTGTCATTGCTATTGCTTACCTTGCCATTTTTTTGTTCAGTTACCTTTGATTGTTGATATCACTAAACTGACCTATATACTTTAAATGTAATTCATACTGATGATGCATTTCATGTTCACTCACCTTAAATTGTTTTGTTTTTGATTTCAAACGTTGACCTAGGCAATTTACTTCTGATAGATGTACTTGTACATTATGCATATTCTTGTATGATTGTTATATTGAAATTGATTTTAGACTAAACATTTTTATTATATAAATATTTCATATTATGAAGAATTAAATCATTGTTTTGTGACAATCCAAACAATCAAGTATTTCATTTCGCGAAAGATATCGCAGTTCATGTGCTGTTGATATCGCTTTTGTGTATAATTATTTAGTGCATCGATAGTTACACTGTTCGGCGTTTAACTTGGTGGACATTAAACTTCGATAGGTACACGGTTCCTTGCTGGAGATAGTTTCCCAATTACATAGCTTTTAGTGTGGCTCCCATTCCTGCGCCTGACGATCTATCATCCGAACGATTTCCATCATCAACATCAACATCGACTGTTGTTGATGAAATCGGTCTGCAGACTGAACCTTCGACTGTTGGGTTCCACTTGTCCCCTTCTTCGTCTTTCGTTTCATCTTTGGCACTTTGGAAGAATCCCTTACCAACGGTCCCTTGGATCGCGTTGCGCATTGCTTTGCCCCTGGTGATGAGGTCCTTTCTATTTTCCTACAAGAGGCAAGAAATCTGCTCCTATTATATTGTATTATTAATCCATTACAGCATAAGCTTTATTGTAGGACCTATTATGATTTTTAATGAAATATAAGGGGTTATTAGGGTTGATTTGAAAACCCAATCAGTAAAAATGCAGCATATGTATATAGATATAGTTTTATGACCCCATGCACTATGGAACCTTAACTAAATTGGGTTTAGTATAAAATAAAACGAATAAAACATTTGAATATTTTGCAATTTTATATTAGAAAAGTAAACAATTGAATTACATCTGAATATTAGGATGAATGACCAATTACATGGTAATCCATGAAACATTTAGGGTGAAGGCCCACATCACATTTCAAGCATTTGAACGTTGATTTCCCTCCACATTGATTAGCACAGTGGCGTTCTGTATTTATTGGTAAAACCCAATGATCTTTGCCATCATATCGTGTGTTAGACAAGGGTTCAGCTGGTTTTTGACTTTGATGCGGTGGAGTTCCATGTGAGATAAGCAAGTTCGGGCAATATACCTTCTAAATGCAAATAATGATGCCGTCTCATTAATACAACAATTTTTCCTTGCAAGTAACTAGCTGTTCACCACAGACACATCTAAAAAGTAGGCAAAGATCGGCCACCACCATTTCCTTACTCGCATTCTTGTACGAAGATTCGCGACAGCTTGATCACATTTGTCCATCCCACCCATGTGCTTGTTTTAGCTGGCAATCATAGAGGGCTGCGAGATCGAAACTTTTGGTTTTTTTCATTAGACCATCGTGTAGCAGACGTCAAGGCACAGTTTTTGAAATTGGTTGCCACAGTGACCATATTGTTGTCATTCCAGCGGCAAACATTTTGTCATTTGTTTGTTCGCGCGTACGGACGTGTTTTTTCATTGCTCCGTGTGAATTTGCTGCTATTTCGATAATTTCAAGTTTAATGTATTGTTGTTTGAGTTTAAAGTGCTAAACTGCCTTTATCTGGTGTCCCCCTTGTATCTTAGCCTTTTTCAACTTTTTATTTTCATTTATTGAAGTGTTCTTATTACCAGTGACAAAAATATATATTCAATAGTAAACCCTATCGCATGTTTTCTTGAACTTGTGCTGATAAGAGTTTATTCAATGAAGACGATGAAATAATCGTTGAAAACAAACGTATCAAACTTGAAAAAATATGTGATATGATACCTGGTGACGAACAAAGTGCTAATGTGTGCAAAATATTTAGTGGTACACGATGTTTTAAATTTTAAAATACATTATGAAATAACAGTAAATGAAAAGTGCAAGTCCAATGAACAATTACCAATTAATAAATTGACCTTGACCACATGTGAATGCTAGCGTAATTACATTGCCCAGTGATACAATAAATAAATTCTAGTGAGCCATTTTTTGACCTACTTACCAATTGCAAGAAGAATAAACAAATAAACAAATATAGTGACAAACATAGTGGTGACTAACAAATAGCTTTATGTGTGCAAAATAATAATAACTGATAATTATAATTTAAATTCAAAATAAAGTAATTACTTCAAATGTTAGTCCAGTGAAAAAATAACAACAATTAAACAATTAATCAATTTACCTTGGCCGCTAAGTACAAATTATGTAGCGTTCTATGTGTTAGATCTGTAAGAATTTCAATCGTTCATTACAACCACGAAGTGACTGCAAAACTTTTATAAACTTTTAAAAATTTAAGAACCTTGCAAACCAATCTTGCTCATAATGAATGTTAAGTGTAGCTTACCGAACTGTATCGCCTTTGATAATACATTCAAGTTTGTGACGTGCAAGGCCTTTTGCAACAGAAAACTTCACGGAGCTTGCATGGATGCCCCGAGGGACTGGTACCACCCATATATGGATATGCACTTTATTTGTTCTAATTGTCAAGGTTTGGAAAATACTTTAACTAACATGTATGATAAGTTGATCAGCAGTATCGAAGATTTAAATGAAGAAAAAAATCATCTTTTCTCACGGCAGCATTCTCAGACGAGAGCTAACGATGAGAGTTTTGTGGAGATGGCGAGCAGCTTCGACGAATTAGCTGCCAAACTGTCTGATAGCAATAAAAAAGTGTATAAAGCACTAGAATGATTGGGGAATCAGATAGTGTTAATAAAAGAGACAGTTACTCATATCCAACCATCGCAAAATAAAGAAACTTTTAAGAAGTCATCATTGCTTGAAAGTAACGTCTCGAGCGCCCTGCAAAATCTTAGTGAACTACTTCAAAAAGTATCTTCACAGCCTGACAAATCAAGCGACCGAGAGGAATTTGCTCATATTCTCACCAGATTGAGCAGGCTCGAGGAGATGTGCACCAGTATTCTGAACCAGCAACATAAAACTTCATGGGCTCCCCAGACATTGCGCTCAACGGAAACACAACATGCCAATTCAATATCATCACCTGATCCAACTCCTAACTACATCTACAAGCTTGGAACCTTCTGGACTGAAGAAGAATGGGAGGATCGCATCAAAAGATTACAAAAGTCAATAATTAATCCTAGCCCATCTCTGGTAAAAATCGCAGATGCAGCGTACAGCATCTTCTTTACGAAGGGGAAAAATTTGAAAAAAAAAATTGAATGCAACTGCTGTCAGAAAAAATATTGAAAACATACTCCACATCAATAGCTGCAAGGTAGAAGAACTATCTTCTCAGAACACTCGAAAGAAAAGCTTCAAAGTGTTCATTCCATCACAGTATGCTTGGCTCTTCACAAACTACAGAAAAAAGAACGGCAACTACATGTGGAGCGGTATGAGCTTTAAATTATGGAAGGAGCGTAATGGAGTCACAGAATCCAAGGCCAGCCGTGACAAAAGTAATTATAAGAAAGTATGTATTCCTAACTCCATAACTAACACTTCAATTTCATCCAACATCTCTTATAACGCACCTCCATCCTTACCTCCTCCTATTTTATTGAATAGTGATACGCTAAATGAGACAGAAGTCAACACCACTAAGGAGATTTGTGGCCAACCACGAAAAATTTCTGGAAAAGAGCGATCGAGTGTCGATGAGATGACTAAAGATCCGTCCTCTATACCTGAAATATCCATCTCAACAACTAGGTACAGTAATTTCGTGCGTGGTGAAGACCAAATACCACCAGCCACGAGCTCATCCGGACTGCCAACTTTATCAACCACTTCAAACAAGAGCAAATCATTTCTAGATCCACTCTTGCCAGCCACTGTTAAGGCCACTATTGTCTCGAGTAACGATCTGGAGAAAAGGTACCTTATTTCAAGGCTCAGAGAACACAAAATTTATGAATGTGTTCGCCTTTACCTCTCCTACATGCATAAAGCACCGGAAACAAACTTTATTGAAGGTAAAACGAGGACTAGTCTCAACATCATTATTCAAAGAGAAGGCCTTCCGGTCGATCTTGACGCCCTTCGGAACTTATATTTTTCCTATCATGAAGAGTTGGGCGTGACCATAGACCAGGCGAAAAAAGATCTTGAGACCTATGCTTCCTTTGTTAGTTCTAGTTATATCTCTTCACAACAAAGGACCAGAGAAAACCAACCCAAATTTTTTCGTCCCCTTTCATAAGTCTATTCAACATAGTCTTAAACTGTTTTACCACAACTGTAGTGGTATCCGTAATAAACTGCCCCAACTGTTTCTTGACGCAAAATCTTGCCATTTTAAAATTCTTGCCATTTTAATATACTTACCCTGACCGAAACATGGTTAAATGACTTTGTTACGCGTCTTGATTTGAAGACGATATTCCCAATTAAGCAATTATCGCCTTCGAATTGTTTCCGAATAGGCTTGTAATGATGGCTTAATTGGGCGTTCCGGCGGGGCCTTGGGGTCCCGGCTAACCCGTGGAGACGGGGTAGGTTGGCGCCACTCGTCAACCCGTAATATGCCCCGGAGCCACTGACGAGTTTGAGCTCCCGGAACGAAACACTAAGGAAGAGAAGCGCAACGGGAAATTTCAAAGCAAGCACATGAAACTAAGGGAAAGCTAAATGATCCAAGATTAAGCAATTTTCTTATTTGTTTTCCCTACACTAAAAAAAATTTAGAGGAAATCCAACGCTTCAACATCAAACACTTTTCCGTTTCTTTCTTTTTCACTACACTTCTCGGGATTCCGCACTCCACCTGCGTCCTTTACGCGGAAAATCGTTGCGACCACTCCACAAGAGAGTTCGCTGGCTGAAAATTTATATCCTGTTTATTAGAAAAAGAAACGCAAGAAATTCTAGTATATGAAAGTCAATATAATCCCAATGAAAAAAGAAAGATGCTCTTAACTCCTGAATTATCTTCATCAACAAAATTTTTAGGGTTATGCTAGGTACCTCGTTTTTCTTTTGCTTTATAAACCACGACTTGTGCAGCACGTTAGGGGTCCCTTTTCGTTGAACGATGAACCGAATCCATATAAAAAGAATATCCACGCGATCCAATCTCCGTCATAAATTTGTCCGCTTAACGATTGAATGTCGCAGGAAGTTACTTCTTGTCCGCTCAACTTGTATCAGCAACCAATGGTCCGCTCAGCTCCGGCTTCCGTGTACCAAAATCCACCCGTTGAGTTAACCACAAAGAAAGAGAGCGCTTCCACCGTCGCTGACCCTTTTATCACTTTTCCCGCAACGGCTCTTTTTCAACGGCTACGTTCAAGTCCAAGGCTGAGTTTTCGTCGGCACTGTTGCTCAACCTTCAGCCTTAGTGATGTCACAAACCAACTTTCAGCATAGTGGCGCTTCAGTATTCTCCCTAATTTGCGGTTCAAACATCTATTTCACCTTTAACCGGAGATGTTAGGAATATTTGTAAGACTATCGCCACCTCCACGTTCACAGGTAGATTAGCATCGCTGAGTAGAACATTTGGATTAGATGCATTATTTCGGGTACTTTACGACGAATAATTTGGCGACGAATGTCGATTCACTTGGAAACATTTCTTTGTAGTTCGTTCTAGATGAAGCGAATGCTGTGACGAGACATAGTAAGATTTCAGAATTTGAAATACGAAAACGTTGTCGAATAAATGCTGCGCGGCGATACCAGTTAAATGTGCGTTATGCATACTAGACATCGGTTGGTTGTTGGCCATATATCATAGTCCTACTTAATTCTAAGTCTTGGAGCAAAAAGTTTAGTTTCCTTTACTTACTTTAACTTACTATTTCTGAGTATAATTCAAAATGAAAAGATAAATTTACAATCACAATTCTTACTTTACTTTAACTTACTATTTCTGAGTATAATTCAAAATGAAGAGATAAATTTACAATCATAATTCTTACTTTACTTTAACTTACTATTTCTGAGTACAATTCATGTTCAGGAAGTCAAAAGAAATAAAATTACAATTAAAGTTCTTACCGGCTCTTCACCTCGTGGAGTGGTCTATAAAAATTGGTCATGTGTGCTTGATGTTTACGCTGGAGTGCTAGAAACCCTTGTCAGCCGTGACATTTCCCCTCCTACCTGAAGTGGATTTCCTGGAAATCCGCTAACGATTGACATGCCCAAGCTATTCACTCTAAACATTCTTAAGGCCACGGCTAAGATTAACTTTGCTATGTTATGTCTAACTGATCCACGCTACTACCGAAACGCCAACGATTCAGTCCTAACTGGCCGATTCTTATCGTGGTCTGCCACTGGGTGAAGCTACCTTGACCATCATAATTTTTCCTAAAGCCTATCCTTTATCCTAATCCTTTATTCGCGCAAGCTCCAAGGAACCTACCTCCACTACCCTTTCTTACATCTAGCCTACTTTCCTTATAATACCGTCTATCCTAACACGCACCATTAAATCTCATACGCTACCCTTAACCTCTAACCTATAAAGAAAATAAAGCCTAATCCATCATTACTATTACCCTTAGCGCTAATGATCTACTTCGATTAACCTTATCGAATTCTAGCAGTTGATCCTCAAACTCTTTTTTTTGGTTTGCGAGTAGACCATCGTTAATATCCAATGTTTTCTTCTTAAGCTATTGGCTTAACCCAACTCCAAAAAAAAAGAAGAAGACCATAAGAAGGAACCAAAAGGTAGGGTTGAAAGTAACTAAAAGGAACGTACGTCGACAATATATCCTAAAGACCTAAACTCCGTCATCCTTTTCACTGAAACCCCATGATGCTTGAATGAATGCTAACGCCCAACTAACCTTTTACAGGGTGCGGCAGCATAACTTCCTTTTTTGAAATGCCCGCCCTTAAAGTGCTAACTGTTATAGCGCGGCGCTAGTAGTCTCATTCGAGAGAGGTGATTTTAAAGTTTTGCTCATCCCTTGGTTAGTCGCTATCATGCGTTGGAACAGTACGGAGCGTGCATTTACCGTTGTACCGCTGAAAATTTGTTTTGTTGAATTTTGAAAAAAGGAAGCTATGCTGCCGCACCCTGTACCTTCGCCTAAAGGCGAAACGCGAAACCATCCTACCAGCGAGAAAGGATACAATTAACAGGAGATGAGTGAAATTTTGAGCCGAGCACGATCATCCCGACTGTACTGCGTGCAAAAATAAAGGTAACATTTCGAATTCCGATTGTCTATTCCGTCGTATGTTTCGCGCAGTTCGACTCCGATGAGAGGCTCTTCGGAATAGTGGTATTTGACACTTCGCGATCAAATCTAAACTTAAGCCGAAATGTCTTATGAGTCTAATTTCTTAAACTATAAATTTTAAAAATAATTTTACACCACCGGGCTTAGTGATCTATAAACTTATTTTATAACTCCCACCACCAATCTTAATGATCTAGGAACTTATGGTATAATCCCCAACACTAGCCCAAAAAAAAACTTAGAGTTAAAGCTGGGTACTTTACTCCTCGATGACTACAGCTAACTCAATATGTCTCTATCCTAAGCCTATACGTTCTAGCGCATTCTACCATTATTCCCTACAACTACCCTTCCCCGAATTTTATCATGAATAAAAAGAAAAACTCGCAGCTTATTTTTTTTTACCCTGATTGCTACCTTGCGATGGTTGACTTAATGTGTAGTCCCATAACTATTATTCTTGCGCGAAGAATGAACTTATTATCTACTCAATGAACTTATCATCTACCCATTCACCAGCTTCCAACACTATCTTACTGGGTATCTTAATGACTACGTTCCACACAAACTCATTCTTTAATATTCCCGGCTCTTGGCCTATTTCTGGCATCAAGACTGATAAGGCTTGAGGTCTTTAATATTCCAACAGCCTGCCTCGCAATCTTGCATATCTACTAGTCGGTATATGTTCGAAGAATCCTTGCTATGGATTTTGAAGGGTCCTACATACTCTGGGGCCAGCTTTTGTAATGTGACGCCTACGCCCGGGAATCGAAGTGATTCCGATCCCGAACCCTTGCAACCGGCCAGATGGATATGTCCTCGAAGTGCCAGCGGACTTCATCTGTCGTGCGGATATCGTTGCGCAGAAAATATTTTTTATTTTTTTTTTTCTTTTCTGTCCAAATATTTAGATCTGTGGATATAAATATTCGAAATATAGAATTAATCCCAAACCCCGGCACATTTCGAGACATAGCCATCTGGAAATGCCCCTCCACCGTGGCCATCGAGAAAACTATGCCACTGGCGACAACTGGAGAGGCACATTGCCGCCATACGGCGTGCCATTCCACACACAGCTGTTTTGTCCGATGTGACAACCGGTGGAATTGACAGCCACATGGAGGTGATGGCAGTCAGTATACTTTGATTTGGACAGATGTCAGTGAATTTGGCGCCTCTTGTTGGACGTAAAAGTCGAGAAGTGTGTATGAAAATAACGGATCATGGTAATTGCAGCTATTGTACGGACATTGGTTAATCGTTTGGCTAAGTAACAGCAATAAGAAATTACTCGCCCCATGAATTGGATTCGCCGGAAACACCGAAGGAAATAGGAGCCTTGGACAAACTTGAAGCTTTGCACTCTGATAACTATTCTTCAAAATGCTTGTTGTAGTTCTTGGGGACTTGCACATTCCACATCGATGTAGTAGCCTGCCGTCAAAATTTTAAAAGCTATTGGTTCCTGGGCGCATGCATCATATCTTATGTACCGGCAATTTATGCACGAAAGAAAGCAATTGCTAGAGGCTGAATCAAGTGCCGCACAAAATCAGTTGCTGTACGAGTTTCTGACTCATTTACTGCGACAGAAAGAAGATCAACAGGCTCAAATTATGAAAGAGGTTAGTTTAGATAAGAAAGACTTAGAAAGTGTTAGCAATATTTTGTCTAGTGTGAGCGGAAAGGCACAAGAAGATAATAGTCAGGCGAAAGGTGACCATGCGGGTGAAAGCAGCAGTGCTGAAAAACCATCAGCAGTGGCAGAAGTTGAAGGCTTTAATAGTAGCATAACTGGTCTGGTTGATACTAGTTCTAGGAGTAATTTTCTTTCTCGCAAACGTCGAATGTACTCGCATTTCGACGACTTCGTTTCATCCTATTTTTCAGCTCGAAGTCAGGAACTATATCTAGGCACTGATTCCAGCCAACTGAACGTGCTGAAAATTTATCGAGTTTTAAGTGTTGATAAATTATTTCTTTTATCCATCTACAAAAATTCTGAAGAATTAACCTGCTAATCATATGATTATCTGAAAACGCTGGCAAATGATGTGCACATAGTTCGTGGTGATTTTGATGAGAATCTCAACTATCCTGAGCTAAAGCTCATACTGAAAAGTAAGACAAGTACCCCATTGCACATACACTTCTTTGCTTTAAGGGGACCGTTCTCGGAAATGAAAGTAAACACTCAGATCTGCAAACACATATTCACAGATGAGAACAATGAAAGTGAATATTATCTCCTACCCTTGCCAGATAGTTCAGAGTGCAATCGGTTATTGGCAGCTAAGGCAATTAACTTTAGATTACTAATGCTTCTTCTAGCTAAGTAATAAGCTAAGTTCAGAGTGCAATCGGTTATTGGCAGCTAAGGCAATTAACTTTAGATTACTAATGCTTCTTCTAGCTAAGTAATAAGCTAAGTAGAGAATTAAAAATGAGAATAATAATTGGATGATCTATAAATATATTTTTAGGGATTTTATTTAAACAAAAGAAGAAAAGATTGACAAAATTCTATTTACATTTATTATTAGATTTATACAATTTTAATATATTTGCTAGATATTTGTTTCGTACCATTGGAGGATAATTAATAGCTTGTCAAACTCAAGTTAATGATTTGTTGCACTATCTATGTGATACGTAGATGAACCAAAATAAATATTAATAATAACGATGAGATGTGCTATTGTCCGGGAAAAAATTTATTTGATGAAATATTTATTTTCTGCCACGAGAAAGAAGTTTAAATAATGTTGATGATTACTTTTTACTAAATGATTGATGGCCTTTTTTCGAAAATTAAACTTTCTCGCTGTTTCTTTTCTCATTAAAGCTTCCTTAACATCCTTCAAAATCATCCACGATAAATGCTCCTTCCAAATGTAACTTGAACGATTATTCTAAAAAGAATCCTAAATAATTGGTAGTTCCTTCCAAAAATAGTTCCAATAATAATTAATATTGTATTTCTAATACAAGTCCACTAAACCATTCTAAGTTTTACTTAAACCAAGATCAAATTGACTTGTAGATTTTCAAAATAACTAAGGTGCGATACAACAAATATATATCAAACAGATAGAACATCCATGAATCAAGAAATAACTATAAATAAATGAGTATTGTTAAGCTACATAGCTACTTAATTATAATATTTTATTCTAATTTCACTTATATTTAAGAGTGATTTATGCTGTCGTATTTTTCTGAGGATGAAGGTTGAACGAAAGATGTAAATCACATAACGAATTTAATCTGGGTATTACAATATGTAACTTTTCAAACCTCCATTCAATTTTTTTTTTTGATTTTATGATCTGTTAGATTTAAATAGTTTCATGTAAAGTTCCTTGCATATACTGAGTGCAAAACGAGGTTCTAATTTTTCGACGGAACAATTATTTCCATTAGTCACATAGCATAGGAGTTTCAGTAGACTAACATTTGATAAATACGTATAATAATTAATATGAGAGCTAACTAGGATTAAACTTAACATTACTATGAATCAGATAATTTCAGATTACTTAAACTAAGTTGCATGAACCTAATACTCGTACTTCGACAATAATTTTATATTGCTTTGATTGCAAGCGATGTTCTAGTTTTCCTAAATTCACTAAATCCTCAGTTTATAAAACATAAATGCTTAAACTAATTCGCGTGTATGTTTCCTCCTAATGATTTACGGGTACAATGACTGCAAAAGTTAAGTTTTCCCATTATATAAGTATTAGGGAATTTTTGGATAATTTAAGTGCATGTATAGATAATCGTAGATAAACATAAACTTGCATGAGTTTCCTTAGTTTTCTAATGGGAATAAATTTATCTTTCTCAGCGGATGGAGTGTAGTGAGTTAAGTTTAATATATCGAGCTTTATTTGGAATTTGTATTCTATCCCAAATTGGTCGGTTAAGACTATACCTTCAGAATTACTACTCTAAACTTTAAAATAGTTAAGCACAAGTGCTCATAGGGAAATACCTTAGTGTAGGCCTTTCTCTTGGATTTATACTCACCATAATTAGTAGAATTACAGGAACGAAAACGCTAAATAACTAGAAGTTACTGAAATTGTTTGATTTTATACTTACATCGATGTTTTGTTCAATATCTTTATAATTATTAAAAATGAATTGCTAAGATAACCCACGACTTTCCTTTTCAGTGACTCGTTCCTTTTCAGTGGGAACAGAGAGTGTAGGGGAAGTATGCCGTCGCGAGGGTAGGGTTTCGACAAATCCGCTGAAGTCGGTTTCGCGTCGCGCGCGGTACGCGGTACCTTTGCTTGTTTCGTCATTTCATTAGAGTAGTTTTCGTCGGTTTAATTTCGAGTAGCATATTTTTCGGTACCGCGTCGGTGATTCGGTAACGCGCCTATATGATTTTATAGCGTTTTTGATTTGAGATCTGTGGAGAGATCACATCCAGAATTAACGTAATGTAGGTTTCCCGTTCTGGATGAGTAATTGTTGACGCGTTTGGAAAACGGGCAAGTTCAGGTGACTGAAATATTGTAATTGAGCGTAATCCATTCGGAGACCCGCGACCGAAATCCTCTCCGAACTAGCTGGCCGACAAGCAGTCACCGCGTGAATGGGTTACGGTGCACGGATTGGTTGACCTGTTGGTACCATCCGTTGGCACTACTCAGACTTAACGTCTAGAACCGATGAGAGGTCGGTTCCGCGTTCGAACTGAAAAGTAGAAAATCATTACACTTTGCAGAAAAATATCGTGCCGCATCGGATACCACATAATTACGTCTCCAGACAAGGTCTCCAAGATGAAATGATAGATTCCGTTTCCTTAAATTGTACCGATGAGCTCCGCGTGTAGCTGCTTCACATAGACGGCGTTGCACTTCTTCTCGCAGTTTCTTAGCAGTTCAGCTCGCTTCCTTGGGTCATTTTCTGTTACTCCTTCATGAGGTGGGACAGGACCGCCCCGTGCTACCACCATTTCCCGCCCAAAGTTGACAAAATAAGGAGTTACTTCCATCGTTTCGTTTGTATACGTCCGCAGTGCACACCCAACTTTGGCCAGGTCTTTATCCCATCTCCGGTGATTATCGCTTACATATCATCTCAGCATTCTCTTGATGTTCTGGTTAATCCGCTCAGCGGGATTGGCTTGTGGGTGGTAGAATGCTGTGAACTGAATGGAGGTTCCATACGAGGCCAATAGGTTGTGCAACTCCTTTGAACGGAACTGGACTCCATTGTCACAGATTAACAGCCGGGGGACACCAAAGAGCATAAAGACGCGTTCCTCCAGAGTTTGTGCTACTACTGCCGCCGTAGCCTGTCGAAGCGGAAAAACCAAAGCAAACTTACTAAAGTAGTCTACTACGGTTAAGATATAGGTGTTTCCCTGTGAGGAGCGAGGCAGAGGCCCCACTAGGTCGATGCACAGCATCTCCCAAGGTTCCTTAGCTTGACCTGCTCGGGATATCATTATCCCCGGTGCTCGCTTTCGCTCCACTTTCGTTGCCTGGCATACTTTACACCTAGCCACGTATCGCTGGATGTCAGCCCTCATTTTAGGCCAGAAATATTTTTGGGCTATACGGTCGTACGTTCGACTGGCACCCATATGTCCAGCCGTAGCATCGTCATGACCACTCTGCAAAACCTGGTTCCGGTTCTGCTTTGGTACCACCAATTTCCAGGAATTGCCACGTAGCTCTGAATACCGATCAGGAAGATTTTTCCAGAGTCTTCCCTCCGTAATTTGCCAGTTCACAAATTTTTCTGGATTTCGATCAACCTGTCCACGCATTTTTTCGACCCACTTATCTTTCTCCTCGTAACCACCATTGACCGATTCTATCATTGGGACTGCCCGAGACAACGCATCTGGGACTAGATGTTCCTTGCCTTTCCGGTGGACCACAACAAAATCGAATTGTTGTAATCTCACGGCCCACCGAACCAATTGACCAGTAGGATCTTTAAGGTTGTTGAGCCAGACTAGGGAGTGGTGATCTGTTATCACCTTAAAATGAGTCCCTTCTATATACGGTCGAAGGTTCTCCACCGCCCATAACACCGCAAGGCATTCCTTTTCGGTAGTGGAGTACTTTCTTTCAGCCCTGCTAAGTGACCGACTCAAGTAACATATCACCTTCTCCCCGTCCGGAAAAGTCTGGCTCAACACAGCTCCCAGGCCGACATCCGATGCATCCGTTTGTACATTAAACGGTAAGTTGAAGTCTAGACATGTTAGTATTGGTGCTGTTGATAATTTCAACTTACATCTGTCGAATGCCAATTCACATTCCGGCGTCCAATTAAAGCGTCTATTTTTCTTAAGGAGGTCTGTTAGGGGTGCAACTAGGGAGGCATGGTCAGGTATAAACCGTCTATACCAAGAGACCATGCCTAAAAACTGGCGTACTTGTTTGACGGTATGTGGTCTGGGAATATTGACCACGCCTTCAACCTTTTCTGCGTCCACACAGAGCCCATGCTCATCGACAATATACCCAAAGTATTTGAGTTGAGCACGACAAAAAAACATTTCTCTTTCGACAGCTTTAATCCCGCCTCCCGAAGACGCCGAAATACTTCTCGTAAAATTTTGAGATGCTGTTCAAAATTTGGTGTAACAATAATAATATCATCCAGGTAGCAAAATACAGATGGCTCTAAATCCGGTCCAATGACGCGATCAATCAACCTCTGCCAGGTAGCCGGAGCGTTTGACAATCCAAAAGGCATTCTTTTGAATTTAAACAGACCACCATACCCGGTATGGTGAATGCTGTATACTGCCTGGAATCTTTTGCTACCGGCACCTACCAAAATGCCGACTTGATATCTAATGTCGAGAGATATTTTGCGTTCCGCAACTTATCCAAGGTTGCCGAGATGTACGGAAGAGGGTATGCGTCCTTCTGGGTCACCTGGTTGACTTTGCGAAAATCAACGCAAAACCGATATGTACCATCTTTCTTCTTCACCATGAGGATTGGGGATGACAAGGCACTGAATGATGGCTCTACAACCCCTAATTTCAACATCTCATCCAGTTCGCTGTTAATATTTTCTGGAGTGCCGGTGAGACGGGGTAATACCTTTGTTTAATGGGCAGCGAGTCCGTCTTTATGACGTGCTCCACTAACGAGGTAAATCCTAAACCCTCCCCCATACTGGCAAACTCGGCTTCCACTAGCGATTTCAGCTGGTTTTCCTCATTTGGACTTAAAGTGAAACGGTCATGCAAATGCTCCGGCATTGCCGTTACAACATTGCAAGTGAAATCCCAACGCTCCTGCGTTAGGTTTAGCGTTATCCCAAACTGCTTCAGGAAGTCCACCCCAAGAATCAACCCATGAGCTAAAGATGGAACAACCAAAATCTCCATCCATCTGGTCTTCCCTTGTAGACGAATGGGCACCAACACCTTCCCCAGTACTGCACACTGCCCATCATTTGCTAACCGAACCGAGTCCTGACCTTCTTCCACCAGTTCCAATCCAATTTCTCTTAAAGCTCTCCACCCTTCTGCACCCGCAATAGTATTGGTAGCTCCTGAGTCCACTAAACCTATTATCCTCCATCCCATTATGTCCATCTCCAGGTGTGGGCGAACATCCTGGGCTTTTTTTGAAAACACGTAGGCTACTCGGCTATTCGCGGCTTCTTTTGTTTGTGTGGAAATGGTGCCCAATCCGCCGCCTACTGAGCACCGCACTCGTTTCCCGATGGCCCTGCAGATGGTCGACTAGTTGTTTGACGGTTTATATGAGTTGCTTGTTGGGAACATTTTGGACAATTCGGTCGGATTGTTCCCGGACGACCACAACCAAAACATCGTTTTGGCTCCGAACAATCTCTGGCAAAGTGATCATTGCTGCCGCATGTCCAACAAGAACCATTTCTCACGCCTCCTGTTGAAGTCACCACTTCTACCCGAGATCCTTCCATGTATGCCAAGTCGGGTTCTAATAGTTTCGTTGCCTTCTGGCTCGGAGGGGGCACAAATGCTTTAATAGACGCACGCGTTGCTTCCAACTTACGACCGAAGGAAACTAATTCTGCTACAGAAGAGACTGTTTGAAGTGAGAGTTTGTCTTGGTAGTAAGGGCTAATATTTTGCCGAAGAATCTCTAACTTTTTCTCTTCTGGGCATTGAGTTGCTAGACGCCGAAATAGTTCATCCATCACCGCGTCGTAGACTCCCATGGGCTCATCTCTTCCCTGGGTTCGATGTTGTATCTCCCACCATAGTTTGACGCTATAATTTGGTGGCAAGAATTCCACCCTCAGTTCGTGGCACAATGCATCCCAACTATTGACTCGCTCCCGGATCGAACGATACCAAACTAATGCTTTCCCTTCGAAAAGTTCAGCAGCCATCTGATATATTTGAGATTTGGAAACCCCTCTTGCCATTCGCAGCTCCTCCACCCTTTCCAGGAATGCATTCACTGACCCCGGGTAATCGCCCGAAAATCGAATGCCCCATTTCGAGACATCCGGTGGCTTTCTCCACTCTGCTTCTATTCGCGGAGTAGAATGATTCAGCATTTCCGCACTATCCGCCGATGTCGGTACCGCCACAGTGTTCGAAACTGATTTCCCTTCACACTCAACTTTCTCGTTGTCAACCGCTGGTTTTCCAATCGCCTTTACCATTTGTTGTGCTTTCGAAGTCTTTGCTGGAGTGGACGTGTTGCCCTCCGTAATTGCCGCATACTCCATCTGCTCCACTTCTCCGGCCGCCTTGACGTCCAGCTCCCCCAAAACCATCATTAGCTCCCTATCCAGTTTGATAATAACCTTTTCCTCCTCAGGATCTTCCGCTTGTACATTCCTCAGTCTTCGCACCCCGCATTCGATCTTCGATAGAATTTTTAAAAATTCCCCCGACTCCTTGTTCCCAGAAAATTGTTTGATTAGTAGATGGATTTCCACTAACTTATCTTTCACGGCCTTAATATCCTCCGCTGGCGTGTACGGATACTCCTTTATATCCACCATACTGGTATCTTTTAATTTTTCTGCTCGTAGAGCCACCCGAAGATTATGCCGCATCTCGTCGACGGTACCAACAGCCTGGCCGCGAATAGTCAGCTCATATTCCAATTCATCGCTGGCCAGTCTGTTGACTAAAATTCTATTGTTTCCCGCCATTTTCACCTACGAATTTAAAACGAAATTTAAAAAAAAAGGTTATATTTTATTCCACAGATTTATTATACAAAGCTTAAACAAAACACAATTTCAAAACTTACGCACTATATCTCACGCATACACCTCGACACACTGCCGTACATACACACTTTACGTTCACCTGGATATCAGACACACCCGTAAATACACACTTTACTTTCACTCTTTATCTCAAACCAATCACTCTCAAACTCGCCAATCTTACATCCAGTCACGCAATTTTACGCTTTCACGCTGCCACAATCACTCACACCCTTTCAATCAACCGTTTCTTTACACCAACCACCCGCTAAATCACTTACATTCAATTCACAATCTCACGTACACTTCATTCATTCATTTCACGACAATCACTCCCGATGCAAAATTCATACCCCCGAAAATTCACACTTAACACCCGGCATTCACTCGCACTTACTCCTCACATGCACTTCAAGTCACTTTTTCTCACTTTACACTTGTATATTTTACTCCCGCAATTGCACACTTTATACTTATTCACTTCGGAACTTTACTTCACTTCAAACACAAACGTTGGGCCCCACGTTGGGCGCCAATTTGTTACGCGTCTTGATTTCAAGACGATATTCCCAATTAAGCAATTATCGCCTTGGAATTGTTTCTGAATAGGCTTGTAATGATGGCTTAATTGGGCGTTCCGGCGGGGCCTTGGGGTCCCGGCTAAGCCGTGGAGACGGGGTAGGTTGGCGCCACTCGTCAACCCGTAATATGCCCCCGGAGCCACTGACGAGTTTGAGCTCCCGGAACGAAACACTAAGGAAGAGGAGCGCAACGGGAAATTTCAAAGCAAGCACATGAAACTAAGGGAAAGCTAAATGATCCAAGATTAAGCAATTTTCTTATTCGTTTTCCCTACACTAAAAAAAATTTAGAGGAAATCCAACGCTTCAACATCAAACACTTTTCCGTTTCTTTCTTTTTCACTACACTTCTCGGGATTCCGCACTCCACCTGCGTCCTTTACGCGGAAAATCGTTGCGACCACTCCACAAGAGAGTTCGCTGGCTGAAAATTTATATCCTGTTTATTAGAAAAAGAAACGCAAGAAATTCTAGTATATGAAAGTCAATATAATCCCAATGAAAAAAGAAAGATGCTCTTAACTCCTGAATTATCTTCATCAACAAAATTTTTAGGGTTATGCTAGGTACCTCGTTTTTCTTTTGCTTTATAAACCACGAATTGTGCAGCACGTTAGGGGCCCCTTTTCGTTGAACGATGAACCGAATCCATATAAAAAGAATATCCACGCGATCCAATCTCCGTCATAAATTTGTCCGCTTAACGATTGAATGTCGCAGGAAGTTACTTCTTGTCCGCTCAACTTGTATCAGCAACCAATGGTCCGCTCAGCTCCGGCTTCCGTGTACCAAAATCCACCCGTTGAGTTAACCACAAAGAAAGAGAGCGCTTCCACCGTCGCTGACCCTTTTATCACTTTTCCCGCAACGGCTCTTCTTCAACGGCTACGTTCAAGTCCAAGGCTGAGTTTTCGTCGGCACTGTTGCTCAACCTTCAGCCTTAGTGATGTCACAAACCAACTTTCAGCATAGTGGCGCTTCAGTATTCTCCCTAATTTGCGGTTCAAACATCTATTTCACCTTTAACCGGCGATGTTAGGAATATTTGTAAGACTATCGCCACCTCCACGTTCACAGGTAGATTAGCATCGCTGAGTAGAACATTTGGATTAGATGCATTATTTCGGGTACTTTACGACGAATAATTTGGCGACGAATGTCGATTCACTTGGAAACATTTCTTTGTAGTTCGTTCTAGATGAAGCGAATGCTGTGACGAGACATAGTAAGATTTCAGAATTTGAAATACGAAAACGTTGTCGAATAAATGCTGCGCGGCGATACCAGTTAAATGTGCGTTATGCACACTAGATATCGGTTGGTTGTTGGCCATATATCATAGTCCTACTTAATTCTAAGTCTTGGAGCAAAAAGTTTAGTTTCCTTTACTTACTTTAACTTACTATCTCTGAGTATAATTCAAAATAAAGAGATAAATTTACAATCGTAATTCTTACTTTACTTTAACTTACTATTTCTGAGTATAATTCAAAATGAAGAGATAAATTTACAATCATAATTCTTACTTTACTTTAACTTACTATTTCTGAGTACAATTCATGTTCAGGAAGTCAAAAGAAATAAAATTACAATTAAAGTTCTTACCGGCTCTTCACCTCGTGGAGTGGTCTATAAAAATTGGTCATGTGTGCTTGATGTTTACGCTGGAGTGCTAGAAACCCTTGTCAGCCGTGACAACTTTCACAAAAATGAGGAGATTCTGGACAATAATTGGTCCATTTACAGAGACGACAGAGATTTCCTTAGTACTGGACAAAGACGCGGAGCTGGTGTATTGATTGCTGTACAGGGTGCGGCAGCATAACTTCCTGTTTTCAAAATTCAACAAAACAAATTTTCAGCGGTACTTGTTTAAATGCACGCTCCGCACTGTTCCAACGCATGATAGCGACTAACCAAGGGATGAGCAAAACTTTAAAATCGCCTCTCTCGAATGAGACTACTAGCGCCGCGCTATAACAGTTAGCACTTTAAGGGCGGGCATTTAAAAAAAGGAAGTTATGCTGCCGCACCCTGTACATAACTCTCTTCTTAGTGAGCCCGTCAAGACGCTATCAAATTCATTATTCCAGCATAAAATAGTGCAAATAAAGCTGCAGAAATTTTCTGTATATATTGGCGTCTTCTATGTGCCTCCAAAATCATGCTTACCTCCAGAATCTGTCGAAATTATCTATAATGCTGTATGTGATATCATAGCTGGAATTACTGCCGGAATTAATGAAGAAGACAGAGTCATTATAACTGGTGACTTTAATCGGCCAAACATTAAATTCGTAACCGATGAACTTGGTAATATTCTTCCCGTCAATCTTCTAGACAGTAATGACTTTAACTTAGTGAGCACCCTATATGGCAATGATTTGCAGCAAACCGCTCCTATCCCCAACCAAAACGGAAATTGGTTAGACCTCATTTTCACAAATGCACATGACGAAGTAGTTGTCAATCCAACTGATGAGAGCGAGCACCTGATTTCCAACACAATTCATCACTCCGCCTTTTCTGTTGAACTTTCCACTCCTGATTCAGTAAACCCTATTTCTTACAATAATGAGATTGTATATGACTTTCGTAATGGCGATTATAACAATATTAACAGCCTTCTATCAACTTTCAACTGGACTGGTACTTTGTCAACATTAGACTTGGATCAAGCCTTATCCACCTTTTATCAAATCATTCTTGACGCTGTTGATTCATTTGTACCTAAAATTAAGAAAAAAGACAAGGTTTCTGAACTCTGGCTGGGAAGTGTCCTCAGGCGTTTACGAAACCAACGAAACAAGCTATATAAAATATTAAAAAATGGTAACAACGTTGGCGAAGAGTTTAAGAGAAAATATGACGAGCTCGCTAATGAGTTTAAAATTAAATCTCAAGAAGCATATAAATCCTACATAAATGTTGTAGGTGAAGAAATCACTCGGAATCCTAGAAAATTTTTCGAATTCGTCAACGTAAAACGTAAGATACATGGTTACCCTTCAGCAATGAAATACAATGATTCTATCTCTTCTTCTCCAGAGCAAATCGGTGAGTTTTTTGCTGACTTTTTCCAAGGAATCTACTGCGATCCTGGAAACTCTCAAAACCTTCTGTCCTCTGAAATAGCACCAAGAGCACAGATCGATAGTTTTTCGATATCTGAAGAGGAAATTCGTCAAGCCATCGAAGCTCTTGATTTGAACAAAGGACCTGGCCCCGATCTCGTTCCCCCTCGTTTTTTGGCCCTCTGTAAAGATAATTTGTCCCTCCCTCTTTTCCTCATTTTTAATAAATCGCTTTCGAGCGGTGTTTTCCCCTCACATTGGAAACCATCTTATATAATACCAATCCATAAAAAAGGCGAAAAGCGGTCTGTTGAAAATTAGCTTTTTGAAAAGATTGTATGCGATAAAATTTCTCATCTTATTGAACCTTATCTCAACGACGAGCACCATGGTTTCCGGAAAAGCAGATCTACTACCACCAACCTTGTCGTGTTGACGTCAGACATTCTATGTGCGATGGAAAAAGGTAACCAAATCGACGCCATATACACCGATTTCAGCAAGGCGTTTGACCGCGTGAATCATGAAATATTGATAAAAAAACTGCATAGTTTTGGAATCACTGGCCCACCGCTTAACTGGATTCATTCATATTTGAAAAACCGCATCCAATATGTCAAGTTCCAAGGTCGCTTATAGAAGAATAATTAATGTTATCTGGGTCCATTACTTTTCAATATCTTCATATCTGACCCTTCAGCGGCACTATCCGATATACCTCACTTTTTTATGCCGATGATCTGAAGGTATATCACATTATAAAATCGCATATTGACGCTTCCTTTCTTCAATCCAAATTAAATATTTTGCTCCAATGGTGCAACGATAATCAACTTGCACTTAATTTGGATAAATGCCATGTCATAAGTTTTTCTAGAAAAAAAAACCATCCTTAACGATTATCAAATCAAAAGCATGAGTTTGAGCAGAGTTGAGAGCATAGTAGATCTAGGCGTAATCTTAGACACACAGCTTCGGTTCAATCTTCAACATGACGAAGCCCTCTCTAAAGCTAATAGGATGCTAGGTTTCATCAAAAGGAGAGCCAAAGAATTCGAGAATATTTGGGCTACAAAATCGCTATACACTTCACTTGTTCGTCCCATTCTCGAATACGCTTGTTTGATCTGGGACCCAATTTACAACATTCATAAAACTAGATTCGAGTCGGTACAAAAACAATTTTTACTCTTTGACCTAAGGTCCCTCTATGACCCCAGAAATTTCCATAGCCTTCCATCCTACGATAACCGACGCCAAATATTGAATATGGCATGCCTAATTTTCCATGTGCTTAGGGGTAATATTAACGTGAAATTTATTTCCGAGAAGGTACAGCTGAATAACCCTTCTAGAGTTACCAGAAATTCTCCTATGTTCACCACAAGAACACATCGGACCATATATGCGGATAACGCGCCAATAAATAGATGTTGTAAAGCATTTAACAAATTCAGCAATCATAATTCCCCAACCATTTCCAAGTCCCTTTTCAAGTCCATAATTACACAATCCTGCTCTTCCCGGATACAGTAGATCATTAAGTAACCTAATGTATAAATTGTAATATCTTTGTGTTTTGTTAAATGATGCCTTGTTTGGCAATAAATAAATAAATAAACAAATACATCGTCAGAGTTTCGGTATTAACCGTAGCCTCGTTCTTCTCCCTTGAACTGATTGATGTCTTTTAGCGGACAATTCTCAACATGGTTGGGCCGTATTGTGCCAGTCGCAAAATGTCCTAATTCTCTAATGTCTCATCAACGACAACGAAGTGAAAAAGTTGTCGAAATATATTTTTATGCCACTTTTGGCTGTCAACTTTCCTATTTCTATGAAATTGAGAACTACATCCCCGCCTAATTCAAAATCTTTCTTTTCTGTAGTTTTTCCGGTATAAACACTAAAAGCCACCATATAACCGGTATTGGCACATAAAGCCTAATTTTTAAAATCAAATCTTATCGGCTTTCCTCTGATAAACTGCTTTGCGTAGTGTTTTCCATAGTATGGGATCATACTTTCGTCGATGCTATAATGATCGTCCAGTTCGTATTTATTCGGAAAGATTCACTTAGACTATCTAGCAGCGGTCGCAATTTATACTGCCTATCAGAAGAAGCCGATAAATTTGTGTTATCATTCAGATGTATGTTTGGAAGTATCGATTCAAATCTATTACATTTTATACTTTCTGCCAGAATTTTTGGAACGTCGTTATTTTTCGAGAAATATAGTCTTTTACATGGTAATTTACTATAACCGGACAGTAACATCCTCCCAAAATAACATATATTTCATCTTCTGTACCATCATTGGCTTATTTTTCTGGCCTGCATAAAGATTTGTTTGCTCTACAATGTGTCTTACTAAATTCTTGTGAAAAAAAAGTTTGAAATATTCTAAGGGGTCTTTACAATTTTGACTTTCTACTGAAGATGATTGTGTGACGAATTCTGGGCATGATAAGTTAGGTAATTGCTTTTTTCACAACGTAGTCCTTTTCTTCTTAGCCTTCGACTTTTTTGGAGTACTCTTACGCGCCTTTAAATAAGAAAGTGGTTCGTTATCTTAATCGTCACTTTCTTCACTTGACGAATGTGCCTGCGAAACTTTAATGTGCGATGACGGGAGACCTGAAGATGTAGACGGCATAGCCTCATCCCTATTTGCTTGGAAACGTCGTAGTTCACATCCACTTTGAAGTAATTTGCGTCCTAAGTGATTTAGGTTGCCATCGTGTTGTCACTGTCCTCATCCGTTGCCTGACCGCTTTATTCTATTGGTGGTTCAACATAAATAACGCGCTCCGTATTCTTATAATCATCTTTGCATTCTAAGGCTGCCAAAATTTCATGCACCGTCAAGCTATTAAAGCAAGCCAACACCACCACTATTCATAGCGTTTGATTTATCGGTCGCCATCAAATACACAAGCATAAGAAAAAAGAATAGTCTTTGAAATGAATTAAAGCTTAAAGCACATATTATTTCAACACATGCAACTTATTATTTATTTATTTTTTATAATAGATTACAAGAAGTTCAAAATAAAGCTTACCTTTTTCTGAAACAAGACTGACCGTGACCCGCCATTTTCGAGAATGACAAATGACAGCTGACAAACGTCACTCAACACTTACAAATGAGGTTGCCAGTGTGAAAAAAATATTTAAATTTGGTTGAGAAACAAAAACGCCCAACAATTTATTTTCAACACAAATGTAAAATTTTCTAGCGTCCGGTTTATCGCAAGTTATGCTGTAATGGGTTAAAATCGGAGTCTCAGCTGGATCAAAATGATTAAGGCAGGTTGGACAATCATTACGGTCGGTAAATCATTGTGTAATGCTTATCTGATGAAGTTTATGCTGGCACACCGTGCGAGCCAGTGGTTTATTAAAGAGTATATCTTGGCGACACACCAGACATTTTTGGGTCTCACCCAAATTCAGCGGAGATGTACGTACCGTTGTAATATTATATATAAATCAGAATTCAATTATAAGGAATAAATAACACACATAGAATCCTTTAGCAGAAAATAATATGTATATATATATATATATATATATATATATATATATATATATATATATATATATATATATATATAATATGTATGTATATATAAATAATATGTATATATATATACATATATATATATATATATATATATATATATATATATATATATATATATATATATATATATATATATATATATATATATATATATACAGAGGTGGCCAAAAGTGATCGGACAATACAAGAAACAAGCAATAAAATACTTTTACGAGCATAAGCTTTGAAATGAAATAAAAATTTTTCCCTTATATAAAAGTTACTTGTATTCTCAATTAGTTGCACAAAAAAATAAAACAGAAAGAAAAAGATTTTCACAAGAAAATTAACAACTAATTCAAATTCACATTGCATCAAGTGGACAAAAGTAATCGGACATTTTGAAAAGTGTGAAATTAGTCATTGAAGTTTGGAGCAATTCTTTTCTTTTCATTTCCGAGTTTAAAAGGGAATTCCCCTAATTATATGTTGATATGTGTTTTTCTGATATCAGCATTTACTTGTCAGTTTTAAGTGAAGAAAGTTAAACATGGCTAAGAATCGCAAAGAAACCGGTATACATGAAAGAAAAGTTTTAATAAAGTTGTATAAAGAGAATAAATCCTTTTCTGAAATATCAAAAATAATTGGAAGAAGTCGTTCGACAGTTTTCGATATCGTGAAACGGCTCAGAAAAAAAAATCAGGTGGAAAACGAAATTAGGAGTGGTCGACCATGTAAACTAACAGAGACAGACGCACGAAAAATCTTAAGAAACGTTAAAAAGAATCCGACTACAACGTCCAGAAGTATTAGGGATCAATGAAAACAAGTTCTCCTACACCATTGGCAGCCATGCAACCCCAGACCATTACACAGCCACCTCCGTGTTTTACTGTATGTTGAATGTTTTTGGGATGAAGCTCACTATTTTGAGTTCTCCACACCAACAACCTGCCGTCGGAGTGGTAGATATTAAACTTACTCTCATTAGAGAATATTATACGAGTCCAAAAGTCGAGCGGCTTGCTTTCAAATTCTTTTGCAAAGCATAATCTTTTCTTCTTATTAACTTTGCTAATTAGTGGTTTCTTTCGAGGTACTCTCGCTTGATAACCAGCACGGCTGAGAGCTCTACGAATAGTCCGGGCACTAACATTGGTACCATTTACATCTGTTAATTGATCCCTAATACTTCTGGACGTTGTAGTCGGATTCTTTTTAACAATTCTTAAGATTCTTCGTGCGTCTGTCTCTGTTAGTTTACATGGTCGACCACTCCTAATTTCGTTTTCCACCTGATTATTTTTTCTGAACCGTTTCACGATATCGAAAACTGTCAAACGACTTCTTCCAATTATTTTTGATATTTCAGAAAAGGATTTATTCTCTTTATAAACTTTATTATAACTTTTCTTTCATGTATACCGGTTTCTTTGCGATTCTTAGCCATGTTTAACTTTCTTCACTTAAAACTGACAAGTAAATGACTGATATCAGAAAAACACATATCAACATATAATTAGGGGAATTCCCTTTTAAACTCGGAAATGAAAAGAAAAGAATTGCTCCAAACTTCAATGACTAATTTCACACTTTTCAAAATGTCCGATTACTTTTGTCCACTTGATGCAATGTGAATTTGAATTAGTTCTTAATTTTCTTGTGAAAATCCTTTTCTTTCTGTTTTATTTTTTTGTGCAATTGATTGAGAATACAAGTAACTTTTATATAAGGGAAAAATGTTTATTTCATTTCAAAGCTTATGCTCGTAAAAGTATTTTATTGCTTGTTTCTTGTATTGTCCGATCACTTTTGGCCACCTCTGTATATATATAATATGTAAAGGGTGATTCATAACAAGTATACACATTTTTTGTCGAAAAAAACATAGTTTTGTGAAGACTGACCTGTAATATTTATTTATTATGAAAATTTGGTCCCTTACAATTAAATATGAAACATTACTTCGGGCATATGTGCACCTCGTGCTGCTTTACAGACTATCAAACGATGATTGTAATTTTCGATGACATTTTCGCACATTTCCGGCGTTATTAGGCGTATGTTGGCTCGAATATTGTTTTTTAATGCTTCAGTAGTCTGAGGAGCATCAGCGTAAACACGATCCTTCAGTTATCTTCAAAGGAAGAAGTCACAAGGAGTCAAATCACACGATCTCGCCGGCCAATTTATGGGTCCATTTCGTGAAATTATTCGATTCACGTAGAGCGCGAAATGTTTGCACTGGCGATTCATTATTTTTGTAAAAAGTTTTAACAATAATAAAACGTTCGGCTGATGTGTATGACGCCATGGTTAGAATTGTAAAAGACCAAACTGTCATAATCTGTCAATATATGGACCTGAAGTTGGTGATAAAAGAGTTAAGGCCCATTCACATGTGTACACTTGTTATCAATCAGCCTTTATATATATATATATATATATATATATATATATATATATATATATATATATATATATATATATATATATATATATATATATATATATATATATATATATATATTTAGCATTCCTAGAAACGCAATTATGAATTATGATAGTGCCTAAGAAATGCTAATTTTTATATTTTCTCACAACAAGAGTTGTTCGTTAATATGTTCACTCTCTCCCTTATCCTATCGCCCCAGAAATTGTCCACAAAGAAAAACGAAACTTTCACCCGGCAGATTTTCCCTCACTCGATGCAACAGTCTTAACTGAGCTCGATACGCTAATACAAAGTGTGTGCTTTTAAAACATAATTCGTATCTTTTAAGTCTACGAGCAGTGCATGTTCTTTCACGAAGAGTCGCCGCACTGGCTCTAACACGAAACCAACGCGCAGTCAAAATCCGTGTAATTGAGGACACCCAGGCACCACCAAGTTGTTTATGTAGAGTTGGGAAGACAAAAAAAACATAACAATCTTTCAAGGAACACCCAGAGATGTTAAGATAATTTGAAATTTCCTAGTTATGACCTGGTGATGAAACACCTAGCACATAAATCAAAAGACATGCCAGATAATATTGCTGTCCAGTATATAACACAACACTCGAAAGACGTACGAATCACTACAATTTTCATTTTCATTACGTATATTCTCAAAGTATTAATTATAAAACTAATCAAATTTTTTACTAGCCGGATTTCGGGAGCTCGTAGTATGTGTTGTGGAAAGCTCACAACCTGAGAACAGCCGAGCAGAAGCTTCAGTACTTAGTCGATCAGTTTACGTCCTCAGCTCGGTAAGTCAGGTCAGTCACTGTCGTTTTGTCCGCAACTGCATCAACTGTCCTGTTTTTCAGCCCCACACTGGGCGCTTAATTTTGCGTATTTATCCTTTAAGAGTCGAGTCTCACACATGTATTTATTGGGATCCGTGTATGGCAGTGGCAGTGAGCTGTCAAGGATAACGAGCTCAAACTGAAAAAGGGAGACTTCTGAGCGACCACGTACTCACGCTTGTCAGCTAGGTTTTTGCGGAGCGTAGGCGTGAGTTAGAGTGTTGTTTATCGGCCTCGACCTACAATACTTCTCAAGTACTCAAAACTAATAAATATGAATAAACAAAACCAAACATAAAATCAAAATTAATTTAACCATAGCAGACTCAATAAAACATATACACAAATATATTAAGACGTTTGAGGCAGAGAAAAGAGACGAACAACAAAGAAAATATGTTCAGCAAATCATAATGTGATTATAAAAAATTCTATAACGCCTCAATTAGTACATGAAATGAATATCAATATATATGCTATATTATCAAAATAATATAACAATGGTTTTAAAAAAAATTGAATTGGAAGTTTTTGATTTATGTAAATTATTATCTATTCAAAAACAATCTGATACTTGTCTTTAGAACTGAATACTAAAAACAAACAAACTGACGTGTTCATGTCAGCGAACTATACTTTCTATATTCATAATTTCCAATTCATTACACTCAATGTAATATTTATCATTCTCAATTCATTGTAATATTCAGGATTTCCAATATCAGTTAACTCTCTGTAACATTCAGCATTTTCAATAGCGTTGAATTCTGTAACATTTATAATTTCATTGTTTCTAAGATTGCAATATTCCAAATACATTGAACCTTTAAGAAATGCACGAATTGCAATTATCGTAAAGTAATTGAATTTGTAAACATATCGAAATAGATTTGGTCATGTTATGTACTTGTTAATATTTACATTATGGGATAGCTCTGATTATGAACTATTTATCAACCAATTAATCGATTTTCATTGAATCATCAGATTTAGGCTAAAATAAATTGTATTTAATAGAATAAGATCGAAAAAATTATTATTGCATTCACGTAAGATCACTTCGGGTGTTTTAAGTCTATTTAGCTATAAATAATTTTCTTTTAAATTTTTTTGTTTTTTTGTCACAAAGATCAAAAGAAATGTAAATAAACTCACCCAATATCCACTCGATGACAATAGGCTGTAATAAAGATATTTAATGCGAGCAAATTCATTCATTTCCCCTAGGAAATTATTAATAATTCAGCACATATGGGTACAGGAATGACTTTTTAGCACAAATTATTAGCAGATTAAAGAATTTCATTATTGAAATTATTATTGAACTGATTAATTCTAAACTCAATTGGACCGAAATCAAACATTCCACAAGCATTCAGACAAATTCAGGCGTTCGATTGTTTTTCCTTTCTACTCCCCACGCACACATCAACTGTTTTATGGTATTTGGTTTTATTTTGTTTCTTGTCTTCTTGCGATTCAATAAATATTCACTTCACTGTACAGGCACGAAAATCGAAACCAAGAGAAATGCAAAAATAAGTTTAATTTGAGCGACACCAGTATGCTGATAGTACGTTGATGCGCTGAAAATTTTCCTTCTCGGAATACTGAGTTTTTTGCTATTCTTCAATTTTTATAATTTTTGCTGATGTCTTCGCTTTTCACAACTCGTAATGCTCCCAACAATAAACGACAAAACAACAAATCACTCTCGCTTGTCCCTTCTCGAGTAGATAATACTTTTCCTTTCATAAAATACACAAAAATTCGAATCTGAATGGAATATTTCTTGCATTTGATTTCACTCCAACAATGTTTTTTTTCTCATATACTGTACCACACATATACCCGTCATTAAGGTATTCTCTTTCTCATTTACTCTTTCTTTATTTTTTATATTCAGTTTTTTCCCCACAATGATCATTTGATAGAATTTTCCATTCAAATTGAATTGTACACAAAGAACTTCAAAGTATGTTAATTTTCTAATTATATATTTTTTATAATGTTCAAAATCACTTCTTATTGTAGAGCAAACTACAGTTCCTCAGGTAGACCCTCCAAATCGGCGTATGTATTCTGGTACATTTTTTCTTTTTTGTAGCACTACAGGCCCTCTTGGGTTTTCGCTTCCTGCGACAGGCGCCTCCGACTATCCCGGTGCATCGACCGCATCCTACCGATTTTGAAATCTAAGCAGCGATGAACTGTCTTCATGGATAGAGTCAGACCAGTGTTGCCTCAGTTTCCCCACTGATCTGCGCCCTTCAGTTCTCCCAACGAATACCATTTTGTTCCGTTGTTCGTCCATACGATTCACAAGCAGCTTTCGTAGTGTTACAATCCTTGAGACCACCGGCTCGTCAAAACGTTCATACATCTCATGGTTGCATCGAATTTGCCATTGGTCCCCGTCTAGCTTCGCTCCGATTATTCGCCTCAGGACCCGTCTTTCGAAGGCGTTCAATATATTTGCGGATGATTGGGTTAGGATCCATGTTTCACACCCATAGCATAGCACAGGTCTTATCACAGATTTGTATACTCGGAGCTTTGTTTTCCTGTGTATGCAGATGGTCTTCAAGATCGTCAAAACTGAATTAAAAATTTTACTTGCAAGCTGTATTCTTAGGCGTATTTCATCTCTTTCATTAGCGGTTCTCGTTATTTTGGCACTTAAATACACAATTCGCCCACACTTCTGATATTGTATTAGCTAAGTGTGATATTTGAGATATTTTTCCTCGACTGCATCATGAGCTTTGTTGTATTCTCATTGATTTGTATCCCTTTTAGTTTTTTCCGGGAAAGTTCTTTGGTAGTTGTTAACGACCATCACAAAATGTTGATGTCATCCGCATAGACTACCACTTGGCTAGAACGGTTTAAAAATGAACTTCTTGCATCGCCCGCAGGCTTTCTTTTGACATATTCCTGAGCCAAATTAAATAGCAATGGCGCAAGTCCATCTCCTTGCTTTTGTCCGATATTTGTGTCAAAGGTGTCGGTGAGTTGGTTCTTGATGCAGACTTGGGAGGTTGTTGACGTTATTGTCATTTTACTAATATGGACTAATTTTGCCGGGATACCAAACCAAATTATTATTTAATACATCACGTTACAATCAATACTGTCGTATGCCTGCTTAAAACCAACGAAAATCTAGCGTACGTCTATGTTGGGCTCCCAACGATTCTCAGTTACCTGCTTGACTGTAAACAATTGGTCTATCGTCGTTCTAATGCTTTAAAGCCACCTTGGTGCTCCGCAATAATACTGTTCGCATATGATCTGATTTTATCTATTATGATCTTTCAAAATATTTTGTACGCCATATAAAATTAGTGATATGGGTCTATAGTTTTCGCACTGTAGCTTGTAGCTGTAGGCAACATAACTGACTTCAACCAGTCGTGCGGCATTTATTCTTGTTGCCAAATATGCTGCATGACTTTATGGGTGGTTTTCTGAACACCGCTGCCACCGTATTTAATGAGCTCATCTAGAATCCCACCGTTGCCCGGCGCTTTGTTAATTTTTTGGACCCTGCTGATGGAAAAAAAACTTGATTCAGATTTGGTAGCGCCAATGTTCTGGAGCTATGCGGAGGACTGAGGAGGTACTTGAAATATGATGCCCATCCTTCCTTGATCCTGTTTTCATCAACGATGATGTCGCCGATGTTATCACGACAGAGCGTGATCTTGGGCTGAAAACTTCGTGTCAGGCTTTTCACTACTTTGTACGCTTGTCTTGTGTTATTGCTCGCTAGACATACATCAATGCTTTTCATTTGGTTGTCACAGTAATTTTTTTTCTTAATTCTGATGATCTTACCATTCTTCTGAGATTTTCATAATGTTCTCTCTTTGTCATGATTTTGCTACCTAAATAATGTTTGTACGTGTGATTCTTGTTGTTGAACACAACCTGGCCCTCATTATCGAATCAATCATTTCTTTTGTGCCGGGATTGATGTTTGATCATCTATCATTCCACGGTCTAAATTGTCGCTTTCACTTTCAGCTATATGTCTAATAGAATGGAAACCAATTGGTGTAGTAATCGAGCAGTCACCTAAGCAAACTGCCTGAAAACCGGCATAACACTGTTCCGAAATTTCAATTGCAGATTTGAAAAATTTAATTACTCAAAGTTAAATTTTTGTAAATTATAAATTATGCAAAAAAAAATTTTTAATTTTTTCATTATGATTTAACTTTTCTATATATTATTATTTTTTTATTAGCTTAATAAATCAAATCTGCAATTGAAAATTTTTTACATAAGAATACTGATATAATACAGCAATCCACGGATTGCATTGGCAAATGCAATCTACAATGGATGAGCAAGGGGCTCGTTTTCATCCATCGTAGCAGCGATATGGTAGACGACGGATAAGCGAAGAGGAAAATCTGCTTGGCCGCTAGAAAACCACCGTTGTGGCATGCAGGTTACGCTGGCATGGGAAAGGAGGCGAGGAGTCTATTACGGATGATCACCGCGAACACGTCGGAGAACAGCGCAGCAGAGTAGGCACAAACGGGAGGGCTGGCAGTCGTTAAAATAAATGAAAAGAGTGTACAAATCGAGGAAAGAGTGGTGTTAGAGTTATTATAATCTTCAAGTAATCAATGCAATCAACTTCGTGGCAACTGCAGTTTGCAGAAATTATTTAAGTTCAATTTGGCGCGATTTCTCGCAGCAGAATATCGGACACGATTGTCGCGCAAATAAGTGCAGTGGATCGACGTCATTTGCTTGCTGAAACAAAAGTTGTCGCGTTTTTCGCAGTCAGTTTAGTGCAAAAGAGCATTGTGACATTTGACAACACTAGTGATAGCGTCCTCTAGAGATTTTTCAAGTCTGCAAACCACCAAGAGTTGCATAGCAATCCCAAATACCTCGATCAATATTGAAAACATGTGTAAAAGCAATTTAATCAAGTTGCTCCCCGTTTTACTAAAAGACTTTGTACGGAAACGATAATAATTGAAAAGTAATGCAAGCAAGAAATTATCTTTAGATTCCTTAGCATTGATTGGTGCAAATTAGTCGAAATTCTAAGAATATAATATTTATAATATGGTGTATATTATATTATATTCTTAGAATTTCGACACATTTAGTAAAGGGTTTTCCAATAAGAGGTGCTATTTTGGATAGCCTGCTATTTCGGTAGATGTCACTTTTGAAGCTGTCATTTTTTGACGTTTGACAAGTAGAAACTACGTCATGAATAAAAATGGACCTATACACGCTTCAACAACGCATTGAAATTATTAAAATTCACCATAAAAATGTCGAAAATTTGGTAGAGACGGTTCGTAAAACTCGAACATTTTTGGGTCGTCGTGAAGCACCTTGTTGGACCGCAATACAGAAATTGGTGGAAAAATTTGAGCTCAACTTAGTGATGTGAAGAATAAAACCCGTGCACGTCACTCAAGAACAGCCGAGAATATTGCTGCTGTAGCCAAAAGTGTTGAAGAAAACCAAGGTTTGTCCATTCCTCGTCGTTCTTTGGAATTAGGCATTCCACAAACGTCATTACACCGTATTTTGCATAAAGATTTCGGTCTTAAGGCTCCTAAAGTTCAGTTAACACAAGAATTCAAGCCGGTCGATCATCAACAACGTCGTGTCTTTGCTGATTGGGTCCTTGAAATGCATGAAAATGATCCGGAATTTCATCGAAAAATCATCTTGAGAGATGAGGCACATTTCCACCTCGGTGGCTTCGTCAACAAGCAAAATTGTCGCATCTGGGGCTCGGAGCTATTGTTGAAAAGCCTCTCTATCCTCAAAGTGTGACGTTTGGTGCGGTTTATGGTCCGGCGGAGTCATTGGACCTTACTTTTTCGAAAATGAGGCTGGAGCAACAGTTACGGTGAGATGATAAAAAATATTCTAGCGAAGAAACTCAAAGCCCGGATTTTCACATTTTGAATCGCGCGTCATTTATACTGATCCGTACGCGCCGGAAAGGGTTAATGTGTTCCGTGCTGAATTTTTCACGAATTCAATAAAGAAGCGCCATCAACAATTTCTTCTGAATTTTCACCAAAAGTAAAATTTTGAGTTGCAAGCGATGCTCGCGTAAGTTCGGTGTCTCGCTGTTGAATTCCCAAGAACTTAGAAAAGAATTCAGTGCCTTCGCAGACGGCAAGTAATATCGTTTCGCTGTGTTTGCGCATTTTGCTGCTCGATCAAAAACTAATCG
>OZ017742.1:183940060-183995060 GCA_963969285.1 Odontomyia ornata | reverse complement strand
ATGCCCACTTAGAAAGTAGCATAGTTGAAGTTGCTAATACAATGAATGGGAAATAAACAGAAGGTGGCTCTGTTGGTAGCGTCGTGGATTCTCGACCGGGGGTCCGCTGGGACGCTGGGTTCAAGTTCCCCGAGCGCAGGAAAGCACTCTCTTGGAATATCGGCAAGCAATTGTTTCCATATATATGTATATATATATATATATATATATATATATATATATATATATATATATATATATATATATATATATATATATATATATAAATATATATGACAATTTGCATCTAACCAAATGCTTCCATGGTTATGCAAATCGCCGTATATGCAAAATGGAAATTCTTGCGTTTGTCGATATGTCAATTACGTTACCCAGATGCGGCAGAGCTAACTGGAAATGAAAAGGGTTGCACGATTGATTTTCTGGACGTGAAATGCTGGATTTGGAAAGGCAGACAGTATTTGACTTTGAAATAAGAAGTTCTTTGGCGGTGCGTTAATTTTTAATTCGGGGAGAAAAGATTCGGTTTTTAGTTTGGAAAAGAGGAAGAAGTTCTTTGGCGGTGTGAAGATTTTTGAATTGGAAATGAATTTTAACTTGTATTTTGGGGAAAAGATTTTTAATTTGGGTGTTAGTGGATAAAGTTTTAGTGGACGAAAGTTTAAGTGCACAAATACAATATAATTTTAACTTGGAGGCATAATCATAATTTGAAGTGTGTCGTGAGAAGATTTCGGCTTCAATGATAATGAAATAAACGAAACCTGTAAATAAAAAAGAATGAAAAAGGAGTGAGATAAAAACAAAAAAAAAAACCGAGAATACCAAGGCATAAAAGTTAGTCTAAAGTGCAGAGGAATGAAAGTACAGTACCGGAAAATAAAAGTGGGAAATTCGACAGTTTAGACAAGCCAGTGCCGGAGTTACAAAAGTGAAAAAAAAACGAAAGAAACGGATACATTTTACATTCTTTTTTTGATTTTTTACGTTACCAACATTTCCATCTTAATTTACAGTGGCCCCACGCTTGTTTTTATCTTTCGCCGAGCGCCCGGAGTTCCGCAAGAAAGAAAGTCAGTATAAATTTTGACTTTTTCTCTATTTGATTTTTTTATTATACCAAATTACGTTGTTTTCATTCATATAGTATATTTAGTTAACCATCGTTTAGTTCATATTTCATTATATTAGGTTCTGAAGGGGGCGTATTTGCTTTTGGTGTTTATATTAATTTCTTTTGTAAAATTTGCGAATTTTTTTTCATATATTAAATTTCTTATTTTGTTACATAAAACGGCCATGTCTGTGTAAGGAAAAAAAAGCATTTTTCATTTCTTAAAATGACCTCCCCCTTTCCCGTCTTTATCCCTTCGTGTTAGTTTTTTATGTGTTAGGTGGCTCAGCACGAGCAGAGGGTGTCCCGGAAGTCCCACGACACGACTGAGCGCTAGCTGGCCTCAGGATGCCACCCCGGGTTACTCACCCCTCTGCTGAAACATAATGTCTGCAACTGCGGTGACTTTCGCGGTCGCAACAGGTGGCGCCCAACTTATGAGGTTAACTATTGATTACAGTTTATTGTCTTAGTTTTTTTATTATAGTTTAAATTTTTTTAAATTTTTAAATTTAATGGGCTTGAGTACCTGGAGTGCCTGACTTGAATAGTGGTCTGAGCATTCCAGGGAAATTATTTTTTTTGTTTTGTTAGAAATTTTTGATGATTTGTTTGAATAGATTGAATTTTGATATTTATGTAGAGATTTTTGATCACGGGGTCCGCCGCAGTTGCAGTGGGCGCTTACCGTGCTGAATTTTGTGTTTGCCAGTCTTCACCCGCTATGATAGCAGTCATGCTGTGGCAGTGTGGATGTTAGTTGGGGTCCACCGAATTCTGAGTCGTTGGCTATATCTCCCTGCACGGGATAGTTGGATTTGGATCCAACACTTGGAATTAGCCAACGCTTTCGACCCTTCCATCATCTTTCTGGTTTTAGCTTTGGCCCTTTGAGGTGATAATTTGAGCGGAGTCCGACCTCAAGTCCCATAGCTATACCAGGCACTCAATTTACGAATAGCTCGTCTGCACTCATTTCACGTATTTGTTATCATATATTTTCTTTTATTTCGCCATCTCATTGAAAGTTTAAATTTTATTATTGATTGTTATATAGATAGTATTAGATTTGGGTTGACTTTAAACTCATTGAATTTAGGTTTAGTTTAGTTATAGATTATTGGGTTTAATTAGGGGTTTGATTTAGATTAGTTTTAGATAATTGGGTGTACGGTTTTTGTAAGTTTTGAGTAAGTTCAGTTAGTTTTAGTTTTAATGATTGAGTTTGGTTTAATTAGTTTTTGGTTTTGAGTAATTTTAAGTTGAGTTTTGCTAATTGAGTCTTAGTTTAGGTTATTGAGTTTGGATTTTGGGTTAAGTAGAGTTGAGTATAAATACTTCGTGGGATAGCTTTTAAGATAGGGATTTAGGCTAGGAAATTCGGATTAATCTTTATTTTAACTTAGGTTAGGTGCTAAAATTTTATATATTTATTTACTTGTCCGTTTGTCTGTCTGGCATTAAATTTTTAATTTATTTTTACAGAATCGTTTGTTTGTCGCTCTGTGATTTATTAAATTATTTATTTTATTCAAATTGTCAGTGTTGGCCGTCTGTACATTGATTTTAATATTTTTTAAATTACTTAGATGGTCTGCGGACTTTTATTGTTTTTAATTTGCATCATGCTTCCTCGCACGCAAAACGAGCATAATAACTTCACTCACTTTCCACTACGTTCTTCCCAAGGTTTGCCAGATCCTCAGTCGCAGCTTTCGTTCTGGGATGGTGAGCAGACAGTTGAGACTCATCGAATCATCCAAATTACCAAATGGGGTCTTAAGTTCGATGGTGGCTCCAATGGTTTGGATGCACGCCAATTTTTGCTTCGTGCTAGCATTATGGCTAGAGATGATGGTCTCTCAGAGCGTGAATTCGTCCGAGACTTTCATGTCCTCCTCCAGGGATCTGCCGATAACTGGTACTGGTAGATACGTGACCTGCATACAGACTTGAGTTGGACGCAGCTTAAAGTGGAGTTCATGCCTTGATAACGCTCATATTTGGGAAAATATGTTCGCCCGCAAGCAGGAATCCAATGAACCATTCATCGAATTTTATGAATCCATTGAGGCTATGGCTCTTCAACTCAGGACTCCGATTAGGGATACGGATCTGCGAGACCTAATTTTCCAAAATATGAGTTTCAGGTTGCAGGACCACTTAGCTGGACATGAGTTCTCGACCACCCGTGAGCTCGTCTGGAGGTGTCGTCAGATTGAGGACACTTGGCGTGAGCTGAAAATCAAGTATAGTCGACCTCCAGGCCAGTCTTGTGAGCTTAATTCGATTAGACCGCCTGATCGGTTACCGGCTGGTTTGGAATCTTGTCTGCCGATGAACCTCCATCCTAGTGGAACGAGAAATTTTTGTCATAATAATACCGATATGCGTCATCATGAGTCCCTTGTATCATTTAGCAGTGCTAATAACTCAAGCAGATTACCGGACTATGTCGAAAGTAATGGAAAGGCGGGCGATGATCGTGAATCACCCGCTAGTTTTAGAGTACGACCTTTTCGGGATCGCTTCCGGAGATCCTGGAGATTTTTCTTTGCCCGGCTCCTCTTGAAGCGTGCCTGTGTGGAGTCAATTGTTGCAACTTCTGGCGACAATAGGCCCTACGCAGAGATTTTTGTCAAGGGTCGAAAATTGACGGGCTTGCTTGATAGTGGAGCCAGCGTCATTATCCTCAGAGCCGGAGCCTTGGACCTACTGTCGAACTTGAGTTTGCATATGCATACCATGTATGCTCATGTTTAGACTGCAAAAGGGCACAAGGATCCAGTTCTGGGATACGTCACCACATTGGTGCGATTTAATAACAACACTCACTTGATGAGATTCCTGGTTGTTCCTTCCTTGACGCATGGAGTGTATCTTGGAATTGACATCTGGGATCTCTTCAAAATAGCACCAATCCAAGTCAACACTATCAAAGCAGTCTCGGAGCCTCAGAGCCCTGAATCCCATCTGTTGTCTCCAAAAGAGGAGCAACGAGTGGACCTCGTCAAGCAACTTTTTTCCATTGTACAATGCGAAAGGCTTGGGTAGGACCAGTCTCGTGCCTCATCATATCGACACTGGTTCGGTTCGACCCATTAAGCAGCGGCATTATGCTTCCCGTTATACAGAAACTGTTGTATGACGAACTCAATCGTATGTTATCCTTGGGGTAATAGAGGAAAGTCCGAGTTGGTAGAGCTCTCCTGTGACCCTCGTCAGAAAACCCGGCAAGGTTTATGTCTTGACGCTAGACGCCTCAACCAGGTGACCGTTAAGGATGCCTATCCGTTGCCTCTGATCGAAGGTCTTTTGGCACGATTGCAGAGCACCAGGTTCGTTACCAGTTTGGACCTGAGGGATGCCTTTTGGCAAATACCGTTGGATGAGGCAAGTAAGGAGAAAACGGCCTTTACTGTTCCTGGCGGACTCTTGTACCATTTCAAGGTTATGCCGTTTGGTTTATGTAATGCTCCCCAAACGATATTTCGATTGATGCATAAAGTAATACCGCATGAGCTGCAGGACCAGGTATTTGTTTACCTCGATGCTCCTGCGTACCGTTGCAAAACTGCTCAGGGACGCCAATTTGACCATCAATGTTGAAAAGAGCAAGTTCGTCAAGAAGGAAATCAAATATCTTGGCTTTGTAGTATGTGATGGTATCCTGCGCCCCGACCCGGAGAAGGTTCTAGGTATAATCTCATATCTTGAACCCCGAACGGCCAAAGACGTGAGACGGTTCATGGGCATGGCAGGATGGTACAGGCGTTTTATTCCAAACTTCGCCTTAGTTACGGCCCCTCTAACGGATTTGCTAAAGAGCAAACGTGCCTTTAAGTGGTTTGCTTCCGCCAATAATGCCTTCAATAAAGTGAAGTAATTGTTGATTTCTGCTCCAGTGCTGGCCAACCTCGACTTTACGAAGCACTTCTATATCCAGTGTGACGCAAGTACAATGAGTATTGGAAGTGTTTTGTTCCAGAAGGACGACGAAGGTGGAAAACATTCAATCGCATATATGTCAATGAAGCTCAACGCTGCGCAACGTAGCTATAGCATTACCGAATTGGAATGCTTAGCTGCGGTGCAGAGTGTAAATTGATTTAGGGCATGTATTGAAGGGTTATCCTTCACTATCATAACCGAGTCTTAAATGGCTGATGCAGCAGTCGGACCTTTCTGGTCGATTGGCTCGCTGGAGTCTGAAACTGCAAGGGTTCAATTTCCAAATTGAACACCGGAAAGGTGCCCTTAACGTTGTACTGGATGCGTTATCGAGATCTTGTTCGCAGGATGAGTGGGTGGCCTTGATCATTGATTGCCTCCCGGAGCAAAAACATATTAATGGTTTGATTCCTGAATCTTAGTTTCAGGAGCCCGAGTACGAACATCTCAAGGAGCAAATCCTGCAGCAACCTGATAAGTTTCAGAATTTGCAAATTGCTAATGGCCGAGTCTACATCAGTACTGGTTCTCCTGTAACGCTGACTTCGGATATTCCCCGAACAAAATGATGGGTTCCTGAGGGTCACTAACAGGCTCTCATAGTACGAGCTCATGATGATCTCCGGGGCTCTCATTGTGGAATTCGTAAGACAACAGAACTCTTACAAAGGTATTACTATTAACCTCGTTTGCGTCAAGATGTTATTCATCACATTCAGAGCTGTTCACCATGCAAACAGTTCAAGCCTTCGAATTCCACTTTGAGACCTCCTATGGGCGCATCATGAGGCTCAGCGAGACCTATGCAGTGCTTGTAGTTTGGGGACTTCATGGGTCCATACTCCGGTTCAAAATCAGGGAATACTCAATTGTTTGTGGTCCTGGACCATTATAGCACTGCGGAATCAGTCGTGCGATACTTGGAGCGCGAAACCTTCTTGACCTTCAGAGCTCCCGAATGGTTTCACTCGGATAACGGTGTGCAGTTCGTCTTCAGGGTATTCGCTAAGCTTATGAGTAACTATGGGGTGTAGCACTGCTTCACTCCATATCATTCATCGCAAGCGAATGCCTCGGAGAGGTCAAACCAGTCGACATTGAACGCTATCAGAGCCTACATAGGGTCCGAACATGGCAAGTGGGACGAGAATTTTCCGGAATCGTGTTTTGCCTTCCGCAAGGTGATTCATGAGTCCACAGGATTTTCGCCCTACTTCCTCATGTTCGGGTGCCAGCATGGCCTCCATGAGCTACTCCAGGGTCAGAAAGTTTTCTTATGAACTTGAGGATGAATCCGGCAAGCTGCTAGGTACCTTTCACGCTAAGGACATCCGATCCGCACTCAGGGTCTGGGTCGTCCCCACGATTGTTGCGAATTCCAACGTACCGGCTTCCTCCCATTCGCAACTTCAAATTGCCGCCGTAATATATCCACCTTCCTTTGGGCACATATACCCATTTCCTCAGTAAATTTATTTATTTTTATTAATATCTAACAATTTCCTTATAATTTTTATTTCCCCATCATCTCAATCCTACCCTTTTCCCCTATTTTCAATTACAAAAAATAGTAATATAATAATAATTTTAATTTTCCCACTAGCAAGACTCCATTCATTAATTCCCATTAACAAAATTTCATTCGATACATTTTCCCTAACAAAACCTAATTCCTTCCTTCACACTAACTTATTTTATTCATTAGCTCCCACCATAGAGCTATAAGATATAGAGAGGACGATAAGCCATTTTAGCGTCGTAACCGCCCCCTTTTTACAAACACTTGAAGAAATTTACAAATACCAACAACATTTTAACAGTGGCGTAGATATTTTGGGGCAACGAACCTGTAGTAATCTATGCATTTGTGGCGCTGTAAGAATACGCCGAATATGTTTGCTTCCTGAAAATTTTCTCGGGTAGTTATTAGTAATAAGTTGAATTCATTTTAAAACTTTTTAGTTTAAAAAGAATAGCTTCGAAAACTTGAAATCTGCATGAATATGAAATCAATGAAAATTATTAAGCTCCTTTTTAAACTACAAAATAAACGACACGCATTATTGATTCGTTCTTCAATTCTGAGGCTCAATAGGAGCGTATGGATTATTTGCAAGTATCAAAATCAGACAAAAGTTAAGCAATATTTAAAAAAATGCTTTGTAGTTTCTTAGTCGTTTGAATGTAAACGAAAATGGAACTAATTTTATCTTAACCATTGATTAAATCGTTATACCACACCTCCCTCTTCCTTTTCCGGGCTTGGGACCGGCTTTGGCGGAATTAAGGCACTGCTTTAGAAAGGAAAAAATTGAAGTGCTTAAAAAGTGGACAAACGTTTTAGAATTAGGCTCTACATTCTTTTAAAATGAATTAATTTATTGAATTTCTGTCGGCGAGATATTTTCTCTGACGATTTCTAAGCGATGAAATAATATCTAGTTTGCAAATATTTTTCTGTAATTAATTTGATTAGCAGGCTATTTTTTTTTTGTGGTAGGGAGGTGAAGGCATTTACGCCCGCCGAGTCTGGCAGTGTGGGGCTCCCATGGAGGATACCCTTGGACTACCCACTAAACACCTCCCCTGTCAATCTGAGAACCTAGCCTGGAACCGTTTGACACATTACTTCGGGCCAGGTCTCGTTTTGTTACGCCGTGGGGCGCCTTCAAGCTGGGGAGTCCCTTTCCTGGCGGGAGGGGGAGAGGAAGAGGAAATGCCAGAAGAGCGATCCCCCAGCCCCAGCACCTCCGGCTGCTGTGAGTCCCTTTTATCTTTCAGGACTGCCCGAGCATAATGTGCCACCTGGTTCCATTTGTCAACCGATTCGAGCATCACCGCAACTATATTATCCGGGGTGAGCTCTCCCGTCTCCCTGTAGAGTTCCTTTCGCAGCCTGGCCCATTTGGTACACGCAAAAAATGTGTGACAGGCATTGTCCTCCTCTCCTGGGCAAAACCGACAATCGGGAGACCATGACTTACCGATCTTGTGCAGGTAAGACTGAAAACACCCGTGCCCGCTCAAAAGCTGGGTCAGATAGAAGTCAGTCTCACCATGCCTTCGATTTAGCCACGGTCTCACATCCGGGATGAGGCGCGCAGTCCACCTTCCCTTCGTGCAATTCCTCCAAGACTGCTGCCAATCGTTGAGCGAGCGTTGTCTCTCCTCGCGGACAACTATCTCCCTCGCATCCTCGTTTCGGCGCAGGTAAATAGCGCGGCGCTCTCTAGCAAGGAGGGCGACAGGTATCACGCCTGCAATCACTCTCACCGCCGAGTCGGAGACTGTTGGATACGAAGATGCAATTCTCAGTGCTCCTCTTCTCTGTACCTGTGCCAATTGTTTTCGGTATACCTCCTTGCTGAGAGCGTCGCCCCATACCTCTGCTCCGTACAGTAGCACTGACCCTACAGCACTCATCAAGGGGCGTCTTCTTGATGGGCTGGGTCCCCCTACGTTGGCCATAAGTCGACTCAGGGCCGATATTCCCGAAGCAGCCCTCTCAGCCGTTGCCCTGATTTGCTCAGAGAAACTCATCTTCGAGTCGATCAGTAGCCCCAGGTACTTCACCGCTGGCTTCGATTCGACCTGTATATCTCCAATACTGATCATCCTTACTCTAGGGATTCTCTTTTTTGTCAAGATGACCACTTCGGTTTTGTCCAGTGCTAAACTGAGCCCGCGAGCAGTCATCCAGTCCCTCACTCGGCGCATTAGCATACCTAGCCTAAGTTGCGTTTGTTCAACGGTGCGTCCGGCGACCAGAGCCGCAACATCATCCGCATAGCCGACCAAGCGCGACTCATCTGGCATCTCAAGTCTCAGTAGCCCGTCGTAAGACACGTTCCACAGGTCCGGACCAAGGATAGATCCCTGGGCAACACCCGATGTAATCTCCATCCTTCGTTGCCCTGTGTCGTGTCGTAGAGCAGGCTTCGGTCTTTTAGGTAGTTCCTCAAAAGCCGCATTAGATATTCTGCAACTTGAAAAGAGTTTTCCAGCGTGTCCAGAATATCGACCCATCTAGCGGAGTTGAAGGCATTCCTGAAGTCGAGTGTCACCAACAGGACGACCCGTCGCTTGGTGCGACTATATGCCTCTGCCTTTTGGACCGCGTTCACCACCTCTGCAATCGCATCAATGGTAGAACGTCCTGCTCTAAAGCCGTACTGCCGAGGAGATAGGTCCCCAGCAGCACGAATCGCGTCAGTGAGTCTTCCCTTGATGAGTTTCTCTAGCACTTTCCCAGCCGTGTCTAGCATGCATAACGGGCGGTATGCAGACGGCGATTCGGGATTTCCCTTCCCCTTGCTGACCAGCACGAGCCTCGCCACCTTCCATCGTACCGGGAAAACCCCGTCCCGTAGGCAAGCGTTGAATGTGCTGAGCAGCAAGTCAGGACAATGGTGATAGACGAGCCGCAACACCTCAGCTGGAACACCATCTGGACCTGGAGCCTTCCTCGCTTTCAGGGAGAGGACTGCCTCCTCCAGTTCCAGCTGTGTGAAGAGTGGGCACTCGACTGCTGTTTCACCATGGACAGCGTCAACACGGACGGGATGGGCGGGGAAGAGTTCCCGCACTATCGCGTCCATCTTTTCCGCGTCATGTATACAAGGCTTCCGTAGGGCACCAAGTTTCCCCATGACCAGCTTGTAGCCAAGGCCCCACGGATCCCTATTTACATCGTCCACGAGGTCTTGCCAGCATCGGGCCTTGCTCTTGTTAATAAGCCTGCGAAGATATTTACTGCCGGACCTGTATGCTGCTAGCCTAGTGTCTGCCTCCTCCCGTGTTCGCGCCCGCTGGGCCTTTCGCCGAAGTTTGTGACACTCGCTTCTTTGTTCGGCGATCTCGTTTGACCACCAGTATACTGGAGGCTTACCGTGTCGGGGTCTCCGACGGGGCATGGAAGACTCGCAAGCAGCTATGATGGTACTCGTAGTTGAGTTCACCAAGTCCTTGGCTGTGGGCCTTCCACTCCCTGGCGGAGCTCCCAGCAACGGTGCGCCTGCCGTAAGCGCGTCAGCGAACCTCTCAACGTCCATCCTCCCAGTCCTCCATCCGAGGATTGAAGTTTGGGCATATGCACGCAGAGTGGCACCGTCGTGAATCTCAACCGCTATATACTGGTGATCACTAGCCGAGTAGTCCTCTAGTACTCGCCAGTTGTGTACTCTAGGTACCAGGGACTCCGAAGCGAGTGTCACATCGGGTATGGTTCCTACGCAACCCCAGCGGCGGAAAGTAGGGGTGTTACCAGTATTTAGGACAAAAAGCGCTGTTCTAGCCGCCATGTCCAAGATTTGCTTTCCCCTTGGGTCGGATTGTGGCATACCCCATTCAATGGCTCTAGCGTTGAAGTCTCCCCCGACCAGCATGTGGCCCTCTGTGTTCGAGACAGCGTCCTCCAGGGCATCGAGTTTGGTTCGAAAGGATCGCATTGCCTCGTTAGGCGTCAGATAAACACTGAAATATGTTATCCCTGAACACCGCACCCACACAAAACCATCCCCGCGTCCATGGCCCTGCACCTGAAGGCGGGCGCTGTCTCGAACCCAGATGGCCGAGGTACCAGATTTGTCAGGGTACCACGCTTGCGAGTCCTTGTTATGATGTTGCTCGCTCAGCAACAGGAGGTCAGCTTTCTTATCCCTCGCAAACTGCTCAAGTAGGTCCTGGGCGTTTGTGCTTCGGTGCAAATTGACCTGCAGGATACGGATCATTTGAGTATCGATTTTGCTTTAGTTAGGGCCTCCTTGAAAACGCAGCATCTCCCTGTCCCCGGCTCATGTTTGAGGTCGCCGGGTGCTGGCTTAGCATCCTTGCAAAGAATGCATTTTGCCTCGTTCGTGGCACTCCTTCCTTTTGTGCCCCGTTTCACCACATTTGTAGCACAGAGATCTCCTGTCGGGTCCCCTACAGCCATACGCGGTGTGTCCGTATTCGAAGCATCTGAAGCAGCGGATAGGGATCGCTCTTCTCCGTATCCTGCAGATCACCCAAACTATCTTAATTTTGCCCTTCGCCAGGATTTGCTGGGCGTCTTTATCAGCTAGTTCGACAATAGCCATGCGTTGCCCCCTTGTGTTTTCACGTGTCAATCTTGCCTTGACTTCACTTAAGCTGGGGAACTCCCTCCTGATGGCATCCTCTACTTCAACTTTGTCCGTGACGCAGTCGAGGTCCCTGATTTCCAGGGTGGCCATTGGTTCGAGCGAGGCAACCGTTGCCGCATCTCCAAGAACCTTTTGAACCGCGTCACGGAATGCATCTTTGTTTGTGGCCTCTGGCCCGAATTCCACCAGCAGGCCACCGGTCCGGGTTGGTCGAACTGCTTTGATGGCAGTTTTGGTGTCGTCCGGCTTGACCGCTGCTTTAATTTCACGGAGGACATCTGCGTAGGTTCGGCCCTAAGTGGGTTTAATAAGCAGTGCCTCTCGCAAGGGTTGGCGCCGCGGTTCGCTTTTTGTTTTCTGCGGATCGGGGGGTTCTTTGTTCTTTTCGTGGTTGAGCTCTTTATCTGTTTTTACTAGGAGTAGCTTTTTGGCCGCTTTTTTCGCTACCTTGTTTCGCACCACATGAAACTCCTCGCCTGGAGTGTCAACTTCGTTTATGGTCTCGTCCTTCCTCCTTTTCTCACGGTCGCCTTCAATTGGGCTACCGGCCATTCTTTTGCTGCTGCTAGGACCCACTGATGCCTCGAGAGAGAGCGTGTCTTTTTGGTGCTTTTCGGTTGCAAGCCACCTCCGCCTGTAGTGCGTTATGCGAAAGCTCCTCCAGTTCAAGAATGCCATTCTTTACACTCTTGCCTATGTTTTTCTGCACTTCGCAGGCAGCCCTCAGTTCTTTGACGATTATCCCCGCTTTCCGAGTAAGCCGCTCCTCTTCGGCGCGGTCCAGGGCGATTGTGTTATTTGGCGCCACCTCTTGGGAGAGGCCCCTGTTTCCTAGCCCTTTTGCTTCTACCGCTTGGGTCGCGTTTGAAGTGGCGTCGGCCAACGGCAAAACTTCTCCCTCCCCCAGTCTTACACTGGCCTCTGTTGGTGTCGCAGCTTGATCCGGATTGTGTACGTCTTCCACTGGACGCTCCGGGGTGCGCATAGTCCTTCTACTGCGCCCAAAGGCCGCAATGATGCCAGGTTGCACAACGCACTCTGCCTTCTTTCGTTCGTTAGTCCGTCTGTGGTCTGTCTCCGATGATTTAACCTGTGATGTTGACTTTGACAGTGTTTCTGGGGTTTGCGGCCCCCCCCCCCCCCCCCCCCCCCGCAATCGGTGACTTGTTTTATCGGTGTTCTTGCCAACAGCGGTTTTTGCCTGAAAGGGTTCTCCGTGCTAGCGTCCTGTTTGCTTGTAGTTATATCTGTTACAGAAGCCAAGTTCACCACTTCTATAACATTGCAGTCGCTGGATGACGACGGCCGGGAGCCTGCTCGCTCACTACCCTCTGCCGCCGGTACTGGGGATCCGACCCCCTGCACCGTAATTTGGTTCCCCTTGTGGACCTGCATAGTTTGGTTTTCTGTCTGGGTTTCCGTTCCCATAGCATTTTACCTACTGCCAGGATATATGGATAATTGATGACGCCATATATTTCGTCATGTCACAGTTAAGATCATTGATACTCAGGTATTTGTCCTGAGACTCTCCCTTCACTGCCGACCATTGTCCGCGGCTGCTTATTGGTTATTCGCAGCAAACCTTTCGAGAAAGGTCTTCCCCTATCCGCAACCCTGGGGACGCGTTTGGTTCCCCGGTCTGAGGGCACTATCGATAAATCGATAACCAAAGCAGGCTATAGTGCATTGTTTCCAGCGTGTGCTTCGACTTATCTTGGTATAAATTATGTCCAATGCATTTTTTTTTTGAACTGTGATAGATATTCTGTCAAAAGATTCCTTATTGAGAATCCCTTGGCTATTGCATCGTTGAACTCTTCTTGTTTCTTCTTCGGTCCTTTTACATATTTCTACAACACTTTGAGATGGCGCTTTCAAACCTCCATTGTTTTTAAATTTGATTAATGAGTTCGCATTAACTTTACCTTGTATTGCAGCAATACATTCAATGCATTTGAGAACGTGGAATAATTTGAAAACAACAAACCCTGCTATATATTCCACAACATGTTCCGCATATGATGAAAGCTTTTCCAATTGCGTAGCAAAGTTGTGTTTCGCAATAAATTCGTCATTCGCTGCATTCTCATCGAAAGATATCTCTTCAACCATTGAAGTGCGTTCGGCACTCAAATTGATCTGACTCAGAGTACAACTTTTTTTTACATTTAACATAGGGATGTATTCTAATGGAATGCAGTTGCCCATTCCTCCATCTTTAATCTGGGTGCGAAATACAATTTTTTTGTATCGAGATGTAAACTGTCTTACTGTTGGATTATTGTTATTTCCTAAGCCTGCTCGTATTGATTCAAACAATAATTCTAGATGATCTTGACTGAACTTGTATAGGAGAATAAATTTGAATGTTTTTGTCAAAATGAAACGCTCGTACAAAATCTTTATATTCTGTAAGCCAACAATAAGGCCTTTAAATCCTACACTTCTATTCGATTCAATCACTAGTGTGCCAGAAAGAAGTTTCAATTCTTTTATGTACTTAACATAATCACATCAGTAGGCATAAATGAGTTCTACATTTTTCTCACATAGAGCTTGTTTTGATGGAGGATATGCTGACAGTTTTCTCGAGTTTAAAATGTCGAATATTTAGTTGAAAATACGAATGAAATTTGCTGTTGCTTGGCTACCAGCGAACTGTTCCAACTGTAAAGACACTCTACAAAAATCTAAAGCATCCGCAACTGAGTTGCTGAAAGTTTGTGCAGCCAAACGAACTTTCATTTTTTGAGAATGGAAATAAATGTGCGCCTTTCTCAATTTATTACCAAGATGCAGCCCTTCATTTTCCTGTAGCTCAAGCAGTGAAACGATATATTCCCAACTAATGCTATTGTTGTCTTGATCTTTAAAAATTTTCAGGTCTGCCAATGCATTGCGGCACAATTAAACATATGGCAACTATCAGGGTGAACTATATACTTTGCCAGTGAATCATTTATTTGTATGTAGTCTTTTGATTTCAAGCAGCGAATATCTGAACCTAACAGTTCAGCCATTTGTAAATTTGATGCTAGTCCATCAAAAGTCACTCCAGCAACTTCAACCCCGGTTTCAACTGAATGGTTAATGCAATGTGAAACAAGATTGGCCTTTTGTTCTGAATTAATTGACGCAATTGAGAAAAATGCTATCGGAATTTCCCAAGATTTATTTATGAAAACCACCATGAATACAAGCATTTGCGTGGCTATCTTGTCCACGTTTCCACCATCACCAACATCTACGTATGCATATGCTCGTTGGCCATCCCATTCAACATGTTGCCTGATACTCATTTCATCAAATACTATATTTACAACAATTTTTTCGTAGTCAGCTACTCGAACGACATTTCTTAAAGCTTCGAACGCTTCGCTAGTGAAACCTGGTACACATCCAATTCCTTCGTACCACCTTCGGATCGTTTTATTATGTGGCAACGACTGACCAAATGTCATCCGTACATAATCATATGCTTTTGGCGACAAAAAATATAAGTTAAGGGCAAATGCTCGTAACGTAGGATCAAATGGCTTTGAAGCGCTCAAAACTCTTCGTTGGAATAATTGTTTCTCTAGCGTTTGCTTACAGGGTTCACTTATATTATGTATCACATGCTGCATATCTTTGCTAATAAGTTTTTTCTGCTTCAAGGATTTAAGCAAATCCTTCAAATTAGAAGTCTTCTTTTTACTGCGGAGCAAACGCTTTTTTAGCGAATCGATCATTTAGTTTTTTTCATTGATTTTTCTTCTCATTGAAGCCAACTCCGCCTGCAGTTTTTCAATTTTGTTCCTATTATATCTGCACGTTGGCAACTGGCACTTACTCTTTAAATCCTATATAAATGTAGATTTTCTTAAGAATAAATTCGTAACTAGCTAAATGTACCCTGCATATATTCCACGATAATCTAAACACAGTGAATGCTACAAAAACTGGCACATCTAAACACAGATTATCCAGCAAAAATTATGAGATCTGATTCAATTTAAAGATTACCTTTTCATTTAATAAACCTTATACTTTTTTAATCGGGCTGATAAAATAAGTGTGAATTCTTAATTCGCAACAAAAAAGTTATTAAATGTTTTGCTTTTAGGCAGATAAGTGATTTACTTGAGATATGAGCCCATATCGTCTTTATGTTGATATAAAAATGCTTGAAATCATATGCTCATTTTTTACTGGAGATTGAATATTCTAAACATAAAAACAAATACGAAAGCCCCAATAACCCTGAATACATACACGAAACTTACTTTTGAAAGTCCATTATTATTGTCTTGATTTGCATCTAGGTTAGGCGCAACCTACAAGAAATATTATGAAAATCTGGGCAAAAATTTAGCATTAACTTCATTACGTCAAATATATTTTCGATAAAATCACTTGCAGTATCCATTCCTTCTGTAATATTCAGACTCGCTTGGGTATTATTTTCAAGTGCAACATCATTTTGCATCATGAAAAGTTTTGTAGTATTCTGAAATAAAGCAAACATATGTATTTATAGTTAATCAATTTCATATTTTAAAAAATTTCTTACATTACATCCCGAAGGGTCACGAATTTCTCCACAGAATGTCCTTAGTGCTGGCAAATTGTTCATATCGAAACTCTGTTAAAAAAAATTATGACGCAAATTTTCCATTCATACTGTAATAAAAGTATACTTCTGAGCTTTCATCACAATCCATTGTGAAATCCCGATTTCAGCCTTGCTTGTTGATAGTGTTGACGGATATACAACTGTGTAACTCTTCATAATAGTAAGAATTTATAATATAAATAAAAACTCCGATGAAAAATTAAGACTCATAAGTACCATATTTCCTGCTGAATTTATGCTTTCCTGTAAAGGAATTGCCGATAGTATGTAGCTGCAGCTTCTATCTAGAGGTACCTGTAAAAGCACATATTTTTATTGCTTCCTATCTTTTTACATTTTGACCGGACAACGAATCCAGTATAATTGTTTCAAATGGTCTGCTTTCCAAATACTGGAAATTAAATTATTTCTAACCAAAATGGGCAAGAATACGTAGCTAATAATTGAATATCTTCCTGGTATTGGATCACTTGAATTTTGGAAAAACCTATTGTTAGACACATGCAAAAATATTATTACTACCAATTGAAACGTATCTGAAACCCTACTAATGAAAGCTTTCCTAATTGTTTAGGGGCTATTTGAAAAATGCACGTATACTTGAGACTTACATTTGTTTCTAAAAACTGCTGGTTAGAGCTTATCCCACTTCCAAAAACTATTTCCCTAGTCTCAGGTTCATGGATTTCTGGGAAAACCTAAAAGTGTTTCATTTTTCAATTTATGCCATTTAAAACTCAATTTGATAGAAATTCCTAAAAGTGTTAATAAACCTACCATGTGGCTATCGGATCGAAAACATTCCAGGGACAAAGATGTGCTGCTACTATTGTTTGAAACAACACTTTCCATAATTCCAGGAACATTCTGAGAAAAGGAAATATTTTTTATATTATATTACTGTAAAAATTATATCTTACGTTTGTTTGCTCAAATGAGACGAATAATTCAGGAAATGCATTTTCCCTCAAAACAGTTTTAGAGGGATACCGAAACACATCCTCTTCTTTGAAATGTTTACTGCAGATCACACTGTGTTTTTTCATAGTTCGTATTGAATTTCCAAACCGCTTGATCCAAATTGATCTTCTGGGTTCGTCTCCAGGAAAGCTGTTATCATCGGATACATGAGATTAATTTCAATATTAAAAACCATTATAACTTTAATTGATGGAAGTATTCAGCGGAACTTTACACCTGTAAAAATCATTTTTATTTATTTTTATACTAAATACTGAGCGAAACTATTCGACTCAATCTATATTGCCCCTACGAATACAACTTTTGAACTATGCCAATGGGTTCGCGAAAATTTAGCGCACAAAAAATTCAGGTGAGTGTCAAAAGCTCGAGCCGAAGAATAAGCCACGCCTTTGTAAACAATATTATTGACCGACAAACCAAAAATTTCTAAATTATTATTGAAAAATGCATCTTTTTTTGACCTAATCAACGCGAAAGTTAAAAATTCATTAATTATCTTAAATTTACCTATGAAATGACACCCCGGATGGCCGCGAACAAGTGTAGCTTCTGCAATTGAAAATGACACACTTCATTGTCTATATTTGCCTTTTAAAATCACTGCCACTTTTGTCTTCGCACTTTTCCACAATCACAAATTAAATAGCACTCACGATTTGTAATTTCTATCGCTGAACAATTTGTCCGACACAAGTGACTTATTAAAATCGCCCGTATATCACACCGAACAACAATCAAAACAGATTATTAGTCTTGTTTTGACAATTCGTTCAGTTCAGTTGCAATCGAAAAAACGAGAGCATTTCTCCAACTGAAATATGAAAAATGGTTTCGACAAATTAAAGGTGCATGTAAATTGTTCTACCAACAATGAATTAAAAAAGAGTTAACAAATAAATTTCTTTCAAGCTGGGTTCTTGTAGGTATTCAATGGTTAAGCATTTTGAGGAGTAAAATTTTTGGTAATTTAGAGTATACCCAAGCGCCGGTAATTCGATTTCATCGAAATATTAGAAAAAAACCTTGGGCATATCCTTTTTGAGCGTGCGCGTACCTTCAAGTAGAATTATTTATCTAGCTGTTTATTCAGCTCAGTGTCAGATTGAAATTACGAATGTATCCGAATATTCTCATGGCATTAAAATTTGTAAACATTGATTTCAAATTAAATTTTATGAATAAAAATATATGTTTTGCATGGCAAGAATGCCTCATCTCCCACAAAATATGAATAAGATTCTATTGCCACCAATTAATGTGGGGAAAATCTCGACAAATTTTAGATGTTGATATTTAAATTTCACGAGAAAAAGTATCATCCTTAGCAACTCAGTTTTAGGATTTTTAATAATTAAATGGTAGATTTCCCATATGAGGGCTAAAGAAACTTGTAGGCAATATGTTTGATTTGTTGTGCAAGGAGATAATTGGGCGGGCTTTTTAAAAATAGAAAATTTCTCATCATTTAAGCCGTAATATATTTTGCATTCGAAATATGGAAGTTCCGAAAATTGCCGAAGGTGAAGCAGCAACGAAGGGGAAAAAGAGAAGAAATCAATTTTTTAGACGCTCATGTACAGGCGTTTATAGAATGTTAGCCACTCTATATCTTATAGCTCTATGGCTCCCACTAACAAATTTTATTTTTCATACTGACAAAAATTCATTCACGTTTCTCTACTAACAAATTTCATCTCAAGTGAAGTGTAATGAACTTCGATTACGTTACCCAGATGCGGCAGCGGTAACTGGAAATGAAAAGGATTGCGGGATTGATTTTCTGGGTGTGAAATGCTGGATTTGGAAAGGCAGACAGTATTTGACTTTGAAATAAGAAGTTCTTTGGCGGTGCGTTAATTTTTAATTCGGGGAGAAAAGATTCGGTTTTTAGTTTGGAAAATGGGAAGAAGTTCTTTGGCGCTGTGAAGATTTTTGAATTTAGTAATTAGAAATGAATTTTAACTTGTATTTTGGGGAAAAGATTTTTAATTTGGGTGTTAGTGGATAAAGTTTTAGTGGACGAAAGTTTTAGTGGACGAAAGTTTAAGTGTACAAATATAATTTTAACTTGGAGGCACAATCATAATTTGAAGTGTGTCGTGAGAAGATTTCGGCTTCAATGTTAATGAAATAAACGAAACCTGTAAATAAAAAAGAATGAAAAAGAAGTGAGATAAAAATAAAAAAAAAAGACCGAGAATTCCATGGCATATAAGTTAGTCTAAAGTGCAGAGGAATGAAACTACAGTACCGGAAAATAAAAGTGGGAAGTTCGACAGTTTAGACAAGCCAGTGCCGGAGTTACAAAAGTGAAAAAAACTACAGAAACGTATAGACAGCGGATGGTGCTTATGAAAGTGACCGTTTTACAGGAGTTCTGCAAGAAAGGAAGTGAGTACAAATTTTGACTTTTTCTCTATTTGATTTTATTTATTATATCAAATCAAGTTATTTTCATTCATATAATATATTTGGTTAACTTTCGTTTAGTTCAATTTCATTATATTAGGTTCCGAAGGGGGCGTATTTGCTTTTGGTGTTTATATTAATTTCTTTTGTAAAATTTGCGATTTTTTTTTCATATATTAAATTTCTTATTTTGTTAAATAAAACGGCCATGTCTGTGTAAGGAAAAAAACATTTTTCATTTCTTAAAATGACCTCCCCTTTTCCCGGCCTTATCCCTTCGTGTTAGTATTTATGTGTAGGGTGGCTCAGCACGAGCAGAGGGTGTCCCGGAAGTCCCACGACACGACTGAGCGCTAGCCGGCCTCAGGATGCCACCCTGGGTTACTCACCCCTCTGCTGAAACATAATGTCTGCAACTGCGGTGACTTCCGCGGTCGTAACAACAATCGAGGACCGCTACTTACCAATCTTGTGCAGATAAGGCTCAAAATACTCATGCCTGCTCGAAAGCTGGGTCAGTTAAAAAGCTAGTCTCGCCAGGTCTTCGATTTAGCTCGATCTTAGATTCGGAATAAACTGCGCAATCTACCTTCCCTCCGTGCGATTCACTCAAGACTTCTGCCAATCGTTGAGTGAGCGCTGTCTCTCCCCTTAGACAACCGCCTCTTGCGTCCTCGTTTCGACGCAAGTGAATAGCGTAGCGCTCGCTAGCAAGGAGATTGATAGGTTTCACGTCTGCAGTAACTCTCACCGCTGAATCAGAGACTGTTGCATATTAAGATATAATCCTCTTCTCCGTACGGGTGCCAAGAGTTTTCGATACACTTCCTTACTGGGAGCGTCGCCCTATATTTCTGCTCCGTACAGTAGTACTGACTCTACAAAACTCATCAAGAGGCATCTTTCTGATGGGTTAGGTTCCCCTACAAAGGCCATGTGTCAACTCAGAGTCGATACACCTGAAGCAGCCTTCTCAGCCATTGCCCTGATTTGCTCAGAGAAACTCGTCTTCGATTTATTTTTAATTCTAATCTCAAGTACATTTAAACTTTCTGAAGTCATGTTTTTGGTCACATCAACGATTCAATATAAATCAAATATACCTATGTATCTTAGTACTTTCATTTAGGCACTTTAGTTATGTTCATTAAACTTACACTCTACGTTATGTGAGCGTACCAAAAAATTCCTCAAATCAATTATTTTTTTCTTTTCTTTTGAAATCACGGCGAAGCATCGAAAGAATTGACAGCATATAAATCATTTAATTATACTTCGGTAGTAGTCTACACACCGACTCAATAGAAAACCAAAAAGATTTCGACAATGCTCTCGGTTCCATGTTCGTCTTGCGTAAGCAAAAAATACTCCGTAATATTTTCAAATTTGACCACTTTTTCTGCAGAACAATACACAATTCCAACTCAGTAGTGAATAGAAAGAACTTTGAATTGACTAAAAATGCTCGGCGAATGGGTGTTCAACTTCACCCCATTAAGCGGATGCGAACCGTAAGATTGTCGAATTTCGAGAACTATACAGCATAGTAGACTCAACTAGTACCCACACCTTTCATTTACCCTGTGTTGCACACTTTTTGAATTTTCCCAGGGGCACGTCAGCTGATCCGGGGCATGAGAGCTGATCCCATGTTTGGCGCGCTCAAGAAACAAAGCAAAATGCAAATAAAATTTCCGACGCACGTGTTCTTTTACGCAATTCAGAATATAGGAGTGCTGCCAGATCCTAATAAAAAAACTAAAAGATTGCATGGAACGAATTTGTTTTTCCGCAAAGTTATTGATTTTTTGAGATATGGTAATCCCGAAATCTCTCATCGAAGCATATGTTTGTATTCGCGCCAATCCTCGCGTCAGCATTTACCTACCTACCTGCTACCGAAGATTTATAGCTCGCTGTTCGGCTTGTGTTCGGATTTTTCCGGAGGGTTGATGGAGTGTGGCTACTAGTTGAGTATGCTATGCTATACAGTACTCGGCTCCACTGACGGCCGCTTGCTAACACCGAAAAATCCTCCCAAGATGCAAATGCGAGTCCGCACTCAATTTCAATCCTGTCTCAGGTCCCGCTCGAACTATAATCACTCGTCCACTGCGGTGCAGTGAAATCAAGCTGAAGAATTATTCTTTATCGATTGTCGAAACCGACGACAAATTCGCAGACTACAAAGCAAACGAAAGAGCGAAGCACTCGACGCACCGACACTGGGTCCAAGTCAAGCACGTAACGTCTGGATCATACCTTTTTTCAGTTCGATTACATGTCAAGCTGCCAAATGCGGATTCCCGCAAACACATTTCCACGAATCATGACATGACGTGCACTTCTCCCCTCCAAACCAAAAAAAATGTCACGATTGCATATAAATATTCTCAGTGGGGAAAGTGGTGTCCAGTTCACCATTACGTTTACGCAATAGACGTGGGGACTATCCAGTCCTGAGAAGCGTCTCAACACTAGCCGCGCAAAAGAAAAGAATTGAAACTGTGATGAGGAATCTTTAAGTTTTGATGTCGCTTTCGTGATTACACCTAGCGATTTTCCGTGATGGTTCTAGAATATGTCATAAGAAAGCCTGCTATCGATACAAGAGGTATATAGTTAGAAAAGTCAAGCCAAGCATAAAATAAAGCTCATGACGCAGTCGAGGAAAAATATCTGTTGAAAATGTAGGCAAATTTGTGTATTTGAGCGCTAAAATAACCAGAACCGATAACGAAAGGGAAGAAATACGCCGAAGAATACAGCTCACAAATAAAATATTTTATTCAGTTTTGACGATCTTGAAGACCAGGTGCATACACAGGAAAACAAAGCTCCAAGTTTACAAATCTGTGATAAGACTTGTGTTATGCTATGGGTGTGAAATATGGATCCTAACCCAATCATCCGCAAATATATTGAACGCCTTCGAAAGACGGGTCCGTTGGCGGACAATTAGAGCGAAAGTAGATGGGAACCAAGGTTGAATTCGATACAACTATGAGCTGTATGAACTTTTGCCTAGCCGGAGTCCTCATCGATTGCAAAACTGGAGCTGCAACGGGCTGGCCATATGAATCGTATGGATGACCAACGGATATACGAAATGGTATTCGTTGGGAGAGCTGAAGGGTTGAGATCAGTGGGGAAATCGAAGAAACGCCGATCTGACTCGATCGATAAAGACAGTTCATCGCTGCTCGGATTTCAAAATCGGTAGGATAAGGCCAATGGCCCGAGACAATTGTAGGCGCTTGTTGCAGAAAACCAAAGCCTGGGAGGGACGTGGTGAACTCTACTATGAGCATCATTACGACTGCTTGCTGCGCTTCTATGCCCCGTCGAAAACCTCGGCACGGTAAGGCCCCCGTGTACAACTGTTCAACTGAAATCGCCGAAAAGCAAAGGGAGTGTCACAAGATTCGACGTGAGGCTCAACGGGCGCGGAACCGTGACGAGGTATGCAACTGGGTGGTAGCATATAAGTCGGCCAGGAAATGCCTTCGCAAATTGCTCAACAATAGCAAGGCTTGCTGCTGGCAAGACCAAGTGGACAATGTGAACAACGATCCGTGGGGCCTCGGCTACAAGCTAGTTATGCGGAAGCTTGGTGCCCTACGGAAGCCTTGTATACATGACACAGAAAAGATGGATGCGATAGTGCGGGGACTCTTCCTCGCCCATCCCGTCCGTGTTGACGCTGTCCATGGTGAAACAGCAGTCGAGTATCCACTCTTCACACAGCCGGAACTGGAGGAAGCAGTCCTCTCATTGAAAGCGAGGAAGGCTCCAGGTCCAGATAGTGTTCCAGCTGAGGTGCTGCGGCTTGTCTATCACCATTGTCCTGACTTGCTGCTCAGCACATTCAACGCTTGTCTACGGGACGGGATTTTCCCGGTAGGATAGAAGGTGGCGAGGCTCGTGCTGATCAGCAAGGGGAAGGGAAATCCCGAATCGCCGTCTGCATACCGCCCGTTATGCATGCTGGACACAGCTGGGAAAGTGCTAGAGAAACTCATCAAGGGAAGACTCACTGACGCGATTCGTGCTGCTGGGGACCTATCTCCTCGGCAGTATGGCTTTAGAGCAGGACGTTTTACAATTGATGCGATTGCAGAGGTGGTGAACGCAGAACAGAAAACCAAAGCCTGGGAGGGACGTGGTGAACTCTACTATGAGCATCATTACGACTGCTTGCTGCGCTTCTATGCCCCGTCGAAAACCTCGGCACGGTAAGGCCCCCGTGTACAACTGTTCAACTGAAATCGCCGAAAAGCAAAGGGAGTGTCACAAGATTCGACGTGAGGCTCAACGGGCGCGGAACCGTGACGAGGTATGCAACTGGGTGGTAGCATATAAGTCGGCCAGGAAATGCCTTCGCAAATTGCTCAACAATAGCAAGGCTTGCTGCTGGCAAGACCAAGTGGACAATGTGAACAACGATCCGTGGGGCCTCGGCTACAAGCTAGTTATGCGGAAGCTTGGTGCCCTACGGAAGCCTTGTATACATGACACAGAAAAGATGGATGCGATAGTGCGGGGACTCTTCCTCGCCCATCCCGTCCGTGTTGACGCTGTCCATGGTGAAACAGCAGTCGAGTATCCACTCTTCACACAGCCGGAACTGGAGGAAGCAGTCCTCTCATTGAAAGCGAGGAAGGCTCCAGGTCCAGATAGTGTTCCAGCTGAGGTGCTGCGGCTTTTCTATCACCATTGTCCTGACTTGCTGCTCAGCACATTCAACGCTTGTCTACGGGACGGGATTTTCCCGGTAGGATAGAAGGTGGCGAGGCTCGTGCTGATCAGCAAGGGGAAGGGAAATCCCGAATCGCCGTCTGCATACCGCCCGTTATGCATGCTGGACACAGCTGGGAAAGTGCTAGAAAAACTCATCAAGGGAAGACTCACTGACGCGATTCGTGCTGCTGGGGACCTATCTCCTCGGCAGTATGGCTTTAGAGCAGGACGTTTTACAATTGATGCGATTGCAGAGGTGGTGAACGCAGAACAGAAAACCAAAGCCTGGGAGGGACGTGGTGAACTCTACTATGAGCATCATTACGACTGCTTGCTGCGCTTCTATGCCCCGTCGAAAACCTCGGCACGGTAAGGCCCCCGTGTACAACTGTTCAACTGAAATCGCCGAAAAGCAAAGGGAGTGTCACAAGATTCGACGTGAGGCTCAACGGGCGCGGAACCGTGACGAGGTATGCAACTGGGTGGTAGCATATAAGTCGGCCAGGAAATGCCTTCGCAAATTGCTCAACAATAGCAAGGCTTGCTGCTGGCAAGACCAAGTGGACAATGTGAACAACGATCCGTGGGGCCTCGGCTACAAGCTAGTTATGCGGAAGCTTGGTGCCCTACGGAAGCCTTGTATACATGACACAGAAAAGATGGGTGCGATAGTGCGGGGACTCTTCCTCGCCCATCCCGTCCGTGTTGACGCTGTCCATGGTGAAACAGCAGTCGAGTATCCACTCTTCACACAGCCGGAACTGGAGGAAGCAGTCCTCTCATTGAAAGCGAGGAAGGCTCCAGGTCCAGATAGTGTTCCAGCTGAGGTGCTGCGGCTTGTCTATCACCATTGTCCTGACTTGCTGCTCAGCACATTCAACGCTTGTCTACGGGACGGGATTTTCCCGGTAGGATAGAAGGTGGCGAGGCTCGTGCTGATCAGCAAGGGGAAGGGAAATCCCGAATCGCCGTCTGCATACCGCCCGTTATGCATGCTGGACACAGCTGGGAAAGTGCTAGAGAAACTCATCAAGGGAAGACTCACTGACGCGATTCGTGCTGCTGGGGACCTATCTCCTCGGCAGTATGGCTTTAGAGCAGGACGTTTTACAATTGATGCGATTGCAGAGGTGGTGAACGCGGTCCAAAAGGCAGAGGCATATAGTCGCACCAACTGACGGATCGTCCTGTTGGTGACAGTCAACGTCAGGAACGCCTTCAACTACGCTAGAAGGATGGATATTCTGGACACGCTGGAAAACTCTTTTCAAGTTCCAGAATATCTAATGCGGCTTTTGAGGAACTAGCACTGGAGAAAACCGAAGTGGTCATCTTGACTAAAAAGAGAATCCCTAGAGTAAGGATGATCAGTATTAGAGATATGCAAATCGAATCGAAGTCATCGGTGAAGTATCTGGGGCTACTGCTCGACTCGAAGATGAGTTTCTCTAAGCAAATCAGGGCAACGTCTGAGAAGGCTGCTTCGGGAATATCGGCGCTGAGTCGACTTATGGCCAACGCACGGGGACGCAGCCCGTCAAGAAGACGCCTCTTGATAAGTGCTGTAGGGTCATGCTACTGTACGGAGCAGAAGTATGGGACGACGCTCTCAGCAAGGAGGTATACCGAAAACGTTTGGCAAAGGTACAGAGAAGAGGAGCACTGAGAATTGCATCTTCGTATCTTCGGCGGTGAGAGTGATTGCAGGCGTGATACCTGTCGCCCTCCTTGCTAGATAGCGCCGCGCTATTTACCTGTGTCGAAACGAGGATGCGAGGGAGATGGTTGTCCGCGAGGAGAGACAGTGCTCGCTCAACGATTGGCAGCAGTCTTGGGTCAATTGCACGAAGGGAAGGTGGACTGCGCGCCTCATCCCGTATGTGAGAACATGGCTAAATCGAAGGCATGGTGAGATTGACTTATATCTGACCCAGCATGGGTATTTTCAGTCGTATCTGCACAAGATTGGTAAGTCACGGTCCTCCCATTGTCGGTTTTGCCCAGGAGAGGAAGACAATGCCTGCCACACATTTTTTTGCGTATAAAAAACGGGTCAGGATGCGAAGGGAACTCTACAGGGAGACGGGAGAGCTCACCCCGGATAATATAGTTGCGGTGATGCCCGAATCGGTTGACAAATGGAACCAGGTGGCACATTATGCCGGGTAGTCCTAAAACAAAAAACTCACAGCAGCTGGGGGTGTCGGGGCTGGGGGATCGCTTGTCTGGCACTTCCTCTTCCCCTCTTCCCTCCCCCTAGAAGAGGGATCCCCCAGCTTGAAGGCACCTCACGGCGTAACAAAACGAGACCTGGCCCGAAGTAATGTGTCAAACGGTTCCAGGCTGGGTTCGACGCGTATACCAACAAGCGTTATGAAATAAAAATTTAGACTAGGTATCAAAACGTCATACGCCGAACTTCTAGTCTCCTGGACCACAAAATCTATAAATGCCAACGAATACTAGAATCGACTGTCCAAATTGAGTTTCAAGACGATTATGTAGTGAATTGAAGGACTATGGATGTCCGTGGAGGACTGTGGCGGTGGTCTGCTGCCTCGGCGAGCGAAGGTATTGCTGCTCACCGGAATAGGTCTTGTCAGAGGACGCGTGAATGCGCTGGCAGGCTAGTATTAATGTGTCGTTCGGCGGGTTCTTTTCCCCTGCACAAGAGCCCACTACAAAAAAATTTTGCATTCACGAATTAAGTGATTGTAGGGCTCCGTTCGACGGTTTCGAGGCCGAGGTAACCTATTGGAGGGATGTATTGCCAAAGCAAAACGACAGACTGGGCCTGGCGAACGCGGGCGAAACTTGAGAGGTTACCTCGTCTTTACCATCTATACTTACGACCCCCAAATAAGAGTCGGGCATCCAGGTGGAAGCGGTGCCCCTTCGCACCCCCCATCTGGATCAAGATCCATTGTAGACGTGGCCATATATTTTCCATTTAAATGAGAAACTCATACAAACATAATTCGCATGAATTTTTCCTTCAAATGAAAAATATTAACGTTTCTAATTGATGTTACAGTGTTATATGATGGAAAGACGAAAGACGAAAAGATTTTTCTGTACTACCGAGAATACTTTTTCACAAATGTACTTTGCTATTGGAAAACTTTCAAATTGTGCTCGAAATCTAGTTGCCGTCAGTGCCCCGATTAGGAAAGTTTATTTTTTCTCAGCTTTTTGGCTGTTCTTGGCTCGTCTTTGAGGTTGATAAATGTTGGTCGGAAAAAATGTTCGTCACACCGAGCGCAACGGGACATGAACGAAAAAATACTAGAACACACTTTTCACTCATGTTGTTTTAGAATTATTGTAAAATCGATTAGATGTCTCGTTTCGGATTTGTATCCAATAAAAATGCACGAAATCAAATTAATTTTATGCGGTATTTGTTTGACCGTTTTTAGAGAAAAATCACATTTTTTCTGAGGACGCACAATTCGAAGCATATTCGTTGCTTATCTCGACGAGAATGCCATATGCCGGCAACGGAGTTTTACTCGGCGAGCCCTCTGCATGGTGGCAACAGTGGTTTCTTTCCGACGAGATAAAACTGCAATTCTTTGCTAAATTGCGCTGCAAAGGGCTACTTCAATTTTCTTTATTATTTTTATTTAATTTGTTTTTTTTTATATTGTCGATATATAAAAATTTAGAATAAAAATTAGATTTAATAAATTATTATTTATATTTTTTTAAATTTATTATTAATAATAAGATATAATTCACAATAATTTTATGGTGAAAAATATTTTTACATTATTTTTTTTTATTTTTGAATTGCAAATAATGGGAATGGGAATGTTTTTCGAGCAGTTTGTCTAGGCAACTGCTTGATTATTACAGGGCCGCTAATTTTCTCGCAATCCTGAAGAGACGAGGATTGCGAAAAAGGAGTTGAAGGATCTCCAGATGGATAACCGATTGTGTTCGGAGCAGGAATTAGAAGCAAGGGCAACAAAAAAATGATTAGCGCGCGGACAGAGTAACGTAAGTACTATCGACTTGCTGTAAATGGGGAAACTAATGTATGTGGTTGAAACTAAATATGGACGGACAAAATAGACGTGTTTGCTTAAACGATCGGCGCAGGTTTTTTGTGCGGTGTACACCTACTTCCTTCCCAGGTAGGTTCGTGAGGAGATAACGACCAGGTCCTACAATTTTATATACATGGCTTTTCAAGAACCGACGATCTAACTTCACATTAAAATAACCAGCTGCGTCGCTTTGGCGGAAATTGCGACGAAAGACTTCATCCCCTTCTCTAAACTCAGAAGGTCGTGATTTTAGAATATAATGAGCTTCATTTGCACGTCCTGTTTCCCTTATCTTCCGTCTGATTTGTTGGCGGAGATCGCCTAACCTTTCGTGGGGTTCAAGCGCAACGATGGGATCTCCTAAGTATTTTAATTGCCGCAATGGCTTATATAATTTGCTATGGTAAATCATGTGGTGTCCGAAGGTGACAAAGTAAGACGAGAGACCCATGACGGAATGATAAGACGACCGCAGAGTACAGGTGATGGCGGACAGTCTGCAGTCCTAATCCTTGGACATAGGAATGGATCGCAGCTAACAGGGTGCGATTCAAACGTTCTGATGCGTTAGATTGAGGAGAGTATATTGGCGTGAGTTGATATTCGACACCATACTGTTCGAGTAGACTCTTACACTGCCGAGATCGAAACTGTACCCCCTTGTTCGAGTACAAGCTTTCTGGAACACCAAACACATGGAATACTTGGCTCTCTAAGAATTTCACGATGGGTGGAGTCGTGAATTTGCGAATGGTTTCTGCCAGCGGGAACTTAGATAGCTGATCTAGACTAACGATAACTCCAACGTGTACCATAGAAGAACGAGGGTATGGACCGAGTAGATCTATATACAGACATTGGAATACGCGCTCCGGTACGTTGAGTTGACTGATGGAAGGTCCAAGAGGCTGGTTGGGAGCCTTAGTGCCTTTACAGGTCTCACAGGCGCCTGCATACTCCTTGATCTGAGATGATATTTTAACCCAAAAGAAGTATCTCTTTAGGCGCCGAAGCGGCCGAATGTACCCGCCGTGAGCGCTTAAAGGATGGTCGTGTGCACGAAGGATCAGATTGTGAGTCATCTCCTTCAACACTTGAAGCTTCCAAGACTCTCCTTCCTGCAACGAGTCACTGGTTGCGTATTTATTACGTCGGTAAATAAATCCGTCGATCACTTTCAAATCAGGTGAGAGAGTATCGGGCACGATGTTTTGGGTCACTTTTCGGTGTTTAATGGAAAACTTCAACTCTTGTAGTTTAAGAGCCCATCGAACCAAACGTCCGTGTAGGTCCGCTTGGTTCATAAGCTATTGTAACGAAGCGTGGTCGAATGATGATTGCAAACGGGTGGCCTGCTATATATGCTCAGAATTTCTTGACAGCCATCGCCGCTGCCAGACATTATTGTTCGGATACGGTATAGTTCCTTTGGGCCGAGTTCAGTTTACTGGACATAAAAGCAATGGGAGTTTCCTTTGGCTTTTCGGTCAATTGCAATAGCACGGCTCCATGTTGACTTGCGTCGCAACGAATGAAGAATGGTTTCTGAAAGTCAGGGCTGTGCAAGACTGGGGCAAATCTCAAAGCTTGCTTGAGCTCTACCAATTCTTTTCGGCTGAGTTTGGACCAGATGAACTTACCTTTCGGGGCATGTCCAACAGAGGCGCTGAAACCGTTGCGTAGTTCCGAATGAACATTCGGTACCAACCGCACACTCCTAGGAAATGTCGTAGCTGCTTAACGGTCTTCGGTAAGGGAAACTCATCAATCGTCCGAGTTTTGTCCGGATCCATTTTGATGGTACCATATCCGATGATATGTCCTAGATATCGGACTTCGGTCATGACGAACTCGCTTTCTCGACATTGATGGTGAGTCCTGTCTTGCTGATATGCAGGGCTACTTCTTGCGGCAGTAGAAGCTGTTGGTCGAACGTTTCTGTGATGAGTAGAAGGTCATACAGGTAAACAAACACTTGGTGTTTCAGATGAGGTGGAATGACTTTATCCATCAGACGGGTCATCGTTTGCGGAGCGTTACACAGGGCGAAAAGCGTTGTGATGGACTGGTGTAGTGGTCCTCATAGGCACTGTGAAAGCGGTTTTATTCGTCAACCCTTCATCGAGTGGAATTTGCCAGAAGGCATCTTTCAAGTCGAAACTTGTAATGTAGTTTGCTTTCGGCAATCTTCCCAATATCGGAAGAGAGTACGCATATTTAACGGCCACTGCGTTGACTTTCCGGGCATCTAGACAAAGATGGACTCTACCTGGTTTTACCACCTAGGCTACTGGGGAGGACCAGGCACTTTGCGATTCCTCTATAACCCCAAACTCTAGTGTCCTGTCTAACTCGGCGTACACTAGCTTTTCCATGGACGGCAAGATGGCGAAGTGTCTCTGCTTTATTGGCTTGCTATCGTCAAGGACAATACCATGTGAGACCAGAGAAGTGCGACCAAGGCCTTTTTTGTGTAGTAGGGAGGTGAATGCCCATTTACGTACAGATAGCGGGACTCCCATACTCGCAATAAGGCGACCGGAAAACCCACTAAACACCTCCCCTATCAACCTGAGAACCTAGCCTGGAGCCGTTTGACACATTACTTCGGGCCAGGTCTCGTTTTGTTACGCCGTGAGGCGCCTTCAAGCTGTTGGATCGCTCTTCTAGCAGGTAGGAGAGGGGAAGAGGAAGTGCCAAAAAAGCGATCCCCCAGCCCCAACACCCCCGGCTGCTGTGAGTCCCTTTTATGTTTTAGGACTACCCGAGCATAATGAGCCACCTGGTTCCATTTGTCGACTGATTCGAACATCACCGCGACTATATTATGCGGGATGAGCTCTCCCGTCTCCCTGTAGAGTTCCCTTCACAGCCTGTCCCATTTTATGCACGCAAAAAATGTGTGGCAGGCATTGTCTTTTTTTTGTGGTAGGGAGGTGAATGCTATTTATGCACAGAGTGTGGGACTCCCATGCGCGACTGGACTACCCACTAAACACCTCCCCTGTCAACCTGAGAACCCAGCCTGGAACCGTTTGACACATTACTTCGGGCCAGGTCTCGTTTTGTTACGCCGTGGGCGCCTTCAAGCTGGGGAGTCCCTTTCCTAGCGGGAGGGGAGAGGGGAAGAGGAAATGCCAGAAGAGCGATCCCTCAGCCCCAGCGCCCCCGGCTGCTGTGAGTCCCTTTTATATTTTAGGACTGCCCGAGCATAATGTGCCACCTGGTTCCATTTGTCAACCGATTCGAGCATCACCGCAACTATATTATCCGGGGTGAGCTCTCCCGTCTCCCTGTAGAGTTCCCTTCACAGCCTGATCCATTTTGTACATGCAAAAAATGTGTGACAGGCATTGTCCTCCTCTCCTGGGGAAAACCGACAATCGAGAGACCGTGACTTACCAATCTTGTGTAGGTAAGACTGAAAACACCCGTACCCGCTCAAAAGCTGGGTCAGATAGAAGTCAGTCTCACCATGCCTTCGATTTAGCCACGGTCTCACATCCAGGATGAGGCGCACAGTCCACCTTCCCTTCGTGCAAGACTGCTGCCAATCGTTGAGCGAGCGCTGTCTCTCCTCGCGGACAACTATCTCCCCTTCTCTGTACCCGTGCCAAACGTTGTCGGTATACCTCCTTGCTGAGAGCGTCGCCCCATACCTCTGCTCCGTACAGTAGCACTGAGCCTACAGCACTCATCAAGAGGCGTCTTCTTGATGGGCTGGGTCCCCCTACGTTGGCCATAAGTCGACTCAGGGCCGATATTCCCGAAGCAGCCTTCTCAGCCGTTGCCCTGATTTGCTCAGAGAAACTCATCTTCGAGTCGATCAGTAGCCCCAGGTACTTCACCGCTGGCTTCGATTCGATTTGTATATCTCCAATACTGATCATCCTTACTCTAGGGATTCTCTTTTTTGTCAAGATGACCACTTCGGTTTTCTCCAGTGCTAAACTCAGCCCGCGAGCAGTCATCCAGTCTCTCACTCGGCGCATTAGCATACCTAGCCTAAGTTGCGCTTGTTCAACCGTGCGTCCGGTGACCAGAGCCGCAACATCATCCGCATAGCCGACCAAGCGCGACTCATCTGACATCTCAAGTCTCAGTAGCCCGTCGTAAGACACGTTCCACAGGTCCGGGCCAAGGATAGATCCCTGGGCAACACCCGATGTAATTTCCATCCTTCGTTGGCCCTGTGTCGTGTCGTAGAGCAGGCTTCGGTCCTTTAGGTAGTTCCTCAAAAGCCGGATTAGATATTCTGGAACTTGAAAAGAGTTTTCCAGCGTGTCCAGAATATCCACCCATCTAGCGGAGTTGAAGGCATTCCTGACGTCGAGTGTCACCAACAGGACGATCCGTCGCTTGGTGCGACTATATGCTTCTGCCTTTTGGACCGCGTTCACCACCTCTGTAAGCGCATCAATGGTAAAACGTCCTGCTCTAAAGCCGTACTGCCGAGGAGATAGGTCCCAAGCAGCACGAATCGCGTCAGTGAGTCTTCCCTTGATGAGTTTCTCTAGCACTTTCCCAGCCGTGTCTAGCATGCATAACGGGCGGTATGCAGACGGCGATTCGGGATTTCCCTTCCCCTTGCTGATCTTCCTCTCCTGGGCAATACCGATAATCGGGGGTCCGTGACTTACCAATCTTGTGCAGGTAAGACTGAAAACACCCATGCCCGCTCAAAAGCATGGTCAGATAGAAGTCAGTCTCACCATGCCTTCGATTTAGCTATGGTCTCAGATCCGGGGTGAGGCGCGCAGTCCACCCTTCCTTCGTGCAATTCACCCAAGAATGCTGCCAATTGTTGAGTGAACGCTGTCTCTCTTCGCGGACAACCATCTCCCTCGTATGCTCGTTTCGGCGCAGGTAAATAAAGCGGCGCTCTCTAGCAAGGAGGTCGACAGGTACCACGCCTGCAATGACTTTCACCAGCGAATCAGAGACTGTCGGATATGAAGATGCAATCCTCAGCGCTCCTCTTCTCTGTACCTGTGCCAAACGTTTTCGGTATACCTCCTTGCTGAGAGCGTCGCCCCATACCTCTACTCAGTCCAGTAGCACTGACCCTACAGCACTCATCAAGAGGCGTCTTCTTGATGGGCTGGGTCCCTCTACGTTGGCGATAAGTCGACTCAGAGCCGATACTCCTGAAGCAGCCTTCTCAGCCGTTGCCCTGATTTGCTCAGAGAAACTCATATTCGAGTCGATCAGTAGCCCCAGGTACTTCACGGCTCGCTTCGATTCGATTTGATTCGCAGCCTCCAATACTGATCATCCTTACTCTAGGGATTCTCTTTTTTGTCAAGATGACCACTTCGGTTTTCTCCAGTGCTAGACTGAGCCCGCGAGCAATCATCCAGTCTCTCACTCGGCACATTAGCATACCTAACCTAAGTTGCACTTGTTCAACGGTGCGTCCAGCGACCAGAGCCGCAACATCATCCGCATAGCTGATCAAGCGCCACTCATCTGGCATCTCAAGTCTCAGTAGCCCGTCGTAAGACACGTTCCACAGGTCTGGATCAAGGACAGATCCCTGGGTAACACCCGATGTAACCACCATCCTTCGTTGGCCCTGTGTCGTGTTGTAGAGGAGGCTTCGGTCCTTTAGGTAGTTCCTCAAAAGCCGCATTAGATATGCTGGAACTTGCAAAGGGTTTTCCAGCGTATCCAGAATATCCACCCATCTAGCGGAGTTGAAGGCGTTCCTGACGTCGAGTGTCACCAACAGGACGATCCGTCGCTTGGTGCGACTATGTGCCTCTGTTTTTTGGACCGCGCTCACCACCTCTAGAATCGCATCCTAGCGCCTTGCATATTGCAAGATGGAAAAGTAAGATGGATGCTTCCAGACGTTGTCGTTGGTTAGGAGTTAATTCGTGTCTGTCGGGCATAGAAGTAAGTTCCTGGACTTGTCTAGTGTTGAAGTGTGAATCCGTGAATAAATCTGGGGCCAAACCAAATTGCAGCATCAAATCGACGCCAAGGTATACGTTCTGAGTCAGTGAGAGGATGATGAAAAATGTAATATCCTGAGTTTGACCTGTAAACGTGACGGGTGTTGCCAATCTACCCTTGATAGGATGTTTGGTGCCATCAGCTGTGCTGATTTCAGAGCGCCAAGGTTTTATCAACGTAGGGTGTTGACGGAGTACCTTTGATCAAACTCTTGAGGCAAGGCAGCAATTACTTGCGCCCGTGTCGGTTAATGCGACAGCGATTTTGCCCAACGCTTTGATTGGTGCGTATAGCCTGGTGTCTTTCTCGGCAACCTCCGAGATGTTGCATATGTTTTGAATTTGACGGCAGGTGCGCACTCCCTTATGGAAGCTCCACCAACGAACAGTTGACCATTTTATTTTGTGCGAGTGAGATTTGAACTCTTCTCAAAGATTCGCTCTCGAGCTTCACAGTATTCCTGCAGTCGAATTTGATATGGTTTTATTGCACGAACCAGAGGCAGTCTGGCTTCAACTGTAAGTTGGTGTGGCGGTCGCTTCAAAATCATCTTTAAAGGAGCCTCCGGGAAAGAGGGAACCCCCGCAGTCATCGCCGTTAAGGCCAGTGTAGTGGTGTCATGTTTGCTATTCGCAGTAGGCTGGCAACCTACGGTTGAGCTTTGGAGTACTGTTGAGGTGGTCAGTATTCGCCCGTACGTTTTTTGAAATGGCACAATCAGGACAATCTGAGAAGTAGGTTTTTGCTTTACCGTATCCGTAGCAGAAAACCGTGCGCTCTACTCGACATGCAACAAACCGATGTCCAGTTTGTCCGCAGTTCCAGCAGGTCGTGAGGTTCCCCACCGCGGCTACCGCAAACTCGTCTGGCTCCCCGGCGGTATCTTTCAGATCCGGAGTGCTTATATCCTGCGCCACTTCCGAAATCCCATCCCGCGAACCAGGTCTTGTCAACAGGTATGGTCGCACCCGCAGGTCCTCTTCAACTCCTTCCTGCCTGCTCACGGCTTGCAAAACCGACGATTTGTCTGAGGGTCAGAGTTCGCAACCTGGCGGCGAGCTCAGGCCGTAAATTGCGCTTTAACACCAGCAACGACTGGGTTTGGGTCAAAGGATCCGTCAGTTGGTCATTGAGCCGTAAAATTTCGGCTCTAAATTTGTTGAATGGTTCGTTTGGTTGTTGCCATCTGGTGTGAATTTTGTCCAGTATCCTCTCATCCATATTAACGGTAGGATACTCCATACGGAGTACTTCCTTCAACCGTAAGCAGGGGTGGGATGGAGGAGTGGCATGTATGCGCCAGTACGTTTCGAGCGCTGCTCCTCGCAACAACATCGGCAGGTAGCCGGCCAGCGCCGTATGGTCTTCCGCCAGCATCTGATCAATTAGTGACTCCACCCGAGCAATAAAGACTTCGTTTGTGACGGAGTGTGGTTCTCCACTAAAATGGAAATTCCAGCCCTGTATGATGCTTGGGATTCGAGTCGGTAGATTTTGAGGTCCGCGTTGCTCCGGAGGAACCAGTGGACCTAGTGTCGGTGGTTGCACCTGGCTGAGCCTCGGCCGGTATATCGTGTTCATTGACGAGCTTGTTTAGCTCGGGCTCAGGTCTCGGACCTACCGGGAATCCCAAGGATTTGGATCCAAGTCGCACAATGGAGGCGTTCGTGGGGGGCGCTTGGGAGGGCTCTCTTTCTTACTCCCCAGAGCGGCTACCCGGGCGGTGAGGCCCTACAGTAGTGCCATCATATCCTGCATGATTGTCATATCTACGGATACGTTAGTCCTCTGCCCTCCAACAGACGGCACTACTCCAGCTCCTTCTATGTCGTCAAGGTCGCCTGCTGGTGGCGAACCTCGATCCCTGCAATCATTGTTTTTGGGCACCGCCCCATGTGTGGCTGGTGTCTCGTCGAGTCCGGTTGGTGGTATGGCAGAAGTTACCGGTTGTCGACAAAGTGGAAAAGTACGATTGTTTAGTAAATGTTGAGCCAAGCAGGTTTCATGAAACTGATGGCCACAAGGTAGCGTTGGCATTGGTGTGCCATCATTTCTTGCCTGCTGACAAATCATGCACAGCACCGTTGGTGCCGCATCTGAACGCAAACGTGTACAGCAATCTTCTTTTCTGAGGCAGTTGGAATATATGTCCGTACGGGATGGAGGTAAAAGCATACCTTTTTAACAAGTTCCAACGAGCTCTTCCCTAATGCACTGATGCAAGCGCCACTTTCTATGAGACCAGTAATTTTATGATTCTGTACCTCGCAATAAGGATGTGGATCATGAATTGTGTCACCAGTAAATATGCAATTGAAAATATTTCTCTACAACCTGCGTCTTTTGTGAAAATACTTAATCGAACACTCTTGTCGTTTATGATTTCTATTATGTGGAAGTAGTTAAGTTCTAATAGGAAGATTCTGTGTTGTAGAAGAACAAGCCTTCTGTTTTTTGTGATTATTTCACTCAATTCCATTTGTGTGGCACAGGTCTTGTAAGATTCTTGTCTCTTTTAATATTGGATGTCTGGTGGCGGTTGATATTTCTGTGAGCACTGTGATTCCCCACATTCAGACTGCTCCCCTGACCGTTTCCCTTGGGATAACATTTAGGACGTTAATGTTGTGTACTCTTTTGTGCATTGATAAAATTGGCTTATCCGCTATATTTAGATTCCATACAGACTCTATAGACACACAACATTTCACTAACTCTTGGGTATTAACGAAATATCTACCCGCCATATGATCTCTTAACCGACGATTCATATTCCTAAATACGACATTCTGCAGGTCCAAGTCAGACATTCATTGGTTCAACTGCAGCTATGAAGACTCTAATGCGTCAAAGCATTCTATAAATGATTCTTGCGAACCTTATAAGCGAGTATCCATTTGTCTACGTATGTCAATGCCTATGTTTTGTAACGAGGATCGTGCAGGGCCTGTGTGAGAGCGTTCCGTTCCAGGATGATATGGTTCATTTCAAAGTGCTTCCAATACCAGTCGAGGGCGGTTCCTTGGAGAAATATGTGAAAACACTGAACTAAATCTTTCAGCGACACCCCTTGTTAATAAGCAGGCGTGTTAATTGTGCGTATTTTCTCATGTTTAGTGCTTCCAAATTATTCTTAATTTGTATTTTCTGCAAGCGGCAACTTTGGCTGCCAAACTGGTGAATCGAGTAACATTTAAGTTGGCAAATGGTACCGTTTCTTCTGGTGCGACTCGGAGATAGTACTTGCGTGGTTGCGGGCGACGTCTTCCTCATGGTGCACCTTTGTGGCCAATCGTGTAGCGACCATCCAGGAATTGACTGCTAATGCTCAATGGCATTATGTGCCTTCGAAGCAGAATGTGGCGGACATCATCAGTCGCGGACTGTCTCCGGCTCAACTGCTAAAGGCAACCACATGGTTTTACGGCCCATTTTTTCTTCACGGGCGACAGGATGCATGGCCGCCGCAGCCAGCCAAGTTCGAGACGGGCGCCGAGAGACGGCCGCAAAGGGCTGCACTCATTCTCTCGGACCAAAATGATGACGTCATTGCATCAATCGACCATCGCAACTCATTCAACCATCTACAACGAATCGTGGCGTATTTGTTGCGTTTTGCCAACGCAACACGGAAACTGCACCATCCAGCCTCATCATATTTGACGGTAGCAGAGCTGGATGATGCCCTTATTGTGATGTTAAAGCATTGTCAAGCTCAGTCGTTCGGTGACGACATCCAGGAGCTTCAGCGTTGCGGACAGGTGGGCAACCGTAGCCATCTTGCTTCCCTTTGTCCATTTTTGGATGAAAAAGGGGTAGTCCGAGTGGCTGGTCGACTGAAGGAGGCTCCAATAAGTTATGAGGCGAAGCACCCCGCCCTACTGTCATACGACCACTATATCACCAAACTGCTCATGACGCAGCTTCACCTTCAGCATGCTCATGTGGCTCCTCTCGCTCTTCTCACCATAATTCGTCAACGGTTCTGGCCTATGTTAGTGGAGGAGCCTGCCATCGATGCGGGTCCTATACCCGGTCAGGTAAATCGAAATGGAAAGACAGAAACGTATAGGGTTTAACAATTCATTTTATTTATACTACTTTTTATACCGATGCCAAACAGTTGTACATAACGTGCTTTCAAAGAAAAATTGATATTAAAATTTCTCAAAAAAAAAAAGGTTTTTTTTCGATGACTTGCGATTTGTCTTCCACAAAAAAAAACAAAGTTTGCTTGTATGTATGGTCTAGCCGAAAAAACAGTACTCCTCAACTGATCCTTCAGACCGTTCTTAAATATAGTGAGTGCATAACTGTCATTCATGTTAGATACTCGTATAACCTTCTTCTCAGCGGTGGTTGCTGAATTGCCTAATTCCTGAATTTGTAGTTGGTTCAATTCGCAAATTAAGGAAGCAATTTTATCTTTATAGGCAGAGACGGTTGATTTCTTTTATACAGTGCTGCGAAGCTGGGTATACAACTGAGGTACGATCTTGTTGTTCTAAAATTTATGCAACAAAACATCTTTTACGTTTTCAAATGAGGTAACGTTACTGTCGTTAATCAAAAGTTTAACAGATGCGCTTAATTTAACCTTTTTTAAAATAATCTATTAACAATAATTTATCAGCTGCTGTAAGTGATGAATTCAAAAGCTCTACAATCGTAAGGAATGATTCTAATTCCTTATGTTTATCCTCAAAGACGGGAATAACTTTTTTTTTGTGTTAGGGAGGTGAAGGCATTTACGCCCGCCGAGTCTGGCAGTGTGGGACTCCCATGGAGGATACCCTTGGACTACCCACTAAACACCTCCCCTGTCAACCTGAGAACCTAGCCTGGAACCGTTTGACACATTACTACGGGCCAGGTCTCGTTTTGTTACGCCGTGGGGCGCCTTCAAGCTGGGGAGTCCCTTTCTTAGCGGGAGGGGAGAGGGGAAGAGGAAATGCCAGAAGAGCGATCCCCCAGCCCCAGCACCTCCGGCTGCTGCGAGTCCCTTTTATCTTTTAGGACTGCCAGAGCATAATGTGCCACCTGGTTCCATTTGTCAACCGATTCGAGCATCACCGCAACTATATTATCCGGGGTGAGCTCTCCCGTCTCCCTGTAGAGTTCCCTTCGTAGCCTGGCCCATTTTGTACACGCAAAAAATGTGTGACAGGCATTGTCCTCCTCTCCTGGGCAAAACCGACAATCGGGAGACCGTGACATACCGATCTTGTGCAGGTAAGACTGGAAACACCCGTGACCGCTCAAAAGCTGGGTCAGATAGAAGTCAGTCTCACCATGCCTTCGATTTAGCCACGGTCTCACATCCGGGATGAGGCGCGCAGTCCACCTTCCCTTCGTGCAATTCACCCAAGACTGCTGCCAATCGTTGAGCGAGCGTTGTCTCTCCTCGCGGACAACATCTCCCTCGCATCCTCGTTTCGGCGCAGGTAAATAGCGCGGCGCTCTCTAGCAAGGAGGGCGACAGGTATCACGCCTGCAATCACTCTCACGGCCGAGTCGGAGACTGTTGGATACGAAGATGCAATTCTCAGTGCTCCTCTTCTCTGTACCTGTGCCAATTGTTTTCGGTATACCTCCTTGCTGAGAGAGTCGCCCCATACCTCTGCTCCGTACAGTAGCACTGACCCTACAGCACTCATCAAGAGGCGCCTTCTTGATGGGCTGGGTCCCCCTACGTTGGCCATAAGTCGACTCAGGGCCGATATTCCCGAAGCAGCCTTCTCAGCCGTTGCCCTGATTTGCTCAGAGAAACTCATCTTCGAGTCGATCAGTAGCCCCAGGTACTTCGCCGCTGGCTTCGAGTCGATTTGTATATCTCCAATACTGATCATCCTTACTCTAGGGATTCTCTTTTTTGTCAAGATGACCACTTCGGTTTTGTCCAGTGCTAAACTGAGCCCGCGAGCAGTCATCCAGTCCCTCGCTCGGCGCATTAGCATACCTAGCCTAAGCTGCGCTTGTTCAACGGTGCGTCCGGCGACCAGAGCCGCAACATCATCCGCATAGCCGACCAAGCGCCACTCATCTGGCATCTCAAGTCTCAGTAGCCCGTCATAAGACATGTTCCACAGGTCCGGACCAAGGATAGATCCCTGGGCAACACCCGACGTAATTTCCATCCTTCGTTGGCCCTGTGTCGTGTCGTAGTGCAGGCTTCGGTCCTTTAGGTAGTTCCTCAAAAGCCGCATTAGATATTCTGGAACTTGAAAAGAGTTTTCCAGCGTGTCCAGAATATCCACCCATCTAGCGGAGTTGAAGGCATTCCTGACGTCGAGTGTCACCAACAGGACGATCCATCGCTTGGTGCGACTATATGCCTCTGCCTTTTGGACCGCGTTCACCACCTCTGCAATCGCATCAATGGTAGAACGTCCTGCTCTAAAGCCGTACTGCCGAGGAGATAGGTCCCCAGCAGCACGAATCGCGTCAGTGAGTCTTCCCTTGATGAGTTTCTCTAGCACTTTCCCAGCCGTGTCTAGCATGCATAACGGGCGGTATGCAGACGGCGATTCGGGATTTCCCTTCCCCTTGCTGACCAGCACGAGCCTCGCCACCTTCCATCGTACCGGGAAAACCCCGTCCCGTAGGCAAGCGTTGAATGTGCTGAGGACTGCCTCCTCCAGTTCCAGCTGTGTGAGGAGTGGGCACTCGACTGCTGTTTCACCATGGACAGCGTCAACACGGACGGGATGGGCGGGGAAGAGTCCCCGCACTATCGCGTCCATCTTTTCCGCGTCATGTATACAAGGCTTCCGTAGGCCACCAAGTTTCCCCATGACCAGCTTGTAGCCAAGGCCCCACGGATCTCTATTTACATCGTCCACGAGGTCTTGCCAGCATCGGGCCTTGCTCTTGTTAATAAGCCTGCGAAGATATTTCCTGCCGGACCTGTATGCTGCTAGCCTAGTGTCTGCCTCCTCCCGCGTTCGCGCCCGCTGGGCCTCTCGCCGAAGTTTGTGACACTCGCTTCTTTGTTCGGCGATCTCGTTTGACCACCAGTATACTGGAGGCTTACCGTGTCGGGGTCTCCGACGGGGCATGGAAGACTCGCAAGCAGCTATGATGGTACTCATAGTTGAGTTCACCATGTCCTTGGCTGTAGGCCCTCCACTCCCTGGCAGAGCTGGTGCGCCTGCCGTAAGCGCGTCAGCGAACCTCTCAACGTCTATCCTCCCAGTCCTGCATCCGAGGATTGAAGTTTGGGCATATGCACGCAGAGTGGCACTGTCGTGAATCTCAACCGCTATATACTGGTGATCACTAGCCGAGTAGTCCTCTAGTACTCGCCAGTTGTGTACTCTAGGTACCAGGGACTCCGAAGCGAGTGTCACATCGGGTATGGTTCCTACGCAACCCCAGCGGCGGAAAGTAGGGGTGTTACCAGTATTTAGGACAAATTCTAGCGTTGAAGTCTCCCCCGACCAGCATGTGGCCCTCTGTGTTCGAGACAGCGTCCTCCAGGGCATCGAGTTTGGTTCGAAAAGATGGCATTGCCTCGTTAGGCGTCAGATAAACACTGAAATATGTTATCCCTGAACACCGCACCCACACAAAACCATCCCCGCGTCCATGGCCCTGCACCTGAAGGCGGGCGCTGTCTCGAACCCAGATGGCCGAGGTACTAGATTCGTCAGGGTACCACGCTTGCGAGTCCTTGTTATGATGTTGCTCGCTCAGCAACAGGAGGTCAGCTTTCTTATCCCTCGCAAACTGCTCAAGTAGGTCCTGAGCGTTTGTGCTTCGGTGCAAATTGACCTGCAGGATACGGATCATTTGAGTATCGATTTGGCTTTAGTTAGGGCCTCCTTGAAAACCCAGCATCTCCTTGTCCCCGGCTCATGTTTGAGGTCGCCGGGTGCTAGCTTAGCATCCTTGCAAAGAATGCATTTTGCCTCGTTCGTGGCACTCCTTCCTTTTGTGCCCCGTTTCACCACATTTGTAGCACAGAGATCTCCTGTCGGGTCCCCTACAGCCATACGCGGTGTGTCCATATTCGAAGCATCTGAAGCAGCGGATAGGGATCGCTCTTCTCCGTATCCTGCAGATCACCCAACCTATCTTAATTTTGCCCTTCGCCAGGATTTGCTGGGCGTCTTTATCAGCTAGTTCGACAATAGCCATGCGTTGCCCCCTTGTGTTTTCACGTGTCAATCTTGCCTTGACTTCACTTAAGCTGGGGAACTCCCTCCTGATGGCATCCTCTACTTCAGCTTTGTCCGTGACGCAGTCGAGGTCCCTGATTTCCAGGGTGGCCATTGGTTCGAGCGAGGCAACCGTTGCCGCATCTCCAAGAACCTTTTGAACCGCGTCACGGAATGCATCTTTGTTTGTGGCCTCTGGCCCGAATTCCACCAGCAGGCCACCGGTCCGGGTTGGTCGAACTGCTTTGATGGCAGTTTTGGTGTCGTCTGGCTTGACCGCTCCTTTAATTTCACGGAGGACATCTGCGTAGGTTCGGCCCTTAGTGGGTTTAATAAGCAGTGCCTCTCGCAAGGGTTTGCGCCGCGGTTTGCTTTTTGTTTTCTGCGGTATATCGGGGGGTTCTTTGTTCTTTTCGTGGTTGAGCTCTTTGTCTGTTTTTTCTAGGACTAGCTTTTTGGCCGCTTTTTTCGCTGCCTTGTTTCGCACCACATGAAACTCCTCGCCTGGAGTGTCAACTTTGTTTATGGTCTCGTCCTTCCTCCTTTTCTCACGGTCGCCTTCAATTGGGCTACCGGCCATTCTTTTGCTGCTGCTAGGACCCACTGGTGCCTCGAGGGGGAGCGTGTCTTTTTGGTGCTTTTCGGTTGCAAGCCACCTCCGCCTGTAGTGCGTTATGCGGCCAAAAAGCTCCTCCAGTTCAAGAATGCCATTCTTGACACTCTTGCCTATGTTTTTCTGCACTTCGCAGGCAGCCCTCAGTTGTTTGACGATAGTCCCCGCTTTCCGAGTAAGCCGCTCCTCTTCGGCGCGGTCCAGGGCGATTGTGTTATTTGGCGCCACCTCTTGGGAGAGGCCCCCGTTTCCTAGCCCTTTTGCTTCTATCGCTTGGGTCGCGTTTGAAGTGGCGTCGGCCAACGGCAAAACTTCTCGCTCCCCCAGTCTTACACTGGCCTCTGTTGGTGTCGCAGCTTGATCCGGATTGTGTACGTCTTGCACTGGACGCTCCGGGGTGCGCATAGTCCTTCTACTGCGCCCAAAGGCCGCAATGATGCCAGGTTGCACAACGCACTCTGCCTTCTTTCGTTCGTTAGTCCGTCTGTGGTCTGTCTCCGATGATTTAACCTGTGATGTTGACTTTGACAGTGTTTCTGGGGTTTGCTGCCTCCCCCCGCAATCGGTGACTTGTTTAATCGGTGTTCTTGCCAACAGCGGTTTTTGCCTGAAAGGGTTCTCCGTGCTAGCGTCCTGTTTGCTTGTAGTTATATCTGTTACAGAAGCCAAGTTCACCACTTCTATAGCATTGCAGTCGCTGGATGACGACGGCCGGGAGCCTGCTCGCTCACTACCCTCTGCCGCCGGTACTGGGGATCCGACCCCCTGCACCGTAATTTGGTTCCCCTTGTGGACCTGCATGATTTGGTTTTCTGTCTGGGTTTCCGTTCCCATAGCATTTTACCTACTGCCAGGATATATGGATAATTGATGACGCCATATATTTCGTCATGTCACAGTGAAGATCATTGACACTCAGGTATTTGTCCTGAGACTCTCCCTTCACTGCCGACCATTGTCCGCGGCTGCTTATTGGTTATTCGCAGCGAACCTTTCGAGAAAGGTCTGCCCCTATCCGCAACCCTGGGGACGCGTTTGGTTCCCCGGTCTGAGGGCACTATCGATAAATCGATAAACTTTAATGTGGTTTCAATTCAGCCATTCTGAATTTTTCTTCCAAGATCGGGTGGTTACTTTCTTAGTCTACTACAATACTTTCTGTGTCTGAAATTTTGATATCCTGCTCAGTGTATCACTGTTGCGTTAACTGAAGCTACAGTTCTCTTTCTAGAGTTGCAGCTTCTGCCCAAATTTTTAACTTCAAATCTAAGAGATTCGAGCCGCTCTCTGAAATATTCTCGATAGTATACAAATTTTCCCCTTTTTAGTATACAAATTTTCCCCTTTCGTTATCATCAACAATTTCTTTCAGCCTGTCCATAGGCTGATCTGATTATACAGAACGATAGTTTGGATTTAAAATAAAGGAATTTAATGGAAATAAAAATTAAGGAAATACTTTACATTACGATTGTATTATACATTTATCGTTCTATTAAACCTCTTAACTACATATTTCTTATTATATCGATGATACAAGCAAAATAAAACTATAACCGCTAAAAAAAACTCTTGAAGTGACGATAGATTGCCGGTATTCTTCGACAATTCAATTGTTGCTCGTGGAATATTCGTTGCCCGTCTTAATTGTGATGCTTCCAGTATCCCGAGCGCAGAATATCTAGCTGTCGTTATAGAAGTTTTTTCAATTCGCCGTGAGTCAATTTAATTACACGGTGCAACTCCGCACGGGCCCTCTTTAACTTTGCCTTGACTCCTCCCCTTACATGCCTCTTTTTCGGTATCACCGTCAAATCCTTTTGTTTCGGCCGCTTGACAAACTCCTCCTGATGTCGAGGGGGAATTTTTTTTGCGCAACGTTGCTTCAAGATGTCCTGGGTGTGTACTCCAACCCCTTTTCTATAAGTTTGCAACACCCATCGAAAATTGTATCAAAATTGTCTTCCAGGTGCAGGTCCAGAATATCCTCATATACTTCGTTTTCGGCCGCCGGCTCTGTTGTAGAAATGAACGGTCCCGCAGCGTGGTTTACAGGATTGCCATGAAATGAGCTAGCTGTGTTGTCTTCTTTCGAGCTATATCAATTCCGAATTAATTTAAGGAGACTACCAGGGAATAATGTATTGTTTACTTAAACAGCGGATCGCTCCGCAGATAGAGTGGCGAGGACTTTACAGACCACGACGGCATGGTTACTAAGAGCAGGCAAATAATTATCTTTGCGATCTCTTAATGTCATTATCGTTCCAAATTTTAAAATGAAACGCTCCTCTTGAATATTCCGATCTGAATGTGCTTTATTCAATTTTATTTAGTCTATTTGTACTTAAAAATTTTACAATTACTTTTCTCACACTTAATTAACGACCTAATTCATTTTCCAACACTTAATTTGAAGTACATATTTTTCTCACACTCATAAAAATGTATATTTAACGACCTCATTAATTTTGTTCTACTCTATTCAATTCTACTTTACAAATCTACCCTGACCTACGATACTTAAATTTCACTTGACCCTTTCTTCCACTTATCCATACATTATTCTTCATGCATATGCGTTGACCATCCGCACGTGACATTCCTTCATGCTCATAAATTATCGGGAATATGAACTCTCACATGAAGACTTAGCGTGCCGGACAATTTATTGTTTATATTGATTACGTACTTCATGTGCATATGCACATATGAAGTCATGTAGATATTTATCGTTTAAGAATGATAAGATTCTACACATGAATGCATGAAATGTTTGTATGTAGATATGTATCGTTTTGTAACTGATGGAAATGTTTTGTATTATGTAAGTATATTTCATGTAGGTTAATTAAAAGATAAGTACGAGGAATTAAGTTATTGCATAGGTAAGTATGTGATATAGGTATTACAATTGTATGGCTGATTTATCCTTCAATCATCTCATTTAAGGAAGATTTAGTTCCCTGTCCTATCGGTGATCACTGAGTCGCTGGAAATACAAATACGTGTACACTAAGTAGCCGAGCTGCAGGACGCAACAAATATGTTACAATATACGGAAATATAGCAATCAAACCGCTGGATTTTGCATACAAGCTAGCCACGACTCCTTTCTGCGTAAGCTATTGCAGTGAGCTAACGTTTCATTCCCCCAAAGTGTGCGATAACCTACAATATTGAGTAGTATTCAGGTTATTCCGGACCGTCTCCGACGACTAGTGGTCCGAGTCACCTACAACTAGTGAATCATCACTATTAATAGGCGCTGAAAACAAGTATACCACGCTCCATCAATCAACGGCTCCGAGTCGTAACCAAGCCACCTATTCATTTATATCACATATTTGTCTGACTTATTCCTCCTTTCTTTGTTTCATTCATGTTACCGTAATTATAACGTATATGTCAATTGTTTGTTGTAGTTTTAATTCAATTGATTTGTTAATTCTATCCAATTCATTATATTAATGAAATTTATTCAATTAAACGAAATTGGGTTTTTACGCCACTAGAATTTTCCTAATAAATTGCATTTTTATTTGACTCAAAATTCATACTTACGAGGCTTTGACAAAACCTTGATCATATGTACACCTATTCTTTATACGTGTTAATTTAAATACTCGTACGAGTATAAATTGCTTGCCCCGATGGAGTTGCCTACTGCCATTTCTATGGTTCTTAAAATAAATAACGTTAGTCTGATCGAATGTAAACCCCAAGAAGCGCTAGGGAGATTCGGTGGATGACGATAGCAGAACGCTACTCGTGTCTGAGACGGGCTCTAGTACTACCATGAAGATGACGGCACAGGTTGATCCGGTCTATTTCATAATACAATGACTAACACGTATGGTCACTCTTGGATGTCAATAATTACAACAACAAAAATTGATGGGGAAGGCAAAATGAAGACAAGAAAGGACTGAAAATAAATGGCTTTCGCCCTTTAGCGAAAGAGAGTTAGATAAAGCTGCGGCCCATATGTGAAATTGTATTAGTAAGTTTGCCCGCGCTTGCGTTTGTATGGGTTTATACGTGAAGCGGGAAATTATGGTTTTGTGCGTTGAAATTTAGCCATTTTCTTGTTACCAGATTAGCAAAGTTTGTTGCTTAACGAAAGATATTATTGCCAGATCGATAACACAGCTGATTTTTTTGCGGGAACGTTAATTTTGAAATGGTATCGCAAGTGAAATCCGTTCTTTTAAGATCAATGGAAAATAAAGAGTGCATTGTAATTCAAATGAATATAGAAAATTTTTCCGGCTTCGATCGGACCATAACACGTAAGTGCAAAATGAAATAAACCTTTTTGCTATGGTTTTCGCAAGTACTTTTCGCGCGATTATCCACTGAATCACCAATTGGATTGGTTCGGAAGATCTACACAAAATTTGTTTTTAGCGCAAACACAATAACTTACTGTAATAGTTATTGCAATATATTTTAAGGTTTGACCAAATTGTTATACGACTATGGCATCGAGCGATTTTAAGCCGCAAATAAAAACAAACTGCGACAAGATTTGCCACGGATATTTAGGCATGCGCAGAACTCTTAGAAGTTATGCCCTTGTCAGGAATTATCCGCGAGTACCAGAAGAATTTGTGACCTGAAGATTATAATGCTTAAAAACCCTATTTTAGAAAAAGATCCAGGAACCTTGCGACAACCAATTCTGGCGAGAGAAATCGCGAAGTCGTATGGTATGGGCTTCCATTTAAATTATGATAGTCGCGCGTTTATCTTGTCGTAGTCTGTTTCCATTCTTAGTCATGCTTAAACTCACTTCATGCTTAATGAGTTCGATAAACATACTTGCGCCACAAGAGAGAAAAATATGACATGTGTCTTTTGACACGAAAACATTCGTTTGATTGAACGAACAAATCGTTCAGTTGTTAATCGGACTTCTCTTTTCTTTCAATGCGAAGTAATTACCAGTCAGCTGATGACTGTTCTTTCCTGTTTTACTTTCGTCGAATTTGTTACATGTTACCCATGCCCTGTCTGCGCACGCTGTGACACATACTATCTCAAACGCTGGCAAGTCCCGTTATTCGGAAATTTGTATGAACTGAACCTACTTGTTAGGGATGCATCAGACTACGACTATTTAGCCGCACTTCTGTCGCAAGTTACACATGGTTAAATGGAAGCCCGCACACTGCGATTTTCGACAATTTTGTCCAGGTCGGCAGTCGCAGGAATTTGCGATTTTTCCTAAAACCAGTATAGCAGGTAGTTTCTATGATACTCGCGCAGGCGCACATCATTTGGTTATTTGACGCTGACGTGCATGGAAGTTTCTTGCATAGCGCAGAAATGAGTTAGCGCATGTGTTCCTGGCAAAGACATCCCTTCAAATGAGCATTTTAGATCTGCGCATGCCTGAAGTTCCTTCGGAAATCTTGTCGCAGTGTGTTCGTATTTGCGTCTAAAAATCGCTGGTTGCGACAGTAAAATCGTAATGTGGCCGAACCCTTAGTCATTGTATTATGGTCTATTTGAAATAAGATGTATATTTTTGCGTTTCCCAGTCCTGATAGTTACTCGTCATCATTTGAGTACGGTGTTGAGTGACGTGTTTTGTATATAGTTATGTATGTATCTACACTCATATATTAATGCTGTCACTTATATAGATGTTCTATTGTTATATTTATTGAATGGTAAAATTATCTCGCTATAAAGCATTAATGTGAAACATATTATCTTGATCGCAACAGTAACCATTTTTCTTATTTTCCACAGGATGGGAATGATGCAAACATTAACGTTAATTTACCGTGAAAACGGTATCGTTCGAGGATTATATCGAGGAATGTCAATTAACTATTTAAGAGCAATACCCATGGTAGCTGTTTCATTTTCCACATACGAAATACTTAAACAAGCTCTAAAATTGGATACAGGGATGAAAATTTAATTTTATATTTGTCTAAAACATTTCAATCATCAAAAGTTCATACATTTGAAGCAAAAAGTGCACTAACAAGCATTGTTTTACGATCATTTTAAAAGATCAAATTATAATATTAGCGTTTTTCATTTTGAAAATACACAAATTTCTATAATTTAGGTGTTGGATTAATTTTTGTATGGAGCACAAATAAAAGTGAAAAGTATATTGTTTTATTAGTTTACGATAATAGTAGCAATAATATAATGTGTCCTACTTGTCTACAATATGCCGAACATGATCGGGTACATTTAAAGTGGCAAAATACTGTCTGAGGACTAAGTTCTGGCTCACTTACATATAACTAGCGCATAAACTATGACATAACAGTACAGTCCATATAGTCCGGTTGGTGGTGTGTAAAATGCTGCCCCCATCAAACTACCGACTAGAGTCAGTTTTAAAAGACATTTCAGACTAGCTAAAACCGCAGTGGCTGTATGCCAAAAGTGGTGCATGAGGGCGCTGGAGCCCTACTTCCCGTTCCATTTCCGGTTGGAAGAACTCTGCAATACAAAATCCTCAGTTATTACGTCCTGGTTGAATTACTGACAAATTGACTCAACATTCTCTTGTGTAAAACCAATGTTAAAGAATTTCGATCCATAACAACATTGCCCCGCCATCTCTTTATCATGATAGCATACGATAGCGAAATAGAAACGTCTCCAATTTTACATCAACTAAAAGTTTGTTTACTAAACTTCCAAAAATCGACATTTTGCCTTCTCCACATAGTCGCAAGAAGGGAGGCTGCGCGCGATTTCCGTTGCGAGCCATCAACAGGGCTGCAACCTCAGAACTGTATCTTTTTGGTTATATTGGGTCGGGAGTTCCATCTATTCAGCCACAAATTGCTAGAGACAATAAATAGTTAAACTGGATGAAGTTTGGACACTAAACTCACATACGTGCTAACTAACATCCCTTAACACCTTCGGAAACTCATTTTACTTTCTCCGTAAAGAGACGAAACCAGTTACATTGCAGGTCCAAAAACTTAATTACTGGAGATTGTGAAATAGGCACCGCTTAAATTAGGCATTTAATGGAAGCGGGTAAAGTCCGATTTCAAAAAACAACATACTCGCACCACTGCCAGGGGTTATAAGGGGAGGCTGCACGCGGTTTCTGCTCAAAAGCCCGAGAATGCACTGGAGCTTGAGATTCGTACTTTTCCTGTCATACCGCATCTCTAATGCAGGATTTTTGAGTTTGAAACTTCTTCAATTAATTGTAGATTCCAGCGTACCAAATTACTGCATGGAAAACTTCCACCTGTGTCAGCAAAGCTCTTTTACCCCCTTCTGTAGCTCATTCTGCCTTGTCCACAAAAAAAAAACGCAACCAGCTGCATTGCAGGACTAAAAATTTGATTATTGGAGATTGCGAAATAAGTACCGTCCAAATATGGCATTAAATAAAAGCGGATACAGTTCGCTTACAAAAACAATATGCTGCCTTCCCTGCCCGGGGGCATAAGGGGAGGCTGCACGCGATTTCTGCTCAAAACCCCGAGAAAGCACTGGAGTGTATGAGACTGTTGCATGCAAAACTCCGCAAAACTCCCAGCTGTGTCAGCAAAACGCCCTTACCCAGATCCAAGAACTTAATTACTGGAGATTGAGAAATAGGTACCGCTCAAATTAGGCATCAAATGAAAGGGGCAAAGTTTGCTTTTAAAAATAAAATGCTTCGACCCCTGCCCAGGGCAAAAGGGAAGGCTGCACGTGATTTCTACTCAAAAGTAAGTAGTACTTGAGCTCGAAAACCGCACTTTTCTCGCCTTACTGCATCTGGAATGCAATATTTTCGGGTTCGAAATTACTTTGCTTGATTGTATGATCTAGCATATGAAATTGCTGCATGCAAAACTTCCAGCTTTGTTAGAAAAGCTCCCTTACCCCTTCCATAATTCATTCTACCTTGCCAACAAAGAGACCAAATGAGCTACATTGCAGGACCAAAAAATTAATTATTAGAGATTACGAAAAAAGTACCGCTCAAATTAGGCATCCAATGAAAGCGTATACAGGCCGCATTCAAGGAATAACATGCTGCCATCCCTACTTGGGGAAATAGGGGAAGGCTGCACCCAATTTCTACTCAAAACCCCGAGAAAGCACTGGAGCTCGAAATTCGTACTTTTCCTGCTGCACAGTATCTCCCATGCAAGATGGGGTTTGAAACTACTTTAACCAATTGCAGAATCCAGAATATGAAATTGCTGCATGCAAAATCTCTAGTCGTTTCAGCAAAGCTCTCTTACCACCTTTCGTAGCTCATTCTGCCTTGCCCACAAAGAGACGAAACAAGTTGTATTCCACGTCTGAAAACTTTATTACTGGAGATTGCGAAAAAGATACTATTCAATTTTAGTATCAAATGAAGCGTGTAGTCCGTTTTCAAAAAATAATATGCTGCCACCCCTGCCCGGTGGCATAAGGGGGGGCTGCACACGATTTTTGATCAAAACCCCGAGAAAGCTCAAAATTTGTACTTTTCTCGCCTTACTGCAGTCAGAATGGAATATTTTCGGGTTTGAAATTCCTTTGCTTAATTGCATGATCTAGTGTATGAAATTGCTACATGCAAAACTCTCACCTGTATCAGGAAAGCTCTCTTACCTTGCCAACAAAGAGACCAAACGAGTTATATTGCAGGTCCGAAAACTTAAGTAGTATAGATTGCAAAATAGGTACCGCTCAACTCAGGCATCAAATGCAAGCGGCTAAAGTTGACTATCAAAAAAAGGATATGTCATCACCCCTGTCCGAGGTGATAAGGGGAGGCTGCACGCGATTTCTGCTCAAAACCCCGAAAAAGCACTGGAGCTCGCCCTATAATTCTCCTCTTTGTATGGTACCCAAAAAAATTGATAATTCAGGGGAGAAAAAGTGGAGAATTGTAATAGACTATTGGAGGCCTAACGAAAACACAATCGAGGATAAGTTTCCAATCCAAAATATTGAGAATATTCTTGGAAAGCTTGGCGAAGCTCAATATTTTACAACGTTGGAGGGATTCCATCCAATTCCAGTTGATGAGAACGATAAGGCTAAAACAGAATTTTCAACACCCCATGGTCACTACGAGTTTAACCAGATGCCTTTTGGCCTCAAAAATGCACCGGCATCTTTTCAGAGAATGATGAACGAGGTCCTGGACAATCTCATCAACAAAATCTGTATTATCTTGACCATATCTTCGTATTTTCTTCATCCCTGGAGGATCATATGACAAATCTCACAAAGGTCTTAAATCGACTAAAGGAAAATGGTCTAAAATTGCAAACAGACAAATGCAATTTCCTCAGTATGGAGTCGGATTTCTTGGGTCATATCTTACAGATAAGGGTACCAAACCTAACCAAAAACTGATCGGGAAAATAATGGAAATAGAAATTCCGAAAACAGAAAGAAATTAAATCATTTTTGGGACTTACAGGATATTACCGAAAATTTATTAAGGATTATGGGAAAATGGCATTGCCTCTTACTAGGTGCTTGTAAAAGGGCGCGAAAATAGACATCAATAATTCTGAATATAGAAACGCTTTTGAAGTGCTTAAAAAGTCCCTAGTTAACCCACCTGTGCTCAAATATCCAGAAATGGATAAGGAGTTTGAGGTTACAACTGATGCATTGAACTCAAAACTGACGATAGATACAAGCCATATGGTAGCAATTTGCATATGTATTAGTCGGCCTACTATGGACAAGCTTCCGGTAGCTGTCACCCAACTGCGGCATTAGCAAATGCTTATATTTCGTCATATATACTATTTTCCGAATAAAAAACGTGCCGAACGCATTCCGTGCATGCTATAAATTCAGCTTGTATAGCCCATTGTGCTCCTAAACTTTCCAAGTCGAGCAAATGAAGCACACGTTTTGCACCTTCGACTGATAGCTCAGCGTTGAGATGTAAACAAACTCCTATAAATTTACTTTGGAAGGCGATAAAAACTAAACGCGTATAAGAACTGAAATCATTTTCACTTCACTAGGAGCGCTATTGTGTTCTCCGCGGATCATCTGGATTTCACTGTAGAAATCCGTCTCTAAACCGTACAAAACCTCGAATTTTTGTCGGCACCTCCACAATTCTTCATATAACGCCATGTAAGTTAGCCAGCAAAGTCGGCCTACTAATGGTCATGTGTGGCCTACTAATGGTCATGTGTGTGGTAGCGCTGCTGCCATATGGCTTGTATCTATCGTCAGTTTTGATTGAACTACGCAATGGGAGCGGTGCTTTCACAGAACGGACATCCTATATGGTATGCTAGTAGGACATTAAATAATCACGAGAGAAATACTACACTACTACACTACTACTAACAGTTGAGAAGGAGCTCCTTGCAATTGTCTGGGGTATCAAAAAGTTTAGGAGATACCTTTACGGAAATGAGTTCACATTAAACACAGACCATTAGCCCCTAAAGTGGCTACAAGTTAAATAAATATAAGTCCAAGGTTACAACGATGGCTAATTGAGCTGGAAGGGTATAATATCAACATCAAGTACATAAAAGCAAAGGATAATGTACCAGCCGATTTTTTGTCGAGAATTGTAAAAAAAATCCCCGTTGGCAACACCAGCCGGGAAGGTTAACCGCTGTGCTACAATCAACATAACACAAATAAAGGAACGTCAAGTAACGTAGCGCGCACATAGTTCGCCTACATACGATTCGCGCTTATGTGATCTTGACAGATACGAAAAAGTGTCATTGCGGCAAAAGTAATTGAAGAAAATGGATGATTTCGAATTGATTTTGAATTTTTATGTTTTGGACAATGCGTTATAATTTTGTTGATGAAAGTCTTCAAAGGCGTAGAAGAAATATTAAATTAAATTTCAATACCAGAGTGGAATTGTGCTTAACAGCTGCGAACACCAGTTTTCTGCATAATTCCTCACAGCTGGATAAAATTTTACTCACCCTTTCAAATGACGAACAACAATGTATCATTGTCACTTAAAGTAAACAATGTATTTGTCATACTGACATAAAAAGTTCGTTCGATTTCAACTTTTCATGTTGCGTATGTCATCCTTATGTCAAATGTACTCAATGCCCTATAAAATATTCGGGTTCAACTTTTTTGACATTTGCTTTATGTCTGGTTATGTTGATTGTAGCTCAGCCTTAAATTTCTCGTATGTAACGTAAGGTTTCGAAAAAGAATTTAGCTTGCCTACTACTAGACTTCTTACTGCAATTTTTGTAGTACCACATGGGCATTTATTAACATAAAAAAAAATCTGCCGATGTTCGTTTTTAGAGACCCTTTATAGGGGCGCAAATATTTTAATAATTAAATTGAGTTATACACGTATGGATTACATTTTGAAAATCGGTGGATAATAAGTTGTTGTAAACATATAAATACAGGTTTCGCCCTTCTCGCATTTGCTGTTTACACATTTCACAGTGGTTACCACACAAAGGCTTAAATAGCTCAAATAGTTAATTTCAAAAGATTTCCATAAAAGTTTAATCGGGACTTGCGTGGCCATTAATATATACATTTTCAATTCTTTTTTAAACTACGAGGTGCCGTCATTTTAATTTTTATTGAAAACGGCTGCTATAAATATCAAGCTGTAAATTTTCGACTTTTTTATTTGTCATTCGATTTGCATAATTAGATTAAATTAACTTGCCTTAATATCTTATAGTTTCCATTTTCACCGGCATCTGTTGAGAAACTTGGCTGCCAAAGGGCTACAGAAATAAAAAATTTTTTTTAAGTCTGCCCCCTGGATGGGGAGACCCCCTTAAATACCTTAAAATATTTTTTTGCTTTGCAAATTTCAAGAGGCACCAGTATTGACCTACGTAGAAAATTTCTTCATTCTAGCTCATAAATACTTCCAAGTAAAGTCATTTAAAACGTTTCCATGATAAATATTCACTATTTCAGTTGCTACTAAAATAGCGAATTGTGCTTGCCTTCTGACCGTTGGGGGCCGCGATTTTGAATGGATGCATATGATTTTGGATTATTTTAAATCTTTGCGTGCTAGGACCTCATCAATCAATGTGCCAAATCATGTTCAAATAGGAGTTACACTCTAGGCAGGGCAACAGTATTCAATTTTTAGTGAAAAGGGCAGCTAAACATATTAAGTTGAACATTTTTGACTTTTTTATCTTTCATTAAATTTTAATAAGTTTTTGCACAAATAAAGAACTTGGTGCAGAAATCTTTAATATCAAGTTTCATTAAAATCCGTTGGAAAATGTGACCGCTACAGGGCCACGAAAACCTGAAAAAACGCGTAATTAAACGGCCGTCATTT
>OZ017742.1:183862560-183935060 GCA_963969285.1 Odontomyia ornata | reverse complement strand
AAACAGACCTACGCTCATGTCAGAAGGGTTTTGTACTCAACTTACAAAATGCAGCCAGCGGCAACGAATAAAATCAAGAAACATGTCAAAGACGATTTTATATGAGAAAAATTATGAAATTCGAAGATCATACTATTATTAACAAAGTTGAACGAATTTTGACTTCTGAGGTATTTGTTATTGTTATACTCAGAAATATTTCCCTTGATAATGTTTTCAGATTTTTTGGATCATAGGTGTCCATTCGCGAGGGAGGAAACAAATTTTTCGTGTATTTTCCCCTCCTGTGCCCCCACTGAAGCAAGAATTGTCAGTTTAAGAACTGTTTAATACTCATATCGGCTACCTTAGATGAATTTTTTTTTCAGGGGTCAATCCCCTGTACTGAAATCATCGATTCATGTCCAATTTTTTCGAATCCTAAAATGGTTACAAAGCCCTTTCGCTAGGAGCTCTCTCCTGCCTCCTCAACTTGTTTCACCTATGAGTATTAAATGTAGGTACTCATCTTCATTCATTCATTAAATTGAACCAAGTGTTAAAAGCATGAACCTTAAAGGTTGAAGTTGGGGAAAAATAACTCAAAATTATTCAATCTTCGCATTTAAAACAGCCACCATTTTGTTTTACGATTATTGATACCACTAGTTGAACCAATTCTCAAAGATATTCATGAAACCTATCGTTCCTGAAAATTTCATGCAAATCCTAGCAAAGCTGTAGTGTCTGAGTCGGTAAAAAGCGCATATGGTTCCATAGCCAGATGTTTCCATAGTAATAGGGCGCATATTGTTCCATAATAATACAGGAAAGTTCAAATCGCTATAACTTCGTTAAATGACATTCGATCTTTGTGAAACTTTTAGGAGAGATCAATCCTTTAAAAAGTCATCTTTGTACTAAATTTTATTGAATTCAAGGATACAGTTGGGATTTTATTCAAGAAAGCGTAATAATCGATAAATCATACTATTACTATTGTAACAAAGGTGAGTGGATTTCGATTCTCACGTATTTGTTGATGTTGTACTCATAAAGGCCTACATTCATGATTTTTTCAGATTTTTCGGATGAATGTGTCCAATTGCGAGGGGGGGGGGGATACGTGTGAAGTTCGTACATTTCCCCTTCCCCCCTGCCCCTCTCGGTACAGGTATGGAAATTTTAAGACTTGTTTTGAAAAGATATCCCTAAGACCTTTCCAATGACACCCTACTCGACTACCTATGGTGAAACACTTTTTTTAAAGGGTCACCTCCCTATATTGGTAGACCCCCCCTTAAACCCCTTCGAACATTTTTTCCACCCTTGAACTTTCAAGAAGTCACCACTTCTGACCTTTCCACAAAGTTTCATTGCTGTAGCTTCTATAGTTTCGGAGAAAAAGTGCTGTGACATACAGACGGACGGACAGACAGACGGACAGACGGACGGACAGACGGACGGACGGATGGACAGACGGACACAGGTCGTGATTGCAAAAGGGTTTTATATTTTAGTACAAATCCCTAAAAAGCGCAGATTAATCATCAATGAAAGTGAAATGACAGGTGATGAATCAACCCTATTAGGAAAATTAAAACAATTCATTAGACAAAAAAAGATAGGAATTTATTCGGATTTAAACGATCATTTATATAACAAAATTCAACAATTAATAATACGATATTTTGATACGGCAAATATTAAATTTATTAAGTGCGTCTATTTGGCTAAAGATATGAAAGACATAGAGGAAACAGTTAAAAACATAAAGCAATACCTTGTAAAAGAAACTGGACACTCCGGTATCAATGAAACCTACAATAGTCTCAGGAAGCAGATATTCTATCCGAATTGAAAAGAAATTATTAATAAGCTTATTAATAGTTGCGAAGTTCGTACTAAAGCCAAATATGATAGAAACCCCATAAAAGCTAAATTCAAGGAAACTGAAATCCCATCAGATATTGGAGAAATCGTGCATATGGACATAGCAGTAGTCAAAGGATATATATTCTTTACTTGCATCGATAAATTCTCTAAGTATGCTTCAATACTTTATCACAAATCAACAGAAGACTTCAACCTAAAGGAAGCTTTGGCAAATTATTTCTCAAATCAAGGAGAACCTAAGAAAATTGTTGCAAATAATCAATTGAATACATTCTTAATAAAGCAAACAATTATAGAAAAAGAAATCAAAATTCGTTATACGACACCAAATGCGCAAACGGAAAATGCGGATGTCGAAAGACTACATAGTACTATTAAGGCAAAATTACGCACAATGCACGATACGATGGAAAAAACTCTAATTAAAAAAGCTTACGAAGTAGTGGAATTCTATAATAGGCAAATCCACTCTACAACAAGAGAAAGACCTATAGATATCCTTAGAGGAAAAGTACAAAAGGAAACACTTTTCAAAATTATGAAGCAAACGAAAGAAAAGATCATTGATAAAAGAAATACAACTAGAGAAGATTATGAAGCAACACGAGATACGGGATTCATTAAGGACTTCAAAGCAAATAGGGATAAGATACATCCTAAATATAAAAAAGCACCATTAGAGAGAGTAGATTTAACTAACATAAAACGACCTTTCTTTTCAGAAATGGTTCAAAACCAAAACTGTAATCAAAATCCTGATACTAAACTTGTTAATGAACCATCTACCTCACGCCAAAGTGAGCCTTTCGATCGAGGAAATTAAAGAGGAAACCAGATTCACCGAAATAACGCTGAAACAAATTAGAATCCCTACTAACCATTTTATGATATAGCATTCGACAAATATAGAAGAATTAGAGACTACCCTGGATATGATCGAAAATAACGTGATACTAGCAGCAGGAAAAATATTACCCCAAGGTCCACCTCAAACAGCAAAATTTCATTGTAAAAGAAGATTGGTAAATACAAATATATTTTTAAGAACTCCCGTAAATCTTCGGAAAAACTTACTTAGTAAAGAATGCAGTAATTCAACAATGATAGATATTATAAATAATGAAAAGACCCATTCATTGCGAAATTATCTTTATACCGAATATCGAAATATATTGAATAATGAATATTTAAATAATACAGCAATTAATTCATTTTTAAGTAGAACCTATAATAACAAAAGGTATAGAAGAAGAGCTAAGTGCATACATAATGCCAATAAAATACAAAATTTCAACACTATTATCCCATAGAGAAAAAAGAAGCTTATTCAATTTCGTGGGAAAAGTCTATAAACATATGTTTGGTACTTTCGATTCAGGTGACGGGGAAGAAATTGAAGCATATTTTAAAGAAATTCAGGTAAATCAAAACAATATTGTAAATCAACTTAACAGTCAAATTAAGATAAACCAACACTTCAACAAATCCATAGAAACACTTCAAAATGCAATTAATGAAAATCAAAAGAAAATAGCTAACTGGACAGAAAAGGTGGAATCTGAAATAAAAAAGATTAGAACAGAAATTACCCATATTGAGTAGTTACTCAGTTAAACGTACTACAGTATCATATACTTTATATACAAAACAATATTGCTTCAGCAAGATTAGGAAGATTAGGATAATGTACTTACGAATGAGGAAATTAAGGAATACTATATCGACTTCTATAAACTATCCCAAATGAAACTTGGACTAGCAAACTTCAATAATAACAACATTGTACTAATTATCAAAATTCCTAATAATACAGTAACTACTAACCTAATACTATTCTACCCTATCCACAATGGCAATTATGTGGAGTTATTAGAGGATAATCGAAAATTAATTAAATTTGATAATAAAATGTACCGATATGACCCAAATTTGGAAATAAAACCAATGCAAAGATATTATTACTTTAATATTTTCACTTCATATAAATTTGTAATAAATAAAGAAGAAAATATACAACAAATAGAGGACGGACTTGTAACAGCAAAGAATTGTAATAATTGTACTTTAACATCTTCATTAGATGAAAGTAAAATCATCCTCAATAAAAATTACTTAATAAACTTCAATAATTGGAAAATTAACATTCGAGATACGGAATTTTCAAGTGTAAAAAGAGAATTCGTACAAAGAATTATCATCCCCAAAACAAATGTGGAGCCAATTAAAGTGAATAAATTATCTTTCGAAGACATCAAATTAAATTTCATTGCAAACCTGAAAAAATTAAAACATTTACATTTTAAAATAACTTACCACTTGATCTATGATATTATATTTTGGCTATTATTTGTAATTGCTGTAATCATAGTTTGCATATTAATCTATAGAAAAATCATTAAAAGTAAAGTAAAAATTGTGACATTAATAAGTAACGAATTAATCCCAAAAATAGCGAATTCCAGGGGAAATTCGTATCTTATCAGGGAGAAGTGACGTCAGAGCCACTGCACTTGTGCATCCCAGCATACCACCCAAGTATATAATGTAAACAATAACTTTAATTAAAATTCGACCGAGCAGATTCATGGGAATATTATACTAAGATTTTAATTAAATCCCATGCATCCGTTCGGATATTTATCTTTTGTCTGCATTGGATTCTCTTTAGAAGATAAGCAACGTTCCCTTTGTATCCAGAGGTGTCAAAATATTTTCAGTTAGTCTTAAGTTATATTTCACGGAATAAAGAAGGTTCAATTAAATAAAATTACTCGCGTTTTATTTTTTTTTAACATCGGCTTAGGATTCAACATAACCTATACATATATAACTATATATATATATATATATATATATATATATATATATATATATATATATATATATATATATATATATATATATATAAATATAAATATATATATATATAAATAAATATATGTGTAAATATAGATACCTGTATATATATTGTATGTATATGTATGTGTATATATAAACATGTATATATAAACATATATATAATAGGGGTTAATTCGTGCGGTTTTCTAAGAAATGGCGGTACTTGATTTTTATTTCAGTGATTCACCTTTCCAAATATGTGTTGGCAAGCTACTGTCATATAGTTTCAGAATCAATATGTGTCATTTAGCAGAAGCGTAAACAACAATACTTCTTTTTACTCTGAAAATGTCGAATTTTGTGGCGAATAAAGTGTTTTTGCGGGGAGTACTTCTTCATTGAAGAAAAAGGCTGCCAAAAGTCATCGTATTTTGGTGGAAGTGTATGGTGTGCATGCTCTAGCTGAGCGTATGTGCCAGAAGTGGTTTGAACGGTTTAAAACGTTTTGACTTGGAGGAAGATGAACGGCCCGGACAGCCAAAAAGTTTGAAGATCACGAATTGGAGACATTGCTCGACCAAGATCTATCCCAAACTTGCAAAATCATTTGGCGTCGCTCATCAAACCATTTTCGATGGTCTAAACGCAATTTTTCACAATTTTCGAAAAAAAACCTCATGAATTAACCGGTACCCCTATTTTATATATATATACACACATATATATATATATATATATATATATATATATATATATATATATATATATATATATATATATATATATATATATATATATATATAATATATATATATATATATATATATATATATACATATATATATATATATATATATATATATATATATATATATATATATATAACACATATATATACAGGGTACGTACGGTATTTGAGGACATGCATTTTTTTTTATAGAAATGGCGGACTATACCATCACTCAAGAAATGAAGAGACATGCTGTCATCGTCGTTATATGTGCGAACCATTCAGATCGCAAAAAGCACGAACAACGTTCTGACACTGTCCGATCTACAGAATTTTTAGAGCAAGTGCAAGCGATCATAGACGAGGACCCTTCAAAATCAATGAGGGTCCTTGCGATAGAGCTTTATATTTTTGAGCACCTTATTCGTAGAGTTGTCCACGAAGACCTTCGGTATAAGTCTTACGTGATGCGCAGAGGACAGTCCATGTCGGGACGATCACGGAAACAGAGAGTTCTCCGATCAAAACGTCTTTTAAACAAAATCAAACACGCTGAGGCGCCCAAAGTGTTATGGTTTTTTTCCGGCGAAAAAAATTTCGACGACGATCAAATGACCAATCGCAGAAATGACAGATGGCTATGTTCAAATTCTACGGAGGTTCCTGTTGTTATGAACACAAAATTTTCGGCCACTGTTATGGTTTTAGATGTCGTCAGCAACGAAGGACATGTTATGCTACTACACTTTTTTACTCAAGGACTTCGAGTGAACTATGGTGCATACATCGAAATTTTGGAGACGGTGTGAAACCCTGGATAGACAATGTAAGCGGAGGCGCATCATACATTTTTCAACAAGACTCTGCTCCTTCACATAAAGCGATGGCGACACGAGATTTAATGGCCGAAAATTTTCATGACCACATAACACCAAACCTATGGCCACCTAGCTCCGCAGACCTTAATCATTTGGATTATAACGTATGGGGTGTAGTTGAACATGAGACCAATACGTGTCCTCATAATACCACTTCTTCGCTGAAGACTGCTATTAATGCCGGATCGAAGAGGTTATTGCTGCTAATGGCGATTTTATTGAATAACTTTATAGCCATATATTAATTTAACGATGCATAAAAAATTCCTCAAATTTCTTTTAATTTTGTTAAAAATACAAGCCAATTAATTTTACTCTCAAGTTGTCCTCAAATACCGTACGCACCCTGTGTGTATATATATATACATATATATATATATATATATATATATATATATATATATATATATATATATATATATATACATGTATATATATATATATATATATATATATATATATATATATATATATATATATATATATATATCTATAGACTCGTACATATGTATACATTTAATTTAAATTTGAAGCAAGAAAACCGAGATTCCTTTTAGGTAAAAGGATTATCTTGAGATATATTATTTATTTATCGGAAACCGGGAATAAATAACAGTTTTTAAATTTTTTTCCTAAAAAAAATTACAGAAAATAGTTGAAAATTAATTAATATACATACCTTCAACCATTTCAAGATTATGATTTTTTGATGCCGCCACTGATTTATATCAATATTGGTTGACATTTGATTCCAAAACGTAAACAAAAATTAGCATCATCAATTCCAAACCGTAACCATTAAGTGCGCGGCTTATTTAAATTAACAAAATTCACGGCACGAGAAAAGAAACACGTTAATTAATTTCGTTATTAGCATTATCTCAAATAAGAATTTTCACTAACGCGAGATTAATATTTTTTTGCACTTCTTCACGAAATAACTTATTTTCCACGATTTCTTTTTGATTTTCAATTAAAAACACCGATAATTGAAGCTGATTTGAAACAAACACCCGCTTTGCAACTTTCGGATGTTTCCCGAATTCACGACGCGATAATCAAACGAAATTCACCAATTAACATAAGTTTTGATTCGTTTTCGCGATTTGTTTACACTTGTTACCTGACACTTATCAGTAGAACAGCCAACATGACATTAGTAGCCCATGCTGTGTTTTTTTAGGGTTTTGTAAAATAATTTTACAAAACCGTACTAGTTTCGCGACCAGTCTGTCCGTCTGTCCGTCTGTCCGTCCGTCCGCCCGTCCGTCTGTCCGTCCGTCCGCCCGTCCATCCGTGTGTCACAGCAGTTTTTCTCGGAAACAACTTAAGCTAGAAACATAAAATTTAGTGTGTAGGTATAAAATGGTGATCTCTTCAAAGTTCAACTGCAAAAAAATTTTATAAGGTATTTAAGGGGGGTCTCCGCATATAGGGGAGTGACCCCCCGAAAAAAAATTTCATTGAAGGTAGCCGATATGGGTATCAAATGAAAGGTCTTGATGAGAACTTGTCAAAACAGGTCTTAGTTTGGCAAAATTTGCTTTGAGGGCGCACAGGGAGGGGAAATACACGAAAAATTTGTGTCCCCCCCTCGCGATTGGACACCTGTGATCCGAAAAATCTGAAAAAAATCAGGAATGCAGGCCTTGGTGAGTACAATAACAACAAATACGTTAGAAGTCGCAATTCACTCAATTTTGTTAGTAACAGTATGATTTATCGATTTTAGATTTTCTCGAATAAACTCTTAACGGTACCCTTAAATTCAATGAAATTGTATGTAGATGCCTATTTATAAGATTAATCTATCCTGAAAGTTTCATAAAGATTGAATCATATTTAGCGAAGTTATACCGGTTTGAATTTTCCTGTATTACTATGGAACAATATGCACTGCATTTATTACTATGGCAACATAGCTATGGAACAACATGCGCTTATTACCGACTCAGACACTACAATTTTGCTAGGATTTGCATGAAAATTTCAGGAACGATAGGTGTCATGTATATCTTTGAGAATCGGTTCAGCTAGTGGTATCAGTAATCGTAAAACAAAATGGTGGCTGTTTTAAATGTGAAGATTGAATAATTTTGAGTTTTTTTTTCCCAACTTCAACGTTTAAGGTGCATGCTTTGAACACTTGATTCGATTTAATGAATGACTGAAAATGACTACCTACAATCAATGCTCATAAGTGAAACAAGTCAAGGAGGTGGGAGAGAGCTCCTAGCAAAAGGTTTTGTAACCATTCTAGGATTCGAAAAAATTGGCCATTAATCGATGATAACAGTACAGGAGAATAGCCCCTGAAAAAAAATTCATCAAACATAGCCGATATGAGTATGAAATAAAAGTTTTCATGGGAGCTTTACAAAACAGTTGTTAAACTGTCAGTTTTTGCTTCAGTGGGGGCACAGGGGGGAAATACATGAAAAATGTGTTTCCTCCGTCGCGGATGGACATCTGAAATAATTATCAAGGGGGATATTTCTGAGTATAACAATACCAAGAACCTAAGAAGTCGAAATTCGTTCAACTTTGTTAATAATAGTATGATCTTCGTATTTCATATTTTCTCCAATAAAATCGTCTTTGACATGTTTCTTGATTTGATTCGATCTGGTGACTGCATTTTGTAAATTGAATACAAAACCCTTCTGGCATGAGCGTAGGTCTGTTTACCCAACTTGTTTCTTCCTATGTACGCTGTCCTTGTCATACAACTTCTCCTCCGTTTGATTTTATTTCACTAACGCATACTGTATACGCGCTATATCGGGCTTCCTGTAGTACTTATTCCTAGCGAAAAACATCTTTTCTCTTCAATGTCATGTATGTAAGCAGATTCCACCTACATAATGTGTTTCATATTCCTGATTAGAAAGTCGATTGTATGACACTCTAGCGTCAAAAGTTTTCTTTTACCATGAAGCATTATTTAGTATACAGACGTGCGATCAATATCTTTCGGTGAATGTTCACTTGCCAATGAAGTGGACACGCTTATCTTAGCGGAGATCCATTTCATGGACACGCGAGCATCAGCATTTGCGATCGAAGTAGAAAAATTGCAAGTAAGTAGTCAGTGCATTAGGAGACCTCATAGGGAACATACCAAATAGCAGCAATCATGACACATAATAATAAACAATTTATTTTTGAATTCTATTAACAAATAAAACAAAATCAATATCAAACGGTGAAAAAAGTTGTTATTAAAGAAGGAAAGAAGAGGATTATCGGGGCCGGAGCAAAAGAGCTCCGGCGCATACATTTGGCGGCCCCAGTGGGATTCGCCGCAAGTTTGGTGTGCACTGTGATTGTGTTTTGGATGCTGGATAGGTTGCTGGTTGCGTTACTATTTGTTTTTGTTCGCGTCTGTTGGTGTCATGGTTGTGCTTCATGTGCAGTGAATTGATCATCGAAGGATGGACAAGTTGGCGGAGCAACAAAAATCGTTGTCCACAAAATTGGACGCGATTCTCGTAAACTACAAGAACGGCCCGACTGCTTGGAAACAAAGAGCCGATTATTACCAGGAGCGGCTGCAATGGCTCGAGCTCGTGTTGAAAGAGTTCGAGAGAGTCAACGCCCAAACCTGCGGACTACCAGACGTGTCATCATCCCACATGTATTTCACCAGCCATCAACAGCGCAGGGAAAAGTAAACATTGGTCTATAGTCCCGATTAACTAGATACGCCATGCAAATGGAAGCATACGTGTTGGATAAGATAATTTCACTGCAACCCACTCAAGAACTAGATGTGCTCAAATGGCTCATCCGGAAAAAAATTAAGTCGGAGCGAGGAGCGCACTGTTCGAAATTATCAAATTTTTAAGTTATTAAATCTTTGAATTAAATTGTTTTTTCTTTTTGTTTTGTTTTTACACAAGTCGCACACTCTAATCACCAGTCGTTAAAATTCCTGATAGTCTTTTTAATGATTCGGTGTAAATGTGCACTACTGTCGTTCAATCAAAGGCCACGACGAAATTTATTCACTATCGGTCACTGCTAATAAGAAACATTGTCCTCTTCAACGTTTTCTCTTACTTGACGCACCATTTGCTTTTAGTCATTAGTAAAATAATAATATTGTTACACAATAAAAGGGCGCCACAGGATGTAATCACACTAATCCGGATAATTCCAACTCACAATCCAAATCTTTTCCCCTAACACACCCCAAATCACTCAACCACACCACTATCTAATTCTTTAATTCGTAGCCAGTAATCCAAATTGAAAATCACTTCCAATTTCTATATTAAAATCAATTTTCAGCTTCAAGATTAAAATCACTCATCAACTTTCAAGATTAAGATCACTTCTCGACTTTCAAGATTAAGATCACTTCTCAACTTTCAAATTAAAGTCAGACCTGGGAAATTTCTTCCTATCGACAAGCAAGTCGAACATTTCTTGGACCGTATTGGATGGAGTTGACCATGCTGCAGAATGGCATAATCTGGGTGCAACAACTATGTGATCGGGATCCTTGTCAGACCAACTGCTTGCCTCTGATTCCACCACTACACATATCAACTTTTTAACGTAAACCAGGTCATGGTGGTCAGATCCAGGAGAAGAGCGATAAATGTGGTGGGCGGTCTAACCAGATCCCTATTTGGCGTTCTAGACAAAGATTGCACCTACCAGATGTCCCAAATCATCAGAGCGATGTAGGGAGATCAGAACAAGCTGCACTCCTTGCTCAAGAATCAAACGCCAATGATTGATTCAATTCTAAACAAACTTGGGAAATTCGAACAGATGGCCCAGAAAAGATTCGCCATGATAGAGCAGGAGTTAGCTAGACTTTCGAATGAGATCAAGGCCCGTCTATCCGAAGGCACTCCAACTAGAGTCACAAATTTAATCTCAACACTTTCAGTGCAGATGACTTTGGTGGCCCTCAATGTCTAGCGTATTCGATCTGCCATCTTAAAAGAGATCACGGATACACAACACGGGGCTTCAATCTATTGCTGTTGTCCCAACATCAGCTCAGTATGGAGATGACAAACATTGGAGATGATCTCCCGGAGAATCAACGTCTTCCCGTTGGTTTTGAGGATTTTTTTTTAATTTTTCAAGTGGGCCAGGGTGAATGCGGAGTCTATCCTGTTCAAATTCAGGATGCCACTGGTTGACATATCAACTTTTGCGCGTTAAAAAATGCTGCCAATCCCACCGGAAAGATACAACCACCAGCTAGATAAGATGGAATACGCTACCTGAAACTGGATGGAGCCATCTCTGCTGACAGTCTCAGCCGTTGTACCACAAGGATGCTAACATGAGCACGTGTGAGGTGACACAACTGAAGAGGGTACCATCTGCAACCGATTGTCACCCGATCGAGCTGCCTACATCCTTTTCATGGACCAACATTACACAATAAAATAAGTGGATCTACGCCGTCATAAGTCTGGTGGTAGCCCATCTTGTGTGCAGCGATAACACATTCACCCTGACACTGCAGGGCTCTGGAAATTGCAGCTGGCTCCACAGTGCACCCTCAAATCCAATGCAGTGACGATTCGAGGTCACCGCATTCAGGAGAACACCATCCAAGTGGCACATGTGAGAACGCATTACCCGATTGAGGACACCAGCCCGGAGTATGCCATACCACCCAACATCTCCACCCACTTCAGGACGTACCCCGCTGAGATCGACGACCTACGAAGGCAGCTCAAGGTGAATGACCCTCCTGGAATGATCAGCTGGATCGTTACAATGTCCGCCAGTACACCCTGGGATACTTGAGCCTCATGGCACTAGTCACACTTGTTGTTTTTCTCTGGTGCAGGACTAAGACTGTGACCTGCTGACCATGACCGAGAGGGCTTATTCCAACCCCGTGGAGACACGGCCTTCCCCACACCGTGGACGAGGTTGAACAGACCATTCAATGGAGATGGATGATCACCGCAGGAGACTCCAGATTGAAATCCTTTATTCACCCATTGTATCATGAACGTGCTTATACACATGGGATATAAATACATTCCATACACATCATGTATCCTTTCGAATTATGTACAAAAACATGAAAAACTAGCAAACCATTAAATTGTAATCTAGTTGATGTCGAAAAACATCTTTTCTTCCCAATGTCATGTGTGTAAGCATATTCCACACATATTATGTGCTTAATATTCCTGATGATAAATTCGATCGTATGACGTTCTAGCATCACCAGTTTTCGTTGACCATGAAGCATTCTTTAGTATGCAAACGCGCGATCAGCATCTTTTGAGTTTTTTCCCTTTCAAATAGCGGCACTTTATCACCATGCTATACTTGATTTTATCTTTTGGTCCTAGTAATCGTCATCTGTCGGCTTTGGAAGTCTACCATGGGTTTTGTACTGATCGGAATGACTTGAAATTTTTATGGTATACTTATGTAAAGGCCATCTATTGGTTGGCAAGAGAACTTGAATGTACCATGAATTTTTGCCGGTAAGACCGGAAACTTTTCAAATGACCTTCGTATGAAAATCAAACAAATGCGAGAAATAAATTAAACCCCCTGCTTAGGGTTGTTTCATCCTCGGAAGTCACCGCAGTTGCAGACATTATGTTTCAGCAGAGGGGTGCGTAACCCGGGGTAGCATACTGAGGCCAGCTAGCGCTCAGTCGTGTCGTGGCACTTTCGGGACACCCTCTTCTCGTGCTGAGCCACCCTACACACAAAGAAACTAACACGAAGGGATAAGGACGGGAAAGGGGAGGTCATTTTAAGAAATGAAAGATGATTGTTTTTACCACTTCATAATTTTGTATTTTTAATTGAATCTAATTACAAAACACCGATGTAACAAGTCAATTCAAAATGTTCAAAACAAATTCCGTTAAATAAGGCCCCTGCTAGAAATCATCTAATTTTTAAGTTATCAAATTTTTAAATTAAATTATATATCCTTTTTTTGTTTTTTTTTTTTATTTTTACACAAACCGCACACTCTGATCACCAGTCATTAAAATTCCTGATAGTCTTTTTAATGATTCGGCGTAAATGTGCACTATTGTCATTCAATGAAAGGGCACAATGAAATTTATTCACTATCGGTCACTGATAATAAGAAACATTCTCCTCTTCAACGTTTTCTCTTACTTAATGCACCATTTGCTTTTAGTCATTACTAAAATAATAATATTGTTTCACAATAAAAGGGCGCCACAGGATGTAATCACACTAATCCGGATAATCCCAACTCACAATCCAAATCTTTTCCCCTAACACACCCCAAATCACTCAACCACACCACCATCTAATTCTCAAATTCGTACCCAGTAATCTAAATGAAAAAACAACTCCAATTTCTAAATTAAAATCACTTTTCAGCTTCAAGATTAAAATCACTCATCAACTTTCAAGATTAAGATCACTTCTCAACTTTCAAGATCAATTCCAAATTAGAAGCACTTTTCAACTTTCAAACCACAATTCCTTCTTAAAGTCCAAATTAAAAAAATCTTCCTCTTTTTAAACCCCAAAACCGAATCCGAAAAAGAACTACACTCTCTCTGCAAGCCAAACACCGAATGCCCTCAAATCCAAAAATCCAATCCGCCATCGTTTCGTTCCCAATTCGTGCTGTCGCATCTGGGTAACGGAATCGAAGTTCATTACACTTCCGCTAACCACACATCTATTCCATATCGACAAACGCAACGATTTCCATTTTGCATATATGGCGATTTGCATAGCCATGATAGCGTTTGGTTAGATGCATATAGATATATACGGAAACAATTGTTTTTGCCGATATTCCAAAAAAAGTGCTTTCATGCGCTCGGGGAACTTGAACCTAGGGTCCCAGCGGACCCCCGGTCGAGAATTCAACGGAGCCATCGTCATTTGATTTACCATTCTTTGAATTAGCAACTTCAACTATGCACCTGTAACGGTTTCCTACTCCGTCTCGTTCGATCGCAATTAGAACCGACCTCTCATCGGTTCGAGACGTGCAGTCTTGGAAGTGACAACGGACTGTACCCTTCAGGTCAACAAGTCCGGTCACACTTAGTCTACTCCGTGGTGGCTGCTTGTGGGCTAGCTAGTTCGGAGAGGAGTTTCGGTCGCGGGTCTTACGCGAGCAGACTAAGTCCGAGTTACGTAACTCAGCCACCGATTCACATGCCCGATTTACAAACGCGTCAACAACTACTCATCCAGAACAGGAAACCTACGTTACGTTGGTTCTGGATGGGATCTCTCCACAGATCTCAATTCAAAACACTACAAAATCTAAAACCATAGGCGCGTTACCGAATCACCGACGCGGTACCAGAAAATAAGCTAAACTACCTCAAGTCCAAAATAACCTACTCTAATAAAAAAGACGAGCGCAAACAAGGGTACCGCGGACCGTAACCGACTCGAAATCAATCATCCGCAGATTATAAAAACCTAACCCTCTTCAAGACATACTTACCCTCGGTCATCACTTCCGCTGCAAAAGAAAGAGCATGCGGAACGGAAAGGCTTATGGCTTCTTTAGTACTTCATTTTTAATTTAAATTAATCTTTCCCTGTGTACATAGCAACAAATGTAGAGAACATATTCAGCTCAAAATTATTTTTTGTTGGTTTTTTTGCTTTTTATAACTGGGGTATTTTTTGTAACAATAGAATATATATTTATACATACTATAAATTTGATTCGTTCATATTTTCTGTTGAATTAAACATACTTTAATAGTCTTACAATGACTTTCAATACATATCTTTCGTTTGCTTTTTATTTTATATTAAAATACAATATTTAGAGACGTCTCTTTTTTTTTGGTCTGTGTGTATATAATTTAAATTTATATATAAGTGAGCTTTAAATCAAGCTTTGATTTGGACTTTCTTTTTATATTAAAATTTACTAAAATATTGTTTTCGGACTTTTGATTTCTTTGTTGTTCAATTTATTTTTTTTGTGCAAAATTCAAGTTGTATAAATTTACAGTATTTTATCACTATTGTTGTTTTAATTTTTATTAATCCATGCATGAATTTTACGGATTAAAATAAAAAAAAACTGAGAGACAGATTTTATCTTATTTCATATTTAATGGCATTAAGGCAACATGTATGCAATTTGATTCCTTTAATTCTGAGACTTAAAAAAAATGTTATTATGCGTTCTTCCTTTTTTGAAAGTTTTTTTTCTTGTAGTAAGATCATTTATTGTACATTTCTTATTGATTTATTTCTCTTTTTTTTTCAGTGTCTTTAGAGTGTTTTTATACTTTTTGAAAGAATTTACCTTAAATTTTTTTTTTCATACATAAATTTTTATGTATGAAATTATAAGTGATGAAATATATTTTTAATCTTTTTTGTTTATTATGAAAAAATGCACAGCCCAGTAATTTTTTTAAATTTCGTCTTCATTTCATTTTTGTTTTTTTTAAAATTCTGTTCTTCAATATTTAACGAAAATGAGGTTGAATCGTAATAATTATTTGATATTTTGCATATTATTTTTTTTTTTATTAAATAATTACAATCAAATTTATTTTATTTGTATAAAAATGGGAAAGTTGTATGGCACAAATTGTTTTACTTTTTAAGCTTTGTATTTCCTTTGACTATTTGAATGCAATCAATGGATGCGGAAAATCCATTGCGGACAAGGCAAGTTTTGGGAGTTTGTTTTGATTTTTAAGAATAGTTACTTGCTCCAATAAACTTGGTATGATTTATCGACCGATTGCACTTTGAAAAAAAGGATTAGATAATTCAAATTATTTTTTTATTACAAATGATAATTCCATTTTTGTACTGTACATTATTTTACTTCAATGACTTGAGTTTAAAGGTCATTTACTTCAATCTAGATTCAACAGGAGTGGCTTCTGGGCAATTGTGATCTTGATAAATTCAAAGAATTCAATCGGATTTCTGTCAGTTGAAGTGCAGTCCTTGTTTTTCATATAAATCATATCCTTGTTTTAATTCTGACAAATTGTTAATCACATTTACGCGCTAACTTGCTAAATTTCAACGATTTTTATTGCGTTTTGCATTCAAATTACTTTTCTTACAATAATAACGGAATGAGTTTAAATATCATTGAACGGAATCGCCAGCAATTCAGTTAATTAAATTTATTAACAGGGAGAAAGTTCAATTTTATTTTAATTCGAAATTAAAATGCAATGAATATATAAATATACAGATAAAACTCGATTCTTGTGGAAAACCACCATCAAAACTTTACAAACAAAAATAAATCCTTTTTGGAATTGATTAAAAAGGAAATCCGCTATATAAAAAAACTTATTTAGAAAATTAATTTTGACTCAATGCAAAATTTAGTACAAAGCAAAAAAAATAATTCCATTCGAAACCGTTAATTATAGTGTTAAAAGAGCTCTAAATTAAATTTAAGTTTAAGACTTCATGGTCACAGGACTCGCAATCCTCTTATTATCCTTCCTTGCATTAAATTTTATAAATCTTTACCTTCATCTCAAGAAGGTAGGAACTAGGATTTTATTCATCTCAAATATTCCTCCCCAAACCGTTCAATTCCCAATGTAACAAATGCTATGAATGCAATTTAAATTTCAGGATGCTCTTATGAAATTGTATTAAAGCTCCCAATCGAATTATCCTTCTTTCCAATCAAACTTTTCCCATCATCTAATTCATCCCGGGGTGAGAAAAATTATAAATTCACTCCTTTATTGCCATATTCCTCCCCCAAACCATTCCAACTCCCAGATAAACTATCCAACACAAATCTAGGAGCCGGCCTAGATCTGATCCTGATTCCCTCGTTCTTTTGTTATAGCCAAGAACAACAAAACTTACATACCTCGAGATCGCTTTACCTTCACTCCTTTTGTCCAAATCCTTAAACATAGACCGCAATGCCAGGTCTATTATGTTGATGTGGAATTGAGTGATGATCCAAATGATGCAAATTGTTTGCCGATGGATCCCAGCTAAACAGCTGATTGGAAACGAAGATCAGTTTTGAAATCTTGAGCAATTTCACGAACCAAACGTCGGAACGGTAATTTACGGATCAACAATTCTGTGGACTTCTGGTAACGACGAATCTCTCAAAGAGCAACAGTACCGGGACGATAACGATGTGGTTTCTTTACACCTCCTGTCGATGGCGCACTTTTACGCGCTGCTTTTGTTGCCAATTGTTTACGTGGAGCATTTCCCCCTGTTGATAAATTTATATTGCGTTATCTATTCACGCCACGTTGCAATATATCTAGAACAAACCTGCGTTAGTTGTATTGATCAACGGTTTTCCCGCCAAGGACAGAATTATCTTGATAGCGATCACTTGCCACACTTCATTACTTTGTTATTTTACTTTAAACTCAACAATGGACTTCACACTTAAATGCAATTTGTACTTCTTGAGATTCTAGAACACTCGCACTCATCGGACAGTTAACCGCGAGCACCTTCTGCCTCTTTGACATTTGGATGGCAACTGTGGGAGGCATTGCCAGATAGATATGCTTCGAAATGTATCAGTGTTTTACTTCAGCGGCTCACATTGACAGAAAATATTTCTCCACAAATATAAATATTTGCAGAAAAATATTTTCGGCGCAATGCTGGCTGCACGAAAGATAAAGTCTGCTTGCATTTCGAAGTCATACATATCTGGCCTGGTGCCAGGGTTCGGGATCGGAATCACTCCGATTCCCGGGCGTAGGCGTCACATTACACATCCCCCCCCCCCAAAATCGAAGTAATTCCGATCCCGACTCCTATGTAAAAGGTCTTGGTTAGGGCCGTGGCGGGTCGAAGGTCGATTTCGAGGAATAGGCTACAACAATTTCAGTGCAGACTCGACAGTGACTATACAGTAGGGAGTCAGGTGTTACTCGGAGGTCTTCGTCCAGGCAGAAATTTAGATAAGCCATAGTTTTTCGCGTGAAATAGTTGCACTTCACCGTCTAAGGTCTTTTGCGTGGTAAATTCCCAGGGTTTTACCAGCCATGTCCGCGATGAGGTATCGTGTGGGGCTTATTACTTGTAGGACTCGACACTTCACGAATTTCTTGTCTAGTTTGGCATTGTAATGTTGGGTGGCATCGCTCTGCCGGAAGTTTCGACGGTATATTTCGTCGCCTGCCTTAAAGCCAGAAGGATGGGATCGCAAATTGTACCGCTCCTCTCCCATCCGTCTACTTTCTTCAATCTTCTCCCGCAGTTGATCTCGCAGAAGTTGGAGCTTTTCGTGCGGTTCCAGAACCACGATTGGGTCCTCTAGCGATTTCAGCTGCCGCAATAGCCGGTAAGCGCTTCCATGACAGATCATGTACTGGCCGAACAATGCGAAATACGGCGAAATGCCGGTAGTGGCGTGGTACGACGAGCGCAGAGCACTAGTGATGGCGGACAATTTGCGATCCCAGTCCTTCTGATTCGGATGGACATAGGCGCGAATGGCCGCTATGAGCGTACGGTTCAGTCGTTCGGATGCGTTGGCTTGTGGTGAATAGACGGCGGTTCGTTGGTGGATGATGCCGTATTTGGACATTAGGTCTCGGAACTTGCTTGAGGTGAACTGGACCCCGTTGTCGGAGACAAGTTTCTCCGGAACTCCAAACATGTGAAAGACTCGGTTCTCCAAGAAGCTGAGTATAGGTCCAGTGTGCATGTTACGTAGTGGTTCTATGATAGGGAATTTAGATGGCTGGTCCAGGACCACGACAGCTCCCGTGTGACCAGAAGCAGATCGAGGGTAAGGACCGATAAGATCAATGTACAAGCGCTGGAACACGCGTTCGGGGACCTCAACCTTACCCATGGGAGGCCGAAGAATGGTGTTGGGCGCTTTAGTGCACTTGCATAGCTCACAAGAGGCTACGTACGCTTTTATCTGTTGTGCCATCTTAGGCCAAAAGAAACAGGTTTTCAACCGCCTAAGTGTACGACCGTATCCGCCGTGCGCACTTGATGGGTGGTCATGAGCCCGTCTGATAAGATCAGTGGTTAATTCTTCGGGCACCCACAACTTCCACTGTTCTTCTTCTTGTATGGGGTCTCCGGATGCGTGTCCCATCCGCTTATAAATAAATCCATCCGTCACCCGCAGTTCAGGAAGCTGGGACAGTTGATTCTGGATAGTGTGAATCAGTTGGGTGTAGCTGGCTGACTTGAAGGCAGGATGGTCCAGATCGATCAATTGGGGGCTGTCGTCCTCCTGGACCAACTCGGCTCCTTCAGGAGCGAACATTCTGGGTAGGGTGTCTGGGACTACATACTGGCTTCCTTTACGGTGGCGAATTGTGAAGTCAAATGCCTGTAATTTCAGTGCCCACCTGGCCAATCTGCCGTTGAGATCAGTCTGGTTCATCAGCCATTTCAGAGAAGCGTGGTCCGTAACGATTTCAAAGGTGTGTCCCTCCACATAGGCTCGGAAGCGTTTCACTGCCAACACCGCAGCTAGACATTCTTGCTCGGAGACCGTGTAATTTCGCTGGGCTGGGTTCAACTTGTGAGACATGAAGGCTATAGGTCTCTCCTCGCCGTCGTGCGTAACCTGAACTAAGATGGCCCCCACTCCATGTTGACTCACGTCGCATTGGAGTGAGAACGGTCTATCAAAGTCAGGGCTGTGCAATACGGGAGCGGCGGTTAGCTTCTTCTTGAGGTCTTCAAAGGCTCGCAAGCTGTTCTCTTCCCAGACGAACTTACGTCCCTTCCGCAGCATGTCTGTCAGAGGTGTGGTGATGGTGGCGTAATCCCGCACGAAGCGTTGGTACCATCCACATAATCCTAAGAATCGACGCAGCTGTTTGGTGGTTTGTGGTAGAGGAAAATTGTCAATTGCCATAGTCTTTTCCGGGTCCGTTCTGATGTTGCCATGGCCAATGATGTGACCCAGGTACTTAACCTCCGTCATTACAAACTGACTCTTCTGTATGTTGATGGTTAAACCAGCCTTCCGGATTTGCAAGGCTACTTCCTGGAGCAGGCAGATGTGTTCGTCAAAGGTCTCGGTTATGAGCAGTAGGTCATCTAAATAGACGAAAACCTGATGTCGTAAATGCGGTGGTATTGCCTTATCCATAAGGCGCGTCATCGTTTGGGGGGCATTACATAACCCAAATGGTATGGTCACGAAGTGATACAGTGGCCGACCGGGGACCGTGAAAGCTGTTTTCTCTTTGGATTCAGGATTTAATGGAATTTGCCAAAAAGCGTCTTTGAGGTCCAGACTGGTAATGTAATGGGCCTTCGGTAATCGACTCAATATGCCTTCAATTAAAGGTAGAGGGTATGCGTCCTTGACTGTGACGGCATTCAAACGTCTTGCGTCCAAACATAATCTGACCTTGTTCGGTTTAACGACTAAAGTGACTGGGGAGGACCATGCACTCTGCGATTCTTCGATCACACCTAGTGCTAACATCCGATCAACTTCGGCATATAACGACTTTTCCTTCGCCGGAGATATGGCGAAATGCCTCTGTTTTATGGGTTTTGCTTCACCTACGTCTATGGCGTGCGACACCAGGGTTGTCCTGCCAAGACCTTCCTTCTCATGCGATGGAAAAGCCGATATAGCCGAGTCCAATCGCAGCTGTTGATGTGCATTCAGAGCATGTCTTAGTGTGTGAGAAGTGTTGGTCGAATCATGGACTGTGTCGATAGTTTCGAGTGTCGGACCGGGAAATAGTGCCGGGGCTAAATTAAATTTCCGGACGAAGTCCACTCCTAAGTAAAGATCCTGTGTGAGCTGAGGTATTATGAAGAATTCCAGAGATTTTGACACGCTCTTGAAAGTAACCTCCGTCGTAATTCGTCCTCTTACAGAGTGACGGGTTCCATCTGCTGTTCGTAACCAGGTGGTAAAATGCTGAATTTGATTGGCGTGGGACGTCAGAATCTCTTCCGCAAAATTGCCGGATATGCAGTTCACACTGGCTCCAGTATCAACTAGGCCCATCAGTCGCCTCTGTAGAAGGTATACTGACGCATAGGGCCTAACGTCATCTTCTATCAATTCGTCCAAATGTATTGCTCGTAAGGCCTTCCTGGATTGCCGGACCCTTCTTCAGAAGCTCCGCATCCGACGTGTGGATCGCTTTCTTCTGGGACGAGGTGCCGTAAAAATCTCCTCACTGAAGAAACGCTGACGCGTAGCTAGATAGCCACGCAGTCTGATATGGAAGGGCTTGCGATGCCAAGGAATGTTTGACTCGCCCCCATTATTGTTTTCGTCCTGCTCGACAACGTGTGATGCCGGTGGCGGAGCTTCAGGAGGAGTGTCTTTGGCGGTGTGAGTCAGTAAGGTTGGGGTCGGGTCTGGAGTTTGGTCGCAGCTAGCAACCGGTTCCGGGTCAATTTGTTCAGAACTTACGAGTGTCGACGGGTGGTAGCGGCACTCGCTGGCAAGTTTTTTCGGTGTTTACAATCATAGCAATCCGTTGCATAAGTGTCAGCTTTACCGCATCGGAAGCAAAAAAGAGTCAGCTCCACCGGACATACAGCGAACCGATGTCCCGGTTGCTTGCAGTTCCAACAAGTCGTTGGACTGGTCAGCGCTTCGATGCTTGGTGGTTTAATTTCAAGCCTTGGCTCCGGAGTGCCAGAAACGCCAGTACGCATAACTAGAGCGGCTTCGTAGGACGGATCATCCTCGATCGAAAGTTCTGCATGGTGTCTGCGGTGAGTGTCAGTTGGAATAGGAGTTGCTCGGAACATCCTCCTTCTCTCTTCGTGTCGTTCTTCCCTCCGGACATGCCTGCGCAGCGATTGGATGTCGTGGATTGGTACGTGTAGTAGTCGTGTCTGCAACTCCCAGCGCAAATTTTCACGTAAGCTCTCTACCAACTCCTCTTCACCCACTGGTGTCCTTAAACGCGACACGAGTCGTAGCATGCTGTCGTGAAATTGGTCAAATGTCTCTTGAGGTCCTTGCTTTCGTTTCCTAATTAACTCCAGTAGGTCTCGTTCAGTTAAACCGTCATCAAAATGATCACGGAACGCCCTGGAAAAGGAGTTCCAGTCCGGAAGAGGCACAGACTCCTTATAACGCCAGTACCATTCCGTGGCTTCTCCATTGAACAGAAGGTGTGCGTGGCGCAAGAATGCATGGAAATTCCCCCCTAGGGTACTCATCACTAGTGAGTGCACTCTGAAGAGGAAACGGTCTAACGGAGTGGAGGCATTGAATCCGGAGAATTTCAAGTGCCAACTCTCCATTATCCGTGGTGTTGGATCTTGAGGTGGTAGTGACATGTTCTGTGGCTGGGTTTCCAGTCCTGACTGACGTAGAGGTAACATAGTACTGAACCTTGGTCTATATTCGGGAGCACTTGGATCCATTCCTAGAATTGGTCGTGGAGGAATTCTCTCATCGAGTGGTCTAACGAGGTCGTTGTCGCGCCGTCGGGTCGGTTCCCAGACTGCTAGCTGAGATTCCGACTGGATGGACTGGTTGGCTTGTAGGGTCTGGATGCTTTGTTCCATTTTCGCCATCTGTTCGGTTAGACCCTGTAACACCCTCAGGAAAACCTCATTTGCGACTGCTGTTGTTGGTGGTGGGGACTGGAGCGCTGGTTGCTGGTTTGCATCCAAGTGTTCGCCTCCGACAGCTCCTTCTCCTCCTCGGGATGAGCTTTTGTGGTTAGTCTTCGGATTATTTTTCGGCACTGCTCCTGGATGGCTAATCGGTGGCAAAGGTGGAACAGCGACATTAGCCGGATCGATGGGACGACGGCAGTTGGGGCATCGAGCGTTTGGTGTTGAAAGTAGATCTTGAACACAGGTGCTGTGGAACACGTGCCCACATTCCAGCCTGCAGGTGTTGGTATCGCTGAGGTCCTCCTGTTGGCAGATTCCGCAGATCGCCGCTTGATAGGTCTGCGATCTTGTGTTATGTTTGTTTTTATTCGGCGTACGGAACGCCATCGTACTAATAGGTATGCGAAAAAAAACTTATTCTGATATGGTAAAAAAAAACTTATTCTGATATAGTAGCCGAAAGTGGCGAGCTAAACTTTTCCTCACAAAAAAAAAAAATATTTTAAGGGAGCCTTTCAGCTCCGCAGCTCCAACTCCTTCGTGCAGAAATGATGACCAATGGGGGCCTGTCAAGAGAAGGGTGCTTCAGACTGATTTCTACTTTATTTTCCCCATTTCCCGTACGTTACAAACCGTTTCTAATCTACGTTAAATGACTCGACGAGACAAGTGGTAGAGCTACCGTAACGATTTTGTACGCGGTCAAAATTCCCGACGCGTGGAAGCATTCCGGGCTCCGCAACTCCAGCATACGCCACCGAACGTTGAACCGATACCACTCGTCTATCACGCATACGAAATAAGTAGAATCCTTCCGCGACATAAAGGCAAGGTAGCCTTCTATTTTCTTGAGAGTCCAGGCCGACAGGAGAAACCCCATCGGGCTGACAGTTCCATCAAGAAAATAGAAGGTCCTTACAGGGGTTAGCCTGGGACAACACATCGGAAGGATTCTGTCGCGAAAACAAAATCAAACAAAGGAGAGCGTAAGCTACAACTCACGTGCAGCGAATGCTAGTGTGTATCACACAACTCCACTGCTCCTGATAGTGGGACTCGAGTATCAAAGTACCTTACATCCTCCGTAAAGGACCAACTCGTCAGAAGACGCGAATTTCTTTCCCCCTTAGGATGTTTTAGGCCCCACGTTGGGCGCCATTTGTAACGGTTTCCTACTCCGTCGCGTTCGATCGCAATTAGAACCGACCTCTCGTCGGTTCGAGACGTGCAGTCTTAGAAGGGACAACGGACTGTACCCTTCAGATCAACAAGTCCGGTAACACTTAGTCTACTCCGTGGTGGCTGCTTGTAGGCTAGCTAGTTCGGAGAGGAGTTTCGGTCGCGGGTCTTACGCGAGCAGACTAAGTCCGAGTTACGTAACTCAGCCACCGATTCACATGCCCGATTTACAAACGCGTCAACAACTACTCATCCAGAACAGGAAACCTACGTTACGTTGGTTCTGGATGGGATCTCTCCACAGATCTCAATTCAAAACACTACAAAATCTAAAACCATAGGCGCGTTACCGAATCACCGACGTGGTACCAGAAAATAAGCTAAACTACCTCAAGTCCAAAATAACCTACTCTAATAAAAAAGACGAGCGCAAACAAGGGTACCGCGGACCGTAACCGACTCGAAATCAATCATCCGCAGATTATAAAAACCTAACCCTCTTCAAGACATACTTACCCTCGGCCATCACTTCCGCTGCAAAAGAAAGAGCATGCGGAACGGAAAGGCTTATGGCTTCTTTAGTACTTCATTTTTAATTTAAATTATCTTTTCCTATGTACATAGCAACAAATGTAGAGAACATATTCAGCTCAAAATTATTTTTTGTTGATTTTTTTGCTTTTTATAACTGGGGTATTTTTTGTAACAATAGAATATATATTTATACATACTATAAATTTGATTCGTTCATATTTTCTGTTGAATTAAACATACTTTAATAGTCTTACAATGACTTTCAATACATATCTTTCGTTTGTTTTTTATTTTATATAAAAATACAATATTTAGAGACGTCTCTTTTTTTTTTTTGGTCTGCGTATATATAATTTAAATTTATATATAAGTGAGCTTTAAATCAAGCTTTGATTTGGACTTTCTTTTTATATTAAAATTTACTAAAATATTGTTTTCGGACTTTTGATTTCTTTGTTGTTCAATTTATTTTTTTTGTGCAAAATTCAAGTTGTATAAATTTACAGTATTTTATCACTATTGTTGTTTTAATTTTTATTAATCCATGCATGAATTTTACGGATTAAAATAAAAAAAAACTGAGAGACAGATTTTATCTTATTTCATATTTAATGGCATTAAGGCAACATGTATGCAATTTGATTCCTTTAATTCTGAGACTTAAAAAAAATGTTATTATGCGTTCTTCCTTTTTTGAAAGTTTTTTTTCTTGTAGTAAGATCATTTATTGTACATTTCTTATTGATTTATTTCTCTTTTTTTTTCAGTGTCTTTAGAGTGTTTTTATACTTTTTGAAAGAATTTACCTTAAATTTTTTTTTCATACATAAATTTTTATGTATGAAATTATAAGTGATGAAATATATTTTTAATCTTTTTTGTTTATTATGAAAAAATGCACAGCCCAGTAATTTTTTTAAATTTCGTCTTCATTTCATTTTTGTTTTTTTTTAAATTCTGTTCTTCAATATTTAACGAAAATGAGGTTGAATCGTAATAATTATTTGATATTTTGCATATTATTTTTTTTTTTTTTAAATAATTACAATCAAATTTATTTTATTTGTATAAAAATGGGAAAGTTGTATGGCACAAATTGTTTTACTTTTTAAGCTTTGTATTTCCTTTGACTATTTGAATGCAATCAGTGGATGCGGAAAATTCATTGCGGACAAGGCAAGTTTTGGGAGTTTGTTTTGATTTTTAAGAATAGTTACTTGCTCCAATAAACTTGGTATGATTTATCGACCGATTGCACTTTGAAAAAAAGGATTAGATAATTCAAATTATTTTTTTATTACAAATGATAATTCCATTTTTGTACTGTACATTATTTTACTTCAATGACTTGAGTTTAAAGGTCATTTACTTCAATCTAGATTCAACAGGAGTGGCTTCTGGGCAATTGTGATCTTGATAAATTCAAAGAATTCGATCGGATTTCTGTCAGTTGAAGTGCAGTCCTTGTTTTTCATATAAATCATATCCTTGTTTTAATTCTGACAAATTGTTAATCACATTTACGCGCCAACTTGCTAAATTTCAACGATTTTTATTGCGTTTTGCATTCAAATTACTTTTCTTACAATAATAACGGATTGAGTTTAAATATCATTGAACGGAATCGCCAGCAATTCAGTTAATTAAATTTATTAACAGGGAGAAAGTTCAATTTTATTTTAATTCGAAATTAAAATGCAATGAATATATAAATATACAGATAAAACTCGATTCTTGTGGAAAACCACCATCAAAACTTTACAAACAAAAATAAATCCTTTTTGGAATTGATTAAAAAGGAAATCCGCTATATAAAAAAACTTATTTAGAAAATTAATTTTGACTCAATGCAAAATTTAGTACAAAGCAAAAAAAATAGTTCCATTCGAAACCGTTAATTATAGTGTTAAAAGAGCTCTAAATTAAATTTAAGTTTAAGACTTCGTGGTCACAGGACTCGCATTCCTCTTATTATCCTTCCTTGCATCAAATTTTATAGATCTTTACCTTCATCTCAAGAAGGTAGGAACTAGGATTTTATTCATCTCAAATATTCCACCCCAAACCGTTCAATTCCCAATGTAACAAATGCTATGAATGCAATTTAAATTTCAGGATGCTCTTATGAAATTGTATTAAAGCTCCCAATCGAATTATCCTTCTTTCCAATCAAACTTTTCCCATCATCCAATTCATCCCGGGGTGAGAAAAATTATAAATTCACTCCTTTATTGTCATATTCCTCCCCCAAACCATTCCAACTCCCAGATAAACTATCCAACACAAATCTAGGAGCCGGCCTAGATCTGATCCTGATTCCCTCGTTCTTTTGTTATAGCCAAGAACAACAAAACTTACATACCTCGAGATCGCTTTACCTTCACTCCTTTTGTCCAAATCCTTAAACATAGACCGCAATGCCAGGTCTATTATGTTGATGTGGAATTGAGTGATGATCCAAATGATGCAAATTGTTTGCCGATGGATCCCAGCTAAACAGCTGATTGGAAACGAAGATCAGTTTTGAAATCTTGAGCAATTTCACGAACCAAACGTCGGAACGGTAATTTACGGATCAACAATTCTGTGGACTTCTGGTAACGACGAATCTCTCAAAGAGCAACAGTACCGGGACGATAACGATGTGGTTTCTTTACACCTCCTGTCGATGGCGCACTTTTACGCGCTGCTTTTGTTGCCAATTGTTTACGTGGAGCATTTCCTCCTGTTGATAAATTTATATTGCGTTATCTATTCACCCCACGTTGCAATATATCTAGAACAAACCTGCGTTAGTTGTATTGATCAACGGTTTTCTCGCCAAGGACAGAATTATCTTGATAGCGATCACTTGCCACACTTCATTACTTTGTTATTTTACTTTAAACTCAACAATGGACTTCACACTTAAATGCAATTTGTACTTCTTGAGATTCTAGAACACTCGCACTCATCGGACAGTTAACCGCGAGCACCTTCTGCCTCTTTGACATTTGGATGGCAGCTGTGGGAGGCATTGCCAGATAGATATGCTTCGAAATGTATCAGTGTTTTACTTCAGCGGCTCACATTGACAGAAAATATTTCTCCACAAATATAAATATTTGCAGAAAAATATTTTCGGCGCAATGCTGGCTGCACGAAAGATAAAGTCTGCTTGCATTTCGAAGTCATACATATCTGGCCTGGTGCCAGGGTTCGGGATCGGAATCACTTCGGTTCCCGGGCGTAGGCGTCACATTACACACCTCTCTTAATGGGCATTGAGATGAAATTTGTTAGTAGGGACACGTAAATGAATTTTTGTCAGTATGAAAAATAAAATTTGTTAGTGGAAGCTAATGAATAAAATTAGTTAGTTTGAAGGAAGGAATTAGGTTTTGTTAGGGAAAATGTATCGAATAAAAATTTGTTAATGGGAAGTAATAAATGGAGTGTTGTTAGGGGGAAAATTAATATTATATTACTATTTTTTGAAATTAAAAATAGGGTAAGAGGGTAGTATTGAAATGGTGGGGAAATAAAAATTATAGTGAAATTTGTTAAATGTTGATAAAAATAAATAAATATACAGAGGAAAAGGTATAAGTGCCCAAAGAAAGGTGGAGATGTTACGGTGGCAATTTGAGGTTGCGAATGGAAGAATGCCGGTACACCGGAACTCGCAACAGGATATTGTAAAATAATTTTACAGTACCCTGCAAAACTCGCGTCCTGTCTGCTGGTTTGTTCGTCTGTTACGGGAGCCGCAGTCCAAATATTGCTCAGTTCATGTTCCGTTGTTCCTCTCTGTGTACTGTAAATGACAACATACATATGCGTAAAGCTGCGAAAAGTAATCAAAGCATCTGTGGGCGCTAAAACTAGATCAGTATTCTCAAATTTAAAATGTCAATCACATTGATCATCTGAATAACAAAAACATAATATTCATATCCAATAATTTATGCAGAGAAATTCGATTATATTCCAAAATCTAATCTTGTCTATTCTAAATCATCCAAATAAACTTCTCAACAATTCAAACATAATTTAATGTACAACTTATCAAAGATGCCTATAATGTTCAAATTGACTAACATGTAAAACAACAAACAGTACAAGTAAACATTAACTACAAGCAAGCAAAATGAACACATAAATAACGAGCAGACAAACGCTTGTCTATTGTTATGTCAACATAATATCTTTTATCGCTCAAACCACCGAAACAAAAGTAATAAAAATACCGCGCATCCAGATGAATATTCAGGTCTTATCTTTAAATAAATAATTTCCTGAGAGTGTTTAATGTATTCAAGTGATTGGTACAACCTTTAGTCGCTACACGTTTATGTTTCATGAATTGATTCCATAGAAAAATATGCATTTGATTAAATAAATTAATGAGTAGACATGTGGACAGTAATTTTTAATGCAATTAAATTCAAGTACAAACAAAATAAACAAACCGCGTGAAACGAATTTGAAAATTTACATACAACAGAAAATTTTTCAATAAAAATGCTAAACAAGAAATTAAAATAATTTCAAGTTTCACTGAAATAATCCAAGTGGAGGAACTGTGAAACCAACGACTTTTAATTATTATAACCCAATACAATATAGGCAAACTCAATACAAACAAATTTACCCTGTAGCAACCACGGAAGCCACCGCAGTTGCAGACATTAAGAATTAGCAGAGGGGTGTGTAGCCCGGGGTGGCATACTGAGGCCGGCTTGCGCTCAGTCGTGTCGTGGGTCTTTCGTGACTTCACTCATAGCAATTACTCTTTTATATTTTTTTCCAAATATTCACTTCCTTTTTTTCCAAATCTTAAAACCCTCCAAAAATCAATTTTACGCGCACATAAAACACCCTTATCTTCTCCAAATCAAAATCTGACCCCTCCATTCCAACCACTTAATTTTCACCTTCCACGTTCATCCCATTCGATCCCGCAATCCCTCTTTCCAATTACCGCTGCCGCATCTGGGTAACGTAATCGAAGTTCATTACACTTCGATTCCGCTACCCACACATTTTTTGTTCCCGTATCGACAATCACAATAGTATCCATTGACTTGCATATATGGCAATTTACATCCCCAAGAATCGCTTGATTGAATGTAAAGTGTCACATATACATTACGAAAACTATTGATTTTGCCGATACCCCAAAAAGAATACTTCCGTGCGCCCGGGAGAACTTGAACTCAGGGTTCCAGCAGACCCAAGATCGAGGACTCACGACGCAGCCAATGGTGCCGTGGATGGTCGATCTCCCATTCATCTCATAAGCAACTTCAACGATGCATTTGGGCATGAGATTGAATCTTGTTAGTAATCAGTGAATTCATTTTTGTTAGTATGAAAAAAATAAAATTTGTTAGTGGGAATGGAATTAGTTAATGTTAAGGAAGGAATTAGGTTTTGTTAGGGAAAATGAATAGAATGAAATTTTGTTAGTGGGAATTAACAAATGGAACGTTATTAGTGGGAAAATTGAAAATATTAGTAGGTATTATTTTTTTCGTAGTTGTTAATAAGGAAAAAGGGTAGTATTGTGATGACGGGGGAGTAAAAATTCAAGGAAAAATGGAAAAATGTAAAAAAAAAATAAATAAATTTATAGGGGGAAAAGGTAGAGTTGCCCAAAGGGAGGTGGAAATGTTACGGCGGCCGTTGAAGTTGCGAATGGGAGATAGTCAGTACGCCGGTATTCGCAACAATCGTGGGGACGACCCAGACCCTGAGTGTCTCATTCAGCCGGGCAAACAAAGAATGTCGGCAGGGGTAACTATGAATCGGATCGGATGTCTTTAGCGTGAAAGGTCCCAAGCAGCTTACCGGATTCATCCTCAAGTTCATAAGTAACTTGCCCAGTACGGCGGCGAACCACTGCAGGAACAAATCGTGGAGCGAGTTTAGCCGCAAAATGATCGGCTGCATTGCTCACGGCGAAATTCCGCACGAAAACTTTCTGACCTAGAAGTAGCTCACGGGGGCGAGCCTGAAGGTTGTAACTTTGAGCTCCCTTCCGGTAGGCTTCTGTCAGCTTAGCTCGGACACGGTCTTGTACAGCTCGCAGACGATCACTGTTTGCACTTAGCTGTACTTCTCCATCCTCAAAAGCGTTCAAGCTTCTAAGGAGGGCGTACTCAGTGCCATGCTGGATAGGGTGGTATCCGAACATGAGGAGGTAGGGCGAAAATCCTGTGGATTCATGAATCATCTTGCGGAAGGCAAAACACGATTCCGGAAGATTCTCGTCCCACCTGCTATGATCGGACCCTATGTAGGCTCTGATGGCGTTCAATGTCGACTGGTTTGACCTCTCCGAGGCATTCGCTTGCGGGGAATGGTAGAGAGTGAAGCAGTGCTGCACCCCATAGTCACTCATAAGCTTAGCGAATACCTTGGAGACGAACTGCACACCATTGTCCGAGTGAAGCCATTCGGGAACTCCGAAGGTCAAAAAGATTTCGCGCTCCAAATATCGCACGACTGATTCCGCAGTGGCTTTAGCCATGGGTTTGAGCCATATGAACTTGCTATAATGGTCCAGGACCACAAACAATTGAGTGTTCCCGGATTTTGAACGAGGGTATGGACCCATGAAGTCCACAAACAGGCGCTGCATAGGTCTCGTCGAGTCTCGTGATGCGCCCATAGGAGGTCTCAAAGTGGAATTCGAAGGCTTGACCTGTTTGCATGTTGAACAGCCCTGGATGTGCTGAATAACATCTTGACGCAAACGAGGCCAATAATAATATCTTTGTAAGACTTCCGTGGTCTTACGAATTCCACAATGAGAGCCCCGGGGATCATCATGAGCTCGCACTATAAGAGCCTGTTGGTAGCCCTCAGGAACCCATAATTTTGTTCGGGGGATATCTGTAGTCAGCGTTACAGGAGAACCAGAACCAATGTACACTCGGCCATCAGCAAGGTGCAAATTCTGAAACTTATCAGGTTGCTTCAGGATTTGCTCCTTGAGATGTTCGTACTCGGGCTCCTGAAACGCAGACTGAGGTATCAAACCATCAATATGTGTGTGCTCCGGGAGGCAAGCAATAAGCGAGGCCACCCGCTCGTCCTGCGAGCAAGATCTCGATAACGCATCCGGTACAACGTTAAGAGCACCTTTCCAGTGTTCAATCTGGAAATTGAACCCTTGCAATTTCAGACTCCAGCGAGCCAATCGACCAGAAAGGTCCGACTGCTGCATCAGCCATTTAAGACTGGCATGGTCGGCTATGATGGTGAAAGGCAACCCTTCGATATATGCCCTGAATCTCTTTACGCTCTGCACCGCAGCTAAGCATTCCAATTCTGTAATGCTATAGTTACGTTGCGCAGCGTTGAGCTTCATAGACATATATGCGATTGGATGCTCTCCACCCTCATCGTCCTTCTGGAACAAAACACTTCCAATACCCACTGTACTTGCGTCACACTGGATATAGAAGTGCTTCGTAAAGTCGGGGTTGGCCAGCACTGGAGCAGAAATCAGCAATTGCTTCACTTTATTGAAGCCACTATTGGCGGAAGCAGACCACTTGAAGGCACGTTTGCCCTTTGGCAAATCCGTTAGAGGGGCCGTAACCGAGGCGAAGTTTGGAATAAAGCGCCTGTACCATCCTGCCATGCCCATGAACCGTCTCACGTCTTTGGCCGTTCGGGGTTCAGGATAGGAGACTATACCTGAAACCTTCTCCGGGTCGGTGCGCAGGATACCATCACTCACTAAAAAGCCAAGATATTTGATCTCCTTCTTGACGAACTTGCTTTTTTCAACATTGATGGTCAAGTTGGCGTCCCTGAGCAGTTTTGCAACAGTACTCAGGAGCTCCAAGTGCTCATCAAATGTTGAACTTGTAACAAGCAGGTCATCTAGATAAACGAATACCTTGTCCTGCAGCTCATGCGGTATTACTTTATGCATCAACCGACACATCGTTTGGGGAGCATTACATAGACCGAACGGCATGACCTTGAAATGGTACAAGGGCCTGCCAGGGACAGTAAAGGCCGTTTTCTCCTTACTTGCCTCATCCAATGGTATTTGCCAAAAGGCATCCTTCAGGTCCAAGCTGGTAATGAACCTGGTACTCTGGAACCGTGCCAAAAGACCTTCAATCAGTGGCAACGGGTAGGCGTCCTTAACAGTTACCTCGTTGAGGCGTCGAGCGTCAAGACATAAACGCACCTTGCCGGGTTTTCTGACAAGGGTCACCGGCGAACTCCACGAACTCTGACTTTCCTCTATTACCCCCAAAGACAACATACGATCGAGTTCGTCATACAACAGTTTCTGTATAACAGGCGAGACAGCATAATGCCGCTGTTTAATGGGTCGAGCAGAACCAGTGTCAATGTGATGAGACACGAGACTGGTCCTACCCAAGCCTTTCTCATTATACGACGGAAACTGTTGTTTGACGAAGTCCAGTCGTTGCTGATCTTTTGGAGACAAAAGATGGAACTCAGGGCTCTGAAGCTCTGACGCTGCTTCGATAGCGTTGACCTGGATTGGTGCTATTTTGAAGAGATCCCAGAAGTCAATTCCAAGATACACTGCGTGCGTCAAGGAAGGAACAACTAGGAATCTCATCAATTTGGTGGTTTTATTAAATTGCACCAATGTGGTGACGTATCCCAGAACTGGATCCTTGTGCCCTGATGCAGTCTGAACATGAGCGTACATGGTATGCATATGCAAACCCAAATCCGACAGCAGGTGCAAGGCTCCGGCTCCGAGGATACTAACACTGGCTCCGCTATCAAGCAAGCCCATCAATTTGCGACCCTTGACGGAAATCTCTGCGTAGGGCCTATTGTCGCCAGGAGTTGCAACAATTGACTCCACGCATTCACGCTTCAAGAGACGCCTGGCGAAGAAATATCTCCAGGATCTCCGAAAGCGATCCCGAAAAGGTCGTGCTCTAAAACAAGTGGGTGACTCACGGTCATCGCCCGCCTTTCCATTACTTCCGGAGATATCAGGGAAGCTACCTGAGACAGGTGGGCGGTGTGTTGAAATTAGCTGACAAAATGTGCCAGGGCATTGGGAACGGGGAGAAGAGTTTGCAAGAGGGAAAACAATGCGGGTATTAATAGACGTAGGTGTCAGTCACTGAAGACGTCTGAGCTCCGGATCCACATTCGTGGCCACATCCACACGCTCATATGGCTGGGTGGGATTTGCCCGAGGAAACGATATTTCCTTACGCACCGGGGTTGTTTTGGAATTGCAAGCATTGCAGTGAGGCTTGGTAACTCCTTCCTTCCCACAACCAAAACAAAAAACGTGTCTGATGGGGGAAGCACAATCAAAAAAATTATGGCCTAAATCCTTACAATTCCAGCATATCCTAAATTGTCTTCGTTGTTGATAGTCCGAAGACAAACCAATTTTCGGTCGGGATGCTACCGCTTGAACCTGAGGAGTCTCAAGGGGAAGGCATTGATTGGGTTGCGCAAGCTGAGTTGGTAGATCGCATGCCGTCGAATTACGAACATTTCGCCAATTTAAGGGTTCCTCGTTACCGAAATTTTGGTCACAATTTGGAGAATACGGTTTATCGTATGTGTCCCAGTCCATCAGGTTTTCCGAAAGTCGTACGGAATGCACTCTTCCCACCGCACGTCTTTCGAACAGCATGCGCCGGGACTCTACGCCCCTCCACGTATCCTCGGTGCGACAGCATCTTCTGACCAACTCCCTAGTGGACGGAAAGGTCAGGCCTGCCAGGTGATCCTGAAGCCGTGGGCTCATATTTTTGGATACGATGCATTGCAGATCGAAATCAAGAATAGGCACTTGGAGTTGTAATGACAGTGCCTCCAGGGATTCATAGAATTCGATGAATCTTTCCCCGGGACGCTGAAGGCGACCGTGCATTGTACGGCGAATATCGTCATCAGTGTGATGTGGTGAAAACCGCTCCATCACCTCGCATTTGAATCTTGGCCAGGTCAGATTCTCCCGAAAAATGTCACGAACCTGCCAGTACCACTGTTGTGCTGCTCCTTTCAGAAGCACATGTAGATCCCTCATCAAATCTCGGTCTGACAGGTTGTAATCCCTGGCCAGGCTGCCCACGCGAAATATAAATTGCTGGGCGGACACGCCATTTACTCCACCATCGAAAGTGATACCCCATTTGGTGATGGGAAGTCGATCCAGCGTGGCAAATTCATTACGTCGGGACTCGCGGAAGGTAACGTGAGGTGACGTTTCTTGCACCGCCTGCCGTGTAGAAGAAGCAAGGGAACTACCGGGTCCCCGTATCGGCGGAGTAGCTGCCGCGCTTGGCGCACCAGCTTGAGGAAGTGCGTCTTGTGCTTCTCGCAGGCTGGACGATAGGCTAAGCCGTTCCAACTCTCTATCAAGTTGGGTATAGGTTGGATCCCAACTAGCCGTTCGCCGACGCATGGTTATTCGGTTCTTATAATATTATAAAAAAAAAAAAGGACCAAAATCTACTACAGTAAATGACCGATTCAATGAACCAAAGTTCAAGCTACCTAAATAAGAAAAATAAAAAAGAATATTGACGCAAATTATAGATAACACTAAATAAAAATGAGTCCACAGACTGACAGACAGACTATGGCAATAATAACAATTAATGTTTGTGGTTATTATTGCGATTTACTAGCAGTGAAGAGGAATGGTGTTGGAAACTATAGAAAATATTGACTTTTGTAATAGCAATTAAGATGGAGATACAATTCATAAAAAGATTTCATTTCTCAAAATGATCCTCCCCATTAATGGAAAAGGAAAAGAACAGGTAATTATATGGGATGGTGATTAAAATTTAGACATAACACGAAGCAGACAAACCACAACAGTGCCTGGTATAACAATGGAATTTGTAGGCAGACTCCGCTCCAATTGTCACCTCAAAAGCTGACTACGAGACCATTATGAAATACTACGGACTTCATAATGGCTCGGACAAGAGCCGCACATATCCCAAAGCTACCAACAGATAGATGATGGAAGGGCCGAAAGCGTTGGATAATTCCAAGAGATGGATCTAAGTCCAACTATCCCGTGCAGGGAGATACAGCCAACGACTCAAAATTCGGTTGATCCCAACCAACATCCACACTGCTAAAGCATGCCCACTATCATAGCCGTTGGAGACTATCAAACACAAAACAGCACGGTAGGCGCCACTGCAACTGCGGCGAACCCCGTGATCAAAAATCTATAAATTAATATGAAAATCGAAACTAAAACTTTTCAAACTATTACTCAAACAATCATCAAAAATTTCTAACAAAAACAAAAAAAAATAGTTTCCCTGGAATGCTCAGACCACTATTCAAGTCAGGCACTCCAGGTACTCAAGCCCAACAAACCAAAAATTGTAAAATTTAAACTATAATGAAAGCAAGCAATCAAAATCAAATAAACATATTAGAAAGCCTAAGGAGTTTGGGCGCCATATGTAGCAACCACGGAAGTCACCGCAGTTGCAGACATTAAGAATTAGCAGAGGGGTGTGTAGCCCGGGGTGGCATACTGAGGCCGGCTAGCGCTCAGTCGTGTCGTGGGTCTTTCGGGACACCCTCTGCTCGTGCTGAGCCACCTTACATATAAATACTAGCACATAGGGAAAAGGACGGGAAAGGGGAGGTCATTCTGAGAAATGAAAAATATGGCTTTTACTGTAACATGGCCGTTTTTTTATTCACAAAGAAATAAACAAATTTATATCACAATAAAATCTGCAAAATATCAATTTCAATAAAAACAAGAAAAAAACAAAGGACCCCTTTAAGATTTAACGTACGGAAGAAAATAATCAACTATAATCTTTAATATGAAGGAAAATACAAGGGAAAAAAACGAGCTTGATGATGAGATGTTGTTAATATAATAGGAAAATAAACCAAATAAATACTCACACTACTCCTCGTTGATCTCCGAGCGCTCGGCGATGACAAAAAAAAAGAGTGTGGGGCCACTGAAAATTTAACTTTAAATTAACTCGAAAATTCAAACAATACTAGAAAATCAAGGAGCACCCTTATCGCCCTGTCCGACCCGTCGTTCTGGCTTACTTGCAGAAACGAAAACTTTAATTCTGGAACCTGGCTCTCTTCGAAGTCCAACAAAACAAAGTTTTTTTTTCTTGCTTTTCTGTTTTTTTTGTTTTTGGAGAAAGAATCACTCTCGACACTTAATTTTTATTTCAACTAGTTTGACTTCAAACTCGCACCAACTTTAATCCCAGAGGCCAAAAGCCAAAAATTCTTCTCACTCACTAATATTTCCACATGGATCATAAGTTATAACACAACGAATGTAATTTATTTTGCCCTGCCTCACACCAAAACTTTCGCCACTCAACTTCACAACTAAATTATTCCTATTTTTTCTTCCGTCACAAAAAAATTAATGAAATTCTCAAATCCAAAAATTCACTTCACTTCACTCATAGCAATTACTCTTTTATATTTTTTTCCAAATATTCACTTCCTTTTTTTCCAAATCTTAAAACCCTCCAAAAATCAATTTTACGCGTACATAAAACACCCTTATCTTCTCCAAATCAAAATCTGACCCCTCCATTTCAACCACTTAATTTTCACCTTTCACGTTCATCCCATTCGATCCCGCAATCCCTTTTTCCAAATACCGTTGCCGCATCTGGGTAACGTAATCGAAGTTCATTACACTTCGATTCCGCTACCCACACATTATTTGTTCCCGTATCGACAATCACAATAGTATCCATTGACTTGCATATATGGCAATTTACATCCCCAAGAATCGCTTGATTGAATGTAAAGTGTCACATATACATTACGAAAACTATTGATTTTGCCGATACCCCAAAAAGAATACTTCCGTGCGCCCAGGAGAACTTGAACTCAGGGTTCCAGCAGACCCAAGATCGAGGACTCACGACGCAGCCAATGGTGCCGTGGATGGTCGATCTCCCATTCATCTCATAAGCAACTTCAACGATGCATTTGGGCATGAGATTGAATCTTGTTAGTAATCAGTGAATTCATTTTTGTTAGCATAAAAAAAATAAAATTTGTTAGTGGGAATGGAATTAGTTAATGTTAAGGAAGGAATTAGGTTTTGTTAGGGAAAATGAATAGAATGAAATTTTGTTAGTGGGAATTAACAAATGGAACGTTATTAGTGGGAAAATTGAAATTATTAGTAGGTTTTATTTTTTTCGTAGTTGTTAATAAGGAAAAAGGGTAGTATTGTGATGATGGGGGAGTAAAAATTAAAGGAAAAATGGAAAAATGTAAAAAAAAAAAATAAATAAATTTATAGGGGAAAAGGTAGAGTTGCCCAAAGGGAGGTGGAAATATTACGGCGGCCGTTGAAGTTGCGAATGGGAGATAGTCGGTACGCCGGTATTCGCAACAACCCTTAAACCTTTTATCTCTTTCAATTTCCGTTTTTCCCCGTGAATGATAAAATATGAATTCAGCACTCAATTTCATAGTATTAGCAGTAATAAAAAGGAAACTAGTGGCAGTCAAGCCAATAATTCCCGGCAAGCTTTTGAATAAATAGGGAAACCCAATAAGTTGAGTAGTCCCCCAAAACCTACTGTCGGCAGCCACAGATGTGGTCTATTCAAAACAAAACTGTCGGCAGCCACTCAGCCTTTAGTCTAAGTTAAAAAAAAATAGCCTCTGAGCCGTCAACCGAAGCTGTCGGTGGACACGCTATTTTTAATTACAAGTTGATAAGAAAACCGACAATAGCTTCTGAGCCGTGGACCCTTGTTGTCAGCGGACACGCTATTTTTCGTTACAAGGCACATCAGAAACTCAGGTTAGCCTCTGAGCCATCGATCGAAGCTGTCAATGGACACGCTATTTTTAATTACAAGTCGGTAAGGAAACCGGCAATAGCCTCTGAGCCGTGGACCCTAGTTGTCAGCGACCACGCTATTTTTAGTTGTAAGTCACTATAGAAATAAATAAAAGCCTCTGAGCTACCCGACTTCACCTGTCGGTAGACACGCTACATTTAATATTAATTCGATATACCAACCAATCGGAGCCCCTATGGTGTTGAACTAAAATGGTTTGCAGCCACGTGGATAACGCAAAAAAATTTAAAAAAACCCACCCGTTTCCCACCCTTGACAGTTTGAGAAATGTCAGTTGTAGAAAAGTGACTTACGCGAGTGTAAATCGTAAATAAATTTTCTAATTCGGTGTATATCGGGCTAAATCCTTATTATATATTAATCAAAATGAGTTACGCGTAATTGATTTAGTGAATACTAGTGAGAATGAATTGTGCGCCAGAAGCGATAGCGAGGATCGATTTCCTCTTCGCAAAGTTTCAAACTCCGGGTTGAAAAGTTTGTTTAAATTATTTTGTTTCAGGAATCAAATTGAGAGTAATTGTATTTATTTTCGTGATGGCCTATTTGTATTGAATAGTTAAGACATTATGGAAATGGATGCAATTGACTCTTAATAACACCAAACATCTAGTTTAATTGAAGTGGATCTAGTGAATATTTGACCTTGGCCGATTAACTTTCCGCAAAGTTGTGGCGTGAAAAGTCTTATTTAATTATTGTGTTTCAGGAATTTAGAGTGGCTGTATTTATTTCCGTCATGTCCTATTAGCATTAAATAGTCAGGGCATTTTGGAAATGTGTGCAATCACCTCTTGAAAACATCGGTCTAAATGACTTTGTTCTTGTTGTGAGAACAAAAAGAGTTATGTGGTAAAAGTGATAGTGAAGACCTTTCCGCAAAGTTATAAACACGAGAGTGAAAAGTTATGTTTGAATAATAATGTTTTTCAGGATTGCTACGATTGAGAGTAATCGTATTTATACCTGTGATGGCCTATTTATATTGAATAGTTAGGGCATTATGGAAATGGGTGCAGTTAACTCTTAATAGCAACTATCCAGTATTAATTCATATACATATTTTGAAATGGATCTAGTGAATATTTTACCTTTATCAATTAATCATTTCAAAGTGTCGATGGATTCGCAGGATAAATTTTTCATGTACCTTCCAGTGAAATTTGGTTATATGTGCGTTACGTTCGTGCCCGGTTTGTAGACGTTGAGAATAAAATATCCTTTAAAATATGTCTATTAAAAATGATTAATTTGCAGGTATTCCATATATTGCTGAACATTAAGCACTGGAATTGATATATGCTATTTAAAATGATTAATCGATTGGAGCACCCACTTAATAATGCGTGCAGATTGAATCGCATCATCTCATCGGAGAAATGGATAAGTGCGTGCACTTTTTTAAATCTCATCAACAAGGTATTCGGTCATGACACTAAGGAAGAATTTACAAATGGTTTAAACTGAAGAAGGAGCTGGCCAATTCACTGGAGGAAAACAGGTTTTTACTATTTGCAAACATTGTTATGTTTACCCTAGCCATATTGAAGGTATTTTTAATAAAATATCGAAATTTTTTCATAGTAAAAAATGTAGTAGATCGTTAAAAAATTTTATGTTTAAGAATTGCACAAAACGATAAGTTTGAATTTAACAGATATCAATTTACATATAAATTATTTAAATTCACTTATAATTTCGGAGTCAAATATAATAATAGAATTAGTTGACAAACAATTTTTTAAGAAATTTGTAGAACTATATTTTTTTAAATGCAATCAAATTAAAAATAGATTGAAAGAGCATTTTAAGGATAAAACTCTTTGTTATGGATTGTAGTTTCATGTATTTTGTATTGTTATGGATTGTAGTTTCATATATTGATACCCCTACTTCTTCATTAGAAGGGTTGTGTAGGATGTTTTAACTAAAGCTCGACCGAGCCCTAAATCTGACGTTAAAGATAGTTGGAAATTTAAAGATAAAGTTGAAGAAACTGTTATTCCGGATGAATTTGTAAAGATTTCATTAGATGCTACCTCGTTATTTACGAATATAAGTACTGAATCAGTTTTGAAAAGTCTAAGAAAATGATGTTATTTAATAAAAAAACACACTAAATTTAAACTAATAGATTTCCTAGATTCATTGGGATTTCTTTTAAATAATACTCACTTTAAGTTGAACAATAAATTTTATAAGAAAATACTAGGCTTACAAATGGGTTCAAAAATTTCTCCTATATTAGCAAACAACGTATGGAAGACTTGGAAATGGATGTTAAAAATAAACTAAAGGTTCGAATAAGGAACTATTATAGATCCGTTGATGACATTTTTACTATTGTTCCTAAAATACAATATAATGGTATTCGACAGATATTAAAAGCTGTGATAATAATATCCAATTTACTGTTGAGGTTGAAAACGATAATCGTTTGAGTTTGTTAGAGCTCCAATTAATAAGAAATAATAGTTCTATTTTAATTAACTGGTTTAGGAAAACTAGCTATACTGGTTGTTATATTAATTATTATTCACATTACCCTTTAAACCAAAAAATCGGTTGCAATGACAATATATTTTAATTAATAACTAATTTTTGGCCGTACATTGACGAGAAATAATTTATCAAGAAACTTCCTTAAAATTCTTCCTTTAATGGCCATTCGTGTAAAATATCCTTCTATGTAAGCATATGAAATAAAAAGAAAAACGATATAAGAAAGCTCTTTTGCTCACCTTGTTTCTTCTGCGTACAGCACCACCACTAGAAGGCGAAACAAGGAGATTGAGAATCAGAGGTTGTGTTCATAATAACTTATTTATTTCACATGATTCCCCTTTAAAGGTGCCGTCCTCTTCCCATAGAATGTATTGATGCTTAAAAGTTACTGTGTTACCAATTTGTGCAGAGGTTTTCAATGATGTTAAATAACTAAATAATTATTGCTTATCAAAGCAAAAAAACACCTAAACAATTCCAAATAAGTGCGGCTACTTCCTAAAATCATTCTTTTAATTATATCTAATAATATATCTTAGCTAAACTTTAAATGGATTATTTCACCCTGTTCTCATCAATTTAATGTAAATCTTTACAATATTTTTTTTGCTCTACATGAACTTTCATTGCACCGTGCACCGTGCGCTCTGATATTTTTTTAAATTACTTATGAAATTCTTTGTAGCTACATGAATGAGTTGCAAATTTTTTTAATGTTTTTCTGAAAAATGATTAGAGAAGAAAAATGTTAGAAGAAGGTGGTTTCGACGTGTGTGCTCATTCCCATTGGGCCATCACTTTTATTAGATACACACGGGTGATGGCAACCACCATGCTTAGAGGTGAGAGAGTTATTTTTAATTTTCCTACTTATGCGAACTCAATATGATTTTGTAACTGCGAATTATGTTCATGTTAAATTTCCTCCTTTAAGTACTTGTCTTAGCTAAACTTCAAATGGATCTTCTAACATTTGTCTTCTCTAATAATTTTTCAGAAAAACATTATTAAAAAAATATGCAACTCATTCATGTAGCTACAAAGAATTTCATAAATAATTTAAAAAGCTATCGGACCCATCCGAAAACGAGATCGATATCCGCACGATGCAATGAAAGCTCATAAAGAGCAAAAAAGTTATCGTATAGATTTACATTAAATTGATGTGAAAAGGGTGAAATAATCCATTTAAAGTTTAGCTAAGACAAGTACTTACAGTAGGAAATTTAACCTGAACATAATTCGTTGTTACATAAAATATATTGAGTTCGAATAAGTAGGAAAATTGAAAATAACTCTCTCAACTCTAAGCATGGTGGTCGCCATCACCGGTGTGCATCTAATAAGAGTCATGGCCCGATGAGAATTAGTACACACGTCGAAACCACCTTCTTCTAACATTTTTCTCCTCTAATAATTTTTCAGAAAGAAATTATTAAAAAATATGCAGTTAATCAATATAAATCGCAATACCTAACAATAAAAATTATTAACGCAATGGCAAATATGTAATGTTGTGACCTAGATCTCAAAACAAAATCAAAAGTAAGTATTTATGCCTAATACCTAATTGCACATTGTAGGAGATCGCGCATATCCGTGTATCTACCATGGAAAAAACGCCTATTTACGCTAATCCTTTAGTGCAAAAGGAGAAAATAAAAAGGGTGCAACACTATCATCATATTGGCTACTAGAGAGCACTGTACATATATGGTAAAAGTTTTGCGTTTTTTCTGTCAAGCATAACATGAAACATTTTTAGTAACAAATATTTATTATAAACTTTAGAATAATTATGATTTTCTGTAATCTATAATTAAATGATAATAGTAGCTTAAGAATAAGCTTATTTAGTAAAATATAATTATTATAAATAGAAAACTGAGCTTAATAATAATTTTCTGTAGGATATAAGAACTGATAATAGTAGATTAATAATTAACTTAGAGTTTTATAAAATATAATTATTATAAATAGAAAATTTTACTTAATAATAAGTTTTATCATTATAGGTATATATTGCGTACAGTATTCAATGTAGGAAATAAGAAAAAAGCTATTGTAAGAAGAAAATAACAAAATTTCAACATTCTTATTCAATACTATAAAGATATATGCTTTTTCCAATGGTACAACCACGAATTTGCAGTTTCTCTGACAATATGATTCTAATACATATGATCTAGCCTACTAGCTGGCACTCAAACCTACGGACTTCTTAATACTTAAATCTACTCAATGAGACAATGTAGTCTCCTAGCTAAAAACTGATAAAAAGAAGTCACTATTATTCCTAATAAATCTAATGCTATTCAACAAAACAATGGTTGTATATGGTGTCAAACTCCCAAAACATGATTCCAAATAATCCGAGCAGCATTCCTGTATTCAATCTATGGCTCCACTACTGAATTTTGACCGTCTTTTAAAATGGTTTATGCTTCGTTATGGCGACTACTAAGCTTCTAAATATGATGTGAAAAAAAGGCATTTCAACAAGGGCTGTTAGTTACTCCTGATTTAAAACTCTACCTTAAAAATCTACATTTTTTAAAAGATATCAAGGGGTACCTACTTCAGTAGTTATTCACTAAAAAATATTTTTAATGGAGTGAGAAAAAAAATACATTGTTCATGTAATTATTAGATTACACCTGCTTTATCAGCTGCCATAACGGTTTGCTTCAAGTATTTTCAAATATTAGCTTTTGTAAGGAGCATTTAAAATTTACAGTGCGTTCATGATTAGAGGCATAAATGAAATCAGTTCATCGTAAAGTTAAAATAACGTTACCATTTCTGCATTCCAATTTGTTGTTTTTATATTTTAAAATATATTTTAAGCGCACCAATACAAACAATTTGACAACGAATTCGCCTACATTAGCTTTACAGCAATGGTATGGTGGTATTCTTCTAAGAATATTAACCAACTTACTGCCAACACCGCGTTCAATTTTGCATTCTTCGAAGCGTGCTACGAATTCTTTCTGTAGTCTTTTTACGTAATTTACAAACTTCTTTGGCGGCTTGTGCAGTCGACTTGTGGGCTCAAACGCTCTGCAGTCAATATATATACATTAAAAATGGAATCTTCTTCACAACTAGCGTTCTCTTCACTACTAGTTTCCATGTCGCAGCTGTTATCAATAGGTTTGCAGTTATGGTTTTCCCTCATTCGTTTGTACAAATACCCAGCAACATAATGAAAAGCATTTAGATTTCCTAAATCCACATCTTCCAGTGCATCATTATCGTCGTTCAGACTAATGCTTGAAAAAGTATTGGTTTCAATTTCATTTTGAATGTTCAAACGAATTGTTGGTAACACAAAATCCGGTTGTGGTTCGCAGTTGCCACTTTTCAAAAGCTGCAAATACCGGGTTGTTCCAAATGAACATCTTGCTCATCTGTTTGTTGATGTGAAGAAGGAGACCATTCCATCTGAAAAGAGGAAGGGTTAGTGGGAATAGCATTTGCCTTACATAAGAATAGGATCGCCGTTCCTGTTAAGCGCTTTCCCGATGGGCCAATCATTTCACGCCGGAGATGATTGTAGCATACATGCAAGCGATTTGCTACTGGAAAGAGATCCTCTCTTTCCAATATTTGTAACCAAAGCTTTCTCCTGAAATTTAAGAGTATACGCTAAGTTTGAATACTCTTCAGGGTGCACCTATGAATTTTACTTGCACTCACCATCTAATACAAACTTTTTATATTTAAATGAAAACTATCCCAATTTTAAATAACAAGAAACTTTGCATTAGTATACAATAAGAAATGCGAATTGTGAAAGAATTAATGCTAAGATAAGAGCGAATGAATGAAATATTCAATAAACATCTGATCAACAATAGTGGAAGATTGTAAGGTTCATGAATGCAAAACCCGTGAACCACTTGTTTCTATTAATATAATAGCATATTATCATAGCTTTTAAGGTTGTTTTCTATACTCTTTAAAATATTCCAACGAAAAGAGAATCAAACGAGCCACTTGCGGCAATAGCAAAGCGTATTTAAGGCGCTTTAAGCTAGTGGGAATTTATATTAGCAGCGGGGAATTCAATAGCAGAGATTTCAGCAATATTAACATTTATTGAAAACTTGAACAGATGTCGAGACGTCGAATCAGTGTGACGCTAAAAAACCAACGCCTCCACTCGTCATAAGTGCAGCCTCAATCGCTGACTAACTATTTTAAAACCGTCCTTCAAGGAGGCAATTTTAAAACACAGAGCCATCCTTCACTCTATTTTACAATTCCAAGCAAACCAAAACTGCGAGATTTTGCAGTGGAAGAACTGCTAAAGAATTGGACATGCTACACCTAACTGCAGCCTGATATATAGGTGCGTGTAGTTCTTTACCCGCTTAATCCTCTTCAATTTACAAAAATAATATTCACCCAATTAATAAAAAACAATATTCAGCAATAAAAGGAAGATTTTTCGTTTATTTAGTATCGTCAAAGCTAGGTGAAAACAGCCGAAGAGCAACTAAAAACGTTGTCCATACTTCCTACCAACCAATTAAGAAGTCTCCGACACAGTAATAGACTTCACGGTTTATAAATATACCAAATTAATTCGGAAATATATTGACTGCAATATCCCGAAAAGAAAACTTGGATACAAGAATATGATCTTTCATTTTCACCAGAGATTATAAGTGATATCCAGAAGAAAAAGTCTCTTCAAGGACCACTCTTCCATTATTTGATTGAGAATCGAATTTCTACATGATTAAAACCGAGATCTCAGTGCAAAGATCTATTTAGAGATCAATGCACTCATCCATTCGCATATGATGGTGAAAATGACGAAAGCCACCTAAAATACTCGTACATTCAGAGAGCTCCGGAAAACTTACTAGCATCTTGAAAAGACTGCAAACAACACCAAACAGTTGCCATCCCAGAATGCCTCACAGGTCAAGAAGGCTGAATGTCTAGCGGCCCACTTTGCTGCAGCCCATTCCCTTTCGTGGGAGCGTCTAAGTATCAACGTAGGATTGTAATTGGTAGGAGGACTACTGACAACAATTTTGAGCCATCGATATGTCGATGTTTGTCCAAAAGAGACTTATGGTAGTAAAGTGCTAGAATCATTACAACGGAGAAAGCCAAATTTATCTTCAAATGTCCAAAATTCAGTGAATCGGAAAAAACTTCATTTGAAGATGGAAAAAACTTTTATTAATTTTTTTTTTGAGAAATGCATGAAAAGGCCATCGTATGACCTGGTTGCCACACATAAATAGCTTAAAGAAGCAATTAGCCCCAATAATAGGCTTGTTAAGAAGATATGAGTCTTTTGCAATGCACATCAAGAAACTTATTCTAAATGCATTTGTCTTGACGAAATTACATTATGACGTGTTTATTTAGAGTCAATCAGCAAAGCAACATTTAAACAGTATATCCAGGCTGCTGACAAAAGCGTATAAAAACATTCTGAAACTACTAATGCTTACTCAAACTAGTTTGGTTAACCAATTAGCAAAATCATTAACCTCTAGTCATATCATTATAATGGAGAAAGCTAAGTTTATTTACCCAAATTTTTGAACAACTAATGGATCGCAAGGAACACCATTAATTAAGGTACCACAGATCAACCAATATAATGTGAGGAATGCAGACCAATTCGTAATACCTTTTTGCCAGAAGGAATTGTGTAAAGAACGATGCAACGAATGATGCTCTGCGTATATACTCGTATACTCGTAATAATCTACCAGAAATGGTTAAGAAAGCCAACTCACTTTTGGGATTTAACAAAAAACAAAGGGAACAATTAATGAACACTGATTGAAGCGTGGACCTGTAGCTCTGCTTTTCTAAGCTCAGTATCTTAGGGCATTTTTGACCCTATCTGCGAGATACTGAAGAGACTGTTACACAGAGTTTTCTTTTTTTGAATGCATCGTATTATATTGAAATTTTTTCAATCTCTGAGAGCTGATCATGATTTTTGGACGAGATGTTCATGAAAAGGATTAGTTTACATTATTTTGTGTACCCCCTTATACCGATGTATTAAACATTGTCTGGGTGCCACAAAGGATGAAGTGACGTATTGTGAATGTAGATCATACGAGCGGTGTGCGACGAAGAGTGATGGAGGGAGTGGTAGTGAATGGGGGTATTAAAAAAAAAAAATATATTGAGAAGTCATTCTTCAGATACTAACTCTGACTTCGATGGATTAGCATGATCTCAATTAGGTGTTAAGTAATTAAAAAGTTATGAGCATACTTAACACCTAATTGAGATCATGCTAATCCATCGAAGTCAGAGTTAGCATCTGAAGAGTGACTTCGATGGTACCTCAATATAATATTTCATGCATTTCTCACTATTAATATTTAAGAAAAGGCTTGAGGAACATCTAAGAAATTCAAATTAATAAGTCCTGGGGATTAACTTTGCAGTATGGCATTTAGGCCCTATCGTCGATATACCTAAACACATCTATTTTTTAAAACTTCAGATTTTTCTACCTAACGCAGTCTATCTATTAAAAATAAAAGCACAAAAGATTTAAATTGTAAAATATTTTACCTATCCACATTCGTTGGGAGAACCGCAAACTCCTTCGATGGTGCCACGTACCCAGCAACAATGCATTTCCTTTTTTCTGCCATTTCCAATGATTCTAAAAAAATTCAAATGCAAAAAGTTAAACTATTCTATTAAGTTATTAATAAAAAATATTAACTTACTTGTTTTCGATTTTCATTATTCAAATTCATTTTGACGTTTGACATTTCGATGAAGTTAACGACTGGACGAAACTTTCTAACAGTTGGCAGATGCAAAACAAAAAAATTTACATCTGGCAAGACGTTTTTTCGTTAATATTTTATGAAACTCTCTCTCTGAGCAACGAAATATCTCACACATACTACGATTATTTTATGTTGTGCTCACTAATACTTCAAAATTTTTAAGTTGCATATGTAGCGCTGTCGCATTTTTCCTGAAGTGTTTTACTCTCAAATCGAATGCATCTCTTTCTTTACTAATAATATTTATGCTTCAGATCTCTCGTTTCATTTGACAACCCCTTGAACTGCCAGTGTTATTTAGTATATATGCTCTGGCTAAACCAAACAGACGCTCACTAGCGAGAAATCCGACGGAACATATAGGGTCTTAAATGAAGGCCGAAACTATATGGTTCCATGCCCAAAATATAGTGATAGTTTTGTTTCGGCCATCTTCTATATTCTCTTTCTCGTAAAATATTTTTAACTAAACAGTTTGCTGAAATCATTCAAAGTATATATTATAACTTTCAAGCTTAAGATCTTTCCTTCTAATTTGATTTCCTCAATAACATTCATTATAACACACCCAACGTTTCTATATTTAATAAAAAAACTTCAAAATAACACGTTGTCTTCGATTTATCAATAATCTGCAGCTTTACACATAATTAAAAGAAAGAGTGGTATAATTCAAGTAAAGTTCCCTTTGTACTATCTGATATAAATACAGGAGTTGCAATAGACAATTTGAACCAATCAAATAACGATTAAAGGCATATACCTTAAAAGCTTCATAGTCCCACAGCAAGCCCTACCCACTACAAACTACATAAAGCTAACCAAATAGAAACAAATCATCTTTATTACGATTACCCGCCAACCACAAATTAGCATGCATAATGTACATACATAGCATAGAATTCCGAGCGATTGGCGCATGTGAAAGCTATGAAAACAAAAAAAAAACATACAATTTGCTCATTCGTAATTGCAGAGACAAAGCTATTCTCCTTATCATCTTATCTTCAAACCTCATTAAGCACCTTCATGTAAATTATCAATCTTTGTTTCCCACTAACAATATTAACGATCCACATTAAGAGAAAAACTTAGGTCCCACACTCATTACCCCATACTACATAAAACCAATTAAAGCTTTAGCAATGAAGCAACAACAACAACTCGCAAGCTATTCCCTTGCAAAGCTAATAATTCCCGCAAAATCTTACGTTCCCCATGGGCAATTTAACTGGGTTGTTTCAAAAACAAACGAGCATCTAAAGCTTCATATACTCGTACTAATAAAATTTCCCTACTAACCTATTAACATATTAATGGCAAAGTACATAACCAAAAGCTTATTTAACAAGCTTTTCGTTATGGTCTATGGAAATTTAATTATGAGGACAAATTATACAAATGAACGATTTTTTCTTTCAAATTGAAAATCATAGAAAGCCTTAACAAATGCGAAAGAAAAAAATTTAGTAGATTAAAGTAAAAAAAAGAAACAAAAACTCTTTTTTGTTTATGTTTTGGAAACATTATTTTTTCTACCAACCATCAATAAAACTAAAGTCGGAAAACGAAAAACAAACAAAAATTGGTGTAACGAAGCTAACGAACTTTATACATAATACAATTTAAATATTGAAAGAAATCTGAATAAAGATAATAGCAAATGAATATAACAATAAAAGGAATAGAACGAAACGAAGCTAAAAAGAAGTTGTGTAATTTAAATAACACATAGAAAAATAAGCATTAAAAAAAAACATACAAAAGTTTCGACAGAAAGCCTTTCTTGTAATATGAAAATATATTGTAAAAAGACAAATAAGCAAAACTGTATATAATTGTGAAATTAGTTCATCAAAAAATAGATTATATCTTCATTTGCATTAATATTCGAATATGTACAATAAGTAAAGCAAAACAAGGAAATAAAGAGAAAATAAAGATAAATTATATGTTACATAAATTACAGCAATGCAGAAGTATTAAAGTAAAGCAAAAAAAAAAAAAAAAATTGTAAAAGACAAATAAGCAAAACAGTGTATAAATGTGTAATTAATTATAATTCATCTTCTAGTATGTAAATGGAGCAAAACAAAATCAAATTAAAATGCCTAATAAGGCTGAGCAAAAGATTAGTTCAAATATTCAAAGCAAAGTAACTCAAAACAAAAATTATGAAAGAACTACAAGTCATTATGATTCAATAAGAACAAGTTGGGTAGACAGACCTACGCTCATGTCAGAAGGGTTTTGTACTCAACTTACAAAATGCAATCACCAGCAACGAATAATATCAAAAAACATTTCAAAGAGATTTGCTCGTTTAAAAGAAAAACCATTGTTTCTCCATTTTCAACTAACAAAAATTACTCAAATCATGAAATTCCAAAAGCATTTATGTCATGGATCTTATCTGAAAATTTTAAGAAGATCAAATCAAAACTGCAGTGTCTGGTTACATGGAAAGTCCATAAAACACCAAAATAGTGTATTATATTCGTTTTAATTGGTGAAATTTCAAATGAATATAACTTCCGTGAATATGATACGAATTTCATCAAACTCACATAGTATTATTGTGTGAGGTTGGGTTTGGAGGCATCCATTCGATTTTATTGGAGAAAATGTGAAATTTGAAGATCATACTATTATTATTAGCAAAGATGAACAAATTTTGACTTTTGAGGTATTTGTTATTGTTGTGTTCATAAATATCCCCCTTAATTTTCAGTTTTTTTTAGATCAAAGGTGTCCAATCGTGAGGGAGGAAACACATTTTTCGTGCCCCCAATGAAGCAAAAACTTTTAAGGACTGTTTTGAAAATCTCTCATAAAGACCTTTCATTTGATACTCATATCGGCTACCTTTGATGAAATTTTTTTTCAGGGGCCACTCCCCTGTACTGTAATCATCGATTCATGGCATCAACACTTTTTTTTCGATCCCTAGAGTGGGTACAAAGCCCTTCTGTTAAGAGCTCTCTCCTGTCTCCTCGACTTGTTTCACCTATTAGTATGAATTGTAGGTACTCATCTTCAGTCATTCATTAAATTGAGTCAACTGTTAAAAGCATGTACCTTAAGCGTTGAAGTTGGGAAAAAATATCTTCAATTTTCGCATTAAAAACAGCCACCATTTTGTTGTACGATTACTGATACGACTAGCTGAACTAATTCCCAAAGCTATTCACAATACCTATCGTTCCGGAAACTTTCATGCAAATCCTAGCAAACCTGTAGTGTCTGAGTTGGTAAAAAGCGTATATTGTTCCATAGCCATATGGTTCCATAGTTCCATAGTAGATAAGTGCTAATTAGTTGGTACTCTTCAAGAATTTATTTATTTATTTAAATCCATTTAACAGACAGAAATCCAATTTCAAAATAGACTTAGACAATGAAATATAGTTACATATAATTTAGAGTAAGACAAATTAATACAACATATCAAGCAGAAAAAAGTTAGTTAAAACATGTAAGAAATGAAGTTAGAGTCTGGATCAAAGTTATACAGGAAAATTCAAACCACTATAACTTTGTCAAATGATATTCGATCTTTATGAAACTTACATAGTCATTTACATATCAAATTTCGTTGAATTTAAGGGTACCGTTTAGATTTTATTCAAGAAAATGTAAAATCGATAAATCATACTATTACTAACAAAGTTAAGTGAATTTCGACTTCTCATGTATTTGTTGTTATTGTACTCTTAAAGGCCTACATTCAAGATTTTTTTTTAGATTTTTTGGATGGAAGGTGTCCAATCGCGAGGGGGGGGGGTACGCGAAAAGTTCGAACATCTCCCCATTCCCTGCCCTCCACGATACTGATAGGGCAATTTTAAGGCTTGTTTTGAAAAGATCTCATCAAGACCTTACCAACGACACCCCACACGACTACCAATGGTGAAAAATTTTTTTTAAGGGTCACCTCCCTATATGGGGAGACCCCCTTAAACCCCTTTGAAAAATTTTTCCATCCCCAAAACTTTCAAGAAGTCGTCACTTCTGACCTTCTCACAAAGTTTCATGGCTGTAGCTTCTATAGTTTATAACCAATTCGTTCCGCTGGGCGGTACGTTCGATTGCGAAGTCTTGTGTGTGTATATGTTTGATACTTATACGAGTATGGATCACACCCACTTCTGCTAATCCATGATACGACGCCGCGCCCACAGATGCTTTGATTACTATTCGACGCTTTACGCATATGTATGTTGTCATTTACAGTACACAGAGAGGAACAACGGAACACGAACCGAGTAATATTTGGACTGCGGCTCCCGTAACATGTCTGTCTGTGTGTAAACATGAAATTTATTGAGTATGTGCAAAGGGGTGGCCTCTTAAAAGCTTCAATATTAAATAATTTTCATACGGTGTTTAAGGGGAGGGGGTCTCTGCATATAGGGGAGTGGCACCCGAAAAAAAAAATTCACTGAAGGTAGTCAATATGGGTCCACATGAGAGTCTTCCAAAACAAATTTTTAACTGACACTATTGCTTCATGGGGTGCAGGCGGAAGGGAAATCTACGAAAAATTTATATCCTCCCTCGCAATTGGATACCTTTCATCCGAAAAATTTGAAAAAAATCAAGGTGGTAGATCCTTGTGAGTACAAGGGCAACAAGTACCTCATAAGTCAAAATTCCATCAACTTTGTTAATAATAGTATTGTACATTATGTGAATTTTACATTTTCGTCTATAAAATCATCAGGTGACCCTTAAATGGAACGCATGTTTCCTGAAAATTTTATAAAAATCTAGCCAGAATACGCGAAGTTACAGTCGATTGCAAATTTATTAATTACAATAACACGTGGTATTGGGGGATATGCTACTGCAAAGGGAGCAGGCACTATAGATATGAAGGGATTTGCATGAAAGTTTTAGCAATGTTTTGTAACATTGCTATGAAAATAAAATGGTGGGGAATTGAAATACATAATAACCGTATATGAATTTTCTGAGCTCATTTTATAGAATATGTGTATAAGTCAAGTCTTGAGTTTACATTACACCAGTTATAGAGGTTAAAAAGATCAATTTGGAGTTGCTTGTAATCTTCAAGGGATCTAATTGTTCGGAATACTTTGAAAACATCAGCAAACAGGAGACAAGAAGAGGAAATTACAGAGGGAAGATCATTGATAAACAGTACGAAAAGAAGAGGTCCAAAAATTGACCCTTGAGGGACACCAGATGTAGGATTGAATGGAAAGGAAATTGTGCCATAGAGGTTAACACGACATGAACGGGAGGATAGATACGATGAAATCCAAGAATGAAGGGAATCGGATATAATTTTTGACAGAGGAGAACATGGTTTTCGGAGTCAAAAGCTTTGGAGAAGTCCATGAATATTGCGTCTACTTGAAGCTGTTTATCTAAAGCTCTTGCAATATAATCTTCGAACTCAGGCAAGTTCGTATAAGTTGAACAACCCTTCAAGAATCCATGTTGCTGTGGTGTGACAAATGAACTCAAGAAGCCTGTTGTGTACAAGTCATTCCAGCAGCTTAGAGAAACAGGGAAGGAGTGATATGGGACGATAGTTTGAGGCAGATGATGGGTTGCCGTTTTTAAAGATAGGAACAACATTTGCATCTTTCCAGTACGTTGGAAAGGTGCCAGTACCAAGACTGAGATTGAATATAAAGGATAGAGGAAAACAGTGACTTTACAAATATATTAGGTAATCCATCAGGACCAGGACTAACACTCGGATCGAGCAAGTTAATAAGGGATTCAACTTCAGAAGGATCAGTGGAATAGGATGTACTTGATGCTGGATAAGTTTGAATTGAATTTATGGGGGAGTGTAGTATGCCAAAAGAGGAAAAAGTAGAGGAAAAATATTTGGCAAACAGGCTAAAAATATCCTGAGGGGAGGAGGCTTCAGTGTTATTACATTTGACAGTATGCGGGATGGAAGAGCAAGATTTAAAGGATCGGATGTATGACCAAAAGGGTTTAGGGTTATTTGTCACGAGGGAACTCTCTAATTTGATGGATATACCGAATCCTTTGGTGACGGATGATAAAAATGATCAGTGTCCTTAATTTTCTGCATAAACGGTACATTTTAGTCAATCATTTCTACCGGAAATAACAAATAAAGTAATTCTAAATTTAGCTTAAATAAAATTCAACAATATTTAGAAGGATAATTTCAAGATGCTTTTCTTTTCCGCATTCATTCTTTTCTTAGTAATGAACTTAGTAAAGGATCCTTCTTACATCCTTAGACGTAAACGTTACACATTGGATTTATAAAATTCCCCGAAGCAATAATCAAGATTGAGTGATTACGAATTATATTATGATTCGTGACTTTCCAGTGAATATTATACATATATTCCCAGAAATCTAAAATTAGTGATTACCATACTAAAGACCGGCGAGAATCAAAACCTAAAAGGAGATACTTTTCCTTCTGTAGCTGATCATAATTTTTTTAAAGATGAACATGAAAATGCATAGCTGAGTTTTCATTGAACTAAAGGATATAATGTTAATGAAACTTTCATTAAAATTATGTGCCATACATGTAGTTAACTGAAAACGAAGGCTAATAAACGTGAGCGAGTGTTGCGGTTATGAAGGATCTTTTTAAGTAAATTTCTTGAGATTGATTGCAGAGTTAACTTTATGTTTACATATATATATATATATATATATATATATATATATATATATATACATATATACATATTCTATGTATATATATACATCTGTATATATATATATATATATATATATATATATATATATATATATATGCATGTATATTTAGATATATATATATACATATATATATATACACACACATATATATATATATATATATATATATATATATATATATATATTTATATCTATATACAGATGCATATCTATATACAATATATATAAATATATAAATATGTGTATATATATATACTATATATATAATATATATATATATATATATATATATATATATATATATATATATATATATATATATATATGTATATATATATATATCCATATATATGTATCTTTAAATATATATATATATATATATATATATATATATATATATATATATATATATATATATATATATATATATATATTGTTGCGATTGCGGAAATCGCCGCAGTTGCAGACATTAAATATTAGCGGAGGGGTGAGTAGCCCGGGGTGGCATACTGAGGCTGGCTAGCGCTCAGTCTTGTCGTGGGACTTCCGGGACGCCCTCTGCTCGTGCTGACTCACCTTACAGAAAAACACTTACACGGAGGGAAAAGGACGGGAAACGGGAGGTCATCTTGAGAAATGAAAGATGATCGTTTTAATGCGACATGGCCGTTTTATTTACTTCACAAATTATAATCCAAATCCAAAGTATAAGAAGAATATCAATGAAAAAAAAACTACTAAAAATCCCTTTCGAAATTTAAAATAACATAGAAAAAAATAAGCTAAAATATATCAACATAAACCAATTCAATTTTATAATGAATATTATAAACAAACTATTGGAAAATATTATAATTGATAAAATATTTAAAAAAAAAGAAAAAAAACCAAATTGGTACTCACTCCTTTCCCTGTAAAACTCTGAGCGCCCGGTGAAATACAACAAAAGAAGCGTGGGGTTGCTGAAAATTAGATTGTACCTATGAATAAGTACTACAGGAAGCCCGATATAGCACATATACAGTGTGCATGAGTGGAGTAAAATCAAACGGAGGAGAAGTTGTATGACAAGGATAGCGTACATAGGAAGAAAAGAGACACAGCATGGGCTACTAATGTCATGTTGGCTGTTCTGCTGTGACAAAGTAAACAAATCGCGAAATCGAATCAAAAATTATGTTAATTTGGTGAATATCGTGTGATTATCGCATCGTGAATTCGGGAAACATTCGAAAGTTGCAAAGTGTGGTGTTCGTTTCAAATCGGCTTCAAATATCGGTGCTTTTAATTGAAAGTCAAAAAGAAATCGTGAAAAATAAAGTGCTTCGTGAAGAAGTGCGAAAAAATATTAAACGCGCGTTAGTGAAAACTCATATTTTAGATAAAACTAATAACAAAATTAATTGATTAACTTGTTTCTTTTCTCGTGCCGTGAATTTTGTTAATTTAAATAAGCCGCGTACTTAATGGTTACGGTTTGAAATTGATGTTGCTAATGTTTGTTTACGTTTCGGAATAAAATGTCAAACAATATTGAGTGACATAATACCTTGGCCCTCTAAATGAATGGCGGCATTAGAAAAATCATTATCTTGAGGGGGCTGAAATTATGTATATTAATAAATTTTCGATTATTTTCTGTAATTTTTTTAGGAAAAAAATTCAAAAACCGGTATTTATTTCAGGTTTACGATAAATAAATAATATAACAAAATTAAATGAAAAAAATTCAAAATTAAAAAATCTCCTTTTAAAAACTGCTATTTAGTTTATTGTATAACAATACTTCCAATATACATGTATTTCGAAAACAAGTTGTTTTCTTCATCAGTGGTAAGGGTATGAGAAACTCAATCCTTTTGTTCTTTATCCTTTTGAGTATGAATAGCAGCCGTTCTTTATTGAGTTTTTTAAACCCTTACCACAGATGAAGAAAACAACTTGTTTTCGAAATACATGTAGGTATATGGGAAGTATTGTTATACAATAAACTAAATAGCGTTTTTTAAAAGGATTTTTTTTTAATTTCAAATTTTTTTCATTTAATTTTGCCATTCTAGGCGCTATTACCTCCGAAATGAATATCGTAAATAATATATCTCAGATAATCCTTTTACCTTAAAGGAATCTCGGTTTTCTTGCTTCAAATTTAAACTAAATATGTACATATGTATTAGTATATCTATATATTTATACTTATATACATACATATATATATATATATATATATATATATATATATATATATATATATATATATATATATATATATATATATATATATATATATATATATACATATATAGTATTTATATTAGTGTATATATATATATATACATATATATATATATATATATATATATATATATATATGTATATATATATACACATATAAACATTTATACATATATATATATATATATATATATATATGTATATATATATATATATATAAATATATATAAATATATATATATATATATATACACACACATATATATATATATATATATATATATATATATATATATATATATACATATATACATATATGTATACATATGTGTATATTTATATATATACATATATCTACATATATATATATATATATATATATATATATATATATATGTATATTTATATATATATATATATATATATATATGTATATATATATATATATATATATATATATATATATATATATATATATATATATATATGTATCTGTAGACGAGTATATATACACTCAATGTATATATATATATATATATATATATATATATATATATATATATATATATCTGTAGACGAGTATATATACATTCAATGTATATATATATATATATATATATATATATATATATATATATATATATATATATATATATAGATATATGCATATATATATATATATATATATATATATATATATATATATATATATACATATATATATATATATATATATATATATATATATATATATAATATGTATATATATATATATACACATACAGTTATGTATGTATTATATACAGTTATATTTACATATACATATATACACACATATATATATATATATATATATATATATATATCTATATATATATATATATATATATATATATATATATATATATGTATATATATATATATATATATATATATATATATATATATATATATATATATATATATATGTATATATAAAGTGAAACTCCAATTATCCGAACCCCAATTATCCGAATCGATTATTGCTGGATTAAGTGTCTGAAATGACATGATACTAACAAAAATTTATTCACGTTTCCCTTTTAACAAATTTCCATTTCATGCCCATCAAGAAAGAGTTGAAGTCGCTAATCTGATGAATGAGAAATCGATAAGACATGGCTCCATTGGTTGCGTCACGAGTTCTCGACCGGGAGTCTGCTGGAACCCTGGGTTCAAGTTCCCGGAGCGCAGAGAAGCACTCTTTTTGGGGTATCGGCAAAATCAATAGTTTCCGCATATGTATATGTGACACTTTGCATCTAATCAAGCGCTTCTTGGATTGTGCAAATTGCCATTTATGCAAAACAATGGATATTATTGCGTTTGTCGATACGGAAAAAAAGATGTATGGGTAGCGGAATCGAAGTGTAATGAACTTCGATTACGTTACCCAGATGCGGCAGCGGTAATTGAAAATGAAAAGCATTGCGGGATCGGATTTGCTGGAGGTAAAATGCTGGATTGAGTTCTGGAATTTGGGCAGTTGGTATTTGACTGGAGTGAATATTGGACTTTAGGAATAGAAGGGATTTGATTTTGTGCGGTGTTTGAACAAAAGATTTTGTTAATTTGGAGTACGGGAAGAAGAAAATTGTGTGAGAAAAAAAGATTTTATTAATTTGGAGTGCGGGAAGAAGAAACTTGGTTAGGAAAAAAGGATTTTGTTAATTCGGAGTGCGGGAAGAAGAAAATTGTGTGAGAAAAAAAGATTTTGTTAATTTGGAGTGCGGGAAGAAGAAAATTGGTTAGGAAAAAAGGATTTTGTTAATTTGGAGTGCGGGAAGAAGAAAATTGTGATTTGGGACAAAAAGATTTTATCCAATTGGAGTGCTGTAACAAGAAAAATCTTGATTTGGGTTGTGAGCCGAAAGTGGGATCGTGAGTGGACGAACGTTTTTGAAAGGAATTTTTAGTGGCGGAAGTTTTGGATTGGAATTCAGTGGGAAAAACAAAAAATCAGAAGTGAAAGGAGTGAATATAGAAAAAACATTGATAACTATCAATCAAAAGAAAAAGAAAAATTTGCCGCTCGTAGACGGAGCAGAGGAAACGATTAGTGCTGATAAAAGTGGCCGTTGCTTTTTTTGTTATTTTAGTGATTTTAACGTACAATCCTAGGAATATGTACTACAGGAAGCCCAGTATTCCCCTTCACGCGTAGTAAAATTTTTTTAGTATTAGTAGAACATGTTCATAATATTGGTGCATCAATGCCGTAAGGAATAAAGTTATTTTGAAAAGGGGCAAAATTATTAAGATTTAAATTTAGCGTGAGGAATACTAAGGAGAAATTAATATCTTTATTTGCTATATATAAACAATATATATATATATATATATATATATATATATATATATATATATATATATATATATATATATATATATATATATATATATATATATATATATATATATATATATATAAAAATATATATACATATATATATATATATACAAATACATATATATATATATATATATATATATATATATATATATATATATATATATATATATATATATATATATATATATATAAATGTATACAGTAGAACTCCCATTATCCGAATCAATTGGGACCGGACCCCATTCGGATAGAAAAGGGTATATTTTAAAGAAAAAGAGCTTGTTTTCGGTACTGTTGCATTATAATTAATTACTCCAGTGTACCTACACTGCAAACAACGTATAGAATATATTATGAACGCTATAGTACATAAAATGTTAAATGATAAGTGTTATACATATATACTTCAATATGTAGTTCTCTTGAAAATATACTGTTGTCATAGGATTTAATTTTTTGGACATTTCGTGGAGGGTACATTGCCTTGACATAGTAGAACGTTTCCCAGCGGTGAAGTCCCGCAGGCGCTTGACGGCTTAAAGTTGTACTGTGTCACATTCCGGTTAACACTCCATCCACTTTAAGGCGTTTTCAAAACAAATAAACGCTTCTCCGTGCGTGGGAACATTTTCATCCTTGGTTTCTTCCCCGGTTTCATCGTTGTCGTTGGTATCATCTTATCGTTCGTTCATGACACTCTCTGCAATTTCATCATCTATCATAATAGGAAATCTTTGGTCGTCTTTATTTCATTGAGGCCACTCCTCCATATCATCAACATCGCATTCTGAACAGCCCGTCATTTCTTTGGCAATGCCAACAAATTCTACCATGGACAGACCATGTTCCTGTTCATCAACGGCAGCTGTTGTTTGATGTTGTTGGTGTTTACTTTGGTTTTCGGCTTCCAGTTGTTCCTTTGTTGATGTGCCGTTTATTCTATTCCAAGCTCGTTTAAGTTAAACACTTTTCACCATATTTTTGTATATGAATGCAAAACTATTTCTTCGTTGTTCTCTTCAGTCAATAAACATTTTTGGAGCAATTGGCGTCGGTAGTGTCGTTTGGTGCACTCAATCACGCCCTGATCCATAGGCTGCAGTAGACTAGTAACATTAGGTGGGAGGAATGGGCACCCTCAAGAAGCACAACTGGCGGATGAGTTGGCGCATTGTCGATGATGAGTAGAACCTTTCCCCTTTTCCCGGTTTCTTTTTTAAATTTTTTTAACATCAGGGATGAAAGTTTTATTACACCATTCGAGAAATATACTCAAATCCATTCATGCACTTTTTTAGTTTGGATAAGTCACTGGCAAGTTGTTAATATTTTTAAAAGCTCTTGGCTTCTTTGCTTTGCCAATCATTAGCAAAGGTAGCCGATGGTTGCCTGTAGAGTTAGCACAAACAAGAATGTTGACGCGTTCCTCACTGACCTTATTTCCTTGAGCACTTTCCTCTCTTTTAGATGCCAATGGTCTCTAGGCAAAGCCTTTTAATTTAAAACAGTTTCATCGGCGTTGTAAACAAGATCCGGATCGTAGTCTTTAGTTTGCTTTTTAAAAGAGTCTAGAAAGCTATTAGCGGCTTCACGACCGGCAGACAGTTTTTCTCCCACTACACCTAACCTTCAAATGCCATGCCTAGATTTAAAATTGTGGAGCCAACCTTGGCTTGCTTTAAACTCAACCATGCCCATTTTTCACTAAATATCAGTGCTCTTTCACATGAAATTTGACCTGAAATCGTTTGCCCAATTGAACGTTGCCATAGGAACCACGTGAAAACCCCGTTTTCAAGCTGTCCATTTTTAGCTTTTTTCACCACGTTCCTAGATGAACATCCATCTTCACTATCCAATGCACTTACAAAACTTGAAATTTTAGCGCTGCTAGTTTTAATGCTCGATAATGTAGCCGCTCCGATGTCAAATCTCTCTGCAAGTTGTTTTCCAGGCACATCTTCATTGAATTGATTGACAATTTCCACTTTATCACTCAGTGAAAGCACAACACGTTTACGTTTTGTACTCATTTCGGACACTTAATCCAGCAATAATCGATTCGGATAATTGGGGTTCGGATAATTGGAGTTTCACTTTATATATACATATAAATATATATATATATATATATATATATATATATATATATATATATATATATATATATATATATATATATGTGTATATATGTATATGTAAATATAACTCTATATAATACATACATAACTGTATGTGTATATATATATATATATACATATTATATATATATATATATATATATATATATATATATATATATATATATATATATATATATATATATATATATATATATATATATATGTATATATATATATATGTATGTATATATATATATATATATATATATATATATATATATACATATACATTGAGTGTATATATACTCGTCTACATATATATATATATATATATATATATATATATATATATATATATATATATATATATATATATATATATATAGATATATATATATATATATATATATATATATATATATATATATATATATATATATATATATATATATATATATACATTGAGTGTATATATACTCGTCTACAGATATATATATATATATATATATATATATATATATATATATATATATATATATATATATATATATATATATATATATGTATATATATAATACATACATAACTGTATGTGTATATATATATATATATACATATTATATATATATATATATATATATATATATATATATATATATAATATGTATATATATATATACACATACAGTTATGTATGTATTATATACAGTTATATTTACATATACATATATACACACACACACATATATATATATATATATATATATATATATATATATATATATATATATATATATATATATATATATATATATATGTATATATAAAGTGAAACTCCAATTATCCGAACCCCAATTATCCGAATCGATTATTGCTGGATTAAGTGTCCGAAATGAGTACAAAACGTAAACGTGTTGTGCTTTCACTGAGTGATAAAGTGGAAATTGTCAATCAATTCAATAAAGATGTGCTTGGAAAACAACTTGCAGAGAGATTTGACATCGGAGCGGCTACATTATCGAGCATTAAAACTAGCAGCGCTAAAATTTCAAGTTTTGTAAGTGCATTGGATAGTGAAGATGGATGTTCATCTAGGAACGTGGTGAAAAAAGCTAAAAATGGACAGCTTGAAAACGGGGTTTTCACGTGGTTCCTACGGCAACGTTCAATTGGGCAAACGATTTCAGGTCAAATTTCATGTGAAAGAGCACTGATATTTAGTGAAAAATGGGCATGGTTGAGTTTAAAGCAAGCCAAGGTTGGCTCCACAATTTTAAATCTAGGCATGGCATTTGGGGGTTAGGTGTAGCGGGAGAAAAACTGTCTGCCGGTCGTGAAGCCACCAATAGTTTTCTAGACTCTTTTAAAAAGCAAACTAAAGACTACGATCCGGATCTTGTTTACAACGCCGATGAAACTGTTTTAAATTAAAAGGCTTTGCCTAGAGACCATTGGCATCTAAAAGAGAGGAAAGTGCTCAAGGAAATAAGGTCAGTGAGGAACGCGTCAACATTCTTGTTTGTGCTAACTCTACAGGCAACCATCGGCTACCTTTGCTAATGATTGGCAAAGCAAAGAAGCCAAGAGCTTTTAAAAATATTAACAACTTGCCAGTGACTTATCCAAACTAAAAAAGTGCATGAATGGATTTGAGTATATTTCTCAAATGGTGTAATAAAACTTTCATCCCTGATGTAAAAAAATTTAAAAAAGAAACCGGGAAAAGGGGAAAGGTTCTACTCATCATCGACAATGCGCCAACTCATCCGCCAGTTGTGCTTCTTGAGGGTGCCCATTCCTCCCACCTAATGTTACTAGTCTACTGCAGCCTATGGATCAGGGCGTGATTGAGTGCACCAAACGACACTACCGACGCCAATTGCTCCAAAAATGTTTATTGACTGAAGAGAACAACGAAGAAATAGTTTTGCATTCATATACAAAAATATGGTGAAAAGTGTTTAACTTAAACGAGCTTGGAATAGAATAAACGGCACATCAACAAAGGAACAACTGGAAGCCGAAAACCAAAGTAAACACCAACAACATCAAACAACAGCTGCCGTTGATGAACAGGAACACGGTCTGTCCATGGTAGAATTTGTTGGCATTGCCAAAGAAATGACGGGCTGTTCAGAATGCGATGTTGATGATATGGAGGAGTGGCCTCAATGTAATAAAGACGACCAAAGATTTCCTATTATGATAGATGATGAAATTGCAGAGAGTGTCATGAACGAACGATAAGATGATACCAACGACAACGATGAAACCGGGGAAGAAACCAAGGATGAAAATGTTCACACGCACGGAGAAGCGTTTATTTGTTTTTAAAACGCCTTAAAGTGGATGGAGTGTTAACCGGAATGTGACACAGTACAACTTTAAGCCGTCAAGCGCCTGCGGGACCTCACCGCTGGGAAACGTTCTACTACGTCAAGGCAATGTACCCTCCACGAAATGTCCAAAAAATTAAATCCTATGACAACAGTATATTTTCAAGAGAACTACATATTAAAGTATAAATGTATAACACTTATCATTTAACATTTTATGTACTATAGCGTTCATAATATATTCTATACGTTGTTTGGAGTGTAGGTACACTGGAGTAATTAATTATAATGCAACAGTACCGAAAACAAGCTCTTTTTCTTTAAAATATACCCTTTTCTATCCGAATGGGGTCCGGTCCCAATTGATTCGGATAATGGGAGTTCTACTGTATATATTTATATATATATATATATATATATATATATATATATATATATATATATATATATATATATATCTATATATATATATATATTTAGATATATATATATGTATACATATATATATATATATATATATATATATATATATATATATATATATATATATATATATATATATATATTGTTTATGTATAGCAAATAAAGATATTAATTTCTCCTTAGTATTCCTCACGCTAAATTTAAATCTTAATAATTTTGCCCCTACTCAAAATAACTTTATTCCTTACGGCATTGATGCACCAATATTATGAACATGTTCTACTAATACTAAAAAAATTCTACTACGCGTGAAGGGGAATACTGGGCTTCCTGTAGTACATATTCCTAGGATTGTACGTTAAAATCACTAAAACAACAAAAAAAGCAACGGCCACTTTTATCAGCACTAATCGTTTCCTCTGTTCCGTCTACGAGCGGCAAATTTTACTTTTTCTTTTGATTGATAGTTATCAATGTTTTTTCTATATTCACTCCTTTCACTTCTGATTTTTTGTTTTTCCCACTGAATTCCAATCCAAAACTTCCGCCACTAAAAATTCCTTTCAAAAACGTTCGTCCACTCACGATCCCACTTTCGGCTCACAACCCAAATCAAGATTTTTCTTGTTACAGCACTCCAATTGGATAAAATCTTTTTGTCCCAAATCACAATTTTCTTCTTCCCGCACTCCAAATTAACAAAATCCTTTTTTCCTAACCAATTTTCTTCTTCCCGCACTCCAAATTAACAAAATCTTTTTTTCTCACACAATTTTCTTCTTCCCGCACTCCGAATTAACAAAATCCTTTTTTCCTAACCAATTTTCTTCTTGCCGCACTCCAAATTAATAAAATCTTTTTTTCTCACACAATTTTCTTCTTCCCGCACTCCAAATTAACAAAATCTTTTGTTCAAACACCGCACAAAATCAAATCCCTTCTATTCCCAAAGTCCAATATTCACTCCAGTCAAATACCAACTGCCCAAATTCCAGAACCCAATCCAGCATTTTACCTCCAGCAAATCCGATCCCGCAATGCTTTTCATTTTCAATTACCGCTGCTGCATCTGGGTAACGTAATCGAAGTTCATTACACTTCGATTCCGCTACCCATACATCTTTTTTTCCGTATCGACAAACGCAATAATATCCATTGTTTTGCATAAATGGCAATTTGCACAATCCAAGAAGCGCTTGATTAGATGCAAAGTGTCACATATACATATACGGAAACTATTGATTTTGCCGATACCCCAAAAAGAGTGCTTCTCTGCGCTCCGGGAACTTGAACCCAGGGTTCCAGCAGACTCCCGGTCGAGAACTCGTGACGCAACCAATGGAGCCATGTCTTATCGATTTCTCATTCATCAGATTAGCGACTTCAACTCTTTCTTGATGGGCATGAAATGGAAATTTGTTAAAAGGGAAACGTGAATAAATTTTTGTTAGTATAAAAATATGAAATTTGTTAGTGGGAATAGAATTAGTTAGTATGAAGGAAGGATTAAGGTATTGAATGAAGTTTTGTTAGTGGGAATAAATGAATGGAATGTTGTTAGTGGGAAAATTGAAGTTATTAGTGTATATTAGATTATTTTAGTTGGAAATAAGGGAAACGGGTAAGATTTTGATGATGGAAAAGTAAAAATTATAGGGAAATTGGAAAAATGTTAATGAAAATAAATAAATACACAGAGAGAAAGGTTGGAGTGTCCAAAAGAATGTGGAGAGGTTGCGGCGGCAATTTGAGGTTGCGAATGGGAGAAAGTCGGTACGCCAGAATTCACAGCAATAATGGGGACCCTGAGTATCTGATTCAGCCGGGCAAACAAGGAATGTCGGCAGGGGTAATTAGGAGTTGGATCGGATGTCTTTGGCGTGAAAGGTCCCAAGCAGCTTACCGGATTCATCCTCAAGTTCATAAGTAACGCCCAGTACGGTGGCGAACCACTGCAGGAACAAATCGTTGAGCAAATTTAGCCGCAAAACGACCGGCTACATTGCTCACGGCGAAATTTCGCATGAAAACTTTCTAACCCTGGAGTAGCTCACGGGGGCGAGCCTGAAGGTTGTAACTTTGAGCTCCCTTGTGATAGGCTTCTTTCAGCTTAGCTCGGCCGCGGTCTTGCATGGCTTGCAGACGATCACTGTTCGCACCTAGCTCTACAAACTTCTCCATCCTCAAAAGCGTTGAAGCTTCTAAGGAGGGCGTACTCAGAGCCATGCTGAATAGGGTGGTACCCGAATATGAGGAAGTAAGGCAAAAATCCTGTGGATTTATGAATCACCTTGCGGAAGGCAAAACACGATTCCGAAATATTCTCGTCCCACCTGCTATGATCGGACCCTATGTAGGCTCTGCTGGCGTTCAATGTAATAGTCCAGGACCACAAACAATTGAGTATTCTCTGATTTTGAATGGGGATATGGACCCATGAAGTCCACAAACAGGCACTGCGAGGGTTCGCCGAGTCTCGTGATGCGCCCATAGGAGGTCTCAAAGTGGAATTTGAAGGCTTGATCTGTTTGCATGTTGAACGGCTATGGATGTGCTGAATAACATCCAATAGTAATATCTTTGTAAGACTTCCGTTGTCTTACGAATTCCACAATGAGAGCCCCGGGGTCGTCATGAGCTCGTACTATAAGAGTCTGTTGGTGACCCTCAGGAACCCATAGTTTCGTTCGGGGAATATCCGAAGTCAGCATTACAGGAGAACCAGTACTGATGTACACTCGGCCATCAGCAAGGTGCAAATTCTGAAACTTATCAGGTTGCTTCAGGATTTGTTCCTTGAGATCTTCGTTCATGGGCTCCTGAAACGCAGACTGAGGTATCAAACCAATTCTGTAATGCTATAGCTACGTTGCGCAGCGTTGAGCTTCATTGACATATATGCGATGCGCTGCTCTCCACCTTCATCGTCCTTCTGGAACAAAACACTTCCAATACCCACTGTAGTTGCGTCACACTGGATATAGAAGTGCTTCGTAAAGTCGGGGTTAGCCAGCACTGAAGCAGAAATCAACAATTGCTTCACTTTATTGAAGGCACTATTGGCGGACGCAGACCACTTGAAGGCACGCTTGCCCTTTAGCAAATCCATTAGAGGGGCCGTAACCGAGGTGAAGTTTGAAATAAAACGCCTGTACCATCCTGCCATGCCCATGAATTGTCTCACGGCTTTGGCCGTTCGGGGTTCAGGATAGGAGACTATACCTGAAACCTTTACAGGCTGGGTGCGCAGGATACCATCACTTACTAAAAAGCCACGATATTTGATCTCCTTCTTGACGAACTTGCTTTTTTCAACATTGATGGTCAAGTTGGCGTACCTGAAGAGCTTTGCAACAGAACTGAGGAGCTCCAAGTGCTCATCAAATGATGAACTTGTAACAAGCAGCTCATCTAGATACACAAATACCTTGTTCTGCAGCTCATGCGGTATTACTTTATGCATCAGCCGACAAATCGTTTGGGGAGCATTACATAAGCTGAACGGCATGACCTTGAAATGGTACAAGGGCCTGCCAGGGACAGTAAAGGCCGTTTTCTCCTTACTTGCCTCATCCAACGGTATTTGCCAAAAGGCATCCTTCAGGTTCAAACTCGGAATGAACCTGGGGCTCTGCAACCGTGCCAATAGACCTTCAATTAGCGGTAACGCCTCGTTGAGGCGTCTAGCGTCAAGACATAAACGCACCTTGCCAGATTTTTTGACAAGGGTCACAGGAGAACTCCACGAACTTTGACTTTCCTCTATTACCCTCAAAGACAACATACGATCGAGTTCGTCATACAACAGTTTCTGTATAGCAGGCAAGACAGCATAATGCCACTGCTTAATGGGTCAAGCAGAACCAGAGTCAATGTGATAAGATACGAGGCTGGTTCTGCCCAAGCCTTTCTCATTATACGATGGAAACTGTTGTTTGACAAAGTCCAGTCGTCGCTGATCTTTTGGAGACAAAAGATGGAATTCAGGGCTCTGAGGCTCAGAGGCTGTTCCGATAGCGTAGACCTCGATTGTTGCTATTTTGAAGAGATCCCAGAAGTCAATTCCAAGATACACTGCGTGCGTCAAGGAAGGAAAAACCAGGAATCTCATCAATTTGATGTTGTTGTAAAATTGCACCAATGTGGTGACGTATCCCAGAGCTGGATCCTTGTGCCCTGATGCAGTCTGGACATGAGCATGCATGGAATGCACATGCAAGCCCAAGTCGGTTAGCAGGTCCAAGGCTCCGGCTCCGAGGATACTGACACTGGCTCCGCTATCAAGCAAGCCCGTCAATTTGCAACCCTTGACAAAAATATCTGGGTAGGGCCTTTTGTCGCCAGGAGTTGCAACAATTGACTCCACGGAGGCACGCTTCAAGAGACGCCTGGCGAAAAATATCTCCAGGATCTCCGAAAGTGATCCCAAAAAGGTCGTTTCCTAAAACTAGTGGGTAACTCACGATAAGCGCCTGCCTTTCCATTACTTCCAGAGAGATCAGGGAAGCTCCTTGGGGCAGGTGGACGGTGTATTGAACTTGGCTGACAAAATATGCCAGGGCGTTGGGAACGGTTGGAAGAGTTTGCAGGAGGGAAATAATGCGGTTATTAAAAGGCGTAGGTTTCAGTCACTGGAGGCGCCTGAGCTCCTGATCCACATTCGTGGCCACATCTAAACGCTCATATGGCTGGGTGGGATTAGCCCGAGGAGACGATATTCCCTTACGCAACGGGGTTGTTTTGTGATTGCAAGCATTGCAGTGTGACTTGGTGACTCCTTCCTTCCCACAAACAAAACAAAAAACGTGTCTGATGGGAGAAGCACAATCAAAAAAATTATGGCCTAAATCCTTGCAATTCCAGCACATCCTAAATTGACTTCGTTTTTGAAAATTGGTCCGAAGAAGAACCAATTTTCGGTCGGGATGCTACAGCTTGAATCTGAGGAGTCTGAAGGCGAAGGCATTGATTGGGTTCCGAAAGCTGAGAGGGTAGATCACACGCTGTCGAATTGCGAACATTTCTCCAATTTAAGGGTTCCTTGCTACCGAATTTTCGTTCACAATTTGGAGAGTAAGGTTTATCGTATGTGTCCTAGTCCATCAGATTTTCCGGAGGTTGTACGGAATGTACTCCTCCCACCGCACGTCTTTCGAACTGCCTGCGCCGGGACTCTACGCCCCTCACGTATCCTTGGTGCAACAGCATCTTCTGACCAATTCCCTGGTGGACGGAAAGGTCAGGCCTGCCAGGTGATCCTGAAACCGTGGGCTCATATTCTTCAATACGATGCCTTGTAGATCGAAATCAAGAATAGGCACGCGGAGTTGTAGTGACAGTGCCTCCAGGGACTCATAGAATTCGATGAATTTTTCCCCGGGACGCTGAAGGCGACCGTGCATTTTACGGCAAATATCGTCATCAGTGTGATGTGGCCAAAACCGCTCTATCACCTCGCATTTGAATCTTCGCCAGGTCAGGTTCTCCCGAAAGATGTCGCGAACCTGCCAGTACCACTGTTGTGCTTCGCCTTTCATTAGTACATGTAGATTCCTCATCAATTCTCGGTTTGACAATTTTAATCGCTGGCCAAGCTGCCCACGCGAAATATAAATTGTTGGGTGGACGCGCCATTTACTCCACCATCAAATGTGATACCCCATTTGGTGATGGGAGGTCGATCTGGCGTGGGAAATTCATTGCACCGCGATTCGCGGAAGGTGGCGTGAGATGACGTTTCCTGCACCGCCTGCCGTGTAGTAGAAGTAAGGGAACCCCCGGACGCCCGTATCTGCGGAGTAGCTACCGCGCTTGGCGCACCAGCTTGAGGAAGTATGTCTTGTGCTTCTCGCAGGCTCGATGATAGGCTGAGCCGTTCCAACTCTCTATCAAGTTGGGTATAGGTCGGATCCCAACCAGCCGTTCGCCGACGCATGGTTATTCGGTTCCTATAGTATTATATAAAAAAAAAAACAAACCAAACTCTACTACCGTGAATGCTAAATTCAATAAACAAAAATTCAAGCTACTTAAAATAAAATCAAAAAAGTTTAACGCAAATTTTAAATGATACGAAATAAAAATGATTCCACAGACTGACAAACAGACTATGGCAATAATAACAATTAATGGTTGTGGTTATTATTACGATTGATCAGCAGTGAGGAGAAACAGTGTTGGAAAAGATCGAAAAAATTTATTTTTGTAATCGCAATTAAAATCGAGATACAATTCATAAATTTCATTTCTCAAAATGATCCCCCTTAGACAAAACACGAAGCAGACAAACCACAACAGTGCCTGGTATAACAATGGACATTGAAGGCGGACTCTGCTCATATTGTCAATACACAGGGCCGACTACGAGACCATCATGAAACTTCACGGACTTCATAATGGCTTGGACAAGAGCCGCACAAATCCCAAAGCTAAAACCAGAAAGATGATGGAACGGCCAAAAGCGTTGACTAATTCCAAGTGTTGGATCCAAGTCCAACTATCCCGTGCAGAGAGATATAGCCAAGGACTCGAAATTCGGTGTATCCCAACCAACATCCACACTGCCACAGCATGATCACTGTCATAGCCGGTGAGAACTATTAAACATAAATTCAGCACGTTGGGCGCCACTGCAACTGCGGCGAACCCCGTGATCAAAAATCGATTGACAAAACATCGAAAAACAAAACTAAACTCATAAACCATCTATAAAAAGCTGATAAAACTATAAATCCATTATTTGAAGCATAACTAATGTCATCATAACTTTAAAAACAAAAAAAAAATATTTCCCTGAAATGCACAGACCACTATTCAAGTCAGGCACTCCAGTTACTCAAGCCCAAAAAATATAAAATTGAAAAGTTTAAACTAGAATAAAAAACAATCAAAATCAGGCTATAACCATTAAAAAACCGTGCTTGGGCACCATATGTAGCGACCGCGGAAATCACCGCAGTTGCAGACATTAAATATTAGCAGAGGGGTGAGTAACCCGGGGTGGCATACTGAGGCCGGGTAGCGCTCAGTCGTGTCGTGGGACTTCCGGGGCGCCCTCTGCTCGTGCTGAGCAACCTTACATAAAAACACTAACACGGAGGGAAAAGGGAGGTCATCTTGAGAAATGAAAGATGATCGTTTTAATGCGACATGGCCGTTTTATTTACTTCACAAATTATAATCCAAATCTAAAGCATAAGAAGAAGGTCAATAAAAAAAACTACTAAAAACCCCTTTCGAAATTTAAAATAACATAGAAAAAAGCTAAAATATATCAACGTAAAAAAATTCAATATTATAAGGAATATAATAAACAAACTACTGGAAAATATTATAATTGATAAAATATTAAAAAAGAAAAAAACCAAATTGGTACTCACTTCTTTCCCTGGAGAACTCCGAGCGCCCGGTGAAATACACCAAAAGAAGCGTGGGGTTGCTGAAAATTACATTGTACGTTAAAATCACTAAAACAACAAAAAAAGCAACGGCCACTTTTATCAGCACTAATCGTTTTTTCCCACTGAATTCCAATCCAAAACTTTCTATCCTAAATCACAATTTTCTTCTTCCCGCACTCCAAATTAACAAAGTCCTTTTTTCCTAACCAATTTTCTTCTTGCCGCACTCCAAATTAACAAAATCTTTTTTCTCACACAATTTCCTTCTTCCCGCACTCCAAATTAACAAAATCTTTTGTTCTCACACCGCACAAAATCAAATCCCTTCTATTCCCAAAGTCCAATATTCACTCCAGTCAAATACCAACTGCCCAAATTCCAGAACCCAATCCAGCATTTCACCTCCAGCAAATCCGATCCCGCAATCCTTTTTATTTTCAATTACCGCTGCCGCATCTGGGTAACGTAATCGAAGTTCATTACACTTCGATTCCGCTACCCACACATCTTTTTTTCCGTATCGACAAACGCAATAATATCCATTGTTTTGCACATATGGCAATTTGCACAATCCAAGAAGTGCTTGATTAGATGCAAAGTGTCACATATACATATACGGAAACTATTGATTTTGCCGATACCCCAAAAAGAGTGCTTCTCTGCGCTCCGGGAACTTGAACCCAGGGTTCCAACAGACCCCCAGGCGAGAACTCGCGACGCAACCAATGGAGCTATGTCTTATCGATTTCCCATTCATCAGATAAGCGACTTCAACTCTCTCTCTTGATGGGCATGAAATGGAAATTTGTTAAAAGGGAAGTGTGAATAAATTTTTGTTAGTATAAAAATATGAAATTTGTTAGTGGGAATAGAATTAGTTAGTATGAAGGAAAGAATTAGGTTTTGTTAAGGAAAAGGTATTGAATGAAGTTTTGTTAGTGGGAATTAATGAATGGAATGTTGTTAGTGGGAAAACTGAAATTGTTAGTATATATTAGATTATTTAAGTTGGAAATAAGGGAAAAGGCCAGGATTGTGATGATGGGGAAGTAAAAATTATAGGGAAATTGGAAAAATGTTAATGAAAATGAAAAAATACACAGAGGAAAAGGTAGGAGTGCCCAAAGGATGGTGGAGAGGTTGTGGCGGTAATTTGAA
>OZ017742.1:183852560-183857560 GCA_963969285.1 Odontomyia ornata | reverse complement strand
TATTGGCGAAACGAGGTATGCTCAGGCACATTTTTTATTCCACCGTACTTTGTTCAAACATTGTATTATGAGCGTGCTTACATTCATGAGATATAAACATATTCCATACACATCAAGTGTCCTTTTGAATTACCTACAAAACATGAGAAAATTAGGAAATCATTCAATTGTAATCGAGTCGATGTCGAAAAACATCTTTTCTCCTCAATGTCATGTGTATAGGCAGATTCCACAAATATCATGTGTTTAATATTCTTGATTAGAAACTCGATTGTATGACACTCTAGCGTCAAAAGTTATCGTTGACCATGAAGCATTATTTAGTATGCAGACGTGCGATCAGCATCTTTCGGTGGATGTTCGCTTGTTCATGAAGCGGACACGCGTATCTTAGCGGAGATCAATTCATGGATACACGAGCATCAGCATTTACGATCGAAGTAGAAAAATTGCGATCAGCATCTTTCGGTGGATGTTCGCTTGTTCATAAAGTGGACACGCTTATCTTAGCGGAGATCCATTTCATGGACACACGAGCATCAGCATTTACGATCGAAGTAGAAAAATTGCAAGTAAGTAGTCAGTGCATTAGGAGGCCTCATAGGGAACATACCAAATAGCAGCAATCATGACACATAATAATAAACAATTTATTTTTGAATTCTATTAACAAATAAAACAAAATCAATATCAAACGGTGAAAAAAGTTGTTATTAAAGAAGGAAAGAAGAGGAAGGAAAGAAGAGGAGTGTCTGATTCAGCCGGACAAACAAGGAATGTCGGCAGGGGTAGTTAGGAGTCGGATCAGATGTCTTTGGCGTGAAAAGTCCCAAGTAGCTTACCGGATTCATCCTCAAGTTCATAAGTAACTTGCCCAGTACGGTGGCGAACCACTGCAGGAACAAACCGTTGAGCAAATTTAGCCGCAAAACGACCGGCTACATTGCTCACGGCGAAATTTCGCATGAAAACTTTCTGACCCTGGAGTAGCTCACGGGGGCGAGCCTGAAGGTTGTAACTTTGAGCTCCCTTGTGATAGGCTTCTTTCAGCTTAGCTCGGCCGTGGTCTTGCATGGCTTGCAGACGATCACTGTTCGCACCTAGCTCTACATACTTCTCCATCCTCAAAAGCGTTGAAGCTTCTAAGGAGGGCGTACTCAGAGCCATGCTGAATAGGGTGGTACCCGAATATGAGGAAGTAAGGCAAAAATCCTGTGGATTTATGAATCACCTTGCGGAAGGCAAAACACGATTCCGAAATATTCTCGTCCCACCTGCTATGATCGGGCCCTATGTAGGCTCTGCTGGCGTTCAATGTAATGGTCCAGGACCACAAACAATTGAGTATTCCCTGATTTTGAACGGGGATATGGACCCATGAAGTCCACAAACAGGCACTGCGAGGGTTCGCCGAGTCTCGTGATGCGCCCATAGGAGGTCTCAAAGTGGAATTTGAAGGCTTGATCTGTTTGCATGTTGAACGGCTATGGATGTGCTGAATAACATCCAATAGTAATATCTTTGTAAGACTTCCGTTGTCTTACGAATTCCACAATGAGAGCCCCGGGGTCGTCATGAGCTAGTACTATAAGAGTCTGTTGGTGACCCTCAGGAACCCATAGTTTCGTTCGGGGAATATCCGAAGTCAGCATTACAGGAGAACCAGTACTGATGTACACTCGGCCATCAGCAAGGTGCAAATTCTGAAACTTATCAGGTTGCTTCAGGATTTGTTCCTTGAGATCTTCGTTCATGGGCTCCTGAAACGCAGACTGAGGTATCAAACCATCAATATGTTTGTGTTCCGGGAGGCAAGCAATGAGCGAGGCCACCCGCTCGTCCTGCGAGCAAGATCTCGATAACGCATCCGGTACAAAGTTAAGAGCACCTTTCAGGTCTTCAATTTGGAAGTTGAACCCTTGCAATTTCAGACTCCAGCGAGCCAATCGACCAGAAAGGTCAGACTGCTGCATCAGCCATTTAAGACTGGCATGGTCGGTTATGATGGTGAAGGGCAACCCTTCGATATATGCCCTGAATCTCTTTACACTCTGCATCGCAGCTAAGCATTCCAATTCTGTAATACTATAGCTACGTTGCGCAGCGTTGAGCTTCATTGACATATATGCGATGCGCTGCTCTCCACCTTCATCGTCCTTCTGGAACTAAACACTTCCAATACCCACTGTACTTGCGTCACACTGGATATAGAAGTGCTTCGTAAAGTCGGGGTTAGCCAGCACTGGAGCAGAAATCAACAATTGCTTCACTTTATTGAAGGCACTATTGGCGGACGCAGACCACTTGAAGGCACGCTTGCCCTTTAGCAAATCCGTTAGAGGGGCCGTAACCCAGGTGAAGTTTGAAATAAAACGCCTGTACCATCCTGCCATGCCCATGAATTGTCTCACGGCTTTGGCCGTTCGGGGTTCAGGATAGGAGACTATACCTGAAACCTTTACAGGCTCGGTGCGCAGGATACCATCACTTACTAAAAAGCCACGATATTTGATCTCCTCCTTGATGAACTTGCTTTTTTCAACATTGATGGTCAAGTTGGCGTCCCTGAAGAGCTTTGCAACAGAACTGAGGAGCTCCAAGTGCTCATCAAATGATGAACTTGTAACAAGCAGCTCATCTAGATACACAAATACCTTGTTCTGCAGCTCATGCGGTTTGGGGAGCATTACATAAGCCGAACGGCATGACCTTGAAATGGTACAAGGGCCTGCCAGGGACAGTAAAGGCCGTTTTCTCCTTACTTGCCTCATCCAACGGTATTTGCCAAAAGGCATCCTTCAGGTCCAAACTCGGAATGAACCTGGGGCTCTGCAACCGTGCCAATAGACCTTCAATTAGCGGTAACGGATAGGCATCCTTAACGGTCACCTCGTTGAGGCGTCTAGCGTCAAGACATAAACGCACCTTGCCAGATTTTTTGACAAGGATCACAGGAGAACTCCACGAACTTTGACTTTCCTCTATTACCCTCAAAGACAACATACGATCGAGTTCGTCATACAACAGTTTCTGTATAGCAGGCGAGACAGCATAATGCCGCTGCTTAATGGGTCAAGCAGAACCAGTGTCAATGTGATGAGATACGAGGCTGGTTCTGCCCAAGCCTTTCTCATTATACGATGAAAACTGTTGTTTGACAAAGTCCAGTCGTCGCTGATCTTTTGGAGACAAAAGATGGAATTCAGGGCTCTGAGGCTCAGAGGCTGCTTCGATAGCGTAGACCTGGATTGGTGTTTTTTTGAAGAGATCCCAGAAGTCAATTCCAAGATACACTGCGTGCGTCAAGGAAGGAAAAACCAGGAATCTCATCAATTTGATGTTGTTGTAAAATTGCACCAATGTGGTGACGTATCCCAGAGCTGGATCCTTGTGCCCTGATGCAGTCTGGACATGAGCATGCATGGAATGCACATGCAAGCCCAAGTCGGTTAGCAGGTCCAAGGCTCCGGCTCCGAGGATACTGACACTGGCTCCGCTATCAAGCAAGCCCGTCAATTTGCAACCCTTGACAAAAATATCTGGGTAGGGCCTTTTGTCGCCAGGAGTTGCAACAATTGACTCCACGGAGGCACGCTTCAAGAGACGCCTGGCGAAAAATATCTCCAGGATCTCCGAAAGTGATCCCAAAAAGGTCGTTTCCTAAAACTACTGGGTAACTCACGATAAGCGCCTGCCTTTCCATTACTTCCAGAGAGATCAGGGAAGCTCCTTGGGGCAGGTGGACGGTGTATTGAACTTGGCTGACAAAATGTGCCAGGGCATTGGGAACGGTTGGAAGAGTTTGCAGGAGGGAAATAATGCGGTTATTAAAAGGCGTAGGTTTCAGTCACTGGAGGCGCCTGAGCTCCTGATCCACATTCGTGGCCACATCTAAACGCTCATATGGCTGGGTGGGATTAGCCCGAGGAGACGATATTCCCTTACGCAACGGGATTGTTTTGTGATTGCAAGCATTGCAGTGTGACTTGGTGACTCCTTCCTTCCCACAAACAAAACAAAAAACGTGTCTGATGGGAGAGCACATCCTAAATTGACTTCGTTTTTGAAAATTGGTCCGAAGAAGAACCAATTTTCGGTCGGGATGCTACAGCTTGAATCTGAGGAGTCTGAAGGCGAAGGCATTGATTGGGTTCCGAAAGCTGAGAGGGTAGATCACATGCTGTCGAATTGCGAATATTTCTCCAATTTAAGGGTTCCTTGCTACCCAATTTTCGTTCACAATTTGGAGAGTAAGGTTTATCGTATGTGTCCTAGTCCATCAGATTTTCCGGAGGTTGTACGGAATGTACTCCTCCCACCGCACGTCTTTCGAACTGCCTGCGCCGGGACTCTACGCCCCTCACGTATCCTTGGTGCAACAGCATCTTCTGACCAACTCCCTGGTGGACGGAAAGGTCAGGCCTGCCAGGTGATCCTGAAACCGTGGGCTCATATTCTTCAATACGATGCATTGTAGATCGAAATCAAGAATAGGCACGCGGAGTTGTAGTGACAGTGCCTCCAGGGACTCATAGAATTCGATGAATTTTTCCCCGGGACGCTGAAGGCGACCGTGCATTTTACGGCGAATATCGTCATCAGTGTGATGTGGCCAAAACCGCTCTATCACCTCGCATTTGAATCTTCGCCAGGTCAGGTTCTCCCGAAAGATGTCGCGAACCTGCCAGTACCACTGTTGTGCTTCGCCTTTCATTAGTACATGTAGATTCCTCATCAATTCTCGGTTTGACAATTTTAATCGCTGGCCAAGCTGCCCACGCGAAATATAAATTGTTGGGCGGACGCGCCATTTACTCCACCATCAAATGTGATACCCCATTTGGTGATGGGAAGTCGATCTGGCGTGGGAAATTCATTGCACCGGGATTCGCGGAAGGTGGCGTGAGATGACGTTTCCTGCACCGCCTGCCATGTAGTAGAAGTAAGGGAACCCCCGGACGCCCGTATCTGTGGAGTAGCTACCGCGCTTGGCGCACCAG
>OZ017742.1:183475060-183847560 GCA_963969285.1 Odontomyia ornata | reverse complement strand
TGTTCAAACATTGTATTATGAGCGTGCTTACATTCATGAGATATAAACATATTCCATACACAGCAAGTGTCCTTTCGAATTACCTACAAAACATGAGAAAATTAGCAAATCATTCAATTGTAATCGAGTCGATGTCGAAAAACATCTTTTCTCCTCAATGTCATGTGTATAGGCAGATTCCACACATATCATGTGTTTAATATTCTTGATTAGAAACTCGATTGTATGACACTCTAGCGTCAAAAGTTTCGTTGACCATGAAGCATTATTTAGTATGCAGACGTGCGATCAGCATCTTTCGGTGGAGGTTCGCTTGTTCATGAAGCGGACACGCTTATCTTAGCGGAGATCCATTTCATGGACACACGAGCATCAGCATTTACGATCGAAGTAGAAAAATTGCAAGTAAGTAGTCAGTGCATTAGGAGGCCTCATAGGGAACATACCAAATAGCAGCAATCATGACACATAATAATAAACAATTTATTTTTGAATTCTATTAACAAATAAAACAAAATCAATATCAAACGGTGAAAAAAGTTGTTATTAAAGAAGGAAAGAAGAGTATTATCGGGGCCGGAGCAAAAGAGCTCCGGCGCATACATTTGGAGGCCTCAGTGGGATTCGCTGCAAGTTTGGTGTGCTGTGAATGTGTTTTGGATGCTGGATAGGTTGCTGGCTGCGTTACTATTTGTTTTGGTTCGCGTCTGTAGGTGTCGTGCTTGTGCTCCATGTGCAGTGAATCGATCATCCAACGATGGACAAGTTGGCAGAGCAACAAAAATCGTTGTCCACAAAATTGGACGCGATTCTCGTAAACTACAAGAACGGCCCGACTGCTTGGAAACAAAGAGCCGATTATTATCAGGAGTGGCTGCAACGGCTCGAGTTTGTGTTGAATGAGTTCGAGAGAGTCAACGCCCAAACCCAAGAACTACCAGACGTGTCATCATCCCACCCATATTCCACCGCCAGCTGCAGTCTACTTTTACAGAGTTCCAGCGGCATTTCTCCGAGAGGATATTGGCGTTGAGAGGTGCCAAGGAGGATGCTGGGGTTCCATCGGATCATTTGAGCGCGCGTTTCAAGGAAGATGCCAGCCAATCTGGGACAACTGATGTTCCGCCTCACAGCGATGCGGCCTTCACCAAGATACTGCGAAGATACAAGGTGATGGCCGATGCCTTGTTCCGATCGGTTCAAGGCTTGAATCATGTCGCTTCATAGAAGTTGGGCTTAGTTGGGAAACCAATATTACCAGCTGTGTGAGTTCGGGTACGATCCAGAACAACTTGGGTTCAGCCACAAACGATGCAGCTAGAAACTAAGTTGGAGGAATCCGATGCCATAACTCCTACACCCACTACAATTTCAGGGAACTCCAGTGTACGCCTGCCCAAAATCCCCCTACCAAAGTTTTAGGGTGATTACCTACGGTGGCAGCATTTTCGAGATTTGTTGGAACAGATGGTACATAATCCATCCATCTCGAAATGCCAGAAGTTGTGGTACCTCAAGGCCAGTCTCACTGGAGAAGCGGAACGACTAGTCATCAACTTCGCCCCCTCGGAGGAGAATTACGAAGCGGTGTGGACTACGCTGAAAGAACGGTACGAGAATTGACGACTCTTGGTCACTGCACTCATTGAACAGCTGTTGAGATAGCTCTTCCACGCTCGACGTGATTCAGAAGTGCATTAGAGGCCTGGAGAACATCCGAGTACGACCGTATCCAAATAGAGTGAGGAACGACCAAAGGAAGCACTATTTCTCTCTTTTTTTTGTGGTAGGAAGGTGAATGCTATTTATGAAAAGAGTGTGGGACTCCCATGCGCGACTGGACTACCCACTCAACACCTCCCCTGTCAACCTGAGAACCCAGCCTGGAACCGTTTGACACATTACTTCGGGCCAGGTCTCGTTTTGTTACGCCGTGGGGCGCCTTCAAGCTGGGGAGTCCCTTTCCTAGCGGGTGGGGAGAGGGGAAGAGGAAGTGCCAGAAGAGCGATCCCCCAGCCCCAGCGCCCCCGGCTGCTGTGAGTCCCTTTTATATTTTAGGACTGCCCGAGCATAATGTGCCACCTGGTTCCATTTGTCAACCGATTCGAGCATCACCGCAACTATATTGTCCTCCTCTCCTGGGCAAAACCGACAATCGGGAGACCGTGACTTACCAATCTTGTGCAGGTAAGACAGAAAACACCCGTGCCCGCTCAAAAGCTGGGTCAGATAGAAGTCAGTCTCACTATGCCCTCGATTTAGCCACGGTCTCACATCCGGGATGAGCCGCGCAGTCCACTTTTCCTTCGTGCAATTCACCTAAGACTGCTGCCAATCGTTGAGCGAGCGCTGTCTCTCCTCGTGGACAACCATCTCCCTCGCATCCTCGTTTCGGCACAGGTAAATAGCGTGGCGCTCTCTAGCAAGGAGGGCGACAGGTATCACACCTGCAATCACTCTCACCGCCAAGTCGGAGACTGTTGGATACGAAGATGCAATTCTCAGTGCTCCTCTTCTCTGTACCTGTGCCAATCGTTTTCGGTATACCTCCTTGCTGAGAGCGTCGCCCCATACCTCTGCTCCGTACAGTAGCACTAACCCTACAGCACTTATCAAGAGGCGTTTTTTGATGGGCTGGGTCCCCCTACGTTGGCCATAAGTCGACTCAGGGCCGATATTCCCGAAGCAGCCCTCTCAGCCGTTGCCCTGATTTGCTCAGAGAAACTCATCTTCGAGTCGATCAGTAGCCCCAGGTACTTCACCGCTGGCTTCGATTCGATTTGTATATCTCCAATACTGATCATCCTTACTCTAGGGATTCTCTTTTTTGTCAAGATGACTACTTCGGTTTTCTCCAGTGCTAAACTGAGCCCGCGAGCAGTCATCCAGTCCCTCACTCGGCGCATTAGCATACCTAGCCTAAGTTGCGCTTGTTCAACGGTGCGTTTGGCGACTAGAGCCGCAACATCATCCCCATAGCCAACCAAAAGCGACTCATCTGGCATCTCAAGTCTCAGTAACCCGTCGTAAGACACGTTCCACAGGTCCGGACCAAGGATAGATCCCTGGGCAACACCCGATGTAATTTCCATCCTTCGCTGGCCCTGTGTCGTGTTGTAGAGCAGGCTTCGGTCCTTTAGGTAGTTCCTCAAAAGCCGCATTAGATATTCTGGAGCTTGAAAAGAGTTTTCCAGCGTGTCCAGAATATCCACCCATCTAGTGGAGTTGAAGGCATTCCTGACGTCGAGTGTCACCAACAGGATGATCCGTTGCTTGATGCGACTATATGCCTCTACCTTTTGGACCACGTTCGCCACCTCTGCAATCGCATCAATGGTAGAACGTCCTGCTCTAAAGCCGTACTGCCGAGGAGATAGATCCCCAGCAGCAGGAATCGCGTCAGTGAGTGTTCCGTTGATGAGTTTCTCCAGCACTTTCCCAGCTGTGTCTAGCATGCATAACGGGCAATATGCAGACGGCGATTCGGTATTTTCCTTCCCCTTGCTAATCAGCACGGGCCTCGCCACCTTCCATCGTACCGGGAAAACCCCGTCCCGTAGGCAAGCGTTGAATGTGCTGAGCAGCAAGTCAGGACAATGGTGATAGACGAGCCGCAGCACCTCAGCTGGAACACCATCTGGACCTGGAGCCTTCCTCGCTTTCAACTATTGCTCTCTTTGACTACAGTAGCTAAGCCACTCCAAGGGGGATTTGTACTCCTGAACACAGCTATTGTCAGGTTTCCCAACAGCAAGGGGAAGACCCCGGAGTGCCAAGCTATGCTAGATCCAGGCTCCCAAATCAAATTAATAGCTACGCACACGGTACACAGACTGGGGCTGGATCCTACGCCTGCATCAACCTTTATTGAAAAGGTCAGAGGAACAACATCAAGAGGACATGGAAAAGTAAACATTGGTCTATAGTCCCGATTAACTGGATACGCCACGCAAATGGATGCACACGTGTTGGAAAAGATAATTTCACTGCAACCCACGCAAGAGCTAGACGTGCTCAAATGGCCACTCCGGAAATACATTAAGTTGGTAGATCTCAACATTCACAAAACCGATCAGATCGACGTACTATTGAGCGCCGCACATTTTTGTGAGATCTTGGTCATTGGGAAAATAAAGTAGGGCCCAGAACTTCTAGTACTCCAGAACACGCTACTTGGATGGATTGTAGTTGGAAAGTTGGGCACTCCGCAACCATCTTCAGTGACCTGTGGAATCGTGGTGTAGGATTCTAATTTGTGCGAGACCATCAAGTGTTTCTAGGAGGTTGAGATGAAGGATGTTCCAAACTCAACATACACCTTGACATCAACGGAAAGAGCATGCAAAAACCGGCTCAGCCAGATAACACAGCGACTGCTCGATGGTCGTTTCGAAGTTTGAATTCCCTTCCGCGATGATCCCGGAAGGCTCAGCTCGGGCACATGGAGGACATTAACTGGCAACAAAAGAGGAAGCACATTTTTTTCTACCGCATCATTGCGTGCTGAAGCCGGACAGTAGTACTACGAGATTGAGAGTGGCATTGAGCCCCAGGAACATTTCCTTGAACGACATCCTGCAGACCGGACGCATTGTCTGCTTTCGGACGATAAAAACTTCCAGATTTTGGTCTGGAGAGCCAGATCATCACATCCATTACGATATTATTGTCTGAAAACCGTGATATATGGCACGGTGTGTGCCCCGGACTCAGCAACCAATTTCTTCAAGTTCTGGTGCAAGAAGAGCAACACTGAGCCCCCGTGGACTAGTTACAGAATGACTTTAACATGGATGACGTCATGAGTGGGGCAAACAACTTGGGTGAGACCATCCAGCGACAGGGGGAGCTACCTACGATTCTCACCGGCGAAGGCATGTAAAGGGTAGTCCAAGTGTAATTTATTTATTTATTTATTCAAGTCTACTTAACAGACAGAAATCCAATTACAAAATAGACTTAGACAATTAAATATAGTTAAATATAATTCAGAGTAAGACAAATCATTACAACAAATCAAGCAGAAAAGAGTTAATCTAAAACATGAAAGAAATGAAGATAAAGTCAAGAACAAAGTTTGTAAAATTTAGTGCTAAGGAACATTAATCACTATTCGCAAAAAGTAACATCTTTAATTTAACTTTAAAAACAAAGTAGGACGTGGATAGAGAGCCAAGCTCGAGGCTGTTATGCATTCTGATAATTCGTGGCATAATTGAGTTAAAATATAAATCTGTTCGGGCGTACGGAACCTCGAGAATGTGATTAGACCGACTAGGCCGTGCATACAGTCTGTATTGCAAGTCTGCGCTTAGGGTGGAGGCAATTTGTTGGTGGTACAACTTATAAAGGAAACATTGATCTAAGAAGGTTCTACGGGACGACAGAGAAGGGAGACGAAGTGTGGATAGACGACGCTCATAAGGCTCATAAGCTACGTTGAATTTGAAAAACACAATACGGGTAAACTTACGCTGAACAGCTTCTATTGAGTTCATAAGATATAAATGTCTTGGAGACCACACCACTGAGCAGTACTCAAGGAGCGGGCGGACAAGACACGTGAACAAGCGAACAGCGGTAGCAATATTTGCAAACTTATGCAAATGCCGCATAAGAAAACCCGAAACTTTTGATGCCTTGGTAATTAGGCTAAAAACGTGGACATCAAATTTAAGCTTGGGGTCAAATATTACACCAAGATCTTTACATGAGTCTGCAGAGGAGAGAACAACATCACATAAGGTGTAATTAAAAATTAAAGGGACAATTTTCAAAGTAAAAGTCATTTTAAAACATTTGGAAACATTAATACGAAGGGAGTTTACATTACACCAGTTATACAGGTTAAAAAGATCAATTTGGAGTTGCTGACAATCTTCAAGGGATCTAATTGTCCGGAATACCTTGAAATCATCAGCATACAGGAGACAAGAAGAGGAAATTACAGAAGGAAGATCATTGATAAACAGTACGAAAAGAAGAGGTCCAAGGATTGAACCTTGAGGGACACCAGATGTAGGATTGAATGGAAAGGAAAATGTGCCATAGAGATTGACACGACATGAACGGGAGGATAAATATGATGAAATCCAAGAATGAAGGGAACCGGATATGCCCAGCAAAGCTAACTTTTGACAGAGCAGAACATGGTTCACGGAGTCAAAAGCTTTCGAGAAGTCCGTGAATATTGCATCTACTTGAAGCTGTTTGTCTATAGCTCTAGCAATATAGTCTTCGAACTCAGCCAAGTTTGTAGAAGTTGAACGACCCTTTAAGAATCCATGTTGCTGTGGTGTGACAAATGAACTCAGGGACTCAAGAAGCCTGTTGTGCACAAGTCGTTCCAGCAGCTTAGAGAAACAGGAGAGGAGTGATATGGGACGATAGTTTGAGGCAGATGATGGGTCGCCGTTTTTAAAGATTGGAACAACATTTGCATCTTTCCAGTACGTTGGAAAGGTGCCAGTACTAAGACTGAGATTGAATATAAGGGAAAGAGGAAAACACAAAGAGGAACAAAGTGACTTTATAAATATATTGGGTAATCCATCAGGACCAGGGCTAACATTCGGATCGAGCAAGTTAATAAGGGACTCAACTTCAGAAGGATCAGTGGAATAGGATGTACTTGATGCTGGATAAGTTTGAATTGAATTTATAGGGGAGTGTAGTATGTCGGAAGAGGAAAAAGTAGAGGAAAAATATTCGGCAAATAGGTTAGAAATATCCTGAGGGGAGGAGGCTTCAGTGTTATTCCATTTGACAGTATGCGGGATGGAAGAGGAAGATTTAAGGGATCGGATGTATGACCAAAAGGGTTTAGGATTATTTGTCAGGAGGGAACTCTCTAAGCTGCTAAAATAGTTTCTCATGGCCGATTTGATCTCTTTTTTAGCCAAAGAGCGCAATCTACAGAAATTTTGCCTAGCATCATCACTTCCGGTCAATTTGTAGTGCCTATGCGCCTTATCTTTGGCTCTTAAGGCACGAAGAACACTTCGGGTAAGCCAAGGCTTCATTTTCGCATTGCGAGGAGCTTGGAGCGGAGTGTAAAGAGCAATCAGATTATTCAGGTAATCATAAAATTTGCTCAAGGAACTATCGCAGTCAAGACGAGTGAAGAAGGTACTCCAGTTGATCGAGTTCAGATTGGTTTTGATTGCCTCATAATTTGCTTTGAAGAAATTATAACGACAAACTGAGGCAGTTCTCTGGGGTTTAAGGGTATCAACGGATAGTGCTAGAGACAAAGGTGGATGATGGAGATCAGGTTGAACATAAGGATGTAAAACGGGAGCTAAAGATAGACACCTAGTTTGAAAATTTGACATGACAAGGTCCAGAAGACGACCATTAGGGTTACGGATATGATTAAACTGTGAAAAGGAACAAAGGGAAAGAAAGGAAGAAAGTAACAAAGAAGGATTATTTGTTGAGGAAATACCAGGTGTTGTTAAGTGGTCCCATTCCACTGTCGGTAGATTGAAGTCCCCACAAATTATAATTTTAGAATGTGGGTGACGAGCAAGAAGATAGGCAGAGAGTTCATCGAAGAAGGCTTCGTACACCGTTAAGGGAGAATTACAAGGAATATACACAGAGGAAATTAATAATGAGGAGTTATGAGGAAGAGGGAGTTTCACAATTACACACTCAACAGCTCGAGCAAATTTAAAGTCAGCACAAAGTGAACTATTGAGGGATTTGCAGACTGCAACCAAGACTCCCCCACCATCAGCTTTATTAGTAACGTTAAGGTCACGGTCGCAACGGTAAACTAAATAGTTAGGTAATATTTCTGCGTTTGAAATATTCTCATTTAACCACGTTTCAGTTAGACAGATAACTGAATCGTTACTCAATTGGGATACGAGTAGTAAGTCCTCAAGTTTGGTTCTCAAGCCACGAACATTCTGATAGTAAATAGAAATAAATGAACGATTAGGAAATGAAGAATTACTTTCAGAGTTAGAAGATCCTTGATGGTTGTTGAGGTGGTTTGGAACCTTTATCGGGACGAAATCGCCGCTTGGGCTGCATTGTATCGAATGTTTTAATAAGTGTGCCCTTTGGCCAAAAGTCGGAACTGAGTAGTCTCGAAAGTTCAGCCGGAACTGTCAGCTTGAAAGAACTTATAACCTGGTCAGGAAGGTTGTCTTTTGTTAACTTTACGCACCTGAAAATACTGGGCGTGTAGCCAAGCTTTGATGTTACGTAGTTGGTAAGTGTATCCTTAGTTGTGTTGTAGGCGAGCCTTGATATGAACAACTGGAGAGGTGGGGAAACTGCTCGTAATACTCCGTTATCAGCTAAAACACTCTCTGTAGAGTTTTGTGGTGCTGAAGACACAACGATATTTTGCTGAAGATTCGTTAATTGTGTTAGGCTCAGTTCGGATTGAGGCTGAATTTTATGTTGCTGTTGTAAGGGCAAGATAGACTGCTGCAGGTTACTATTATGTTGCAGGACCGTAGCTTTATTAATTGTAGCCGGGACTGACTCCTGATGACAAGCATGCTGTTGTTGCGCAAGCACACTTCGCGTAAGAGGCCGCTGTTGTTCAAGAGGTGACACGGTAGAATTTTTGATAATGCTTTGACGGCGTGACGATACCAGCTCATCATACACCCCGGGCGAAAGTAACTGCGGGGACAGCAGAAAATTTTGAGGTGAAGACGGTTGATCCGGAAACTGCTGTAGCTGATCCTCACTCTGCGGCAGACTCAGGAGCAATTGCTGTTGTTGTAAAGCATGCTCAGGTTTTTGTTGTTGTACAGCAAGCTCAGGTTGGTGTTGCTGTAAAATATGCTCATTTTCAGATGGAAGGAAAGTAACACCCTGTTCCAGTTGCTGATTCATCCGGCAGGTCGACGATAACTCCGTCTGCACAATTGAAACAAGAGATGCTAAAGAAGTTTTAGACTCATTAAGTTTCTCCTGCATTTTCGAAAATGAAGCTGAAAGGGACTCCACTGTAGCATTAGCTAACCGAAGCCGGTCCACAAATGAAGATATAGTATATTTGCGGCACCTAGCGCAATACCAGTATACCCCAGAACCGCTTCGCATAATATTATCAGCGACTGGGCCAGTTAAGTTCGCGCATTTAGCGTGAAAAGTTAGTCCACAAAGGCCAAAACACGTCACCATTTTGGTTTTATTCGCCCTATCCAGGCAAGTAGTAGCCATGCATATAGACATAATGCAATTAAAAAGATAGAGCTTAGCACAGGCACAAACTCACGCACTACAGCAATAGATCAATAAATTTACAAAATATATAGCGGTGAGTCTTTGATAAATTATCTCAGACAATTAATTAATGCCTAAAGATATGCAGAGTAAAAGAGTCTAAAAAGTTTTTGCTTAGCTATAACACGAACCAAAAATTATGATCCACAAACACTCCGCAAAGGAAAATCCAAGGGGAAATTCGTGAAATGGTTTAAGCCACGGCAAAAAGTTTAACCAAGACACTGGTAGTGATTAAAATTCTTGAGTTCACAATAATCAAATCACTATTAAATATAATATCGCGAATTGATGACACTGAAGCTTTTTGCTTCTAATGCGAACAAAGAAAAATTTGCATAGTATTAAGAAAAGTAAATTTAAAATTCAGATACCACACTATCACTGTTAGCAAAGACACAATATCTTAACGCGGTAGAAACAAGATCACCCAAAGACACTGACCAAAAGAACTTCAGCGGTGAATTAAATAAAAATACTAGGTAATTAGTCGATTTCAAAGCACAGCGAGAAGATACACAGCAGAGCTCGTTGACTGTAATGGTGTAATGCACGATGTTAATTGTGAGTCACACTTCAGCCTGAAGTTTTTCGACCAACTTAATTTGACATTTCTTTGTTTCAGTGTTTGACAAATTTAACTATAGACATGTACATAATTGAGCTGTTTGCTAAGGTTGTTGGAGCCTTTTACGAAAATAGGTGTTCTAATCAAAGTGCATTTCGTGCACTTCTTGATTTGTTTGGTCAGCATAATCGACCAAATGTGTCCACAATCGGGAGACTTGTGCGCAAATTTAAGCAAACCGGGTCGGTCGAAAATGTGTAGTCACCTGTGCATGCTTGCCCAGTTTGCTCTGTGGAAAGAATTGCTGTTGGTCTACCCTATATTTGCGCAAATGGTATGCAAATCATCCTGACCTTCTGCAGCAGATCGATGTCGATGACCAGGAGGTCAACTTGGACTTCAGCAATCTATCGGAGGACACTGTTAAAACTTTGGGAGTGATTTTGCTACCGAAGACTGACGAGTTCCAGATCCACATATTTTGGATCTCACCGCATCCAAGTTAACCAAAAGGACGATCACGTCGGACATTGCCCGGGTGTGGGACCCATAGATCATTTTGGCCCCGGTTCTTTTGACGAGCAAGCTGTTCCTGCATTAGTCATGGTACCCAGAGCTGAATTGGGATGCAGCCTTGCCAATGGTTTGAGTTCCGCAATAGCCTGCCATCGTTGCGGAGGGTACATTTTCAACGACAAATCAGCTTTCAGGAGAAGTCCGTGCAGATGTAATTGCACATTTTGTGATGCCTCAAGGAGCATCAAGGAGTGGTCAGGTTGGAGTCAGGCTATAGTGCGCAAAGTCACGAGTATCAAAAATCAAAACTCTAAGAGTTCCGCACCTGGAATTGTGTGCTGCCAAGTCAGGCGCAAAGCTCACCAAGCGGGTCAAAATTGCGCTCAATCTGCTCGATGTCTTGTAGTTTGATGCTGAAATCGTATTGGCTTCGGTGAATTCTACTGCCTCTTCCTACAATACATTTGTGGCCAATAGAGTTTCAACTATTGAAACACTGTTGAAGCCGAAGCGATTGCGACATGTTGCTTCACTAGACAATCCTGCCGATGTTCTTTCACGTCGCTTGGCGCCAGTTGAGCTAGGTGGCTGTGAGCTGCGGCTGCGGGGCCCGAATTCATGTACAAAGCTGAGCCGGACTGGCTGCCTGAGTACAGAAGTGGAGGACCCTGTGATTTAGAAAAAGTCGAACCAAGGCAACAACACTGACAGCAATACAGGCGGACCGCCATATATGCATGAGGCTCAGCACGGGAGCTCCTGCAAAAGGTTACAGCGAATAATCACCTATGTGCTGGGTTTTATCGATGGTTGCCAGCCAAGCTTCCAGCCTCCCCAAATGCACACCAGAGCAGTCGCCCACCGCGAACTATCCAGAGCACTGAAGGTCATCGTGACGGGCATGCAGCAATTTGACTTCCACGAAGAGTTGTGGGACATTCAGCTCAACAAGCAGATCCAGCAGGGCTGGCTCCTATTCTGAATTCGGCTGGAGGCCTCAAGACTCACGTTTGAGGCCAAGCATCCAATGTTGCTGCCATATTTTTACCCGTTCACGAGATCGCTGACGATGGACATTCATCGCGACAACTGTCATCTTGAAGTTCAAGCGCTGCGAGCCACCACAAGACAATGTTTCTGGCCAATCACGGGAAAACAGCTGGCAAGATTGATCGTGCGACAATACGTTCTATGTGCACGAGCCAAGACCCCGGCTGTTTGCTCAGATTATGGGAGATCTGCCGAATACTTGCGTGCAGCCGGCACGCCAGTTCATCAATAAAGGCGTTGATTTCTGCGGACCGTTGTTATTACGCCTCAGAAGTGGTACATTGCCATATTCTGCTGTTTTGCTATCGAGGCCGTCCACCTGGATTTGGTGAGTGATCTGAGTACTGAAGCTTTCATCGGTGCTCTGAAGCGATTCATCGGGAGACGGGGCCACTGCAGAAATCTATACTGCGACAATGCTACCAACTTTGTGGGTACCCAAAATCCAGTGCATGAATTATCTTCATCACTTCATTTGGCAGAGGCTCAACACAGGGTGATCGACTGCTGCAGTACCCGAGGAATAGGATCCCACTTCATCCTGGTGGGCTTGATGGTCACGCAAATATCTGACCCAGCTACAACATTGCGTCAAACGGTGACAGATGCCACCAAATGGGAGCCCCGGGCCAATCGTCATCATCAAGGAGAACAACATGCCAACCCTGAGATAGCCCCTGGAGCAAATCGTACAAACGCACAAAGATGCTGATGGCTTTGTTAGGGTTGCCGACGTGAAGACTGCTACGAGAACGGTGGGAAGTTTTATCCATTGGCTTACTCCACTACCAGTGCAGGAGATGCCTAAGTCCCTCCTGAGGTACAGCATCAAGCATCTGACCCCAGCAATCACAACAGTGGGCTTCATTTAAGAGGAAGGAGGACGGCACTACTATCCGTCATGCTGGTTTGCCTGCTAACCCCTTTAGCAGTGACAACTCCCATCAAGGTGTCGTCAACCGGTCCGTAGCCAGGGCTGCACTTTCAATCCCTGCGAAGTTCGTTCCTATCGACAAGCGAGTCGAAAATTTTGGTCTACTATGACCTTAAGACCATATTGGATGGAGTTGACAATGCTGCAGAATGGAAAAATCTGAGTGCAACAACTATGTGACCGGGATCCTTTTCAGACCAACTTTTTGCCTCTGATTGAGCATTTCCACTACTTCACACATCAACTTTCTAACGTAAACCAGGTCCTGAAGGTCAGATCAAGGAGAAGAGCGATAAATGCGGTGGGCGATATAACCAGATCCCTATTTGGTATTCTGGACAAAGATTGCACCTACTAGATGTCTCAAATCATCAGCGCGATGCAGGGAGATCAGAACAAGCTGCACTCTTTGCTCAAGAATCAAACGTCAATGATTGATTCAACTCTAAACATACTTGGGAAAATCGAATAGATGGCCCAAAACCTATTCGCCGTGATAGAGCAGGAGTTGGCTAGACTTTCGAATGAGATCAAGGCCCGTCTATCCGAAGGCACTCCAACTAGAGTCACAAATTTAATCTCCACGCTTTCATTGCAGATGACTTTGTTGGCAATCAATGTGCAGCGTATTCGATCCGCCATCTTGGATGAGATCACGGATACACAACACGGGGCTTCAATCCGTTGCTGTTGTCCCAACATCAGCTCAGTATGGAGATGACAAACATTGGAGATGATCTCCCGGAGAATCAACGTCTTCCCATTGGTTTTGAGGATATTTTAAAATTTTTCAAGTTGACACCCATCAAGGCCAGGGTGAATGTGGAGTCTATCCTGTTCATCATCAATCATTAACTTTCGAGCGTTAGAGAATTCTGCCAATCGCGCGGGAAAGATGCAACCATTTCATCACCGTACTACCTAGCTCACCATATTGTAGTAACTGAAGAGGTCAGGAGTGTGAAGAGCGATTTATAAATGACCATCTTGATTTCCTCTATTCTGAATGCAAAGATATGGTATCACAAGAGAAACGAAAAGATCTACGGAATATGTATGTCCTCCTGAAACCCATACCAGATCGATTGCAGGATATGCTCAAACAAATGTTCCTCGATCATATCAAAAATGAGGGCATTGAAACAATATCTACGCTGAAAGGTGAAAATATTCACATTCAATTTGTCGAGAATATGTGAAGGTGCATCAAAAATATCAAAATTTAATAGCTGATGTTTTTGAGAATGACTCGCTATTTTTAAGTGCATTGGACACAGCATGCGCGAGTGTAGCAAATAAATGATTGCAACTGACGAGCGCCGGAGTGTGCGCGCGGCGGCAAAACACCAGCGAAAGGTCATTTTATTGAATTGTTGTGCTGTGAAATGCTTAAAATTTGGCGTGAATTCGTGTATTTTGCATGATTAATTTCATCCGGCAAGTTCAATTTAATGCAGGGAGAGTACGGGATGTTAGACGAAGGGAAAGAAGAAAGGTGCATTTGAATTTGCCATGGCGCGAGGAAGATTGACTCTTCCGTCGCGACTGAAAGAAAAGATTGCATGGAGTTAAGTGGAGTGTACCGGGGCAATGAGACTTGCGCGGTGTGTTAAACACAAATGTACATTATTCAGTGAAGAAATGAAAATTGTCTCAGGGAATTGATTAGAAATCTGATTTCTAGCGGATAGTCGAGTTCCAAATATTTTTAAGTGTGAGAGGAATGTTGGCTAGTCCCAAACAAGTGTGTGTGAACGAGCGAGAGAACGGTTTGCAGAGTGTGTTGGTTCGAGGGTTTGCCGTTGTTTGGGCGATGGGGGAACTTGCTCGCGCCGGGGAGTCGGGTCACGATCGTCAACCAGTGCGGACGGCGCGAGGAAAAAAAAAGGCAAAATTATCGCGTGTACCGACTACGAGTGCGCGAAGTTCTCTTGATTCACACAAGAGTTAGTGGATATGTGAATAAACGCACGCAGAAGAAAAATCGAAGTGCGAATTTTATCGCGAGGTGCTTACACACACTTGTGCTCCAATTCGATTTAGTTTCTTACGGTTTCGCAGCAGAGTGCGGACGATTAGAAAATAACGGCAGGCAAGCGCTGTTGCCGAGTTTCTCGTCAAACGAGTTCTATGTGTCAGTGAGTGCACACTTGGTGTATGAGTGTTAGCTCAAAATCCGAAACGGGGACGGCGATCGGGACGACGGGAAAAAAGACGCGAAGGGAGAGAACGAGCAGTTGTTTGTGAATGTTGAAAAGCTAGTCGCCGCGCTATATTTAATTATATGTATTTCGTGATTTCGTAAATAATTTGTCACCAAGTGACGAAGATTGAAATGATGAAAGCGTGTTTTAAAAGTGATAAACATCACCTTATTGTGGATACCTATTAGTTCTACCATCAGGAAAACTTTCATAATTGGAACGTTGTTGGGGTCGTGCTCATTCTTTGGAAAGTTGCTTGATTGCGGGAGGATTAACCGTTTTTCGAATTATTTTCTTTATCATTGGTAGCAATTGTGTAACGGGATTAAGAAGGCATTGACGACGCAGCAGTGCATGTAAATGATACGGCTTTTTTCTTAAAACCCCGGAAAACGGTACATCCTGCTGGTGACATTTGAGTGGTCACTAATGTGCGGACGAAAGAGACGAAATTTCTCAGTCTTGATGTAGAATACCTCACATCGTCGAAAGCGCGTGACGCTCTTAAGAAGTCTCGTTTTGCTGAAGGAGATAATTGCTAATCCCATCCCGAGAGAGTGCAATAGATTAGTTGGATTTTATGTTAGACTATAAATCTCTTCATCGAGCAAAGAAAGTTCCGGTTTATTGAGAAGAGCTTAAAGTGATGTTGAAGGAAATCTCGTTTTCAAACTCTTGCATTTTGGATACTGTCCGTCAGCCGACTTAAAAGTGGGAGTTCCAACTGAAATGCTAAACAGGAATTGATCGATTCAAGTTGTCCTTTGTGCTCTCCTGGCGCCCGGAAACAGTTCAATTTCTTGCAACGTGATTGTGAACTCAACGAATAAGTGATAAAAATAGCACAAAGGCGTATCAAAGTGTTCGCAGAGAGAGTTGGCATGCTGAAGAGAGCTTAAAAATTTGGTAACTGTGTTCCCGGAATCGATCTACGCATTAATAGACGTTCCCCTTGAGCTGCTGCAGGAAATTAAAAGTTTATTGCTACAATTTTCTGGTATTCCGAATAAAAAGGATAATTAGATTCTTGTTGCACTTATCGGATTCTTCTCCAGATTTCACGTACCCAGCACATCCTCGCAACAACTGACCTTTCCGAAGAAAAAAACAAAACACTCAAAAACGATGACTTCCCGGAAATGCTATTTTTTAAAGCCAAACTGATTTGTTTACGTTGGCCTTGAAGATCCTGAGGATTACGAAAGTGCCATCGCAGGCGCTATACGATCGCACAAGACGATCCCGAACGCACATTGGCTGCCTCGAACATTTCGTAAGGAGCGTGGCAAAAGCAAAAGGACAAGAACTTAGAAGGTCACTGCAAAAGGATTAGCGAGAAGACTTGAAGGATTCCGGAACCTTGCGGGAGTACGTGAACATTCCTTGGAATCAGATTCCCTGAACGAAAGTCAAATGCCAGCTTTTAGTGATTCAGTGGTGACTCCTGAGGAGGCGATAGGCATTCTATACAAGTTATACAATGCCATATCTGTTTATTTTGCGGGACATAACAAGTTCACTAAGTTCTTGACCAATTGTTAATATATTAAACTTTTAATGGCTCAAACGCAACCCTACCTAAAATTAAATTAAAATTATTATTCGAAACTAAAATATTGCACACTAGTAGTTAAAACAAGGCATGTGTATTAAATCATTTTTATAAAGTGCAAACGCTTCAAATGACGATTCAACATAAACTTAATCTAAAACTATTTGGAACTATAAAATAAAATTATTCGGAGGTGCGAAGAACAAATATCTGTTATCTGCGCGCGTGATAGAATTTAAAATAAGAGAGTGTGTTTACGAACTTGTTGGTGAGTCGAAACAGGCAACAATTGAAATTTGCGGGGAATACTCTGGTGAGGTGAACTTTTTTATTAATTATTACCAGTCGCCGTGCACCTAGAGCTGACCAAAACTTTCTCAATGCAATCACGGTGTTGATAGTGCAAGGATAAATACGGGTACCCAACGCCATTTGAATTGAGGACAAGCCGCAATTACTCCATGGTCTGCCGTGATTACAGCGATTGATAACTACTCGTACACATACAATACCCAAGCCCCATTTCGATGACGATTTCAATCCGTCCGAAGAACCAGCACTGGAGCAGTACTAATTAGCGGATGCCGCGTTTGGTTCGTTTTCAAGGCTTCGGCAACCCCCCCCGCTCTACTGATCATTGTCTGGGACGAGCTGGTTAACGGAAACACGTTCGCCATTCCTGACATTCAAAGCGCATCGGATCGACAGTTCCTCGTGTGGCAGCGTATTCAACTGGCCCCACAATCATCGAAATGATTTTGTGTTCTGCACCCACCGCTAGCGAGTGAATTATATTCTCCTGTGTCAGGAACTGTGGTAGAGAAGAACACATCAGTTGAGGATACCCCAGGGTCAAGAAATACATCGTGCTATGAAAAGGCTGGTTATTCAAAGTGAAGCTCAGCGAAACTTCAGAAATTGATAACCTTATGGATGAGAAGAATTACGAACAATTCTTGAAAACGGATTCACACTAGCGCCCGTTTCAAGTGATTTGATTACTAAATTTTGAATGGCATTCGGCCAAAGAACTTTTATAGTGATAGGTGAATTATTCGGCCTTAGACCATTATCGAAGTACATTGTAGCGTTTAAGTTAACCAAAAACGAAGATTTACAGGACGTATCCAGCACCCATCGAGCGCTCGACGGAACATGCGGTGAGTCCTTTTGATTTAATTCATTTATTAATATTTTTCTTATATAATTATTCAAATTATATCAATTATTTTATTTAAATTTCATTTTATTATACTTAATGAATAAACACACTCCCTCAGACTCGGAGTTCCTTTCGGTTAAAAAAAGAAAATGTCATAAACGTACAAAACCTAATAAAAAGTGCACATTAGAACTTTTGAATATATTTGAGTTGAAATAGATAAAGGAAGTATTAAAAAGCTCGCTCCATGTTAACATATAGCCACGACTTAAATGTACCGAGAAGATCGTTTGCTTAATTAAAGTATATCCGATATACGAGTATCTTATCAGCAATAATTTATTTATTACTCTCAATCTTTATATCTTTGTTAAATTTGGTTTGTCGTGGAGAAGCTTATATTAATTATGATAAACAAAGGGAAAGAAAAATAAAAATGAAGAATTAAAAGAGAAAATTGGTCTTTTCCCTTCCGGTTTTTCTGACCGAGTATAGGACCCGGTACGGTGGCAGGCTTCCACCTCAAAATATGAGCCAGTCACCGGGTACAATTTAATCCTTTTTATTTCAGGTGACTTTATGGGTTGAGTGGCCCAAGCCAAGTGCCTTTTTATGGCATAAAGTTATGCAATTCCATTGTATAATTCTATGACATAAATTGGTCACCGGGGTACCCCCCTTCTGATGGGAAAGTTCATATAATTCAAGTTGTATGAGTTTTCCACTCAGAAGAGGAATACCTGGCCACTTCAACGATTTAACATTGGATTTATTCCGGTTGGGTGGGCATGAAGGGGCTCCACCACCACCCGGTTGCCCCTCTTTCATTTGTGGGCCCTGAAGGTATTTGGGTAAAGACGAGGTCACCCCCAAATTAGTCTTTCTTGTCAGGTTGCACTTGTTCTCGCAACAAGTCGTAATTCCTTCGTGGAGGTTATCTACAGATTTGCGACCTCGGTCGTCCTCTCGAACTCTGCAAGCAATTCGTGAATGCGAAATGTTTTGTAGTGAGTCCTCGTGCCGGGGAAACGAACCCGCCCTACGACACCGCAATGCTAGCCTGCCAGCGCATTCACGCGTCTCCGGACGAGGGCATTCTCGGCAGGAACCAACACCTTCCTCTGCCGAGGCAGCAGAACATCGCTGCGGTCCTTCACGGACTTATGAAAATCCATATTCACTACAAATGGCGCCCAACGTGGGGCCCGAAAAGCCCGGCTGTATCATCAGTCGTGAGCACGAGACAGTCCATCGTCTCTAGGTGTCCCCACTAGGTGTTAGAATTATTGGCGGGTAGATAACTCCCGAGGGTTTTTGCACTGATCGTGCCCCAGCAACTTAATAACTTTCGAACGTGTGTTGTCTTTGGACATCAATATCGTTTGGTCCTGCTTTTGATTTATACTTTGATGGTTTGCCACCATTGTATAACTAGTAAGGCCAAATGATATTAGAGTCCCTTTTTGAGTTCGGAAGTTATTATCCCAACATCTATTTTTTGGAGGATTCTGATCCGCTCCCCAAACCAGCGGTGCCTAAGTGTCTTACATTACATGGATTTTGACTTCATGTGATTGGCTGATTAGCTAATCCATGACTATCCATGACAAGACACGCGCTGCTTGTGGATTAGAATACCACCCCGGGCTGACAAGTTGTAACTTGAGAAGTTTGCTAATGAGGGATCACTTCTGAACCCTGATTTTCATGGTGCCACAAGAGAGTGTCCCTGAAACGATATAGAAGGATTGTGCCATGGTGTCCATACTTGGGAGGAAGGACGGAAAGGAGAGACCAGTTATATTTTTTTTTTTTGTTGATAACTTAAAACTTTTGGAAACTTTTAGCATACATTTTTTTTTGTGAGGAATGTTTTATAGTTCGCCACTTTCGGCCACTTTTGTGTTTTGTCTTGTTAATATTTAACTATTTCTTTATAGCGTCAATTTTGCCTTTATTTCACTTTTCCAGCAACTTAGGTATAAATTTTAGGTAGGATCATTATGGACTGTACAAATACATGCCGACTCTGCCTGTGACTTGGCGAAGACATGTATCCACTCGGTGATTGTGTCGTCGATGAAGTGAGGAGGATTTTTGTTGTCGACTTTCTGAAGGAGTCCCTCAACATCAACATCACATTGGAAGATGGCTCACCAGACCACATCTGTGGTGAGTGTTACACTGAAGTGGAACGTATATGCGCCTTCATACGGCGCTGTAAACAAACTGAGTCAACACTACAACGGTTTAGATCGGCACGACGTCTTCAGGAACACGCCATAAACCAGCCAACCAATTACCATCCGTCTGAGGATCCGGATCCACCATCTCGATACCAGCCTTGGAACGCCTGGGATCTTCCGCCACGACTCAACCAAGTACCACCACTGACTCTACGTTCAGTGGCTCCGCAGGAACAACCCTATATGCTGAAACTGAAGCATATCCCCAGCATTGTACAGGGTTGGAACCTTCATTTTAGCGGGGAGCCAAACGCCCTGAACGTGGAAGTCTTCATTGGTCGCGTGGAGTCCTTAGTCGAAGAGATGTTGGCCGGCGACTACACGGTACTGGCAGGATATTTACCGATGCTGTTCAGGGGAGCAGCACTCGAGACGTACTGGCGGATTCATTCGGCCCCACCATCAATACGCTGGACACGGCTGAAGGAGGTACTCCGCACGGAATACTCGACGGTCAACATGGATGAGAGTGTCCTGGACAAGATCCATGCCAGATGGCAACGTCCGGACGAGCCCTTTCATCAATATCGAGCCGATATCCTTAGGTTGAATGACCGGTTGTCAGAGCCTATGTCTCCCACTCAACTGCTGCGGGTGTTGAAACGGAATCTAAAGCCGGAACTTCGTTGCCATGTTGTCAACTCGGACCCGCAGAACATGGAAGCACTACTGAGGGTCGTGAGTCAATTGGAGAGGCTTGAAGAAGACCTCCAAGAACGGCCTTACCTACATGCGAGGACGGGTCCGCGACGTGAAATTGCCGAAGTGGCACTAAATTGCAACAGCCCAGATCGGGAAGAAGGCACGGAGTCAAACACCTGTGTTCCGGACTACCCAGATGATGCCACACCAAAAACGGACGAACGAGTACCCTACCACCTCAGTGGTACTCGAAACCCCAGCAGTAGCTCCTCAGTCAGCGGCTCACCCCAACCAACCTGACGTTAACCCACCAGCCATGAACATTACGACTGCGGATGTTCACTCTCTTCCGGAGAACTCACCAACGACAATATTAAAACGACCATCACAGTCACTGCCAGAAGAACCGCGGCAGCCTCAAGTACGCACTCTAAAACCTTATCATGTTAGACTGCAGGAATATCGGGTGGCTCGAGAGTGAATATTTGCTTCCGAAGTCGTCACTTCCCGTTCGTGCACGACAAAATGGTCAACCCGTCGTTGGCGGAATTTCCGCAAGAGAGTGCGCACCTGCCGTCAAACCGTAAACTCTTGTAACATCTCGGAGGTTGCTGAGAATGAGATCAGACCTTATCATCCAATTAAAGTGTTGGGCGAGACCGTGTTTGCTTTGATCGACACGGGTGCCAGTATCAGTTGTCTTGCCTCGAGCTTTGGCTTGAAGGTGCTCCAAGAATATCCGAACTTGATTAAATCCTGGCGCACTGAAATCAGTACAGCTGATGGCACCAAACACCCTATACGAGGTAAACTAACCACACCCGTAACGTTCAGGGGTCAGACGAAGGATATTACGTTCTACATTATTCCGTCTTTGACTCAGAATGTATACCTTGGTGTCGATTTCGTCCTTCGCTTTGGACTGGCCTCCGATTTATTCACCGATTTGTCTTTAAGAACCAGAAATGTCAACGAAATCACTTCTACTCCCGATAGACATGACCTGACGCCTAACCAACGACAACGCCTGGAAGCATCCATTGCTGCTTTCCCATCGTACGCTACCCAAGGCCTTGGCCGCACCACCCTAGTCTCACACGCCATCGACGTTGGCGATAGTAAACCGATTAAACAGAGACACTACGCCATCTCGCCGGCCATGGAGAAATTGGTGTATGCGGAACTAGATAGGATGCTCGAGTTAGGGGTCATAGAGGAGTCCCAAAGTGCCTGGTCATCACCGGTAACCTTGGTTGTAAAGCCAGGTAAAGTCCGCCTCTGTCTTGATGCCCGTAAGGTAAACGCAGTTACCATCAAGGACGCGTACCCTCTTCCACTCATCGATGGAATACTAGGGAGACTGCCGAAAGCCAATTATATCACCAGTCTCGACCTAAAAGACGCCTTCTGGCAAATTCCACTCGATGAGGGCTCGAGAGACAAGACCACCTTCACAGTGCCTGGACGACCATTATATCAGTTCGTCACAATGCCCTTTGGCCTGTGTAACGCGCCGCAAACGATGACTCGGTTGATGGACAAGGTCATCCCACCTCACCTGAAACACCAAGTGTTCGTGTACCTTGATGATCTGTTACTCATCACGGAAACGTTCGATCAACACCTCCTACTTCTACAAGAAGTAGCTCTGCACATCAGTAAGGCGGGACTCACCATCAACGTACAGAAAAGTAAGTTTGTCATGAAAGAAGTCCGATACCTCGGTCATGTTATAGGATATGGCACTATCAAAACGGATCCAGACAAAACTCGTGCGATTGATGAGTTCCCCTTACCAAAAACTGTGAAGCAGCTACGACGTTTCCTTGGTGTGTGCGGCTGGTACCGAAGGTTTGTTCGGAATTATGCAACAGTTTCAGCGCCCCTGTCAGACATGTTGCGGAGGGGGACGTTCGTTTGGACCGAACTCAGCCGAAAGGCATTTGAAGAGCTTAAACAAGCCCTCACATCAGCTCCTGTCTTGCACAGCCCCGACTTCACGAAGCCCTTCTCCATTCATTGTGACGCAAGTCAACATGGAGTAGGAGCCATGCTGGTGCAATTGACCGATGAAGGAGAGGAAGCTCCCATCGCCTTCATGTCCAATAAGCTGAATTCGGCCCAAAGAAATTATACTGTTTCCGAGCAAGAATGTTTGGCAGCGGTAATGGCTGTGAAGAAATTCCGAGCTTATATCGAGGGCCACCAATTCGAGATCATCACGGACCACGCGTCACTACAATGGTTGATGAACCAGGCAGATTTAAGTGGACGCCTCGCCAGATGGGCTCTTAAACTGCAAGGGTTCAAGTTCTCCATCAAACATCGGAAAGGAACCCAGAACATCGTACCCGACACTCTCTCACGGATGTTTTCCCCAGAGGGAGCCGAAATAACAATAAATGACGAGGACCCCATCGAAATAGATTTGGACAGCCCACATTTCGAATCAGATAACTACAAAGAGTTGAGGCAAACCATAGCGACCCGACAAACACAGCTGCCTGATTTGAAGGTAATAGACGGCTATGTGTATAGACGAAATGAATACGCCACTGGTGATCCATGGCAGGAAGAAGAGTCTTGGAAACTCTGGGTACCGGAGGAAATGACACAACATCTGATCCTCCGCGCACATGACCATCCTTTAAGTGCCCACGGAGGTTACGGTCGGACGCTACGGCGACTCAAGAAATACTTCTTTTGGCCTAAAATGGCATCCCAGGTCAAAGACTACGTGAGCGCCTGTGAGACCTGTAAAGGCACCAAAGCGCCCAACCAGCCTCTTCGACCTCCTATGGGTCAACTCAACGTTCCAGAACGCGTGTTCCAGCGTCTATACATCGATCTACTCGGTCCATATCCTCGGTCTTCCATGGGACACATCGGAGCTATAGTCGTTCTAGATCAGCTCTCAAAATTCCCCATGGTGGAACCCATCCGTAAATTCACAACTCCATCTATCGTGAAATTCTTAGAGAACCGGGTATTCCATGTGTTCGGTGTTCCAGAGAGTGTGTACTCAGATAATGGAGTACAGTTCCGGTCTCGGCAGTTTAAGAGCCTACTTGAGCAGTATGGCGTTGAACACCAACTGACGCCCATATACTCTCCTCAGTCCAACGCATCAGAACGGTTGAACCGCACCCTATTGGCCGCGATCCGTTCCTACGTCCACCCATCTCAAAAGGATTGGGATCGTCGATTGTCTGCCATCACATGCGCCCTGCGATCCTCGTATCATTCCGTCACCGGTGTCGCCCCTTACTTTGCCGCCTTTGGACAGCACATGATTTGCCACGGTAAATCATACCGACTGTTACGGCAATTAAAGTGTTTGGGAGACCCCGTCGTTGCGCTGGAGCCCCACGAACGTTTAGGAGACCTCCGCCAACAGATCGGACGGAAGATTAAGGCCGCAGGTAGTGCAAATGAAGCGCAGTACAATCTCCGGTCACGATCTGCTAATTTCAAAGAAGGAGATGAAGTTTTCCGGCGAAATTTCCGCCAAAGTGACGCCGCGGGGCATTACAACGCCAAGCTGGACAGGCGATTCTTGAAAAGCCGCATAAAGAAGGTAATGGGACCTAACCGTTACTTGATAACGGATCCATCGGGAAAAGAAGTGGGGATATACCACGCGAAAGACCTGCGCGGATAGATAGTTAGTCACTTCTGTTTGTCCGTCAGCATATATCTTCAAAAACGCGCAAAGGCTGTATACTTCCAGGCAAACATAGACATAAGTCAGTCCGTCCATCTGTCAATTGTGTTTTTCTTTTATTGTCCGTCATCTCTAGTCCCGACGCCGAAGCCAACCCATGATACACAGAAATATCCTTCAGCTCCTTTTTCGCAATCCGCATTGCCTTGGGATCGCGAGAAAATTAGCTGCCCTGTAGTAACTAAAGAGGTCAGGAGTGTGAAGAGCGATTTATAAATGACCATCTTGATTTCCTCTATTCTGAATGCAAAGATATGGTATCACAAGAGAAACGAAAAGATCTACGGAATATGTATGTCCTCCTGAAACCCATACCAGATCGATTGCAGGATATGCTCAAACAAATGTTCCTCGATCATATCAAAAATGAGGGCATTGAAACAATATCTACGCTGAAAGGTGAAAATATTCACATTCAATTTGTCGAGAATATGTGAAGGTGCATCAAAAATATCAAAATTTAATAGCTGATGTTTTTGAGAATGACTCGCTATTTTTAAGTGCATTGGACACAGCATGCGCGAGTGTAGCAAATAAATGATTGCAACTGACGAGCGCCGGAGTGTGCGCGCGGCGGCAAAACACCAGCGAAAGGTCATTTTATTGAATTGTTGTGCTGTGAAATGCTTAAAATTTGGCGTGAATTCGTGTATTTTGCATGATTAATTTCATCCGGCAAGTTCAATTTAATGCAGGGAGAGTACGGGATGTTAGACGAAGGGAAAGAAGAAAGGTGCATTTGAATTTGCCATGGCGTGAGGAAGATTGACTCTTCCGTCGCGACTGAAAGAAAAGATTGCATGGAGTTAAGTGGAGTGTGCCGGGGCAATGAGACTTGCGCGGTGTGTTAAACACAAATGTACATTATTCAGTGAAGAAATGAAAATTGTCTCAGGGAATTGATTAGAAATCTGATTTCTAGCGGATAGTCGAGTTCCAAATATTTTTAAGTGTGAGAGGAATGTTGGCTAGTCCCAAACAAGTGTGTGTGAACGAGCGAGAGAACGGTTTGCAGAGTGTGTTGGTTCGAGGGTTTGCCGTTGTTTGGGCGATGGGGGAACTTGCTCGCGCCGGGGAGTCGGGTCACGATCGTCAACCAGTGCGGACGGCGCGAGGAAAAAAAAGGCAAAATTATCGCGTGTACCGACTACGAGTGCGCGAAGTTCTCTTGATTCACACAAGAGTTAGTGGATATGTGAATAAACGCACGCAGAAGAAAAATCGAAGTGCGAATTTTATCGCGAGGTGCTTACACACGCTTGTGCTCCAATTCGATTTAGTTTCTTACGGTTTCGCAGCAGAGCGCGGACGATTAGAAAATAACGGCAGGCAAGCGCTGTTGCCGAGTTTCTCGTCAAACGAGTTCTATGTGTCAGTGAGTGCACACTTGGTGTATGAGTGTTAGCTCAAAATCCGAAACGGGGACGGCGATCGGGACGACGGGAAAAAAGACGTGAAGGGAGAGAACGAGCAGTTGTTTGTGAATGTTGAAAAGCTAGTCGCCGCGCTATATTTAATTATATGTATTTCGTGATTTCGTAAATAATTTGTCACCAAGTGACGAAGATTGAAATGATGAAAGCGTGTTTTAAAAGTGATAAACATCACCTTATTGTGGATACCTATTAGTTCTACCATCAGGAAAACTTTCATAATTGGAACGTTGTTGGGGTCGTGCTCATTCTTTGGAAAGTTGCTTGATTGCGGGAGGATTAACCGTTTTTCGAATTATTTTCTTTATCATTGGTAGCAATTGTGTAACGGGATTAAGAAGGTATTGACGACGCAGCAGTGCATGTAAATGATACGGCTTTTTTCTTAAAACCCCGGAAAACGGTACATCCTGCTGGTGACATTTGAGTGGTCACTAATGTGCGGACGAAAGAGACGAAATTTCTCAGTCTTGATGTAGAATACCTCACATCGTCGAAAGCGCGTGACGCTCTTAAGAAGTCTCGTTTTGCTGAAGGAGATAATTGCTAATCCCATCCCGAGAGAGTGCAATAGATTAGTTGGATTTTATGTTAGACTATAAATCTCTTCATCGAGCAAAGAAAGTTCCGGTTTATTGAGAAGAGCTTAAAGTGATGTTGAAGGAAATCTCGTTTTCAAACTCTTGCATTTTGGATACTGTCCGTCAGCCGACTTAAAAGTGGGAGTTCCAACTGAAATGCTAAACAGGAATTGATCGATTCAAGTTGTCCTTTGTGCTCTCCTGGCGCCCGGAAACAGTTCAATTTCTTGCAACGTGATTGTGAACTCAACGAATAAGTGATAAAAATAGCACAAAGGCGTATCAAAGTGTTCGCAGAGAGAGTTGGCATGCTGAAGAGAGCTTAAAAATTTGGTAACTGTGTTCCCGGAATCGATCTACGCATTAATAGACGTTCCCCTTGAGCTGCTGCAGGAAATTAAAAGTTTATTGCTACAATTTTCTGGTATTCCGAATAAAAAGGATAATTAGATTCTTGTTGCACTTATCGGATTCTTCTCCAGATTTCACGTACCCAGCACGTCCTCGCAACAACTGACCTTTCCGAAGAAAAAAACAAAACACTCAAAAACGATGACTTCCCGGAAATGCTTTTTTTTTTAAAGCCAAACTGATTTGTTTACGTTGGCCTTGAAGATCCTGAGGATTACGAAAGTGCCATCGCAGGCGCTATACGATCGCACAAGACGATCCCGAACGCACATTGGCTGCCTCGAACATTTCGTAAGGAGCGTGGCAAAAGCAAAAGGACAAGAACTTAGAAGGTCACTGCAAAAGGATTAGCGAGAAGACTTGAAGGATTCCGGAACCTTGCGGGAGTACGTGAACATTCCTTGGAATCAGATTCCCTGAACGAAAGTCAAATGCCAGCTTTTAGTGATTCAGTGGTGACTCCTGAGGAGGCGATAGGCATTCTATACAAGTTATACAATGTCATATCTGTTTATTTTGCGGGACATAACAAGTTCACTAAGTTCTTGACCAATTGTTAATATATTAAACTTTTAATGGCTCAAACGCAACCCTACCTAAAATTAAATTAAAATTATTATTCGAAACTAAAATATTGCACACTAGTAGTTAAAACAAGGCATGTGTATTAAATCATTTTTATAAAGTGCAAACGCTTCAAATGACGATTCAACATAAACTTAATCTAAAACTATTTGGAACTATAAAATAAAATTATTCGGAGGTGCGAAGAACAAATATCTGTTATCTGCGCGCGTGATAGAATTTAAAATAAGAGAGTGTGTTTACGAACTTGTTGGTGAGTCGAAACAGGCAACAATTGAAATTTGCGGGGAATACTCTGGTGAGGTGAACTTTTTTATTAATTATTACCAGTCGCCGTGCACCTAGAGCTGACCAAAACTTTCTCAATGCAATCACGGTGTTGATAGTGCAAGGATAAATACGGGTACCCAACGCCATTTGAATTGAGGACAAGCCGCAATTACTCCATGGTCTGCCGTGATTACAGCGATTGATAACTACTCGTACACATAAAATACCCAAGCCCCATTTCGATGACGATTTCAATCCGTCCGAAGAACCAGCACTGGAGCAGTACTAATTAGCGGATGCCGCGTTTGGTTCGTTTTCAAGGCTTCGGCAACCCCCCCCGCTCTACTCATCATTGTCTGGGACGAGCTGGTTAACGGAAACACGTTCGCCATTCCTGACATTCAAAGCGCATCGGATCGACAGTTCCTCGTGTGGCAGCGTATTCAACTGGCCTCACAATCATCGAAATGATTTTGTGTTCTGCACCCACCGCTAGCGAGTGAATTATATTCTCCTGTGTCAGGAACTGTGGTAGAGAAGAACACATCAGTTGAGGATACCCCAGGGTCAAGAAATACATCGTGCTATGAAAAGGCTGGTTATTCAAAGTGAAGCTCAGCGAAACTTCAGAAATTGATAACCTTATGGATGAGAAGAATTACGAACAATTCTTGAAAACGGATTCACACTAGCGCCCGTTTCAAGTGATTTGATTATTAAATTTTGAATGGCATTCGGCCAAAGAACTTTTATAGTGATAGGTGAATTATTCGGCCTTAGACCATTATCGAAGTACATTGTAGCGTTTAAGTTAACCAAAAACGAAGATTTACAGGACGTATCCAGCACCCATCGAGCGCTCGACGGAACATGCGGTGAGTCCTTTTGATTTAATTCATTTATTAATATTTTTCTTATATAATTATTCAAATTATATCAATTATTTTATTTAAATTTCATTTTATTATACTTAATGAATAAACACACTCCCTCAGATTCGGAGTTCCTTTCGGTTAAAAAAAGAAAATGTCATAAACGTACAAAACCTAATAAAAAGTGCACATTAGAACTTTTGAATATATTTGAGTTGAAATAGATAAAGGAAGTATTAAAAAGCTCGCTCCATGTTAACATATAGCCACGACTTAAATGTACCGAGAAGATCGTTTGCTTAATTAAAGTATATCCGATATACGAGTATCTTATCAGCAATAATTTATTTATTACTCTCAATCTTTATATCTTTGTTAAATTTGGTTTGTCGTGGAGAAGCTTATATTAATTATGATAAACAAAGGGAAAGAAAAATAAAAATGAAGAATTAAAAGAGAAAATTGGTCTTTTCCCTTCCGGTTTTTCTGACCGAGTATAGGACCCGGTACGGTGGCAGGCTTCCACCTCAAAATATGAGCCAGTCACCGGGTACAATTTAATCCTTTTTATTTCAGGTGACTTTATGGGTTGAGTGGCCCAAGCCAAGTGCCTTTTTATGGCATAAAGTTATGCAATTCCATTGTATAATTCTATGACATAAATTGGTCACCGGGGTACTCCCCTTCTGATGGGAAAGTTCATATAATTCAAGTTGTATGAGTTTTCCACTCAGAAGAGGAATACCTGGCCACTTCAACGATTTAACATTGGATTTATTCCGGTTGGGTGGGCATGAAGGGGCTCCACCACCACCCGGTTGCCCCTCTTTCATTTGTGGGCCCTGAAGGTATTTGGGTAAAGACGAGGTCACCCCCAAATTAGTCTTTCTTGTCAGGTTGCACTTGTTCTCGCAACAAGTCGTAATTCCTTCGTGGAGGTTATCTACAGATTTGCGAATTCGGTCGTCCTCTCGAACTCTGCAAGCAATTCGTGAATGCGAAATGTTTTGTAGTGAGTCCTCGTGCCGGGGAAACGAACCCGCCCCACGACACCGCAATGCTAGCCTGCCAGCGCATTCACGCGTCTCCGGACGAGGGCATTCTCGGCAGGAACCAACACCTTCCTCTGCCGAGGCAGCAGAACATCGCTGCGGTCCTTCACGGACTTATGAAAATCCATATTCACTACAATATCTCATCATCAGCTCACATCGTGACGTATACCACCCACTAGATGAGATAGAATACGCTACCTGTAACTGGATGTAGCCACCTCTGCTGACAGTCTCAGCCGTTGTATCACAAGGATGCCAACATGAGCACGTGTGAGGTGACACTACTGAAGGGGATACCATCTGCAACCGATTGTCACCTGATCGAGCTGCCTTCATCCTTTTCATGGACCAACATTACACAATAAAATGAGTGGATTTACGCCTTCATAAGTCTGGCGGTAGCCCATCTTGTGCGCAGCGATAACACATTCACCCTGACACTGCAGGGCTCCGGAAATTGCAGCTAGCTCCAGAGTGCACACCTAAATCCGATGCAGTGACGATTCAAGGTGACCGCATTTCTGAGAACTCCATCCAAGTGGCACATGTGAGAACGCATTACCCGATCGAGGACACCAACCCGGAGTATGCCATACCGACCAACATCTCCAATAACTTCAGGTCGTACGCTGCTGAGATCGACGACCTACGCAGGCAGCTCAAGGCGCAGGACCCCTCCTGGAATGACTAGCTGGATCTATACAATGTCTTTCAGTACGCTCTGGGATACTTGAGCTTCATGGCCGACCATAACCGAGAGGGCTTATTCCAATCCCGTTGAGACACGGCCTTCCCCACACCATGGGCGAGGTTGAACACACCATTCAATGGGGGTGGATGATCACCGCAGGAGACTCCGGATCGAAACCCTTTATTCACCCATTGTATCACGAACGTACTTACACACATGAGGTATATGAGCATTTCATACACATCATGTATCCTTTCAAATTATCTACAAAAACATGGAAAACTAGCAAATCATTAAATGGTAATCTAGTTTATGTCGAAAAACATCTTTTCTTCCCAATGTCATGTGTGTAAGCACATTATGTGCTTAATATTCCTGATGATATAGTTGCGGTGATGCTCGAATCGATTGACGAATAGAACCAGGTGCCACATTATACTCGGGCAGTCCTAAAATATAAAAGGGACTCACAGCAAGCGGGGGCGTTTGGGCTGGGGGATCACACTTCTGGCACTTCCTCTTCCCCTCTCCTCTCCCACTAGGAACGGGATCCTCAAGCTTGAAGGCACCTCACGGCGTAACAAAACGAGGCTTGGCCCGAAGTAATGTGTCAAACGGTTCCAGGCTAGGTTCTCAGGTTGACAGGGGAGGTGTTGAGTGGGTAGTCCAGTGGTAGGTAGTCCTTGCGGATATGGGAGTCCAAAACTCCGTGCGTAAACGGCATTCGCCTCCCAAACACAAAAAAAAATCCTGATGATAAACTCGATCGCATGACGCTCTAGCGTCAGCGGTTTTCGTTGACTATGACGCATTATTTATTTTGCAAACGTGCGATGAGCTTTTTTGAGTATTTTTCCGTTTCAAATAGTGGCACTTTATCACCATGCGATACTCGATTTTATCCTTTGTTCTTAGCGAACGTTACCTGTCGACTTTGGAAGAGTACCATGGATTTTGTGCTGACCGGAATGACTTGAAATTTTTTATGTCATACCTATGTAAAAGCCACCAAGTGGTTGGCAAGCAAACTTGAATGTACCATGACTTTTTGCCGGTAAGACCGGAAACTTTTCAAATGACGTTCGTCCGAAAATCAAACAAATGCAAGGAATAAATTAAACCCCCGCTTAGGGTTGTTACATCGGCGGAAGTCACCGCAGTTGCACAAATAATGTTTTAGGAGAGGGGTGCGTAACCCGGGGTAGCATACTGAGGCTAGCTAGCGCTCAGCCGTGTCGTGGGACTTCCAGCATACCTTCTGCTCGTGCTGAGCCATTCTACACACAAAGAAACGATGGGATAGGGATGGGAAAGGGGGAGGTTATTTTAAGAAATGAAAGGTGATTGTTTTTACCACTTCATAATTTTGTATTTTTAATTGAATCTAATTATAAAACACCGATGTAACAAGTCAATTCAAAAGGCCAAAACAAATTCCGTTAAATAAGGCCCCTTTTAAAATTTCTAGTTGAACAGATTAAAACCAAATTATTGCATAAAAACAGTATAAGTGAATTGAAACACAGAATATAAAAGAAAATATATGACAATGAAATATTAATAAAATAGAAAAAAATGCTACGTGATAACGTACCCCTTGTACGGCTTCGAAGCGCTCTGCAACTTGAAGGGAACGCGGCACTGCTAGATGTTATCAGATTTTTAATTTATCAAATTTTTAAATTAAATTTCCTATTTTTCTTCTTTTTTCTTTTTACACAAGTCCCATATGCTGATCACACGCTGATCACCAGTCGTTAAAATTGTTGATAGTCTTTTTAATGATTCGGCGTAAATGTGCACAATGAAAGGGCACATCGAAATTTATTCATTATTAGATGTAATAACATCGGTTGCGGTCCAGCCCTCGGTGGAGTCTCCTTATCCACTGGTTTGTACGCTGGAGCTGTGTGAGGTACAGGACACACGTTTTCCTTCACTCTTTCTTTGGTTATGTAGAGTTTCCAGAGTTCCTCAAAGCCTTCCATAACGCTTCCCTGGTTCGCAATTATCTAGGATCACCATATTGTGCCTTTGGTGCTTTAAAAGGAATATTTCCAAGTATACCATTTATCAGCGTATACCGCTGATGTCGATAGCAGCCTAAGGGTGCCTATATTTCTATTGAGAAAATTGAAATGAAAACACACCAATGTTGGCAGTTGGATTTCTAGATCAAGTCTATCTTTATTCAAATATTTATTTTCCTTAAATACGATTTCTTAACCTATTAAAATATCATTCATGCGCTAAATTCATTGCTGTGGGAATGTGTCTGACCCTTTCAAGTGGTCTGTATGTCAATCGAAATGTAGGACTTATCTATTACTCATAAATATACAATATTTGTTACTCACAAATATCTGACCTACATTCCATATACTCGTCATAATTCATATCTCACCCTTCAACATTAATCCAAATCAAAAATCACTTCCAATTTCTAAATTAAAATCACTTTTCGGCTTCAAGATTAAAACCTATTCTGAACATTTAAGATTAAGATCACTTCCCAACTTTCCAATTAAAGTCAGTTCTCAATTTCCAAATCAAAGCCACGTTTTAATTCCAAATTAAAAGCACTTTTCAACTTCCAAACTACAACCCCTTCTCAAAGTCCAAACTAAACAAAACTTCTCACACCGTTAAATAACTTCATCCTCTTTTCAAAACCCAAAACCGAATCCACAAAAGAACTACACTCTCTCTGCAAGCCAAACGTAATCGAAGTTCATTACACTTCAATATATAAATTATTTGATACTAAATGCATGTTTTTTTTTTAATTTTATAAAAATCTAGCCAGAATAAGCTAGTTACAGTCGATTGAAAATCTATTAATTGCAACGACAATAACAAGTGGTGTATAAATACATCACCCGTTTGTATGACTCAATCCTACATTAAAATCAAAATCATGCATTAATTTCTTTCAATACAATGTAATTCGTATCAAAACTAATTAATTATATTCCATCACCATACAATGTATCAAATTCCACACAATGTATTTCCATTCATTCTGACAATGTACAAGCACCATATGCAGACATATCGTCAGCATTTTAATTATCGTTTGACGAAACTTGATCTGCATATAATTTAAACACATTGTTCTTTATCCATCTGAAATAATCATACATGTGCACATTTGTATTCGTCATCATTTTTTCAACTTAAATAAGCATGCTTGGTATTTGATATGTTGTGAACTCAAGTACAGACATTGTCGCACGCAGATTCCACTTGAAAAATTGTCAGCATTTTCGTCAACAATATTTTAAATTTTAAGTACACTATCGCGCGAGTGGAATATGCATGCTATGCACTTTTTATGTATTTAATGTTATGGAAGGAAAAAATATATTCACTTGTCGTTTGAACTCCGCAGAGTTTTATTGTGTTGTTTGTGCACACGTTCAAGTGCGTGGGTAAATTTTTATAGCGGTTTGATTGCAACGTGTAGTCAATCAATAAGGAATTGATTGACTCAAGTCACTACCGTGTGTAGTGATTATTTCGGCATGGATCTCCGCAGAGTTTTATTGTGTTATTGTTTTACGTCTGAGGTGCACACGTTCAAGTGCGTGGGTAAAGTTTTGTAGCAGTTTGATTGCAAAGTGTAGTCAATCAATTAGGAATTGATTGACTCAAGTCACTACCGTGCGTAGTAATTATTTCCATAGATCCAGTTGTCTTTGGACTGAGAGAAACAATCATTCACGCAAAACCAATTGGTTAAAGTGCCAATTGGTTTCCATTGCGTCAATCAATTGGTGTTGCACCAATTGGTTAACAGCCACAGCAATTCTGTGACTTTCATCGATTTCATCGAGGGCCGATTCATCGCGTCTGGTCAGTTGGTGTTGCACTATCTGATTTCGTGTCGCGGATTTCTCGAAGGATTCGACATTTTGGTGAGCCCGACGTGATCCTTACTCACGTCACATCCTTCTTTACGACCAAGTGCTTCGACTTGGGAGGCCAGCGTAGATACCAGAGACGACTTCCAACCAGGATTTGGCAGCCGCCAAGTTTATAATTTCAAATGGAGCAGCTCGCCGCAGAGCAACAAAGACAGGCGAGGAGATTCGATCGTTTATCTGAAATTATAAAGAGGATAGCGATACTCGCAAAACAAGGACCTATTTGGAAAAATGGCTTCACGAATTATCCAGTGCTTGGGATCGTTTTGACGCCACTGACAACAAGATCCGCACCCTTGAGAGTGTTCCTATAGAACATCCGTACTTCCGATCGGAATATTGTAAGGAAATCTCAGATCTGGTGCACAACTACCAAAATATATTTAAGGAAAAATTGTCTCAGATGATTGAGAAGGACGCTAAGGTCCAGGCCGCTACAGGGCCAAGGGAATTGCATGAGCCAAACTCAACTGCATCTCTTAAGAACCAGCCTTTGCAGAAGCCAGAACCAGCACAGGTAGCAACCATGATTCGACGACAAGGGGCCATGATCGCCACTATACAGCGCCATTTAAACAGTATATCAGATGAGGAGAACCCCCAATCTGTACACATTACCACCAACAGCATCACTCAATTATGGGATCAGATTGAATATCTGCACTATTCCATCCTGTAGCTCAACGATAAACCACTGTGAATACCATCAGGACTTATTCATCGAAATGGAGACTCTGGTGCGAGAAAACCAATTGAGGACGGCTACGCTGCAGTCTGCACATCATAATTAGGCTTCTTGTGCAACGGTCAGTCCATCTGTAAGACTTCCCAAGGTCACCATCCCAACCTTTGATGGTGACTACCTGAAGTGGGGCCAGTTTTGTGACATGTTCAACCAGATGGCCCACAACCAATCAATACCCGCAATTCAAAAAATGTGGTATCTCAAGACAAATCTATCTGGTGAAGCTGAAAAACTAATACGACATCTGGCTCTAACAGAGCAAAACTATGCCTCAGCGTGGAATCTGATTCAGGAGCGCTACAATAAAATCAGAGTATTGACGTCAGCCATAATCTCCAAGGTCGTGAGCACCCCAGCCATAGTTAGTGAGATCCCATAATCCACAGCTGTGAAGAACCTTCACGACACCATTCACAAGGGTCTTTTAGCGTTGAGCAACCTGGGAGTAGATGTCTCGTCCTGGGATCCACTGCTTCTTCATACCATACTTTATATGAGCAATCCATCAAGAAGCCTAAGGAAAACCAATCCATACGATCCTTCTTGGACTTCTTAGAGTTCCGATTCCAATCTCTTGAGGTAATTGGCCAGAAAGAAAAATCGAGCACTGCAAAAGCACTAACCTCAACAACCCCTAACAAGGGAAGGACATCGTGCATTATTTGCCAGCAAGCAGTACACCAATTATACGCTTGCAAACAGTTCTTCCAGATGTCTGCCGTAACCAGATTGCGGTGTCTGCAAAAACATAGGTTATGTGTAAATTGTTTGCGAGTTGGACACAAGGCAGGTGCCTGCACATTACGAGCTTGCAGTAAGTACAATCAGAAGCACAACACGCTGTTGCACCTGGATCCAGCTCAGGGTAATGGAGCCGAAAAGGATTCCCCCAAGCCAACTCAGCAAGAAAAACAGATCATCAAGCCTTCTTCCCTTGCAGCCTATTCTGACCATGAGCGCCATAGCTACATACTCCTTGGTACAGCAAAAGTACTAGTCAAGGCTTGCAACGGGAGGACCATTGCGTGCAGAACATTGCTAGATTCCGGCTCCCAAGTGAATTTAGTGACAGAGAGACTTATAAGGTGGCTCGGTTTGTCTCCTAAAAAGGCAAGCTTGCTGATCGAGGGAATTGGAGGAACATCGAGAAGCTCCAGGCAACGAATCAATCTAGAGGTCCAATCTCAACTCACGCAGTTTTCAACCAGATTTGAAGTGTTTATCCTGCCTGAAATTGTATCTAAGCAGCCAGCTCAGCACGTGGATATCAGTTCTTGGGAAATTCCTTCAACAGTATCGCTGGCAGACCCCATTTTCAATCAACCAGAGCTTGTGGACATGCTAACGTCTGGAAGAGTCAATGAGGATCATGTGGGTCGTGCTACGTGTGGTGTCTTCACTGCAGAAGAAGAAGTCACTCACGAGCTGATAGAGCGATTTTGGAGTATCGATGAGGTTACTGACAATCAGCCAGCTCTATCAGTAATGGACAAAAGGTGTGAGATCCATTTCGTGGAGAATACCACCAGATTTGAAAACGGTCGATTCTCGGTCCGATTGCCCTTCCAAGATGACCCATAGCCCGCAGGGGGAGTGCCGGTCGACACGAGCACTCTTGGAGCCTAGCATTCTTTGCGGAGTTCCACCCGCACGTACCTGAGGAAATTCCCGAAGGGAGAATGCCGGTCGACAAGAGCACTCTTGGAGGCTAGCATTCTTTGAGGAGCGCAGCCCCCACGGACCCGAGGATATGGGGGGCGCCGTGAAGAACCCTCCTGGGATGACAGGTAACGACTCTGATTGGATCTGGACTACGCTTTGGACAACGAACTAGAATTGACGCTTTGGGCTGGTGGATGTGATGGTTTGGACCTAGTTGTGAAACTCGTGTGTGAACAGCTCCAATTCAACTATCATACCGTCTCCGTCCCGGTAAAACCTTGGCAGGCCTTGGAGTACGTTCGAAGCTCGCACCGTTGGGTTGGTGGTGTAGGTTCGGTTGAGACGGACTCCCGATTAGCGCTGGTCTGGCTCTGAGGACTTGTCCCCATAAGGGCTTGTGCCAAACCTTGCATAGCCTCCCTGCTCTGCAAAGATAACGATGGGACCAAAAAGGCGACTACACACACGAACGGAGATAGCGGCTCCGAGGGGGGACCCAACAAAACTGGAGCAAACAAAATCAAAAGATCAAAAACCTCCAAAAAACGAAACAAAAAATAACGACGACGCAACCAGCGGTTGAAGCCACGATGTCAACAGTACATCGCGAGCGGTACTAACAACGACAAAAACGAATACTAACACAACAACAGGGAAGACGGACGAAAAACGGAGAATAGCAGACAGTCTGGTTCAGACTGAGATTCCGGCGGCATTTGGGCGCAGCAAAAATGTGATGCGAACGCCCAAGCGTCCTATTAAGGAGAAGCAGGAAACTCTGCAGGACGCTTCAGGTGTTCGAGCGGTGGGAGATAACATAAAGAGCACCGAAAATTTGATTGTCACTGCTGCGATCGTTACCGAAGCGACCGATGCAAGGGTCGCAAATCCCGACATTGCAACGAAAAATCAAGAAGCCAACGAGGAGATTACGGCACAAATAGCAAAGAGTGACAAGTCTTGATTGCCCCGCCAACGTCAAAAATGTGGCGGAAGTATTGCACTTGGAAACGGAACGCGATAACCTCTCCCAAGGATGGTTGCAAGGTAAAATTGCGGCCCAGCGATACGAGGAAGAAAGACTACTCCGAAAAGCGGGAGATGTTCTGAAAAGAATACAAGCTGGATGCGACTCCCCAAAAATCAGCAAAGCAGCAAAGGAAGGGCTCCTTGAACTAGAGGAGCTCCTAGATCGCATAGGGCACTATGTGAGGAGCTGGTTAAGGGCCGAAGATGAACAGAAGGCTAAAGAGGCGCTTGGGGTGAAATCAAAAGGCAACATGCAGATAGCTCCATCATTAAAAGTCAATAAAAGAATGTCGTCTAGCCCAATTGAAGGAGATCGGGATAAAAGAAGGAAGGAAGGGGCACTCAATGGGCGTGGAGCACCAGATCGGGGGTTCCATACACTGCTTACAAAAGAAGCGAAGAAAGCCGCCAAGAAACTCCTTCAAAAAAAGCCAGAAAGTAAAGTTCGCACGGACCCCCAATTAGAAGAAGGACCTGATGCAAAACAGGAGAGGCAGAAGCCCTGACGAAGACTTCGGCAGCCGGCACTGCTTGTAAAGCCCCAAGATGGCCGATCCTACGCGGAGGTACTGCGGGACATCAGGGGAAACGTAAGGCCCGAAGACACCAATATTACCATTAAAGTAGTACGACCAACGCTGTCGGGCCACATACTGGTCGAATTCAGAGCAGAGGCCTGCAATAAAGAAGCATTCTGTGACGCAGTAAAGAAAGTCCTCGGCAAAACCGCAACTATAGCCCCGCTAGAGCCGATGACAACGATCGAAATACGAGACATTGACTGCGTGACGGATATGGCCGAGGTAGAAGAGGCCATTAAAAGGGAGTTCCCTATCGTGGGAAGGATCAAAGCGAGACTGACACCAGAAAACAACAGGGGACAGCGCATGGCCATACTTGACTTGACCGAAAAGGACGCCGAACAATTCCTGAACAAGGGCAAAATACGAATAGGGTGGGTTGTCTGTAGGATACGGCGAAGAGCAACGCCTCTTCAATGTTTTAAATGCCTTGGTATGCAAAGAACCCGATAGGAGCTCCTTATGTTACAAATGCGGTCAAATGGGACATAAAAGAAAAGAGTGTACGAAGGAGGTACACTGTATTCTTTGCAAGGATGCTGATTCAAAACCAGATTTTGGACACGTCTTGGGATCAGAAAAATACCGGGTGTTCCAGGAAGCCCTAGCCAAGTCAAAATCAGAGCTTCGGTGACCCGCATCCTGCAGCTAAACCCACACCGCAGTTCAACCGCCCAAAATCTACTTGAGCAGTTTGTAAGGGACATGAAAGCCGACTTCTTGCTGCTGAGTGAGCAACACCATAATAATAGTCCTGCATTATGGTATTCTGATGAAACTGGTACTGCCGCCATCTGGGTTCGGAACAGTGACTATCAAGCGGAGAGTTGTGGACGGATAATATAGTTGCGGTGATGCTCGAATCGGTTGACAAATGGAACCAGGTGGCACACTATGTTCGGGCAGTCCTAAAATATAAAAGGGACGCACAGCAGCTGGGGGCGCTGGGGCTGGGGGATCGCTCTTCTGGCATTTCCTCTTCCCCTCTCCCCTCCCGCTAGAAAAGGGACTCCTCAGCTTGAAGGCACCCCACGGCGTAACAAAACGAGACCTGGCCCGAAGTAATGTGTCAAACCGTTCCAGGCTGGATTCTCAGGTTGACAGGGGAGGTGTTTAGTGGGTAGTCCAAGGGCATCCTCCATAACCGCAGGGGGAATGCCGGTCGACAAGAGCTCTCTTGGAGGCTAGCATTCTTTGGGGAGTTCCGCCTCCACGTACCCGAGGAAACTCCGCAGGGGGAATGCCGGTCGACAAGACTACTCTTGGAGACTAGCATTCTTTGGGGAGTTCCGCCCCCACGTACCCGAGGAAATTCCCGCAGGGAGAAAGCCGGTCGACAAGAACATTCTTGGAGGCTAGCATTCTTTGGGGAGTGCCGCCCCCACGGACCCGAGGATATGGGGGGTGCCGTGAGGTTCCCTCTTATTGTATCTGGATTACGCTTTGGACAACGAACTGGAATTGAAGCTTTGGGCTGGCGGATGTGATGGTTTGGACCTAGTTGCTTTGCACAGTAGCGCCGAGGTGAAACTCGTGTGTGAGCGGCTCCAATTCAACTATCATACCGTCTCCGTCCCGGTAAAACCTTGGCAGGCCTCGGAGTACGTTCGAAGCTCGCACCGTTGGGTTGGTGGTGTAGGTTCCGTTGAGACGGACTCCCGATTAGCGCTGGTCTGGCTCTGAGCACTTGTCCCCGTAAGGGCTTGTGCCAACCCTCGCATGGCCTCCCTGCTCTGCAAAGATAACCATGGGACCAAAAAGGCGACTACACACACGAACGGAGATAGCGGCTCCGAGGGGGGACTCAATAAAATGGAGCAAACAAATGAAACCACAAGCAAACAGGACGCTAGCACGGAGAACCCTTTCAGGAAAAAACCGCTGTTGGCAAGAACACCGATTAAACAAGTCACCGATTGCGGGGGGAGGCAGCAAACCCCAGAAACACTGTCAAAGTCAACATCACAGGTTAAATCATCGGAGACAGACCACAGACGGACTAACGAACGAAAGAAGGCAGAGTGCGTTGTGCAACCTGGCATCATTGCGGCCTTTGGGCGCAGTAGAAGGACTATGCGCACCCCGGAGCGCCTAGTGCAAGACGTACACAATCCGGATCAAGCTGCGACACCAACGGAGGCCAGTGTAAGACTGGGGGAGGGAGAAGTTTTGCCGTTGGCCGACGCCACTTCAAACGCGACCCAAGTGATAGAAGCAAAAGGGCTAGGAAACGGGGGCCTCTCCCAAGAGGTGGCGCCAAATAACACAATCGCCCTTGACCGCGCCGAAGAGGAGCGGCTTACTCGGAAAGCGGGGAATATCGTCAAACAACTGAGGGCTGCCTGCGAAGTGCAGAAAAACATAGGCAAGAGTGTCAAGAATGGCATTCTTGAACTGGAGGAGCTTTTTGGCCGCATAACGCACTACAGGCGGAGGTGGCTTGCAACCGAAAAGCACCAAAAAGACACGCTCTCCCTCGAGGCATCAGTGGGTCCTAGCAGCAGCAAAAGAATGGCCGGTAGCCCAATTGAAGGCGACTGTGAGAAAAGGAGGAAGGACGAGACGATAAACGAAGTTGACACTCCAGGCGAGGAGTTTCATGTGGTGCGAAACAAGGCAGCGAAAAAAGCGGCCAAAAAGCTACTCCTAGAAAAAACAGACAAAGAGCTCAACCACGAAAAGAACAAAGAACCCCCCGATATACCGCAGAAAACAAAAAGCAAACCGCGGCGCAAACCCTTGCGAGAGGCACTGCTTATTAAACCCACTAAGGGCCGAACCTACGCAGATGTCCTCCGTGAAATTAAAGGAGCGGTCAAGCCAGACGACACCAAAACTGCCATCAAAGCAGTTCGACCAACCCGGACCGGTGGCTTGCTGGTGGAATTCGGGCCAGAGGCCACAAACAAAGATGCATTCCGTGACGCGGTTCAAAAGGTTCTTGGAGATGCGGCAACGGATGCCTCGCTCGAACCAATGGCCACCCTGGAAATCAGGGACCTTGACTGCGTCACGGACAAAGCTGAAGTAGAGGATGCCATTAGGAGGGAGTTCCCCAGCTTAAGTGAAGTCAAGGCAAGATTGACACGTGAAAACACAAGGGGGCAACGCATGGCTATTGTCGAACTAGCTAATATAAATCCTGGCGAAGGGCAAAATTAAGATAGGTTTGGTGATCTGCAGGATACGGAGAAGAGCGATCCCTATCTGCTGTTTCAGATGCCTCGAATACGGACACACCGCGTGTGGCTGTAGGGGACCCGACAGGAGATCTCTGTGCTACAAATGTGGTGAAACGGGGCACAAAAGGAAGGAATGCACGAACGAGGCAAAATGCATTCTTTGCAAGGATGCTAAGCTAGCACCCGGCGACCTCAAACACGAGCCGGGGACAGGGAGATGCCGGGTTTTCAAGGAGGCCCTAACTAAAGCCAAATCGATACTCAAATGATCCGTATCCTGCAGGTCAATTTGCACCGAAGCACAAACGCCCAGGACCTACTTGAGCAGTTTGCGAGGGATAAGAAAGCTGACCTCCTGTTGCTGAGCGAGCAACATCATAACAAGGACTCGCAAGCGTGGTACCCTGACAAAACTGGTACCTCGGCCATCTGGGTTCGAGACAGCGCCCGCCTTCAGGTGCAGGGCCATGGACGCGGGGATGGTTTTGTGTGGGTGCGGTGTTCAGGGATAACATATTTCAGTGTTTATATGACGCCTAACGAGGCAATGCGATCCTTTCGAACAAAACTCGATGCCCTGGAAGACGCTGTCTCGAACACAGAGGGCCACATGCTGGTCGGGGGAGACTTCAACGCTAGAGCCATCGAATGGGGTATGCCACAATCCGACCCAAGGGGAAAGCAAATCTTGGACATGGCGGCTAGAACAGCGCTTTTTGTCCTAAATACTGGTAACACCCCTACTTTCCGCCGCTGGGGTTGCGTAGGAACCATACCCGATGTGACACTCGCTTCGGAGTCCCTGGTACCTAGAGTACACAACTGGCGAGTACTAGAGGACTACTCGGCTAGTGATCACCAGTATATAGCTGTTGAGATTCACGACGGTGCCACTCTGCGTGCATATGCCCAAACTTCAATCCTTGGATGGAGGACTGGGAGGATGGACGTCGAGAAGTTCACTGACGCGCTTACGGCAGGCGCACCGTTGCTGGGAGCTCCGCCAGGGAGTGGAGGGCCTACAGCCAAGGACTTGGTGAACTCAACTATGAGTACCATCATAGCTGCTTGCGAGTCTTCCATGCCCCGCCGGAGACCCCGACATGGTAAGCCACCAGTATACTGGTGGTCAAACGAGATCGCCGAACAAAGAAGCGAGTGTCACAAACTTCGGCGAGAGGCCCAGCGGGCGCGAACACGGGAGGAGGCAGACACTAGGCCAGCAGCATACAGGTCCGGCAGGAAATATCTTCGCAGGCTTATTAACAAGAGCAAGGCCCGATGCTGGCAAGACCTCGTGGACGATGTAAATAGGGATCCGTGGGGCCTTGGCTACAAGCTGGTCATGGGGAAACTTGGTGCCCTACGGAAGCCTTGTATACATGACGCGGAAAAGATGGACGCGATAGTGCGGGGACTCTTCCCCGCCCATCCCGTCCGTGTTGACGCTGTCCATGGTGAAACAACAGTCGAGTGCCCACTCTTCACACAGCTGGAACTGGAGGAGGCAGTCCTCTCCCTGAAAGCGAGGAAGGCTCCAGGTCCAGATGGTGTTCCAGCTGAGGTTTTGCAGCTCGTCTATCACCATTGTCCTGACTTGCTGCTCAGCACATTCAACGCTTGCCTACGGGACGGGGTTTTCCCGGTACGATGGAAGGTGGCGAGGCTCGTGCTGGTCAGCAAGGGGAAGGGAAATCCCGAATCGCCGTCTGCATACCGCCCGTTATGCATGCTAGACACGGCTGGGAAAGTGCTAGATAAACTCATCAAGGGAAGACTCACTGACGCGATTCGCGCTGCTGGGGACCTATCTCCTCGGCAGTACGGCTTTAGAGCAGGACGTTCTACCATCGATGCGATTGCAGAGGTGGTGAACGCTGTCCAAAAGGCAGAGGCATATAGTCGCACCAAGCGACGGATTGTCCTGTTGGTGACACTCGACGTCAGGAATGCCTTCAACTCCGCTAGATGGGTGGATATTCTGGATACGCTGGAAAACTTTCAAGTTCCAGAATGTCTAATGCGGCTTTTGAGGAACTACCTAAAGGACCGAAGCCTGCTCTACGACACGACACAGGGCCAGCGAAGGATGGAAATTACATCGGGTGTTGCCGAGGGATCTATCCTTGGTCCGGACCTGTGGAACGTGTCTTACGACGGGCTACTGAGACTTGAGATGCCAGATGAGTCGCGCTTGGTCGGCTATGCGGATGATGTTGCGGCTCTGGTCACCAAACGCACCGTTGAACAAGCGCAACTTAGGCTAGGTATGCTAATGCGCCGAGTGAGGGACTGGATGACTGCTCGCGGGCCCAGTTTAGCACTGGAGAAAACCGAAGTGGTCATCTTGACAAAAAAGAGAATCCCTAGAGTAAGGATGATCAGTATTGGAGATATACAGATCGAATCGAAGCCAGCGGTGAAGTACCTGGGGCTACTGATCGACTCGAAGATGAGTTTCTCTGAGCAAATCAGTGCAACGGCTGAGAAGGCTGCTTCGGGAATATCGGCCCTGAGTCGACTTATGGCCAACGTAGGGGGACCCAGCCCATCAAGAAGACGCCTCTTGATGAGTGCTGTAGGGTCAGTGCTACTGTACGGAGCAGAGGTATGGGGCGACGCTCTCAGCAAGGAGGTATACCGAAAACGATTGGCACAGGTACAGAGAAGAGGAGCACTGAGAATTGCATCTTCGTATCCAACAGTCTCCGACTCGGCGGTGAGAGTGATTGCAGGTGTGATACCTGTCGCCCTCCTTGCTAGAGAGCGCCGCGCTATTTACCTGCACCGAAACGAAGATGCGAGGGAGATCGTTGTCCGCAAGGAGAGACAACGCTCGCTCAACGATTGGCAGCAGTCTTGGGTCAGTTGCACGAAGGGAAGGTGGACTGCGCGCCTCATCCCGGATGTGAGACCGTGGCTAAATCGAAGGCATGGTGAGACTGACTTCTATCTGACCCAGCTTTTGAGCGGGCACGGGTTTTTTCAGTCTTACCTGCACAAGATCGGCAAGTCACGGTCTCCCGATTGTCGGTTTTGCCCAGGAGAGGAGGACAACGCCTGTCACACATTTTTTGCGTGTACCAAATGAGCCAGGCTGCGAAGGGAACTCTACAGGGAGACGGGAGAGCTCACCCCGGATAATATAGTTGCGGTGATGCTCGAATCGGTTGACAAATGGAACCAGGTGGCACATTATGCTCGGGCAGTCCTAAAATATAAAAGGGACTCACAGCAGCCGGAGGCACTGGGGCTGGGGGATCGCTCTTCTGGCAATTCCTCTTCCCCCCTCCCCTCCCGCTAGGAAAGGGACTCCCCAGCTTGAAGGCGCCCCACGGCGTAACAAAACGAGACCTGGCCCGAAGTAATGTGTCAAACGGTTCCAGGCTAGGTTCTCAGATTGACAGGGGAGGTGTTTAGTGGGTAGTCCAAGGGTATCCTCCATGGGAGTCCCACACTGTCAGACTCGGCGGGCATAAATGCCTTCACCTCCCTACCACAAAAAAAAAGGGCATCCTCCATGGGAGTCCCACACTGCCACACCCGGCGGGCGTAAATGCCTTCATCTCCCTACCACAAAAAAAAAAACATTGGGAGAGTCTCGAAGAACAGCATTCAATTGGCTGTATTCTCGAAAAACGTTTGGCTAAGGACTCAGCCTTAAAAGAACAATATAATGAATTCATGAAGGAATACGAGTCTCTGGATCACATGACTAGAATCAATTCCAAGGATGTACCAGAGAGACACTATGTGATACCACACCATTGTTTACTAAAGCCGGAAAGTACATCCACAAAACTGCGAGTGGTATTTGATGCTTCATCAAAAACAAGTCTGGGTCATCACTCAATGATATCTTGCACACGGGTCCAACAATTCAGCTGGAGTTATTCACCATTTTGCTACGCTTCCGGATACCAACTTATGTTTTCACTGCCGACATTAAAAAGATGTATGGGCAGATATTCATGCATCCGGAGGATAGACAATACCAAATCATATTATGGTGCGACAATCGATCAGAACCAATGCGCTGCTACCAACTCAACACCGTCACATACGAACAAGGGCAGCACCATATTTGGCAACCAAATGCCTTCAAAAGCTTGCAGAAGACAACCGCCAGAGGGACCCGTTGGGATCAGTTGCGCGTAATGGTCACTTTTATGTGGATGATGGGTTGGTGGGCTCTAATTCGTTGGTGGAAGCCCTTGAAATTCAAAGACAGTTAACTGAATTACTGAGCTTGGCCGGTTTCAGCCTTCGCAAATGGTGTGCCAATCACAAGCGGCTCCTGGATTGCATTTTACCGGAACATCAAGAGGTCAGCTTGGATTTGGAGGAGATGCAAGCCAATTCCATAAAAACATTGGGCATGATCTGGCGTCCAGGCGATGACCAAGTCCTGATAAGGGTAAACCGGCAGACTTTCGACAGGATAACCAAACGCACCGTCGTGTCAGAGTTGGCCAGCATTTTTGACCCATTAGGAATACTGGCTCCAGTTGTGGTGACTGCCAAAATGTTCATCGAGAAGCTGTGGTAACTAAACATTTCCTGGGATGATCCATTGTCCCCAGTTCACAAAAAAACTTGGAGATCATTTCGCAATGATCTCAACAGCTTGCAGGACATACAAGTTCCACGACATGTTTTAAACAGCAGACCTCGAAATCGGTGCAAGTTCATGTTTTTGCCGATGCCTCCGAGAAAGCTTATGGAGCAGCAATTTACATGCGATCCATTCTCCAGGATGGAAAATTGATCGTCAAGCTCTTGTGCGCCAAACCTAGAGTTGCCCCTCTCAAAACTCAGACTCTACCTCGTTTGGAGTTGTGCACAGCGTTATTGGGTGTTCAGTTGGCCTCTAGAGTTAAAAAGGATTTAAAGTTTGACAGTCACCCAACATTTTTCTGGACTGACTCAGAGATCGTCCTCGCTTGGATCAGCTCATCCTCGTCAACCTTCCAAACATTTATTGCAAACAGAGTGTTGAGAATTCAGGAGGGTTTACTCATTTCCCAGTGGCGTTATGTTCGATCTGCAGACAATCCTGCTGACATATTATTACGTGGTCTACCGGCTCAATCATTTGCGTCGTCAAACCTTTGGTTTTATGGGCCTTGGTTTCTGCATGGGAGGGAGAGTTTGTGGCCAACACCCTGCAAGGGGAACATTGACCAGATATCCTGCGGACACTCTTCAGAGCTAAAGAAAAAACAACCAGAGGCAACGGTTGCTACCACGTGTGGATCAAATGATGCAGTGACCTTGGAACAGATAATTGCATACATGCTCCGATTCACTCGACACTCAGCAGAGCCGAAAGCTGCTAGGCCGACGCACATTTCTTTGACACCAGGGGAATTGGAGAACGTATTAGTTGTAATTGTACGGACAATCCACCAAAGTGACTTCAAGTATGACCTGACCCACTTAGAAAGGCATAAGACAGTAGGAAAAGGAAGCATGTTGGTTGGTCTATCACCATTTGTAGACAAGGATGGAATCATCAGGGTTCGTGGCCACCTGGAAGCCTCATCACTATCATACGATGCTAGGCACTCCATGTTAATCCCATATAATGACCCAATAGTCAAACTGCTGATGCAAGGCATTCATGACCGAAACCTTCATTGTGGTCCACAGGCATTGCTCGCTCACACCAGACAAAGGTTTTGGCCAATCGAAGGAAAAAAAATGGCCAGAGCAATCGTACACCATTGCGTGACCTACTGTAAGGCAAGGCCAATGATGATCAACCAAATATTGGGCAAACTCCCTGACACCAGAGTTCAGCCAGCGCGACCGTTTATAAATACTGGGGTGGATCTTTGTGGTCCATTTTAGGTCCATTTCAAAACACGAGGCAAAAGGCCACATGAGGTATACTTGGTGGTTTTCTGCTGTTTTGCCACAAAGTCTGTTCACCTGGAGTTGTCACCGATTTATCAACGGATGCATTCATCGGATCACTGCGCCGTTTTCTGGGACGAAGAGGACACTGTGAGAAACTCTACTGTAGCAACGCAACAAATGTCGGCGCAAAGAACAAATTAGCTGAGCTCGAGCCATCCACATACTCGCCAGTCGCACAAGAGAGCATCATCAAGGCGTGCAGCACAAGAGGAATCCAGTTTAAATTCATTCCTTCAAGAGCACCTCATTTTGGAGGTTTGTGGGAAGCTGCAGTTAAATCCGCAAAACATCTGCTTCTGCCTAGCCTTCCAACTGCTTCCCTCACCAATGAGGAACTAGAAACAGTCATAATTGGTGTCGAGAAATCCAGACCAACCTTCCCAATGTCATCTGACCCAAATGACTTAACAGCCCTAACACCAGGCCACTTCCTAATTGGTGAACCATTAACGCACAGATTGATGTTAATGCCCGGCCCAATACATCAGGGCTGCTTCGTTGATGGGAGTTGGTGAAGAACTTAAAACTGGAGTTTTGGAAACGATGGTCCACAGAATATTTAAATCAATTGCAACAAAAACAAAAATGGACTGATCGTCCAAAAGCTGGACCGACAAAGCCATACTTTATATGAGCAATCCATCAAGAAGCCTAAGGAAAACCAATCCATATGATCCTTTTTGGACTTCTTAGAGTTCCGATTCCAATCGCTTGAGGTAATTGGCCAGAAAGAAAAATCAAGCACTGCAAAAGCACTAACCTCAACAACACCTAACAAGGGAAGGACATCGTGCATTATTTGCCAGCAAGCAGTACACTCATTATACGCTTGCAAACAGTTCTTGCAGATGTCTGCCGCAACCAGATGTGTAAATGGTTTGTGAGTTGGGCACAAGGCAGGTGCCTGCACATTACGAGCTTGCAGTAAGTACAACCAGAAGCACAACACGCTGTTGCACCTGGACCCAGCTCAGGGTAATGGAGCCAAAAGGATTCCCCCAAGCCAACTCAGCAAGAAAAACAGATCATCAAGCCTTCTTCCCTTGCAGCCTATTCTGACCATGAGCGCCATAGCTACATACTCCTTGGTACAGCAAAAGTACTAGTCAAGGCTTGCAACGTGTAGTGAAATTAGGATGTTCAAAAAGTCCGTAAAGGACTGCAGCGATGTTCTGCTGCCTCGGCAGAAGAAGGTGTCGGTATCTGCCGAGAATGCCCTCGTCTGGAGACGCGTGAATGCGCTGGCAGGCTAGCATTGCGGTGTCGTGGGGCGGGTTCATTTCCCCAGCACGAGGACTCACTACAAAAAATTTCGCACTCACGAATTTGACTGCTGGAGATCCAGGGGCAACCGAAGTCGCAAAGAGTGTAGATAACTACATCGAGGGAGATAGTACTTGTTTCAAGAACAAGAGGAACCTGAGAAGAAAGGCGGACTTGGGGGTAACCTCGTCATTACCCGACAAAGTTCATGGCCCACAAATGAAAGAGGGGCAAACGGGTGATGGTGGAGCCCCTTCGCACCCACCCAACCGGAATAAATCCATATATATCTTGTTGCAGTGGCCAGGTATTCCTCTTCTGAGTGGAAAACTCATACAACTTGAATTGCATGGACTTTCCCATCAGAAGGGGAGTACCCCGGTGACCAATTTATGCCATAGAATTATACAATTTGATTGCATAACTCTATGCCATAAAGAGGCACTCTGCTTGGGCCACTCAACCCGCGACGACACCTGAAACGAGAAGGATTAATTTGTACCCGGCGGCTGACTCATGGCTTTAGGGGTGGCCTGCCACCGTACCGAGTCCTATACCCGGTCAGAATTTGGGAAAGGAAAGACCGATGGTTTCACCTTTAAAGAGGCATCTCCATTTCTTCACAAAAACCATGCACATACAATAAATTTCAAAACAAGTACCCACTAAATTCGGTGTGTCCTCCATGAAGTGTTTGTTTCCTGGTTAAGTTGAATACAACACCTTCCCTCAATTTGGTATTATTCTATTTACTTTGAGTCGAATATATTTTCACTTTTACCATTAATGCTTTTAATATATATTTTAAGTTATATAAAATCGGTATTAAAAATCATTTAATTTTAATGCTAAGGCTCTGTGTAAAAATCAATTTAAAGTTTGTGTTAATTATTAAATTATTTTACTAAATAGTTTCAAGACTTTTTAGCACTATTACAATTGTGTTTATATTGATTTTTTTTCTCTGAATTTGTTTATAACTCTTTTAATTAACTAGCTGAAATGGGATCAGCGACGGATTCTTATGTTTACAGAACAACGAACATTTTCCATAAATGCTGCGCATTCACTTTCCTATTATAGTACTTTGTTTATCATAAAAACTTATGATAAACAAAGTAATGCCAGTCTCAGGCGTAATGTACGAGTATATACTCGGTAATTTTCAACGTTATTAGTGAATTTTTTTTTTGTATTTTTATCAGGCTTCGTTTTTGCAATATTTTAAAAATGGAAAAGGAACATGCAAACGAAATATATGTATATATGATGCAATAAGAGGGTACTCACCCGCATGGTCTTCCGAGCGCTCGCCGACGATGCAGATGGTCCTGTAATTTCGATTCTGTAATAATGTAACCGAGCAGCAAAGTGTGATATAAATTCCACTGTATTGTTGATTTAGGAACAGCCAGAATAAAAAGATTAATGGTTTATAACCACCAGGCCGGAAGAATCCAGCATATTTACAATGTAATATTAACTGTTTATGACTTGCACATATGCGCATTTAAATCTCGTAGTCGTAATCAAGGTTGAAAATTCCAATCTTAGTGGATGTAATTTGAGGACTTTTATCCGTTCACATTGAGCACTATGGGCAAAAATTACTTATGTGATTCGAGTGTCATTAATTTACTGTAACTTTACAACTTGCACTAAACTTTCAGTAATATACGAATTTTCTTCTCGAAACGAGAGGTTCGTTCGTTGGTTGTGATAGGCTTTCAAGTGATCTATATCTTAGCGGTATTTTTTTTAACCCTCCTCGAACATATCTACTAATGGCCCGTGAAGATGCTGACCAGTGGATCGAAAACGAAATCTTCAACCGAGATTATGGAAAAAGTCAAATTCAGATTGAATGCAAATCAAGCCGCTTTCATATGCTAACTGTCTACTTAGATCCGTTCGTTTTTGTGTGAATACAAACTGATTTCCACTATCCGCGATTTATCGACAGACAATTATTGCCTGCACATTTGAGTACACAATTGAAAGCACTTGAGACCGCGAAAATGATGATCACGTTAATTCGTTGTCGGCGCGTTTCCTCCGACGTGCGCAACGTGTGGCGATTAAAACAGACTCCTCCGTCCGCCCAAGCAAAACTCCTACTTGACGTGGGTTCCTGTTTGGGTGTTGCAGAGATGTCAGCGTTAATGTAATTTAATTATAAAAATTAATACCTGAACTTTAGTCCACACAGCAATCATTCCCACCTGTGGGTTTCCCGCCAGTCTCCTTCCTCCAAATGACAACTGCCATGTCCGAGGTATTTCGTCGTACCAGATCAATCTCAAACCGGTTCGATTGCAAATTGTGCTAGATCAATCGGAAATTGTTCCGATTCAATCTGCACTCGTACCGGTTCGATCGTTTCGATTGATCTGGGACATTTTGGGGTTTTCTTTAACCCTTTAACAGCTCGGTTATTACAGGGCAGCTAATTTTCTTGCAATCCCAAGTGATACGGATTGCGAAAAAGGAGCTGAAGGATCTTTCAGTGTACCATGGGTTGTCTTCGGCGTCGGGACAAGAAGTGACGAACAATAAAAGAAAAACACCATTGATAGACGGACGGACTGACTTATGTTTATGTTTAGCCGGAAGTATACAACCCTTGCGCGTTTTTGAAAATATATGCGGACGGACAAAACAGACGTGACTAATTATCTATCGGCGCAGGTCTTTCGCGTGGTATATCCCCACTTATTTTCCCGATGGGTCCGTTATTAGGTAACGGTTAAGTCCCATTACCTTCTTTATGCGGCTTTTCAAGAATCGCCTGTCTAGCTTGGCGCTGTAATGCCCCGCGGCGTCACTTTGCCGGAAATTTCGCCGGAAAACTTCGTCTCCTTCTTTGAAATTAGCAGATCATGACCTGAGATTGTACTGCGCCTCATTTGCACTTCCTGCGGCTTCTTCCGTCCGATTTGTTGGCGGAGGTCTCCTAGACGTTTGTGGGGCTCCAACGCAACGACGGGGTCTCCCAAACACTTTAGTTGCCGTAACAGCCGGTATGATTTACCGTGGCAAATCATGTGCTGTCCAAAGGCGGCAAAGTAAGGGGTGACACCGGTGACGGAATGATACGAGGATCGCAGGGCGCATGTGATGGCAGACAATCGCCGGTCCCAATCTTTTTGAGATGGGTGGACGTAGTAACGGATCGCGGCCAATAGGGTGCGGTTCAACCGTTCGGAGGCGTTAGACTGAGGAGAGTATATGGGCGTCAGTTGGTGTTCAACGCCATACTGCTCAAGTAGGCCCTTAAACTGCCGAGAACGGAACTGTACTCCGTTGTCTGAGTACACACTCTCTGGAACCTCGAACACATGGAATACCCGGTTCTCTAAGAATTTCACGATAGATGGAGTTGTGAATTTACGGATAGGTTCCACCAGTGGGAATTTTGAAAGCTGGTCTAGAACGACTATAGCTCCGATGTGTCTCATGGAAGACCGAGGATATGGACCGAGTAGATCGATGTAAGGCGTTGGAATACGCGTTCTGGGACGTTGAGTTGACCCATAGGAGGTCGAAGAGGCTGGTTGGGTGCTTTGGTGCCTTTACAGGTCTCACAGGCGCTCACGTAGTCTTTGACCTGTGATGCCATTTTAGGCCAAAAGAAGTATTTCTTGAGTCACCGTAACGTCCGACTGTAACCTCCGTGGGCACTTGAAGGATGGTCATGTGCGCGGAGGATCAGATGTTGTGTCATTTCCTCCGGTACCCAGAGTTTCCAGGACTCTTCTTCCTGCCATGGGTCACCAGTGGCGTATTCATTTCGTCTATACACGTAGCCGTCTATTACCTTCAAATCAATCAGCTGCGATGGTCGCGATGGTTTGCCTCAACTCTTTGTAGCTGTCTGATTCGAAATGTGGGCTGTCCAAATCTATTTCGATGGGGTCCTCGTCATTTATTGTCAATTCGGCTCCCTTTGGGAAAAACATTCGTGAGAGAGTGTCGGGTACGATGTTCTGGGTCCCTTACCGATGTTTGATGGAAAACTTGAACCCTTGCAATTTAAGAGCCCATCTGGCTAGGCGTCCATGTAAATCTGCCTGGTTCATCAACCATTGTAGTGACGCGTGGTCCGTGATGATCTCGAATTGGTGGCCCTTGATGTAAGCCCGGAATTTCTTCACAGCCATTACCGCTGCCAAACATTCCTGCTCGGACACAGTATAGTCTCTTTAGGCCAAATTCAGCTCATTAGACATGAAAGGGATGGGAGCTTCCTCTCCCTCATCGGCCAATTGCACCAGCACGGCTCCTACTCCATGTTGACTTGCGTCACAATGAATGGAGAAGGGCTTCGTGAAGTCGGGGCTGTGCAAGACAGGAGCTGATGTGAGGGCTTGTTTTAGCTCTTCAAATGCCTTTCGGCTGAGTTCAGTTCAGGAAATTCCCTTTCCGCAGCATGTCTGACAGGGGCACTGAAACTAATTCTGAACAAACCTTCGGTACCGACCGCACACACCAAGGAAACGTCGTAGCTGCTAAACTGTTTTTGGTAAGGGGAACTCATCAATCGCACGAGTTTTGTCTGGATCCGTTTTGATAGTGCCATGTCCTATGACATGTCCTAGGTATCGGACTCCTTTCATGACAAACTTACTTTTCTGTACGTTGATGGTAAGTCCCGCCTTACTTATGTGCAGGGCTACTTCTTGTAAGAGTAGGAGGTGTTGATCGAACGTTTCCGTTATGAGTAACAAATCATCCAGGTACACGAACGCTTGGTGTTTCAGGTGGGGTGGGATGACCTTGTCCATCAGCCGTGTCATTGTTTGCGGCACGTTACACAGGCCAAAGGGCATTGTGACGAACTGATATAATGGTCGTCCAGGCGCTATGAAGGCGGTCTTATCCCTCGGCCCCTCATCGAGTGGAATTTGCCAGAAGGCGTCTTTTAGGTCGAGACTGGTGATATAATTGGCTTTCGGCAGTCTCCCTAGTATTCCATTGATGAGTGGAAGAGGGTACGCGTCCTTGATGGTAACCGCGTTTACCTTACGGGCATCAAGACAGAGGCGGACTTTACCTGGCTTCACCACCAAGGTTACCGGTGATGACCAGGCACTTTGGGACTCCTCTATGACCCCCAACTCGAGCATCCTATCCAGCTCCGCATACACCAATTTCTCCATGGCCGGCGAGATGGCATAGTGTCTCTGCTTAATTGGTTTACTATCGCCAACGTCGATGGCGTGTGAGACTAGGGTGGTGCAGCCAAGACCTTGGGTAGCGTAAGATGGAAAAGCAGCGATGGATGCTTCCAGGCGTTGCCGTTGGTTAGGCGTCAGGTCATGCCTATCGGGAATAGAAGTGATTTCGTTGACATTTCTGGTTTTTAAAGACAAATCTGTGAATAAATCGGAGGCCAGTCCAAAGCGAAGGACGAAATCGACGCCAAGGTACACATTCTGCTTCAAAGACGGGATAGTGTAGAAAGTAATATCCTTCGTCTGACCCCTGAACGTCACGGGTGTGGTTAGTTTACCTCGTATAGGGTGTTTGGTGCCATCAGCTGTACTGATTTCAGTGCGCCAGGATTTAATCAAGTTCGGATAGTCTTGGAGCACCTTCGAGCCAAAGCTCGAGGCAAGACAACTGATACTGGCACCCGTGTCGATCAATGCAAACACGGTTTCGCCCAACACTTTAATTGGATGATAAGGTCTGATCTCATCCTCAGCAACCTCCGAGATGTTACAAGAGTGTAAGGTTTGACGGCAGGTGCGCACTCTCTTGCGGAAATTCCGCCAACGACGGGTTGACCATTTTGTCGTGCGCGGGCGGGAAGTGACTACTTCGGAAGCAAATATTCGCTCTCGAGCCCCCCGATATTCCTGCAGTCGAACATGATAAGGTTTCAGAGTGCGTATTTGAGGCTGCCGGGGTTCTTCTGGCAGTGACTGCGGTGGTCGCTTCATTATTGTCGTTGGCGAGGTCTCCGGAAGAGAGTGGACATCCGCAGTCATAGTGGTCATGGCTGGTGGGTTAACGTCAGGTTTGTTGGGGTGAGCAGCTGGCTGAGGAGCTACTGCGGGGGCTTCGAGTACCGCTGAGGTGGTCGGGTACTCCTTCGGCCGTTTTTTTGCGCGGCACATTCAGGGCAGTTCGGGAAGTATGTGTCCGGCTTGCCGCAACCGTAGCAGAAAACCTTACGCTCTGCTCGGCATGAAATGAACCGGTGTCCGGTTTGATTGCAATTGCAGCAGGTCGTAAGACTTCCCACTGCTGCTACAGCAAGCTGGTCCCGGTCCAAATCTTCCTCCAGATCCATGGTGGTATAATCTGGGGCCAATTCCGCGATTCCTTGTCGAGGACCCGTCCTAGCTAGTAAGTAGGGCCGGTCTCGGAGGTCTTCCTCAAACCCTTCCAGGCGACGCACAGTTCTCAGCAGTGCCTCCATACTCTGTGAATCGGAGCTCACGATATGGCGACGAAGCTCCGGCCTTAGATTGCGCTTTAGCAACCGCAGCAATTGGGTAGAAGACATCGGCTCTGACAACTGGTCATTCAGCCGAAGGATATCGGCTCGATATTGATGGAAAGACCGGACGCTGCCGTCTAGCATGAATCTTGTCCAGTACTAATTCGTCCATGTCTACCGTAGGGTATTCCATGCGGAGTACCTCCTTCAACCGTGACCAGCGTATTGATGGTGGGGCCGAATGTATTCGCCAATATGACTCAAGGGCTGCTCCCCTAAGCAGCATTGGCAAGTATCCTGCGAGCGCCATGTGATCTCCAGCTAGCATTTGCTCAATCAGCGACTCCACCCGACTAATGAAAACTTCCACAGTTATAGTGTTGGGTTCCCCGCTGAAATGCAGATTCCAGCCCTGGATGATGCTGGGGATCTGCGTCGGCTTCAGCCGATACGTAGCATGTGGATGGATGCGTTGGTCCGGCGGAATCACTGGAGCCTGAGTTGGTGGCGGTGCTTGGCTCAGTCGGGGCCGGTACACTGGAGCCAACGGATTCATTACCGCACCGGGCCGGATTCGTTCGTGATCGCGCCGCGAGTGTATCGGGGAATCCCACGGATTTGGGTCCGAATCCCACATCGGAGGCGTTCTTGGCCGAGGTGGTACTGGATTCTCCTTCTGGCTTTCCAGCGAGGCTACCCGGGTGGTCAGGTCTTGCATGAGCGCCATTAAATCCTGTAGGACTGTCGCCTCCACAGCCACAGTGGGTCTCGGCTCTTCCGCAGACGGCACTGCTTCGGCTCGGCTCATTAAGTCAGGCTCATCAGCCGCTGTTGGAACCGGCTCCCGCCGGTCCTTTGGTTTGGGCACCGCCCCTTGAGCAGCTGGAAGCTCTAGGTGGCTGAAAGGTTGATCCGCTGAGGTGGCTAGTTGTCGGCATAAAGGGCAAGTACGGCTAACTAATAAAAGCTGGGTCACACAGGCTTCATGAAATTCATGTCCGCACGCCAACGTTTGTACGGACGTTCCATCATTTCGCGCCTGCTGGCAGATGACGCATAATGCCGTGGGCCCCGCTTCCGAACGCAACCTGCGCTTGTCTGGCGTGCGTTTGGTCGACATCGTAAATGAAATTTAATTTTCTAAATAAATACCTAAATTGATGAAAGAGTTGAATAAAGGCTACAATGACACTATGAAAGAAATAATTAAGTATTAATACGACAAAACCCCAAAAAGTGGCCGTCAGTGGCGAACTATAATCATTCCTCACAAAAAACATGTATGCTGAAATTCAAAAAAAGTACTCGGTCTTTCCATTCCGTTCCTCTTTCCCAAGCAAGGACACCAATGGCACATCCCTTCTGTAATGTCTCAGGGACTACTTTCTTGCGGCACCATGAGACTCAGAGTTCAGAAGTGTTCCCTCATCCGCAAGTTTTCTCAAGTTACAACTTGTCAGCCCAGGGTTGAATTCTGTCTTGTCATGGATAGTCATGGATTAGCTAATCAGCCAATCACATGAAATCAAAATCCATGTAATTTAAGACACCTAGGCACCGCTGGTTTGGGGAGTGGATCAGAATGCTCCGCAAAATAGCTGTTGGGATAATAACTTCCGAACACAAATAGGGACTCTAATATCATTTGGCCTTACTAGTTATACAATGGTGGTAAACCACCAAAGTATAAATCAAAAGCAGGACCAAACGATATTGATGTCCAAAGACAACACACGTCCGGAAGTTACTAGTTGCTGGGGCACGATCAGTGCAAAAACCCTCGGGAGTTACCTACCCGCCAATAATACTAACACCTTGTGGGGACACCTAGAGACGATGGACTGTCTCGTGCTCACGACTGATGATACAGCCGGGCATTTTGGGCCCCACGTTGGGCGCCATTTGTAGTGAAATTAGGATGTTCAAAAAGTCCGTAAAGGACTGCAGCGATGTTCTGCTGCCTCGGCAGAAGAAGGTGTCGGTATCTGCCGAGAATGCCCTCGTCTGGAGACGCGTGAATGCGCTGGCAGGCTAGCATTGCGGTGTCGTGGGGCGGGTTCATTTCCCCAGCACGAGGACCCACTACAAAAAATTTCGAACTCACGGATTTGACTGCTGGAGATCCAGGGGCAACCGAAGTCGCAAAGAGTGTAGATAACTACATCGAGGGAGATAGTACTTGTTTCAAGAACAAGAGGAACCTGAGAAGAAAGGCGGACTTGGGGGTAACCTCGTCATTACCCGACAAAGTTCATGGCCCACAAATGAAAGAGGGGCAAACGGGTGATGGTGGAGCCCCTTCGCACCCACCCAACCGGAATAAATCCATATATATCTTGTTGCAGTGGCCAGGTATTCCTCTTCTGAGTGGAAAACTCATACAACTTGAATTGCATGGACTTTCCCATCAGAAGGGGAGTACCCTGGTGACCAATTTATGCCATAGAATTATACAATTTGATTGCATAACTCTATGCCATAAAGAGGCACTCTGCTTGGGCCACGCAACCCGCGACGTCACCTGAAACGAGAAGGATTAATTTGTACCCGGCGGCTGACTCATGGCTTTAGGGGTGGCCTGCCACCGTACCGAGTCCTATACCCGGTCAGAATTTGGGAAAGGAAAGACCGATGGTTTCACCTTTAAAGAGGCATCTCCATTTCTTCACAAAAAAAAATAATCGAACATGTAGGATATTAGAAATACCAATTTTTTTTTTCAAGAAATTACTACAGGAAATATTTATATACATTCATCCATTCCAATTAATAACGTGACTCGAAGTAATTAGAATAATCTTTTTCGTTCGTATTCTATCCAAACGCGTGTAACGGATGTTACTTATTATAGATAAACGATGATTTGGAATACTTGGTCTAAATAATTTTCAAACATGCCTATCCTATTGAACGTTTTATCGTTTTATTTAATTATAAGTTTAAAATTTTTCATGATCCAAAATCAAATATATTTTTGTTTTATCATTTCCATCAAACTATTTCATCATTTCTACTCTTTCTAAGTTCCTTGTGAATATTCTTTTATGCGGTTTTTGCATTTGATTATCTAAATTTAAATTATTTTTCATTTATTCATCTGATACAAAATTCTTACTATTAAACATCAAATTACGTTACGGGAAAAATGCCAGCGGCAACCATGCACATACAATAAATTTCAAAACAAGTACCCACAAAATTCGGTATTTCCTCCATGAAGTGTTTGATTCCTGGTTAAGTTGAATACAACACCTTCCCTCAATTTGGTATTATTCTATTTACTTTGAGTCGAATATATTTTCACTTTTACCATTAATGCTTTTAATATATATTTTAAGTTATATAAAATCGGTATTAAAAATCATTTAATTTTAATGCTAAGGCTCTGTGTAAAAATCAATTTAAAGTTTGTGTTAATTATTAAATTGTTTTACTAAATAGTTTCAAGACTTTTTAGCACTATTACAATTGTGTTTATATTGATTTTTTTTTCCTCTGAATTTGTTTATAACTCTTTTAATTAACTAGCTGAAATGGGATCAGCGACGGATTCTTATGTTTACAGAACAACGAACATTTTCCATAAATGCTGCGCATTCACTTTCCTATTATAGTATTTTGTTTATCATAAAAACTTATTGCAACTACGTTTACACATTCAAGATGTAATTCCAGTGTCAGGCGTAATGTATATACTCGGTAATTTTCAACGTTATTAGTGAATTTTTTTTTTGTATTTTTATCAGGCTTTGTTTTTGCAATATTTTAAAAATGAAAAAGGAACATGCAAACGAAATATATGTATATATGATGCAATAAGAGGGTACTCACCCGCATGGTCTTCCGAGCGCTCGCCGACGATGCAGATGGTCCTGTAATTTCGATTCTGTAATAATGTAACCGAGCAGCAAAGTGTGATATAAATTCCACTGTATTGTTGATTTAGGAACAGCCAGAATAAAAAGATTAATGGTTTATAGCCACCAGGCCGGAAGAATCCAGCATATTTACAATGTAATATTAACTGTTTATGACTTGCACATATGCGCATTTAAATCTCGTAGTCGTAATCAAAGTTGAAAATTCCAATCTTAGTGGATGTAATTTGAGGACTTTTATCCGTTCACATTGAGCACTATGGGCAAAAATTACTTATGTGATTCGAGTGTCATTAATTTACTGTAACTTTACAACTTGCACTAAACTTTCAGTAATATACGAATTTTCTTCTCGAAACGAAAGGTTGGTTCGTTGGTTGTGATAGGCTTTCAAGTGATCTATATCTTAGCGGTATTTTTTTTTAACCCTCCTCGAACATATCTACTAATGGCCCGTGAAGATGCTGACCAGTGGATCGAAAACGAAATCTTCAACCGAGATTATGGAAAAATTCAAATTCAGATTGAATGCAAATCAAGCCGCTTTCATATGCTAACTGTCTACTTAGATCCGTTCGTTTTTGTGTGAATACAAACTGATTTCCACTATCCGCGATTTATCGACAGACAATTATTGCCTGCACATTTGAGTACACAATTGAAAGCACTTGAGACCGCGAAAATGATGATCACGTTAATTCGTTGTCGGCGCGTTTCCTCCGACGTGCGCAACGTGTGGCGACTAAAACAGACTCCTCCGTCCGCCCAAGCAAAACTCCTACTTGACGTGGGTTCCTGTTTGGGTGTTGCAGAGATGTCAGCGTTAATGTAATTTAATTATAAAAATTAATACCTGAACTTTAGTCCACACAGCAATCATTCCCACCTGTGGGTTTCCCGCCAGTCTCCTTCCTCCAAATGACAACCGCCATGTCCGAGGTATTTCGTCGTACCAGATCAATCTCAAACCGGTTCGATTGCAAATTGTGCTAGATCAATCGGAAATTGTTCCGATTAATCTGCACTCGTACCGGTTCGATCGTTTCGATTGATCTGGGACATTTTGAGGTTTTCTTTAACCCTTTGACAGCTCGGTTTTTACAAACGGGAGGACCATTGCGTGCAGAACATTGCTAGGTTCCGGCTCCCAAGTGAATTTAGTGACAGAGAGACTTATAAGGTGGCTCGGTTTGTCTCCTAAAAAGGCGAGCTTGCTGATCGAGGGAATTGGAGAGGCATCGAGAAGCTCCAGGAAACGAATCAATCTAGAGGTCCAATCTCAACTCACGCAGTTTTCAACCAGATTTGAAGTGTTTATCCTGCCTGAAATTGTATCTAAGCAGCCAGCTCAGCACGTGGATATCAGTTCTTGGGAAATTCCTTCAACAGTATCGCTGGCAGACCCCATTTTCAATCAACCAGAGCATGTGGACATGCTTTTGGGAGCTGAATTCTATCATGAGCTCTTAACCCCAGGTCTGTTCAAGCTATCAGAAGCCATTCCCCCATTCTTCAAAACACAGTATTTGGATGGATAATTTCTGGAAGAGTCAATCAGGATCATGTGGGTCATGCTACGTGTGGTGTCTTCACTGCAGAAGAAGAAGCCACTAACGAGCTGATAGAGCGATTTTGGAGGATCGATAAGGTTACTGACAATCAGCCAGCTCTATCAGTAATGGACAAAAGGTGTGAGATCCATTTCGTGGAGAATACCACCAGATTGGAAAACGGTCGATTCTCGGTCCGATTGCCCTTCCAAGATGACCCATCAACATTGGGAGTTATCGATTTATCGATAGTGCCCTCAGACCGGGGAGCCAAACGCGTCCCCAGGGTTGCGGATAGGGGCAGACCTTTCTCGAAAGGTTCGCTGCGAATAACCAATAAGCAGCCGCGGAGAATGGTCAGCAGTGAAGGGCGAGTCTCAGGAGAAATACCTGAGTGGCCGCATAACGCACTACAGGCAGAGTTGGTTGCAACCGAAAAGCACCAAAATGACACGCTCTCCCTCGAGGCATCAGTGGGTCCTAGCAGCAGTAAAAGAATGGCCGGTAGCCCAATTGAAGGCGACCGTGAGAAAAGAAGGAAGGACGAGACGATAAACGAAGTTGTCACTCCAGGCGAGGAGTTTCATGTGGTGCGAAACAAGGCAGCGAAAAAAGCTACTCCTAGAAAAAACAGACAAAGAGCTCAACCACAAAAAGAAGAACAAAGAACCCCCAGATATACCGCAGAAAACAAAAAGCAAACCGCGGCGCAAACCCTTGCGAGAGGCACTGCTTATTAAACCCACTAAAGGCCGAACTTACGCAGATGTCCTCCGTGAAATTAAAGGAGCGGTCAAGCCAGACGACACCAAAACTGCCATCAAAGCAGTTCGACCAACCCGGACCGGTGGCCTGCTGGTGGAATTCGGGCCAGAGGCCACAAACAAAGATGCATTCCGTGACACGGTTCAAAAGGTTCTTGGAGATGCAGCAACCATTGCCTCGCTCGAACCAATGGAAACCCTGGAAAGCAGGGACCTCGACTGCGTCACGGACAAAGCTGTAGTAGAGGATGCCATTAGGAGGGAGTCCCCAGCTTAAGTGAAGTCAAGGCCAGATTGACACGTGAAAACACAAGGGGGCAACGCATGGCTATTGTCAAACTAGCTGATAAAGACGCCCAGCAAATCCTGGCGAAGGGCAAAATTAAGATAGGTTGGGTGATCTGCAGGATACAGAGAAGAGTGATCCCTATCCGCTGCTTCAGATGCCTCGAATACGGATACACCGCGTATGGCTGTAGGGGACCCGACAGGAGATCTCTGTGCTACAAATGTGGTGAAACGGGGCACAAAAGGAAGGAGTGCACGAACGAGGCAAAATGCATTCTTTGCAAGGATGCCAAGCTAGCTTCCGGCGACCTCAAACATGAGCCGGGGACAGGGAGATGCTGGGTTTTCAAGGAGGCCCTAACTAAAGCCAAATCGATACTCAAATGATCCGTATCCTGCAGGTCAATTTGCACCGAAGCACAAACGCCCAGGACCTACTTGAGCAGTTTGCGAGGGATAAGAAAGCTGACCTGCTGTTGCTGAGCGAGCAACATCATAACAAGGACTCGCAAGCGTGGTACCCTGACGAATCTAGTACCTCGGCCATCTGGGTTCGAGACAGCGCCCGCCTTCAGGTGCAGGGCCATGGACGCGGAGATGGTTTTGTGTGGGTGCGGTGTTCAGGGATAACATATTTCAGTGTTTATCTGACGCCTAACGAGGCAATGCCATCTTTTCGAACCAAACTCGATGCCCTGGAGGACGCTGTCTCGAACACAGAGGGCCACATGCTGGTCGGGGGAGACTTCAACGCTAGAGCCATTGAATGGGGTATGCCACAATCTGACCTAAGGGGAAAGCAAATCTTGGACATGGCGGCCAGAACAGCGCTTTTTGTCCTAAATACTGGTAACACCCCTACTTCCCGCCACTGGGGTTACGTAGGAACCATACCCGATGTGACATTCGCTTCGGAGTCCCTGGTACCAAGAGTACAGAACTGGCGAGTACTAGAGGACTACTCGGCTAGTGATCACCAGTATATAGCGGTTGAGATTCACGACGATGCCACTCTGCGTGCATATGCCCAAACTTCAATCCTCGGATGGAGGACTGGGAGGATGGACGTTGAGAGGTTCGCTGACGCGCTTACGGCAGGTGCACCGTTGCTGGGAGCTCCGCCAGGGAGTGGAGGGCCTACAGCCAAGGACTTGGTGAACTCAACTATGAGTATCATCATAGCTGCTTGCGAGTCTTCCATGCCCCGTCGGAGACCTGACACGGTAAGCCACCAGTATACTGGTGGTCAAACGAGATCGCCGAACAAAGAAGCGAGTACAAACTTCGGCGAGAGGCCCAGCGGGCGCAAACACGGGGGGAGGCAGACACTAGGCTAGCAGCATACAGGTCCAGCAGGAAATATCTTCGCAGGCTTATTAACAAGAGCAAGGCCCGATGCTGGCAAGACCTCATGGACAATGTAAATAGGGATCCGTGGGGCCTAGGTTACAAGCTGGGCATCCGAAAACTTGGTGCCCAACGGAAGCCCTGCTTACATGAAGCAGAGAAGATGGACGAGATCGTACGGGCACTATTTCCCCCTACTGTCCGTATCGATCTCATGCACAAACACCATTAGAATGCTCACCTTTCACAGCAGGCAATTCTATCCATGAAAGCAAGGAAGGCACCGGGACCAGATGGCGTTCCTGCTGAGGTTTTGCAGCTTGTTTACAAGCTTTGTCCTGACTTGTTGCTCAGTATGTTCAACGCTTGCCTTTACGAAGGTGTATTTCCGGAACGCTGAAAAGTGGCGAGGCTCGTACTGATCAGCAAGGGGAAGGGAAATTCCGAGTTGGCGTCTGCATACCGCCCGTTATGTATGCTAGACACGGCTGGGAAATGCTCGAGAACCTCATCAAGGGAAGACTCACTGACGCGTTCCGTTCTGTCGGGGACCTATCTCCACGGCAGTATGGTTTTAGAGCAGGTCGCTCCACTATTGACGCAATAGTGGAAGTAGTGAGCGCGGTCCAAAGAGCGGAGGCACACTGCCAGTCAAACAAAAGGGTTGTGTTGCTCGTGACGCTTGACGTCAGAAACGCCTTCAATTCTTCTAGATGGGCGGATATTCTGGAAGCACTGGAAAACTCTTTTCAAGTTCCAGAATATCTGATGCGGATTTTGAGGAGCTACCTGACAGACCGGAGACAGACAGACCGGCTCTATGAGACGAAGGAGGGTCGGCGGAGGATGGAAGTTACATCGGGTGTTGCCTTGGAACATCACGTAAGACGGGCTACTGAGAATCGAGGTGCCGGATGAGTCGTGCTTGATCGGCTATGCAGATGATGTTGCGGCGCTAGTTGCGGGACGCACTGTTGAACAAGCGCAACTCAGACTGGGTATGCTAATGCGCCGAGTGAGGGACTGGATAACTGCTCGCGGGTTCAGGCTAGCTTTGGAGAAAACCGAAGTAGTCATCTTGACAAAAAAGAGAATCCCTAGAGTAAGGATGATCAATATTGGGGAAGCACTCGTTGAGACTAAACTAGCAGTGAAGTACCTGGGCATTTTGATCGATTCGAAGATGCGTTTCTCCGAGCAAATCAGGGCTGCAGCGAGTGTTTCGGTTCTCAGCCGACTAATGGCCAACATAGGGGGTCCCACCTCATCAAGGAGGAGACTTCTGATGAGTGCAGTAAAATCTGTGCTATTGTACGGATCGGGAATATTGTGTGAGGCTCTCAACAAGGAGCTGTATCGAAAGCGCTTTGCATAGGTGCAGTGACGAGGAGCGCTGCGGATTGCATCTGCATATCGGACTGTCTCGGAGTCGGCAGTGCTGGTCATCGCAGGAGTGATACGCATTGCCCTCCTTGCCAAGGAGCGCCGCAGAATCTACTTGCGGGGGAACGAATGCGATAGAGATGCTGTCGCCCGCGAAGAACGAGAACGCTCACTCAGTGATTGGCAACAGTCCTGGGTGAGCGATACAAAAGGTAGGTGGAGTGCATGCCTTGTTGGTGACCTGAGGCCGTGGCTCAATCGAAGTCATGGTGAGACTGACTTCTATCTAACTCAGCTACTGAGTGGACATGGACACTTTTGGTCTTACCTGCACAAGATTGGTAAGCCACGGTCTCCTGACAGCACATTCTGTGCTAGAGAGGTCGATGATGCCTACCACACATTTTTTGTATGCAAGAGGTGGGAAAGGCAGCGCGGTGACCTCATTGAAGAAATGGGAGATCTCTCTCCGGATGAACTCACTGGAGAGATGCTCACATCCGTTGACAAATGGAACTGTGTGGCACATTACGCTCGGGCAGTCCTTAAGATAAAAAGGAAAATATATGAGCGCCTGAAGGCGCCCAGGGCGGAGGGGTCTCTTTTCTAGAAATCCCTCTCCCTTCCCCTCCTTCCCCTGGAAAAAGGATCCCTGTAGCCCGGTGGCGTCTAAACGCGTAGAGAAAGGAGGCTTAGCCCGAAGTAATGTGTCAAACGGTTCCAGGCTAGGTTCTCAGATTGACAGGGGAGGTGTTTAGTGGGTAGTCCAAGGGCATCCTCCATGGGAGTCCCACACTGCCAGACCCGGCGGGCGTAAATGCCTTCACCTCCCTACCACAAAAAAAAAACATAGGGAGAGTCTCGAAGAACAGCATTCAATTGGCTGTATTCTCGAAAAACGTTTGGCTAAGGACTCAGCCTTAAAAGAACAATATAATGAATTCATGAAGGAATACGAGTCTCTGGATCACATGACTAGAATCAATTCCAAGGATATACCAGAGAGACACTATGTGATACCACACCATTGTGTACTAAAGCCGGAAAGTATATCCACAAAACTGCGAGTGGTATTTGATGCTTCATCAAAAACTAGTTCTGGGTCATCACTCAATGATCTTGCACGCGGGTCCAACAGTTCAGCCAGAGTTATTCACCATTTTGCTACGCCTCCGGATACCAACTTATGTTTTCACTGCCGACATTAAAAAGATGTATGGGCAGATATTCATGCATCCAGAGGATAGACAATACCAAATCATAATATGGTGCGACAATCCATCAGAACCAATGCGCTGCTACCAACTCAACACCGTCACATACGAAACAAGGGCAGCACCATATTTGGCAACCAAATGCCTTCAAAAGCTTGCAGAAGACAACCGCCAGAGGGACCTGTTGGGATCAGTTGCGCTTAATGATCACTTTTATGTGGATGATGGGTTGGTGGGCTCTAATTCGTTGGTGGAAGCCCTTGAAATTCAAAGACAGTTAACTGAATTACTGAGCTTGGCTGATTTCAGCCTTCGCAAATGGTGTGCCAACCACAAGCGACTCTTGGATTGCATTTTACCGGAACATCAAGAGGTCAGCTTGGATTTGGAGGAGATGCAAGTCAATTCCATAAAAACATTGGGCATGATCTGGCGTCCAGGTGATGACCAATTCCTGATAAGGGTAAACCGGCGGACTTTCGACAGGATAACCAAACGCACCATCGCGTCAGAGTTGGCCAGCATTTTTGACCCATTAGGAATACTGGCTCCAGTTGTGGTGACTGCCAATATGTTCATCGAGAAGCTGTGGCAACTAAACATTTCCTGGGATGATCCATTGTCCCCAGATCACGAAAAAACTTGGAGATCATTTCGCAATGATCCCAACAGCTTGCAGGACATACAAGTTCCACGACATGTTTTTAAAGAGCAGACCCCGAAATCGGTGCAAGTTCATGTTTTTGCTGATGCCTCCGAGAAAGCTTATGGAGCAGCAATTTACATGCGATCCATTCTCCAGGATGGAAAATTGATCGTCAAGCTCTTGTACGCCAAACCTAGAGTTGCCCCTCTCAAAACTCAGACTCTACCTCGTTTGGAGTTGTGTGCAGCGTTGTTGGGTGTCCAGTTGACCTCTAGAGTTAAAAAGAATTTAAAGTTTGACAATCACCCAACAGTTTTCTGGACTGACTCAGAGATCGTCCTCGCTTGGATCAGCTCATCCTCGTCAACCTTCCAAACATTTGTTGCAAACAGAGTGTCGAGAATTCAGGAGGGTTCACTCATTTCCCAGTGGCGTCATGTTCGATCTGCAGACAATCCTGCTGACATATTATCACGTGGTCTACCGGCTCAATCATTTGCGTCGTCAAACCTTTGGTTTTATGGGCCTTGGTTTCTGCATGGGAGGGAGAGTTTGTGGCCAACACCCTTCAAGGGGAACATTGACCAGATATCCTGCGGACACTCTTCAGAGCTAAAGAAAAAACAACCAGAGGCAACGGTTACTACCACGTGTGGATCAAATGATGTAGTATACAAAATCAACCACGGAAACTCATTTGTGACCTTGCAACGGATAATTGCATACATGCTCCGATTCACTCGACACTCAGCAGAGCCGAAAGCTGCTAGGCCGACGCACATTCCTTTGACACCAGCGGAATTGGAGAATGCATTGGTTGTAATTGTACGTATAACCCAGCAAAGTAACTTCAAGTATGACCTGACCCACTCAGAAAGGCATAAGACAGTAGGAAGAGGAAGCACGTTGGTTGGTCTATCACCATTTCTAGGCAAGGATGGAATTATCAGGGTTGGTGGCCGCCTGGAAGCCTCATCACCATCATACGATGCTAAACACTCCATGTTGATTCCATATAATGACCCAATAGTCAAACTGCTGATGCAAGGCATTCATGACCGAAACCTTCATTGTGGTCCACAGGCATTGCTCGCTCATACCAGACAAAAGTTTTGGCCAATCGAAGGAAAAACAATGGCCAGAGCAATCGTACACCATTGCGTGACCTACTGTAAGGCAAGGCCAATGATGATCAACCAAGAACTGGGCAATCTCCCTGACACCAGAGTTCAGCCAGCGCGACCGTTTATAAATACTGGGGTGGATCTTTGTGGTCCATTTTAGGTCCATTTCAAAACACGAGGCAAAAGGCCACAGAAGGTATACTTGGTGGTTTTCTGCTGTTTTGCCACAAAGGCTGTTCACCTGGAGCTTGTCACCGATTTATCAACGGATGCATTCATTGGATCACTGCGCCATTTTCTGGAACAAAGAGGAAACTGTGAGAAACTCTACTGCAACAACGCAACAAATTTTGTCGGTGCAAAGAACAAATTAGCTGAGCTCGAGCCATCCATATACTCGCCAGTCGCACAAGAGAGCATCATCAAGGCGTGCAGCACAAGAGGAATCATTCCTCCAAGAGCATCTCATTTTGGAGGGTTGTGGGAAGCTGCAGTTAAATCCAACCGCTTCCCTCACCTATGAGGAACTAGAAACAGTCATAATTGGTGTCGAGAAATCCAGACCAATCTGCCCAATGTTATCTGAACCAAATGACTTAACAGCCTTAACACCAGGCCACTTCCTAATTGGGGAACCATTAACGCACAGATTGATGTTAATGCCCGGCCCAATACTTCAGGGCTGCTTCGTTGATGGGAGTTGGTGAAGAACTTAAAACTGAAGTTTTGGAAACGATGGTCCACAGAATATTTAAATCAATTGCAACAAAAACAAAGATGGACTGATCAAGCGACCAACATCAAGCCGGACATGATGGTGGTGATAAAGGAAGATGACCGTCCTGTTCAAAATTGGCCCTTTGGACGCATAGTCAAGACGTTTAAGGGAAATGACGGAATGGTGCACGTGGCAGAGGTTAAAACTGCATCTGGTGCTAGAACAAGGACAATTTACAGATTGGCTCCACTATCCGTGGGAGATTACCTCAAGCCAGAGGAAGAGCCAACACATAATGAGTCACCTGATTCAAGAAATATCCCAAGGCCATCACGACGTCAGCAGATGGATGCAGAGGATCAACCTGACTACGAGGGGATGTCGGCCACCCAGAAAGTACCAAAAAAGCGGCAAAAATTGACAGCATATCCAGGGATGATTACCATTATAGTTGCTTTGCTGCTTCTATCGCTAGTTTTGGCATCACCAGTTCATAAACAAAATCAAACAACTCGATCATGTTATTAATGCGCTACAGCTTAATGAGGTCTTGCTCACCAGGAAACGTGCTAAACGAGGCTGATTCTATCATGAACTCTTGACCTGATTGGTGGCATCACGCACTTACTTTTTGGTATTTTGGACACGGAATATGCGCAACAATTGGCCAACACCATTGATAATGTTAAGGCAAATGAAGATCACCTCCTTAATATTCTCAAGAACCAGACATCAATTCTTGACGCCATCATCAACATCATTAAAAAGGATCAGGCACAGATCAATGAAACCTTTGGCGACTTGGAAAAACAAATTAATGACATGCCACACAAGATCCAGGAACATGATGTTCAAGAATATCAACTAAAGCTTTCACAGTTGGTAACCACTTTGTCTATTCAGCTCACATTAAGAGCTTCCAGCTTGCAAAGGATGCAAGCCCTGCTAATGGACGTTCTCATTGACACTCACCATGGAAAACTCAGCCCGATCTTGTTACCAGTCGACCAACTTCAGCAGGAGGTCCGCAAAATAAAGGCTCATTTGGCACCACCTCTCCAACTACCAATCCAGGACAACGATCCAACCACGTTTTACAAACTAATGTCAATAAAACATGCCGCCACCAAGGATTATTTTATCTTCAGCATAAAATTGCCATTGACCAACCAAGAGTAATTTCATGTATTCCGTCTCTCGCCGATTCCAATGATAGTTTACAACACCATGGTTGCCATCAAACCAAGGATCTCGTTGTTGGCTATAAACAATCTTAGGGACAAATACCTACCAGTAACATCAGCGATGCTCCGAAATTGCATTGAGAATCCACCAAAATACCTCCTGTGTCCCAGCATACAAACCATTCATACATCCGTATCCAGCTACTTGGCATGTGAAGTGAACCTGCTCAACAAAAACAGCAATGCTTTATGACGAGTACATGTGCGTGAAACAACAAAGGGTCAATCATTGGATATTTGCAGTTAAGAAGCCAAACAATTTTAATGCAGTCTGCGGTGCCAATCACTTTCAAGTTACATTGGAATATGCTGGACTTTTGGAACTTCAATCTGAGTGCTCGTTGAGGAACACCCAAATGCAGCTGAACAGCTATAGCGTTTATAACACCACCAGTCAATTATCCTATATATCATTTGCAAACTTAAATATCTCTTCAGATTCACCGGTTATAGGAGACTTCAGAGTTTACAATGCTACTCCGTATGCTGCCGATGTCAATGATCTTGCAACACTACAGCAATTATTAGCAAACCAGCAAAATTCTGCGCTACCTAATGATATCCAGCAACCGCTTCACCATCCTTTAGCAATTGGCTATACGACCTTCACTCTACTCATCATACTCACCATAATCATCTGCTGGAAGTAGCGAGTTCACTGGCGTGGTCACAGCGATTCCGAAAATTAACGTCTAATCAATCAATTGAGGAATCCCTCGACGGGGGGCAGGAAATGTATAAATACATCACCCTTTTGTATGACTGAATCCTACATTAAAATCAAAATCATGCATTAATTTCTTTCAATACAATGTAATTCGTATCAAAACTAATAAATTGCATTCCATCACCATGCAATGTATCAAATTCCACACAATGCATTTCCATTCATTTTTATAATGTACAAGTACCATATGCAGACATATCGTCAGCATTTTAATTATCGTTTGACGAAACCTGATCTGCATATAATTTAAACACATTGTTCTTTATCCATCTGAAATAATCATACATGTGCACATTTGTATTCGTCATCATTTTTTCAACTTAAATAAGCATGCTTGGTATTTGATATGTTGTGAACTCAAGTACAGACATTGTCGCACGCAGATTCCACTTGAAAAATTGTCAGCATTTTCGTCAACAATATTTTAAATTTTAAGTACACTATCGCGCGAGTGGAATATGCATGCTATGCACTTTTTATGTATTTAATGTTATGGAAGGAAAAAATATATTCACTTGTCGTTTGAACTCCGCAGAGTTTTATTGTGTTGTTTGTGCACACGTTCAAGTGCGTGGGTAAAGTATTGTAGCGGTTTGATTGCAACGTGTAGTCAATCAATAAGGAATTGATTGACTCAAGTCACTACCGTGTGTAGTGATTATTTCGGCATGGATCTCCGCAGAGTTTTATTGTGTTATTGTTTTACGTCTGAGGTGCACACGTTCAAGTGCGTGGGTACAGTTTTGTAGCAGTTTGATTGCAACGTGTAGTCAATCAATAAGGAATTGATTGACTCAAGCCACTACCGTGCGTAGTGACTATTTCCATACATCCAGTTGTCTTTGGACTGAGACAAACAGTCATCCACGCAAAACCAATTGGTTAAAGTGCCAATTGGTTCCCATTGCGTCAATCAATTGGTGTTGCACCAATTGGTTAACAGCCACAGTAATTCTGTGACGTTCATCGATTTCATCGAGGGCCGATTCATCGCGCCTGGTCAGTTGGTGTTGCACTATCTGATTTCGTGTCGCGGATTTCTCGAAGGATTCGACATTTTGGTGAGCCCGACGTGATCCTTACTCACGTCAAATCCTTCTTTACGACCAAGTGCTTCAACTTGGGAGGCCAGCGTAGATACCAGAGACGACTTCCAACCAGGATTTGGCAGCCGCCAAGTTTATAATTTCAAATGGAGCAGCTCGCCGCAGAGCAAAAAAGACAGGCGAGGAGATTCGATCGGTTATCCGAAATTATAAAAAGGATAGCGATACTCGCAAAACAAGGACCTATTTGGAAAAATGGCTTCACGAATTATCCAGTGCTTGGGTTCGTTTTGATGCCACTGATAACAAGATCCGCACCCTTGAGAGTGTTCCTATTGACCATCCGTACTTCCGATCGGAATATTGTAAGAAAATCTCAGATCTGGTGCACAACTACCAAAATATATTTCAGGAAAAGTTGTCTCAAATGATTGAGAAGGACGCTAAGGTCCAGGCCACCACAGGGCCAAGGGAATCGCATGAGCCAATCTCAACTGCATCTCTTAAGAACCAGCCTTTGCAGAAGCCAGAACCAGCACAAGTAGCAACCATGATTCGACGACAAGGGGCCATGATCGCCACTATACAGCGCCATTTAAACAGTATATCAGATGAGGAGAATCCTCAATCTGTATGCATTACCACCAACAGCATCACTCAATTATGGGATCAGATTGAATATCTGCACTATTCCATCCTGGAGCTCAACGATAACACACAGCAATACCATCAAGACTTATTCATCGAAATGGAGAGTCTGGTGCGAGAAAACAAATTGAGGACGGCTTCGCTGCAGTCTGCACATCAAAATCAGTCTTCTTGTGCAACAGTCAGTCCGTCTGTAAGACTTCCCAAGGTCACCATCCCAACCTTTGATGGTGACTACCGGAAGTGGGGCCAGTTTTGTGACATGTTCACCGAGATGGCCCACAACCAATCAATACCCGCGATTCAAAAAATGTGGTATCTCAAGACGAATCTATCTGGTGAAGCTGAAAAACTAATACGACATCTGGCTCTAGCAGAGCAAAACTATGCCTCAGCGTGGAATCTGATTCAGGAGCGCTACAATAACATCAGAGTATTAACGTCAGCCATAATCTCCAAGGTCGTGAGCACCCCAGCCATAGTTAGTGAGATCCCATAATCCACAGCTGTGAAGAACCTTCACGACACCATTCACGAGGGTCTTTTAGCGTTGAGCAACCTGGGAGTAGATGTCTCGTCCTGGGATCCACTGCTTCTTCATACCATACTTTATATGAGCAATCCATCAAGAAGCCTAAGGAAAACCAATCATACGATCCTTCTTGGACTTCTTAGAGTTCCGATTCCAATCTCTTGAGGTAATTGGCCAGAAAGAAAAATCGAGCACTGCAAAAGCACTAACCTCAACCCCTAACAAGGGAAGGATATCGTGCATTATTTGCCAGCAAGCAGTACACTCATTATACGCTTGCAAACAGTTCTCGCCAGTGAACTCGCTACTTCCAGCAGATGATTATGGTGAGTATGATGGGTAGAGTGAAGGTCGTATAGCCAATTGCTAAAGGATGGTGAAGTGGTTGCTGAATATCATTAGGTAGCGCAGAATTTTGCTGGTTTGCTAATAATTGCTGTAGTGTTGCAAGATCATTGACATCGGCAGCATACGGAGTAGCATTGTAAACTCTGAAGTCTCCTATAACCGGTGAATCTGAAGAGATATTTAAGTTTGCAAATGATATATAGGATAATTGACTGGTGGTGTTATAAACGCTATAGCTGTTCAGCTGCATTTGGGTGTTCCTCAATGAGCACTCAGATTGAAGTTCCAAAAGTCCAGCATATTCCAATGTAACTTGAAAGTGATTGGCACCGCAGACTGCATTGAGATTGTTTGGTTTCTTAACTGCAAATATCCAATGATTGACCCTTTGTTGTTTCACGCACATGTACTCGTCAGTAAGCTTTGTTAAGGGACATAAAGCATTGCTGTTTTTGTTGAGCAGGTTCACTTCACATGCCAAGTAGCTGGATACGGATGTATGAATGGTTTGTATGCTGGGACACAGGAGGTATTTTGGTGGATTCTCAATGCAATTTTGGAGCATCGCTGATGTTACTGGTAGGTATTTGTCCCTAAGACTGTTTATAGCCAACAACGAGATCCTTGGTTTGATGGCAACCATGGTGTTGTAAACTATCATTGGAATCGGCGAGAGACGGAATACATGAAATTGCTCTTGGTTGGTCAATGGCAATTTTATGCTGAAGATAAAATAATCCTTGGTGGCGGCATGTTTTATTGACATTAGTTTGTAAAACGTGGTTGGATCGTTGTCCTGGATTGGTAGTTGGAGAGGTGGTGCCAAATGAGCCTTTATTTTGGGGACCTCCTGCTGAAGTTGGTCGACTGGTTACAAGATCGGGCTGAGTTTTCCATGGTAAGTGTCAATGAGAACGTCCATTAGCAGGGCTTGCATCCTTTGCAAGCTGGAAGTTCTTAATGTGAGCTGAATAGACAAAGTGGTTACCAACTGTGAAAGCTTTAGTTGATATTCTTGAACATCATGTTCCTGGATCTTGTGTGGCATGTCATTAATTTGTTTTTCCAAGTCGCCAAAGGTTTCATTGATCTGTGCCTGATCCTTTTTAATGATGTTGATGATGGCGTCAAGAATTGATGTCTGGTTCTTGAGAATATTAAGGAGGTGATCTTCATTTGCCTTAACATTATCAATGGTGTTGGCCAATTGTTGCGCATATTCCGTGTCCAAAATACCAAAAAGTGAGTGCGTGATGCCACCAACCAGGTCAAGAGTTCATGATAGAATTCAGCCTCGTTTAGCACGTTTCCTGATAAGCAAGACCTCATTAAGCTGTAGCGCATTAATAACATGATCGAGTTGTTTGATTTTGTTTATGAACTGGTGATGCCAAAACTAGCGATAGAAGCAGCAAAGCAACTATAATGGTAATCATCCCTGGATATGCTGTCAATTTTTGCCGCTTTTTTGGTACTTTCTGGGTGGCCGACATCCCCTCGTAGTCAGGTTGATCCTCTGCATCCATCTGCTGACGTCGTGATGGCCTTGGGATATTTCTTGAATCAGGTGACTCATTATGTGTTGGCTCTTCCTCTGGCTTGAGGTAATCTCCCACGGATAGTGGAGCCAATCTGTAAATTGTCCTTGTTCTAGCACCAGATGCAGTTTTAACCTCTGCTACGTGCACCATTCCGTCATTTCCCTTAAACGTCTTGACTATGCGTCCAAAGGGCCAATTTTGAACAGGACGGTCATCTTCCTTTATCACCACCATCATGCCCGGCTTGATGTTGGTCGCTTGATCAGTCCATCTTTGTTTTTGTTGCAATTGATTTAAATATTCTGTGGACCATCGTTTCCAAAACTCCAGTTTTAAGTTCTTCACCAACTCCCATCAACGAAGCAGCCCTGAAGTATTGGGCCGGGCATTAACATCAATCTGTGCGTTAATGGTTCCCCAATTAGGAAGTGGCCTGGTGTTAGGGCTGTTAAGTCATTTGGTTCAGATAACATTGGGCAGATTGGTCTGGATTTCTCGACACCAATTATGACTGTTTCTTGTTCCTCATAGGTGAGGGAAGCGGTTGGATTTAACTGCAGCTTCCCACAACCCTCCAAAATGAGATGCTCTTGGAGGAATGATTCCTCTTGTGCTGCACGCCTTGATGATGCTCTCTTGTGCGACTGGCGAGTATATGGATGGCTCGAGCTCAGCTAATTTGTTCTTTGCACCGACAAAATTTGTTGCGTTGTCGCAGTAGAGTTTCTCACAGTTTCCTCTTTGTTCCAGAAAATGGCGCAGTGATCCAATGAATGCATCCGTTGATAAATCGGTGACAAGCTCCAGGTGAACAGCCTTTGTGGCAAAACAGCAGAAAACCACCAAGTATACCTTCTGTGGCCTTTTGCCTCGTGTTTTGAAATGGACCTAAAATGGACCACAAAGATCCACCCCAGTATTTATAAACGGTCGCGCTGGCTGAACTCTGGTGTCAGGGAGATTGCCCAGTTCTTGGTTGATCATCATTGGCCTTGCCTTACAGTAGGTCACGCAATGGTGTACGATTGCTCTGGTCATTGTTTTTCCTTCGATTGGCCAAAACTTTTGTCTGGTATGAGCGAGCAATGCCTGTGGACCACAATGAAGGTTTCGGTCATGAATGCCTTGCATCAGCAGTTTGACTATTGGGTCATTATATGGAATCAACATGGAGTGTTTAGCATCGTATGATAGTGATGAGGCTTCCAGGCGGCCACCAACCCTGATAATTCCATCCTTGCCTAGAAATGGTGATAGACCAACCAACGTGCTTCCTCTTCCTACTGTCTTATGCCTTTCTGAGTGGGTCAGGTCATATTTGAAGTTACTTTGCTGGGTTATACGTACAATTACAAACAATGCATTCTCCAATTCCGCTGGTGTCAAAGGAATGTGCGTCGGCCTAGCAGCTTTCGGCTCTGCTGAGTGTCGAGTGAATCGGAGCATGTATGCAATTATCCGTTGCAAGGTCACAAATGAGTTTCCGTGGTTGATTTTGTATACTACATCATTTGATCCACACGTGGTAGTAACCGTTGCCTCTGGTTGTTTTTTCTTTAGCTCTGAAGAGTGTCCGCAGGATATCTGGTCAATGTTCCCCTTGAAGGGTGTTGGCCACAAACTCTCCCTCCCATGCAGAAACCAAGGCCCATAAAACCAAAGGTTTGACGACGCAAATGATTGAGCCGGTAGACCACGTGATAATATGTCAGCAGGATTGTCTGCAGATCGAACATGACGCCACTGGGAAATGAGTGAACCCTCCTGAATTTTCGACACTCTGTTTGCAACAAATGTTTGGAAGGTTGACGAGGATGAGCTGATCCAAGCGAGGACGATCTCTGAATCAGTCCAGAAAACTGTTGGGTGATTGTCAAACTTTAAATTCTTTTTAACTCTAGAGGTCAACTGGACACCCAACAACGCTGCACACAACTCCAAACGAGGTAGAGTCTGAGTTTTGAGAGGGGCAACTCTAGGTTTGGCGCACAAGAGCTTGACGATCAATTTTCCATCCTGGAGAATGGATCGCATGTAAATTGCTGCTCCATAAGCTTTCTCGGAGGCATCAGCAAAAACATGAACTTGCACCGATTTCGGGGTCTGCTGTTTGAAAACATGTCGTGGAACTTGTATGTCCTGCAAGCTGTTGGGATCATTGCGAAATGATCTCCAAGTTTTTTCGTGATCTGGGGACAATGGATCATCCCAGGAAATGTTTAGTTGCCACAGCTTCTCGATGAACATATTGGCAGTCACCACAACTGGAGCCAGTATTCCTAATGGGTCAAAAATGCTGGCCAACTCTGACGCGACGGTGCGTTTGGTTATCCTGTCGAAAGTCCGCCGGTTTACCCTTATCAGGAATTGGTCATCACCTGGACGCCAGATCATGCCCAATGTTTTATGGAATTGACTTGCATCTCCTCCAAATCCAAGCTGACCTCTTGATGTTCCGGTAAAATGCAATCCAAGAGTCGCTTGTGGTTGGCACACCATTTGCGAAGGCTGAAACCAGCCAAGCTCAGTAATTCAGTTAACTGTCTTTGAATTTCAAGGGCTTCCACCAACGAATTAGAGCCCACCAACCCATCATCCACATAAAAGTGATCATTAAGCGCAACTGATCCCAACAGGTCCCTCTGGCGGTTGTCTTCTGCAAGCTTTTGAAGGCATTTGGTTGCCAAATATGGTGCTGCGCTTGTTTCGTATGTGACGGTGTTGAGTTGGTAGCAGCGCATTGGTTCTGATGGATTGTCGCACCATATTATTATTTGGTATTGTCTATCCTCTGGATGCATGAATATCTGCCCATACATCTTTTTAATGTCGGCAGTGAAAACATAAGTTGGTATCCGGAAGCGTAGCAAAATGGTGAATAACTCCGGCTGAACTGTTGGACCCGCGTGCAAGATATCATTGAGTGATGACCCAGAACTAGTTTTTGATGAAGCATCAAATACCACTCGCAGTTTTGTGGATATACTTTCCGGCTTTAGTACACAATGGTGTGGTATCACATAGTGTCTCTCTGGTATATCCTTGGAATTGATTCTAGTCATGTGATCCAGAGACTCGTATTCCTTCATGAATTCATTATATTGTTCTTTTAAGGCTGAGTCCTTAGCCAAACGTTTTTCGAGAATACAGCCAATTGAATGCTGTTCTTCGAGACTCTCCCAATGTTTTTTTTTGTGGTAGGGAGGTGAAGGCATTTACGCCCGCCGGGTCTGGCAGTGTGGGACTCCCATGGAGGATGCCCTTGGACTACCCACTAAACACCTCCCCTGTCAATCTGAGAACCTAGCCTGGAACCGTTTGACACATTACTTCGGGCTAAGCCTCCTTTCTCTACGCGTTTAGACGCCACCGGGCTACAGGGATCCTTTTTCCAGCGGAAGGAGGGGAAGGGAGAGGGATTTCTAGAAAAGAGACCCCTCCGCCCTGGACGCCTTCAGGCGCTCATATATTTTCCTTTTTATCTTAAGGACTGCCCGAGCGTAATGTGCCACACAGTTCCATTTATCAACGGATGTGAGCATCTCTCCAGTGAGTTCATCCGGAGAGAGATCTCCCATTTCTTCAATGAGGTCACCGCGCTGCCTTTCCCACCTCTTGCATACAAAAAATGTGTGGTAGTTATCATCGACCTCTCCAGCACAGAATATGCTGTCAGGAGACCGTGGCTTACCAATCTTGTGCAGGTAAGACCAAAAGTGTCCATGTCCACTCAGTAGCTGAGTTAGATAGAAGTCAGTCTCACCATGACTTCGATTGAGCCACGGCCTCAGGTCACCAACAAGGCATGCGGTCCACCTACCTTTTGTATCGCTCACCCAGGACTGTTGCCAATCACTGAGTGAGCGTTCTCGTTCTTCGCGGGCGACAGCATCTCTATCGCATTCGTTCCCCCGCAAGTAGATTCTGCGGCGCTCCTTGGCAAGGAGGGCAATGCGTATCACTCCTGCGATGACCAGCACTGCCGACTCCGAGACAGTCCGATATGCAGATGCAATCCGCAGCGCTCCTCGTCACTGCACCTGTGCAAAGCGCTTTCGATACAGCTCCTTGTTGAGAGCCTCACACCATATTCCCGATCCGTACAATAGCACAGATTGTACTGCACTCATCAGAAGTCTCCTTCTTGATGAGGTGGGACCCCCTATGTTGGCCATTAGTCGGCTGAGAACGGAAACACTCGCTGCAGCCTTGTCAGCTATTGCCCTGATTTGCTCGGAGAAACGCATCTTCGAATCGATCAAAATGCCCAGGTACTTCACTGCTAGTTTAGTCTCAACGAGTGCTTCCCCAATATTGATCATCCTTACTCTAGGGATTCTCTTTTTTGTCAAGATGACTACTTCGGTTTTCTCCAAAGCTAGCCTGAACCCGCGAGCAGTTATCCAGTCCCTCACTCGGCGCATTAGCATACCCAGTCTGAGTTGCGCTTGTTCAACAGTACGTCCCGCAACTAGCGCCGTGACATCATCTGCATAGCCGATCAAGCGCGACTCATCCGGCAGCTCGATTCTCAGTAGCCCGTCTTACGTGATGTTCCACAGCAACACCCGATGTAACTTCCATCCTCCGCCGACCCTCCTTCGTCTCATAGAGCCGGTCTGTCTGTCTCCGGTCTGTCAGGTAGCTCTTCAAAATCCGCATCAGATATTCTGGAACTTGAAAAGAGTTTTCCAGTGCTTCCAGAATATCCGCCCATCTAGTGGAATTGAAGGCGTTTCTGACGTCAAGCGTCACGAGCAACACAACACTTTTGCTTGACTGGTAGTGAGCCTCCGCTCTTTGGACCGCGCTCACTACTTCCACTATCGCGTCAATAGTGGAGCGACCTGCTCTAAAACCATACTGCCGTGGAGATAGGTCCCCGACAGAACGGAACGCGTCAGTGAGTCTTCCCTTGATGAGGTTCTCGAGCACTTTCCCAGCCGTGTCTAGCATACATAACGGGCGGTATGCAGACGCCAACTCGGAATTTCCCTTCCCCTTGCTGATCAGTACGAGCCTCGCCACTTTTCAGCGTTCCGGAAATACACCTTCGTAAAGGCAAGCGTTGAACATACTGAGCAACAAGTCAGGACAAAGCTTGTAAACAAGCTGCAAAACCTCAGCAGGAACGCCATCTGCCTGCTCCAGTTCCATCATTGTGAAAGGTGAGCATTCTAATGGTGTTTGTGCATGAGCTGGATTGATACGGACAGTGTGCGTGGGGAATAGTGCCCGTACGATCTCGTCCATCTTCTCTGCTTCATGTAAGCAGGGCTTCCGTTGGGCACCAAGTTTTCGGATGGCCAGCTTGTAACCTAGGCCCCACGGATCCCTATTTACATCGTCCATGAGGTCTTGCCAGCATCGGGCCTTGCTCTTGTTAATAAGCCTGCGAAGATATTTCCTGCTGGACCTGTATGCTGCTAGCCTAGTGTCTGCCTCCTCCCGTGTTCGCGCCCGCTGGGCCTCTCGCCGAAGTTTGTGACACTCGCTTCTTTGTTCGGCGATCTCGTTTGACCACCAGTATACTGGAGGCTTACCATGTCGGGGTTTGCGGCGGGGCATGGAAGACTCGCAAGCAGGTATGATGGTACTCATAGTTGAGTTCACCAAGTCCTTGGCTGTAGGCCCTCCACTCCCTGGCGGAGCTCCCAGCAACGGTGCACCTGCCGTAAGCGCGTCAGCGAACCTCTCAACGTCCATCCTCCCAGTCCTCCATCCGAGGATTGAAGTTTGGGCATATGCACGCAGAGTGGCATCGTCGTGAATCTCAACCGCTATATACTAGCCGAGTAGTCCTCTAGTACTCGCCAGTTGTGTACTCTTGGTACCAGGGACTCCGAAGCGAATGTCACATTGGGTATGGTTCCTACGCAACCCCAGTGGCGCAAAGTAGGGGTGTTACCAGTATTTAGGACAAAAAGCGCTGTTCTGGCCGCCATGTCCAAGATTTGCTTTCCCCTTAGGTCGGATTGTGGCATACCCCATTCAATGGCTCTAGCGTTGAAGTCTCCCCCGACCAGCATGAGGCCCTTTGTGTTCGAGACAGCGTCCTCCAGGGCATCGAGTTTGGTTCGAAAAGATGGCATTGCCTCGTTAGGCGTCAGATAAACACTGAAATATGTTATCCCTGAACACCGCACCCACACAAAACCATCCCCGCGTCCATGGCCCTGCACCTGAAGGCGGGCGCTGTCTCGAACCCAGATGGCCGAGGTACTAGATTCGTCAGGGTACCACGCTTGCGAGTCCTTGTTATGATGTTGCTCGCTCAGCAACGGCAGGTCAGCTTTCTTATCCCTCGCAAACTGCTCAAGTAAGTCCTGGGCGTTTGTGCTTCGGTGCAAATTGACATGCAGGATACGGATCATTTGAGTATCGATTTGGCTTTAGTTAGGGCCTCCTTGAAAACCCAGCATCTCCCTGTCCCCGGCTCATGTTTGAGGTCACCGGGTGCTAGCTTGGCATCCTTGCAAAGAATGCATTTTGCCTCGTTCGTGCACTCCTTCCTTTTGTGCCCCGTTTCACCACATTTGTAGCACAGAGATCTCCTGTCGGGTCCCCTACAGCCATACGCGGTGTATCCGTATTCGAGGCATCTGAAGCAGCGGATAGGGATCACTCTTCTCTGTATCCTGCAGATGACCCAACTTATCTTAATTTTGCCCTTCACCAGGATTTGCTGGGCGTCTTTATCAGCTAGTTTGACAATAGCCATGCGTTGCCCCCTTGTGTTTTCACGTGTCAATCTTGCCCTGCCTTCACTTAAGCTGGGGACTCCCTCCTAATGGCATCCTCTACTTCAGCTTTGTCCGTGACGCAGTCCAGGTCCCTGCTTTCCAGGGTTTCCATTGGTTTGAGCGAGGCAATGGTTGCCGCATCTCCAAGAACCTTTTGAACCGTGTCACGGAATGCATCTTTGTTTGTGGCCTCTGGCCCGAATTCCACCAGCTTTGATGGCAGTTTTGGTGTCGTCTGGCTTGACCGCTCCTTTAATTTCACGGAGGACATCTGCGTAGGTTCGGCCCTTAGTGGGTTTAATAAGCAGTGCCTCTCGCAAGGGTTTGCACCGCGGTTTGCTTTTTGTTTTCTGCGGTATATCGGGGGGTTCTTTGTTCTTCTTTTTGTGGTTGAGCTCTTTGTCTGTTTTTTCTAGGAGTAGCTTTTTTCGCTGCCTTGTTTCGCACCACATGAAACTCCTCGCCTGGAGTGACAACTTCGTTTATCGTCTCGTCCTTCCTTCTTTTCTCACGGTCGCCTTCAATTGGGCTACCGGCCATTCTTTTACTGCTGCTAGGACCCACTGATGCCTCGAGGGAGAGCGTGTCTTTTTGGTGCTTTTCGGTTGCAAGCCACCTCTGCCTGTAGTGCGTTATGCGGCCACTCAGGTATTTCTCCTGAGACTCGCCCTTCACTGCCGACCATTGTCCACGGTTATTCGCAGCGAACCTTTCGAGAAAGGTCTGCCCCTATCCGTAACCCTGGGGATGCGCTTGGCTCCCCGGTCTGAGGGCACTATCGATCAATCGATAACTCCCAATGTAGATGGGTCATCTTGGAAGGGCAATCGGACCGAGAATCGACCGTTTTCCAATCTGGTGGCATTCTCCACGAAATGGATCTCACATCTTTTGTCCATTATTGATAGAGCTGGCTGATTGTCAGTAATCTTATCGATCCTCCAAAATCGCTCTATCAGCTCGTTAGTGACTTCTTCTTCTGCAGTGAAGACACCACACGTAGCATGACCCACATGATCCTGATTGACTCTTCTAGAGATTATCCATCCAAATACTGTGTTTTGCAGAATGGGGGAATGGCTTCTGATAGCTTGAACAGACCTGGGGTTAAGAGCTCATGATAGAATTCAGCTCCCTAAAGCATGTCCACATGCTCTGGTTGATTGAAAATGGGGTCTGCCAGCGATACTGTTGAAGGAATTTCCCAAGAACTGATATCCACGTGCTGAGCTGGCTGCTTAGATACAATTTCAGGCAGGATAAACACTTAAAATCTGGTTGAAAACTGCGTGAGTTGAGATTGGACCTCTAGATTGATTCGTTGCCTGGAGCTTCTCGATGCCTCTCCGATTCCCTCGATCAGCAAGCTCGCCTTTTTAGGAGACAAACCGAGCCACCTTATAAGTCTCTCTGTCACTAAATTCACTTGGGAGCCGGAATCTAGCAATGTTCTGCACGCAATGGTCCTCCCGTTTGTAAAAACCGAGCTGTCAAAGGGTTAAAGAAAGCCCCAAAATGTCCCAGATCAATCGAAACGATCGAACCAATACGAGTGCAGATTAATCGGAACAATTTCCGATTGATCTAGCACAATTTGCAATCGAACCGGTTTGAGATTGATCTGGTACGACGAAATACCTCGGACATGGCAGTTGTCATTTGGAGGAAGGAGACTGGCGGGAAACCCACAGGTGGGAATGATTGCTGTGTGGACTAAAGTTCAGGTATTAATTTTTATAATTAAATTACATTAACGCTGACATCTCTGCAACACCCAAACAGGAACCCACGTCAAGTAGGAGTTTTGCTTGGGCGGACGGAGGAGTCTGTTTTAATTGCCACACGTTGCGCACGTCGTGCGTTGTTGACGTCACTATCATTTTGCTAAGACGGACTAGTTTGGCTGGGATACCAAAGCAAAGCAATATTTGATACAGTACGCCATGATCAATAATGTTGTATGCTTGCTTAAAGTCAAGGAAAATATTGTGTACGTCTATGTTGAACTCCTTGCATTTTTCAAGTACCTGCTTGACTGTGAACAATTTATTTTCTAAGATCTTTGAAACCATTTTGTTAAGCCATACAAGGCTTCAATGTTCTAAAGCTATGCAGAGAATTGGAGAGGTTCTTAAAAAATGATGCCCATCTTTCCTTAATCTTGATTTCATTAGCGATGACATTGTCGATGTCATCACGATAGAGCGTGGTTTTGGGTTGGTGACCACATTTCAGGCTGTTCACCACTTTGTATGCTTTTCTTGTGTTATTGTTCACTAAACTTACATTGATACTTCTCAATTGGTTATCAAGTATTTTTTTCTTAATTCTAATTATCCTTTTCGCTACTCTTCCGAGATTTTTGATGGTGTTCTCTCTTCGTCCCGGTTTTCCTACCTACGTATTCTTTCTATGCCTGATTCATTTTGTCTAGCGCATTTTGGCACTCATCTTCATACCAATCATTTTTTTTGCACTGGGCTTGATGTCCGATTGTGCCTTGCTACGGTTTAATCGCCGCCTTCACTTCCATCCAGGGCTCGTTGCTTGTTTTTAGTGATATGTCTGAAAAGATGGGAGTCAGCTGGTTGTCGAGGGTCTCAGTGAAATTTTTGGCCACAGTCGTCGTTTGGAGCCTTTTGATGTCAAATTTTTGCAGCGGGCTGGTATTTGTCGAATAGACCTTTAACAGACGACATTGATAGGCTATTTTGATCAAGAAATGATCTGAGTTACAATTGGCTCTTCGGTTTTCGGTAATAACTAAGTCATTTTATAAATGCGTCGATGTGGAAAGCAAGTGAAACCTATAACTGGATTTCTGCAACATGCGAAGTCAATCAGGTGCTGGCCGTTGTCGTTTGTTCTTTGTGGAGGCTATAGCCTCCAGTTGTTCTCCAATGAGATATCTTATTGCAAATCTTAGCGTTGAAATCGCCAGGGACTACTTTTTTTGTCATTTATAGGCAATGAGTCGACCAGTCTTTCCTGGGGATTATAGAACGTGTCCCTCGTTTCTTCGTCCTTTCCTTCGGTCGGGGCGTGAAAATTATCAGTCAAATTTTGAAGAATTTCGCTTTTATACGGATTACAGATAACCGTTCATTAGCTGCCCTAAAATTAAGAACTTACGATTTTAACTCCCTATCCATAAAAAAGATCAGTCAAAATTATCGCTTTCCTGTAGTTTTCTCACTTTTGAATATTATGTGCGATCTCATGTCTTGAATATTATTTACAGTCCAGTTCGTTTCCTGGATTGCCAGTATTTTTAATTTATATTGACTGACCCGTTGTAAAATTTCCTTAACAGCGTCAGGGCAATTGACTGATATGACATTCTAGGATCCAATACCATATTCCTTTTTCCGTTTGTAGGGTTTTCCAGGAAAAGGAAGTTAGTCCGTCACCCAACCAACAGTTCTCCGATCAAAACGTCTTTAAAACGAAATCAAACACCCTGAGGACCCCAAAATGTTATGGTTTTTCTCCAACGAACCAATTTTGACCCAGATCAAAAGACCAATTGCAGAAATGACAGATGGCTATGTTTAATCCTACGGAGGTTCCTGTGGTTATGCACACAAAATTTCCGGCCACTGTTATGGTTTTAGGTATTGTCAGCAACGAAGGACATGTTATGCCACCACACTTTTTTACTCAAGGACTTCGAGTGAACTCTGCTGCATACATAGAGGTTTTGGAGACGGTAGTGAAACCCTGGATAGACAATGTAAGCGGAGGCACACCATACATTGCCGAAAATTTTTATGACCACATAACACCGAGCCTATGGCCACCTAGCTCCCCAGACCTTAATCCTTTGGATTATTACGTATGGGGCGTAGTTGAGCGTGAGACCAATAAGCGTCGTCATAATACCACTTCTTCGCTGAAGACTGCTATTAATTCCGTTATGGTCAATATGAACAAGGAGCATTTGATTCGGGCATGTAATCGTTTCCGTACCCGGATCGAAGAGGTTATTGCTGCTAATGGCGATTTTATTGAATAACTTTACAGCCATATATTAATTTAACGTTGAATAAACAATTCCTGAAATTTCATTAATTTTTGTTAAAAATACAAGCTTATTAATTTTACTCTCAAGTTGTCCTCAAATACCGTACGCACCCTGTATATATATTTCACTGTGACATATAACAAGCTGTATGAAGAACAGTCATTCGTGAATTGAAATTGTTCGGAGTGGTTGTTAATTTGAATTAAATTGTGATTTGTGAAGTGAAGTGGGAAGGGAGCTGCACTGGACGTTTTGAAAAACTTAAGGTAAGTAGTTAGAGCTAAGTGCAAGCTTTTTACATAATTTGTTTTTTATTTTCTATCTTTTATATTCATTGTCTTCATTCTATGAGCAGAGAGATTCTCGTGTTGTACGAAGAGAGGGATTCTCGTGTTATAGAGTGAAATTTTGTTAATTTTACATTCTATTGTTAATAAAACGTGATTTTAAAATAAACATATTTTCTCAAATATTTTAATATAAACAAAATAAAGAAATTTTTTTTTGATTAAGTTTGTTTTTGTTTATTTTAAATATTAATAAACTAATAAAAATATATCGTGAAGTGGAATTGGAGAGAAAAAATAAGTGCATCCGAGGAAATATAAATAAATTTAATACAATCGCGGGTATTGACCACAAAAACATCGAAGGAGAAATGTGGTAAATGTATGAAACCTGTTGTAATGTTTTTACACGTCTACGTGCGAACGAGGAACCGACCTCTCATCAGTTCTAGACGTTAAGTCTGAGTAGTGCCAACGGATGGTACCCAGCGGTCAACCAATCCGTGCACCGTAATCCATTCACGCGGTGGCTGCTTGTCGGCCAGCTAGATCGGAGAGGATTTCGGTCGCGGGTCTCCGAATGGATTACGCTCATCTACAATCTTCAGCCGCCAATACATGCCCGTTTTCAAACGTGTCACAAAACAAAATCATACGGAGAGGAAACCTACTTTACGTTACTCCGTATTTCTTCCTATAACCAGTCAAAAGACAAAGATCTAATCTTTACTTCGCGTTTCCGAATTTCCGACGCGGTACCGAAAAATATACAACGTTGACTCAACCTGACGAACGCTACGCTAATAAAAAAAAGCAAAACAACAACGGTACTGCGTACCGCGCGCGACGCGAAACCGACCTCAGCGGATTTTCTCAAACCCTACCCTCGCGTCGGCATACCTACCCTGCGCCTCATTTCCCGCTGAAAAGAAGAACCACTGGAAAGGAAAGTCGTTATTAGAGTTTATCAATTCATGTTGTTGTATATTTGTTTAAAAAAATATAAATCGTTTTCCTTCTACAAATGCTTTAAATATCATGAAATTAATGTTAGGAAATTTTTCGCATTTATAACTGTGTATGCTTCGAGACTTGTACCATCGAAAGTATGAAGTTAGTCGTTTCCAATCAATTAATTTTCATTCGTTTCGAAATAAACATTTTTTTTTTCCAATTTCAAATTATACTATAGCTCTTTTGTCATATAGCATTCCGCAATTTTGATAGTCAAATTTTTAACACAAAAATATATGTATATAAGCGCGTTCACGAAGAATTTCCCTATTAGGAATATTCATTTCAATTAGCTACTAATGCAAATTAAATATTGGTTTGCTTCTTTCATTGACTGATTTTGTCGTGTGTGTTTGTAACGTATAACTAACGCTAAACAAGTCTCTAATTTCTCTACATCCTAACTAACGATTCCTTCGATACAATATAAATTTCTAACTAAGGTTTTCTACTAAAAGTAATAGTATCTACAGTTTGATAATCAGTTTGTATTAAATTGCATTTTTTTTGCACTCATTTACATCAGCTATAAAAACAAATTAATAAAATCGTATGCCAGTCTACATGAGTTTCGTCTAAAAGCAACCAAAATAAGGAGAATTCAAACACAAAAAGTGTTTCTGATAAATGTCATTTCTCGTATGAATTGGAAGTAAATGTTCTACGTTTTAATGTCTTTAATTTATAGTTATGCCTAAAATCAACGAAAGTACGATTTTCTGTCGTTTTTTGATTATCTAGATAGCATTCTGTCATATAAAATTAACTAACCTCTATAATCTAATATTTCAATGAAATTGGTATGCATTTATTCATATGATTAAGAACTAACCGGTGAAATTTTTAATGAACATTTCATATTTGGAATAACTACATGCTTTCTTTTGAGTAAATAAAAATGGTTTCTTATTTTATGTATAGTTATGTTTAAACAATAAATTAATATTTTGCTTGTAGTAAGAGTTTAAATGTGTCGATGTGCGACATCAACAGGCGATAGCGTAAATACACGCCTAAACTTACGATGCTAAAACTATTCCTGTAAGCAAATATAATCTCCTTTAATTCGTTTTTGACTTTTCTTATCCGACAGTTGAAATTGTTTTGTTTTCTAAGGGCATTCATTCGGAATTTTTGCGCATTTTTTTTCACAGGACATTCATCTGCATTCGTTTCACATTTGTTTACGAGAGCGTATTTAGGAAGCCATTTAGCCAGTTGCTCTTCGAAAAATTGTTCTAGATAACGGGCATGCGCATATGTTTTGGAATCCTCCGGATAATATAAGTATACATTTTTGGACAACAATCGAACGTCAGCTACAAATGTGGCAATGCCTTTGTAGTGATTCGGACTTGATGGACCCAAACGAGTTCGGATAACATCTAGCGACATAGGGTGACAAATTATTTTTTAATATGCAGCGTGTGTTGCCGGTTCTCGCTCTCTAAATGGTAAACTTTGTTCGTATTGGCAATATAACTCTAAACGTATCCTCTGTATAATCTTTAATTCATTTGCGCCAAGTTCTCCTGCATTATGTCTTTCACATTCAGCTGAACTTGCCAGTTCCGCCAAATTAACACATAGCAAACATTGCCACGTTTCACTTTCACCTGGTAAGGAACCTATAGCTGGTATGTGACAATTTTGGTGAAATACCAACATATCAATTCAACACCATCCAAACAAACTGCACACCAATCTTCATTTGGATCATCTTATTCCTACCTTCCGGAAGAACTTGTACTCCGTTCGAATCTAATTTCGCTATTGTTGCCATCAAGTCATTTATTGAATCGTCTCGAACTTTATCAATTGGTTCCGTAAAATCTTTTGAGGTATCATTTGTACTTGGACTTTTAATATTTATTATTTTAACACTAACCTGATCCGATGCTTGATCCAACGATCGTACTGACAACGAAAGATGATCCAAAATTTCAATATCTGAATGCGAGCAAGTAGGTCGTCCGCTGCCATCAACTCCGGGGTGTGATGACTTCGGGGATTTGGTCCCGTTATGCGAGGTTGTTGACGGAAGGTACCTCGCTGCTCATCCAGTTGTTCTTGCCTACGGGCATGGAGGCGCAATCCCTGTATGGTGTTGATGGGAAAATGCAGAAGACTGTTCTGAAGCTCCCAACGCATATTCTCTCTGATAATTTCTACCAGTTCGTCCTCGGGCATGGTTGTTCGCAAGCGAGTGCTCAATCTCACTATACTTGTGTAGTACTGGTCGAACGGTTCGTGAGCGCCTTGTTTCCGTTTCTTTAGCTGTTCCCTTAGTTCTCTCTCAGTGAAGCCGTCATCAAATCGATTACGGAAGGCTGCACTGAAAGAATCCCAATCGGGACGTGGCGTCGACTCCTTAAAACTCCAGTACCAGTCGGCAGCATCTCCGCTGAACAAAAGGTGTGCATGCCGGAGGAAGGCCGAGAAATCACCTTCCAGTGTGCTGGATACTAACGCCTGAATCCTGAAAAGGAACCGGTCCGCTGATATCATCGCGTTGAAGCCCGTGAAGTTCAGGCGCCAACTCTCCATGATACGAGGCGTTGGGTCTCGGAAAGGTGTCAATGCGTTCCCGGGGGGAATCGCATCTCCGATTGAACTGCCTCGGGGACTGGAGGTACCAACGGAGGTGCAGTGCTGTGTCGTGGCCGATACTCGGGAGCTCTGGGGTCCATTCCCGAGTTCCTTGGAGGTAGGGTCCATTGATCAGCTGGTCGAGAGTGGGGCATAGCCACACTGGGATTGGGCTCGCAGCCAAGCGGAGTTCTCACGCGGCTGGGTGGTTGGCTCATCGGGAGGTTCTGGAGCCTTCCCTCCAAGTTTCCAATCCTCTCAGACATATCTCGCATTAACGCCACGAGGGTGTCAATGGAGTGGGTGGAAGGTGCGGGTGTAATCTCGGCGGCGACAACTGCAGCAGGAACTTCACCGCCCACGGCTCCTTGCAAGTCCATCAGTGGTTGGGGCGGTTCGGCCTCTGGGACCCCTTTCGCCACTGCTCCACGCGTTGGGACGGGCGTTCCGAGGGGGACGTATATGGCGGTCCGCTCTATGGGTCGCCGGCATAGTGGGCAAAGCTCGGACGTTAGGAGGAGCTGTTGGACACAGGTACGATGGAAAAGGTGTCCGCACTCCAATCGCACGCTGTGTACGCCCTCCACTACGTCTTCAAAGCAGATCCCGCAGCTAGCTGGTTGGACCATTTTGGATCTGGTCCAACGCTTATCTGGGGTCCGCTTCGTTGCCATGTTCATTTTCGCTGTGTGTGGTTGGTGCTATGTGTAACTAAAATAGAGAAAGAAGAGAAAAAAAAATGTAAACTACGCCTACTCTAATATATGTAAACTATATGTATATCTATTCACGCTTAAGAATAATTCAGTGGCCAATGGTGGCGAGCTATTTGTGTAAAATGAAAAAAAAAAGATTTATTTACTACACTCTCTCCTCTCCAGCAGTCGACTCCTACAAAGAGAAATGAGAGTGCGTGGTAGTCTGCCGAAGAAAGGGTGCTTTCGGCCGATTTACCAAATTTAACCCCATACCCACATACATTATAAAACTGTCTCTAAACTACGTTAACTGACTCGACGAGACAAGTGGTAGAGCTACCGTAACGGTTTTGTACGCGGTCAAAATTCCCGACGCGTGCGAGCATTTCGGGCTCTGCAACTCCAGCATACGCCACCGAACGTTGAACCGATACCACTCGTCTATCACGCATACGAAATAAGTAGAATCCTTCCGCGACATAAAGGCAAGGTAGCCTTCTATTTTCTTGAGAGTCCAGGCCGACAGGAGAAACCTCATCGGGCTGACAGTTCCATCAAGAAAAACAGGTCCTTACAGGGGTTAGCCTGGGACAACACATCGGATGGATTCTGCCGCGAGAAAAAAAAAATCAAACAAAGGAGAGCGGAAGCTACAACTCACGTGAAGCGACTGCTAGTGTGTATCGCACAACTCCACTGCTCCTGTTTGTGAGGCTCGAGTACCAAAGTACCTTACATCCTCCGTAAAGGACCAACTCGTCAGAAGACGCGAATCTTTTATCCCCTTAGGATGTTTTGGCCCCACGTTGGGCGCCATTTGTAATGTTTTTACATGTCTACGTGCGAACGAGGAACCGACCTCTCATCGGTTCTAGACGTTAATTCTGAGTAGTACCAACGGATGGTACCCACCGGTCAACCAATCCGTGCACCGTAATCCATTCACGCGGTGGCTGCTTGTCGGCCAGCTAGATCGGAGAGCATTTCGGTCGTGAATCTCCGAATGGATTACGCTCATCTACAATATCCAGCCACCAATACAAGCCCGTTTTCAAACGCGTCACAAAACAAAGTCATACGGAGAGGAAACCTACTTTACGTTACTCCGTATTTCTACCTATAACCAGTCAAAGGACAAAGATCTAATCTTTACTTCGCGTTTCCGAATTTCCGACGCGGTACCGAAAAATATACAACGTTAACTCAACCCGACGAACGCTACGCTAATAAAAAAAAGCAAAACAACAACGGTACTGCGTACCGCGCGCGACGCGAAACCGACCTCAGTGGATTTTCTCAAACTCTACCCTCGCGACGGCATACCTACCCTGCACCTCATTTCCCGCTGAAAAGAAGAACCACTGGAAAGGAAAGTCGTTATTAGAGTTTAGCAATTCATGTTGTTATATATTTGTTTAAAAAAATATAAATCGTTGTCCTACTACAAATGCTTTAAATATCATAAAATTAATGTTCGGCAATTTTTCGCATTTATAACTGTGTATGCTTCGAGACTTGTACTATCGAAAGTATGAAGTTAGTAGTTTCCAATCAATTAATTTTCATTCGTTTCGAAATAAACATTTTTTTTTTCCAATTTCAAATTATACTATTGCTGTTTTGTCATATAGCATTCCGCAATTTTGATAGTCAAATTTTTAGCACAAAAATATATGTATATAAGCGCGTTCACGAATAATTTCCCTATTAGGAATATTCATTTCAATTAGCTACTAATGCAAATTAAATATTGGTTTGCTTCTTTCATTGACTGATTTTGTCGTGTGTGTTTGTAACGTATAACTAACGCTAAACTGGATGAAACGTTGGAAGAATGGACGTCGAGAATTTCGTCAAGGTTCTCACAGCAGGTGAGCCACTGCAGGGAGCTCCGGAGGGGACGGAAGAACTGGCAGCTCAAGACGTAGTGAACTCTACTATGAGCATCATTACGACTGCTTGCTGCGCTTCTATGCCCCGTCGAAGACCCCGGCACGGCAAGCCCCCAGTGTACTGGTGGTCTACTGAAATCTCTGAAAAGCGGAGGGAGTGTCACAAGCTTCGGCGTGAGGCTCAACGGGCGCGGAACCGTGCCGACGCATGCAACCAGGTGGCAGCATATAAATCGGTCAGGAAATGCCTTCACAAACTGATCAACAGTAGCAAGGCTCGCTGCTGGCAAGACCTAGTGGACAATGTGAATAAGGATCCGTGGGGCCTTGGCTACAAGCTGGTCATGGGGAAACTTGATGCCCTACGGAAGCCTTGTATACATGACGCGGAAAAGATGGACGCGATAGTGCGGGGACTCTTCCCCGCCCATCCCATCCGTGTTGACGCTGTCCATGGTGAAACAGCACTAGAGTGCCCACTCTTCACACAGCTGGAACTGGAGGAGGCAGTCCTCTCTTTGAAAGCGAGGAAGGCTCCAGGTCCAGATGGTGTTCCAGCAGAGGTGTTGCGGCTCGTCTATCGCCATTGTCCTGACTTGCTGCTCAGCAGATTCAACGCTTGCCTACGGGACGGGGTTTTCCCGGTACGATGGAAGGTCGCGAGGCTCGTGCTGATCAGCAAGGGGAAGGGAAATCCCGAATCGCCGTCTGCATGCTAGACACGGCTGGGAAAGTGCTAGAGAAACTCATCAAGGGAAGACTCACTGACACGATTCGTGCTGCTGGGGACCTATCTCCTCGGCAGTACGGCTTTAGAGCAGGACATTCTACCATTGATGCGATTGCAGAGGTGGTAGACGCGGTCCAAAAGGCAGAGGCATATAGTCGCACCAAGCGACGGATCGTCCTGTTGGTGACACTCGACGTCAGGAATGCCTTCAACTCCAGTAGATGGGTGGATATTCTGGACACGCTGGAAAACTCTTTTCAAGTTCCAGAATATCTAATGCGGCTCTTGAGGAACTACCTAAAGGACCAAAGCCTGCTCTACGACACGACACAGGGCCAATGAAGGATGGAAATTACATCGGGTGTTGCCCAGGGATCTATCCTTGGTCCGGACCTGTGGAACGTGCCTTACGACGGGCTACTGAGACTTGAGATGCCAGATGAGTCGCGCTTGGTCGGCTATGCGGATGATGTTGCGGCTCTGGTCGCCGGACGCACCGTTGAACAAGCGCAACTTAGGCTAGGTATGCTAATGCGCCGAGTGAGGGACTGGATGACTGCTCGCGGGCTCAGTTTAGCACTGGAGAAAACCGAAGTGGTCATCTTGACAAAAAAGAGAATCCCTAGAGTAAGGATGATCAGTATTGGAGACATAAGAATCGAATCGAAGCCAGCGGTGAAGTACCTGGGGCTACTGATCGACTCGAAGATGAGTTTCTCTGAGCAAATCAGGGCAACGGCTGAGAAGGCTGCTTCGGGAATATCGGCCCTGAGTCGACTTATGGCCTACGTAGGGGGACCCAGCCCATCAAGAAGACGCCTCTTGATGAGTGCTGTAGGGTCGGTGCTACTGCACGGAGCAGAGGTATGGGGCGACGCTCTCAGCAAGGAGGTATACCGAAAACGATTGGCACAGGTACAGAGAAGAGGAGCACTGAGAATTGCATCTTCGTATCCAACAGTCTCCGACTCGGCGGTGAGAGTGATTGCAGGCGTGATACCTGTCGCTCTCCTTGCTAGAGAGCGCCGCGCTATTTACCTGCGCCGAAACGAGGATGCGAGGGAGATGGTTGTCCGCGAGGAGAGACAGCGCTCGCTCAACGATTGGCAGCAGTCTTGGGGGAATTGCACGAAGGGAAGGTGGACTGCGCGCCTCATCCCGGATGTGAGACCGTGGCTAAATCGAAGGCATGGTGAGACTGACTTCTATCTGACCCAGTTTTTGAGCGGGCACGGGTGTTTTCAGTCTTACCTGCACAAGATCGGCAAGTCACGGTCTCCCGATTGTCGGTTTTGCCCAGAAGAGGAGGACATTGCCTGTCACACATTTTTTGCGTGTACAAAATGGGTCAGGCTGCGAAGGGAACTCTACAGGGAGACGGGGGAGCTCACCCCGTATAATATAGTTGCGGTGATGCTCGAATCGGTTGACAAATGGAACCAGGTGGCACATTATGCTCGGGCAATCCTAAAATATAAAAGGGACTCACAGCAGCCGGAGGCGCTGGGGCTGGGGGATTGCTCTTCTGGCATTTCCTCTTCCCCTCTCACCTCCCGCTAGGAAAGGGACTCCCCAGCTTGAAGGCGCCCCACGGCGTAACAAAACGAGACCTGGCCCGAAGTAATGTGTCAAATGGTTCTAGGCTAGGTTCTCAGGTTGACAGGGGAGGTGTTTAGTGGGTAGTCCAAGGGTATCCTCCATGGGAGTCCCACACTTCCAGACCGGCGGGCGTAAATGCCTTCACCTCCCTACCGCAAAAAAAAAATAACTAACGCTAAACAAGTCTCTAATTTCTCTACATTCTATTTAACGATTCCTTCGATACAATATAAATTTCTAACTAAGGTTTTCTACTAAAAGTAATAGTATCTCTTTTTTTCTACAGTTTGATAATCAGTTTGTATTAAATTGCATTTTTTTTTGCAATCATTTACATCAGCTATAAAAACAAATTAATAAAATCGTATGCCAGTCTACATGAGTTTCGTCTAAAAGCAACCAAAATAAGGAGAATTCAAACACAAAAAGTGTTTCTGATAAATGTCATTTCTCGTATGAATTGGAAGTAAATGTTCTACGTTTTAATGTCTTTAATTTATAGTTATGCCTAAAATCAACGAAAGTACGATTTTCTGTCGTTTTTTGATTATCTAGATAGCATTCTGTCATATAAAATTAACTAACCTCTATAATCTAATGTTTCAAATGAAATTGGTATGCATTTATTCATATGATTAAGAACTAACCGGTGAAATTTTTAATGAACATTTCACATTTCGAATAACTACATGCTTTCTTTCGAGTAAATAAAAATGGTTTCTTATTTTATGTATAGTTATGTTTAAACAATAAATTAATATTTTGCTTGTAGTAAGAGTTTAGATGTGTCGATGTGCGACATCAACAGGCGATAGCGTAAATACACGCCTAAACTTACGATGCTAAAACTATTCCTGTAAGCAAATATAATCTCCTTTAATTCGTTTTTGATTTTTCTTATCCGACAGTTGAAATTGTTTTGTTTTCTAAGGGCATTCATTCGAAATTTTTGCGCATTTTTTTCACAGGACATTCATCTGCATTCGTTTCACATTTGTTTACGAGAGCGTATTTAGGAAGCCATTTAGCCAGTTGCTCTTCGAAAAATTGTTCTAGATAACGGGCATGCGCATATGTTTTGGAATCCTCCGGATAATATAAGTATACATTTTTGGACAACAATCGAACGTCAGCTACAAATGTGGCAATGCCTTTGTAGTGATTCGGACTTGATGGATCCAAACGAGTTCGGATAACATCTAGCGACATAGGGTGACAAATTATTTCATAATATGCAGCGTGTGTTGCCAGTTCTGGCTCTCTAAATGGTAAACTTTGTTCGTATTGGCAATATAATTCTAAACGTATCCTCTGTATAATCTTTAATTCATTTGCGACAAGTTCTCCTGCATTATGTCTTTCACATTCAGCTGAACTTGCCAGCTCCGCTAAATGAACACATAGCAAACATTGCCACGTTTCACTTTCATCTGGTAAGGAACCTATAGCTGGTATGTGACAATTTTGGTGAAATACCAACACATCAATTCACCACCATCCAAACAAACTGCACACGAATCTTCATTTGGATCGTCTTATTCCTACCTTCCGGTAGAACTTGTACTCCGTTCGAATCTAATTTCGCTTTTGTTGCCATCAGATCATTTATTGAATCGTCTCGAACTTTATCAATTGGTTCCGTAAAATCTTTTGAGGTATCATTTGTACTTGGACTTTTAATATTTATTATTTTAACACTAACCTGATCCGATGCTTGATCCAACGATCGTACTGACAACGAAAGATGATCCAAAATTTCAATATCTGAATCCGAGTTCCATTCATCTAGGTCGATATTGTCCTGACCTTGACCGTATGCTTCTATATATTTGGAAAAGCCTTTTGGCAGCAACACTTTCGCCTTCTCGATTCCTTTCCCTTATGGATTCCTTTCGCGCTTGAAATCCTCGAAATACCCGGTACAGATGCTTGTTGGCACCGCTTTGGCTGCATATACCGTATTAGAAGCGGTGCTCGGTGTTCTGTCTGGATTAGCCTGCCCACGAATATTCTCACTCACCTTCAAGTTGTACACTGGGTTCGGGAAAATAAATGGGAAGTGTATTATAGTGTATGACGTCGGTATACTCATTCGAGTTGCCAATACTCACCATCATTTGGTTGAGTTAAATTTGACCGAACTGTCGGCACACTCCGGGACTTCCTCATGGGTGGCGGCCACTACCTCCACACTTCACTCTCATGTGGCTGTCAAATCCTGTTGACATCCCACGACAAAATTGACGTGGGATGTGCGCTGGTCGCAACCAACGTGAAATGACAAGCCTCCTAGCAGCAAAGTGTGTTAGTAGTGGTCCCCAGTGGCGTCGCATGATTCATTACACTGTAGAAGATGCTCACTCAGCAATAGGCTACGAAAGGAAATACAGGCGCTAAGCCCTGATGTGTGGAACGGGAATGAAAAAAAAATGGAGCTCATTCATGCCAGACAGTTAAAAAACGGAAAATGGTTACAGATTATTGAGGAAAATGGGAGCATGTATAAAAGATTAGCTATCAAATACGTCAACATTGATTATGGGTTATATTTTGTGAAGGAAGACTTTAACGTTACGAGATGCTTTCAGTGCCGAAAATATAACCATAAGGCGTCGAAATGCGAAGGAGAACAAATCTGTGTGAAGTGTGGAGGAAAGCATGAGTTCAAGGAATGCAAAGCACACATGAGAGCTGTTACAGCAGACTCATGGGAGTGCCCAGAGCATCAAAAAAGGATTGTAATTGCTAGGAGGAGTACTATTGTTAATCACAAAACTCAATCAAGTGACAAATTAACTATATTTTATGCCAATATAAGAAGCCTACGATACAAGCTGAATGATAATCAAATTTATCTGCAGCAAAATCCTAAAACAGATTTGATTATACTAAGCGAAGTATGGATCTATCCTGAAGAAGCAAAGTATTACAATATTCCTCGATATAGCTCAGTTTTCTCCTGCAGGCCCAGAAGGGAAGGAGGTACAGCAATTTATATAAAAAATACAAGTAATTTCATGACAAAGAGAGTAACATCTTCTTCTTCTTCTTTGTAGCACTACAGCCCCTCTCGGGCCTTCGCTTCGAGATAGTTAGAGTATCTGATTTTCATGACCGTATTGATTTTTTCGGAAGTTGGTTTGGTCAGTACCATGCTCCCGTGTGCCTGCTCAGCAATGATATGATCTAATTAAATCAGTACATATCACCACTGAGTGAACACTCGTAGTCTGTCCGAGAAATCCCCTGAACTAAATCACGTTGCTCCCAACGAGATTTGAACCTGGAACCTTTGGCTTATGCGTTCATGCTCTAACCGCTCTAGATGACACAGACTAGAGTAAAAGAGAGTTACATCTGACATATATAATCTAATAATAATTGAAATAGCCTGCACAAGTAAAAAACTAAAAATCGGTACTTATTATAATCCCAATAGTCTCAATGCGCAGAACTTCTACACAATAATAGATGCAATATACTCTACTGAAAAAAATTTAATCACAATAGCTGACACAAACATATACGTGATTGCAGAATCTCCAGAATCGAGAATGTACAAGGATACCCTGGAAACAAACGGAGCCGTCATTGTCAATAAGGACAAAATTACTCGCCATAGCAACAAATGATAAAAAAGTTGCTGAAAACATTATATTGACACTTTCAGACTGGCCGGAGTTACATCATTGTGTTCAAAAAATTGTCGTCCATGGTCAAAGTCTCAGTAAACAAAAACCTGCTCACAAAATATTCAGATATTTAGACAAGGATGTTTTCAAATCGAAATTTCAACAGTTGCTAGCAAACCGAAAACATGAAAACATTATGGAGCTCAAAAATATGATTAAAGAGTCCAAGCATGATTCTTCCATTGAGAAAAAGATCAGGTGTCGACAACATACATGGATAACAAAGAAAGTTATTGACGTAGTATTAGCAAAAGGAAGGCTTATAAAAAATACAAAAGAACACTGCAGATCAAACACTTTAATATCTATATAACCTAAAAGAATCAAAACGTCTCATAAAAGAAGCAAAATTTTCAAATTGCTCCAGAAGATTGGAAACAGCGGCGGACAACTCGCACGAAGTATGGAAAATAATAAATGAAGTAAAAGATAATTTCTCACCCTGGATCATGTTATCAAATGCTGAATTTTTTGGCATGGACTCTAACAATGCAGCACGCCTATGTGGAACAGCAAACTTCCTAAACCACTTTTCTTCAACAATTGGTGAAAAAATTACCAGGGGGCTTGGTGGAAAGTCAACTAACTATTTCAATATCATAAATAGCCCACATAAGTCCATCTTTCACATTCATCAAACGACTAAAGAGAAGTATTAAATACAATCAAAAATTTGAAAAAATGTAGCACCAGGTAATGACAACATCGCCACACATGACATTATTCTAGTCAAAGAGGAGGTAGCTGAACCACTGGCAAATTTTGTAAACGAGCATATTAGAAATGGAGCATTCCCGGATGACGAGAAACAGGCAAAAATAATTCCAATATTCAAAGGAGGAGATCATCTGGACCCGAAGAATTACTGCCCTGTTGGACTTTTGACAGGCTTTAGTAAAATATTCGAAAGATTTGTAAATAATCGGGGGCTCCTTGGACCAACCTTGTTTTTGCTATACACCAATAATTTGAATATATGTAAACTGACAGCTCATCACACATTATATGCTGATGATACTGTACTTCTTTATTCAGGACATGAGAAAGTTGCCATGGAGAATATCGTCACCGAGGATCTAGATAAATATCGTTCATGGCTTATCGGAAACAAGCTAGCATTGAGTACTACAGAGACAAAATACATTATTTTTAAACAGAAGAATAAGGAAGACATAGAAGTTTACCTAAAAATTTATGGCGAAAACTTGCAAAGAGTGTTTGAAATTAAATATCTCGGTCTTTCTATCGATCATGGTTTGACATGGTTGCCACACATAAATAATTTGTGGAGACAACTAGCACCAATGATAGGAGTGTTGAGAATGTATGGAGATTTTACCAATGCATATAAAGAAACTTGTACTAAATTTATTTGTACTGACAAAGTTACATTATGCGGTGGTCATTTGGAGTCAATTGTCAAAGCCAAACCTTAATGTTATATCCAGGATGCTAACTAAAGCCTATAAAAATATTATAAGTCTTCCAATTCTCACTCCAACTAGACTAGTATATCAAAGAATCATGCAACGAATGATGCTCTGCGTATACAATCTTTCAGAAACATTGAAAAACGTAAACTCATTATTGGTTTTTAAGAAAAGACTTAAGGAACATGTAATAAATTAAAATAAATGATAAGTTTGGAAAATTGAAAATGCAGTATCTTAGGGCATTAAGACCTTAGCATCGAGATACTTAAAGACAGCTAGTTTTTATAAACTCAGAGTTTCTTTGACTGCGTCGTATTATATTTTTTCTTATCTCTGAGAACTGTCCACGAATCGGACTAGACTAGCAGGAAAGAAGTACTTCACAGCATTTTGTGTGCCCCTTGTACCGATGCTTTAGCATTGCCTGGAGGCACACGTAGGAATCGACGACGTGGGAAGTGCAGATCGACGATGAAAGAGTAATGGAGAGAGTGGTAGAGAATGGAGGTATTTAATATATATATATATATATATATATATATATATATATATATATATATATATATATATATATATATATATAACTGGGGCCAAAAAATAACGTGACATTTGAATTTAAACTGCGCGCGTCGAAGGATTTGGAGAATTATTTTTTTAGGTTGGTAGTACTGTCAGTGACATCTACGTCAAATTTACATGTCAAAATATTTGTTGTTGTTTTATAGACAATAATATGATTTTAATTAGCCAACGTTTTAACACATTGTTGATTGACAGACAGATTGACAGAAGTGAACAGAGTGGCAAATGACAGTGGTAGCATTATGTTAAAGGAACATAATTTTGAATTCAAAATATCAACGTTTTACATCAATACTTCCTCTAAAATACGATATTTCTATTTTTCAATAACAAACTTAATTCAAATTCAAAATCAGATCAGATCATTACAAGGGCAGAACGTAGATCAGCAAATCTCAGACATTGCAGCGGCTTCGTCAGGATATCAGTGAGTTGTTGATCACTTGAAACATGTTGAATATTTAACGTTCCATCCTGCAATTCCTTTCGAATGAAATGGTACCTCACTTCAATGTTTTTGGTCCTCTTCTGGAACTCGTGATTCTTTGCTGACTAGATTGCGCTTTGATTGTCCATAAAAAGAATTGGAATGTTGTCTAAAGGAGAGACTTCTGCGAACAGTCGAGAAAACCACACAGATTCCCTGGCAGCTTCACTAGCGGCGACATACTCAGCCTCAGTTGTGTAAAGAGACACACACTCTTGACGTCTGCTAGCCCAGGATATCGGTCCTCCACTGTGCATGAAAACGATTCCACTAACAGACCGAGAGTATCCGATTAATCAGCATAGTGTGCATCACTGAAGGCCTTCATGACACTTCCTTTGGAACCAGCCTCGCACCTGATACCAACTGACGTAGACCCTTTGACGTATCTCAGGATTCTCTTTACCAGCAACCAGTGGACATCTTTCGGATCTTCCAAAAACTGCGACGCATAATTGACTGCAAACGTGATGTCAAGACGAGTAGCAACAGCTAAGTACAACTTCACGGTAAGGAGCAGATGTTCTCAAACCAGTTTTCTCTTCCAACTGCACGTACTTGTCAATGGGCGTTGAAACAGCATTGTGTTCTGCCATGTTGAGCTTCTGAAGAAGATTTTCCGCGTACACCTTCTGACTCACACGGATTGAACCATCTTCTTCACGTTCAATGAGCATATTCAGGAAACAGCCAAGTTGTTCACGTGTGATCTTGAACTCCATCTCCAGCTTCCTCAGGAACTCTTGAATCATACAGGAAGTAAACCATACGAAATCTTGAATAGTCTCACCTGGCACCAATAATAGACTCCTGTCCAAGTGAAACACCGACATCAGCATGGATCACTTCTCCTGGCACATATAAACGCTGTTGACATGACTTGAACGGTTCTCGATGTTGTTTACCTTCTACACAAGATTCACAGAATTCGTCGTCCTGTTATCCTTCATTTCCGTGATTCTTGAGTATCTTCACAACATGTCTTTTATTCTGATGACCTAAACGCTCATCCCAGACTTGAAGAGAGTCCTTGACCGGCAAATAAGCCTCACTCACACAGCAAGTGTTCGGTTCCTTGACCTTGAGCATCACCTTGAACAGCTGACCAGACCGCACACCTTGAGCCTTGACAACGCCATCAAGCAAGAGTTCACAGCTATCCTTGGATGAGCTGAAGGCCATACCTTTGTCCAGTGCACGCGTAACCGAGAATAAATTTCTCCTAGTTTCCGGAACATACGGCACGTTTTCCATGTGACAAGAAGTCCAACGGCCATTCACAAGCGTCTCAAAGTCAATATTTCCTGTTCCAAAAGTACTCATCACAGAATCGTTTCCGTTACGAATATCTGCTGGAATAAAGAAAGCCTCAAAGGATGAATACCACTCTTTCTTAAAGGTCATGTGGTCCGTTGTCACGGGAGCCTTCCACACACGAGTTTAAGGGTGCCCGCGGTCTTATTTAAAAGTATAATAACAAAAAAAAAAGAAAAAAAATATAAGTTCTCCGCGAGGATAACTTCCCGAGCCAAGCGGAAGTAGAAATTTAAAATGTATTTAATCCTTTTTTTTTAATTTTAGTTGAAACTCTTAACCTAGTCACGAAATTTAGTGTAAAGCAATAAAACATTAGTTTTCTGTTTTGCGTAGATAAGTCAAGCTTTACATATAAGAAAAAAAAAACACTAAACACTTTAGTTATTTAATCCGTTTTTAAAACGAAACTACTCACAATATCTTAAATTTTAACTAACCCGACAGATAAGAAACCATGCAAAATGTTAACATTTTTATAAAATACGATTTACTCATAGAGACATTTTAACCTTTAACTCAGCAAAACTAATTCGACGTAGTCCGTAAAAGTGAGTACTAAACTAGGAACACAAGAACCATAAAATAAAAGAGAATCTCTGCGAAGATTTCAAAAAGCATAAAAAGATATTCGATAGGTTGTATCATAAACTATGGGTAATAAAAACTCTTGTTGCGCCTACTCGAGTCCGCCGCCCGAACGAAAGGTCAAGGAAGTTCCTGCCTATGAGGACCATCTGCCGAAGGAAACCAATCTACGAATAAAATACAACATATATCAGAACGTGAAACGACTGATGGTGATGCAGATCCTTCAGTTGATCCATCAGCAGCTACGATATTCTTGGAGAGATCAAAGGTCGAGAATGGTGTGATCACAAGAAAGAAGTCGCAGCATCAAATACCCTAGCTCCATGGATCGACAAGTGTCAGTGTGCCGGGACTGAAAAAGAGTTCGTCATGTTCGACAATCTATCTGGACGATAGTACTGTATCGCAGCCAAATCTTAAGAATACTGTAAAGTGCGTATCTTTAGCTATTTACTATCACATTAAAAACCGACAATCCGAGCGGCGACTAGATATTTTTGACGAAAAACTTCACCCGCTCACTCGGGACCCAGTCCCTGATGAATACGATGTCCACAACCCGGAACATCGGCAAATCTACAAATTTGTACGAACTTTATTTAACGCTGCTCAATTGACAGCAGAATGTGCTATTATTACCCTAGTCTATTTAGAACGATTGTTAACTTACGCTAAATTAGATATTGCACCCTGCAACTGGAAACGAATGGTGTTAGGCGCCATCCTGCTAGCAAGCAAAGTATGGGATGATCAAGCCGTGTGGAACGTCAACTATTGTCAAATTCTTAAGGATATTACCGTAGAAGACATGAACGAGCTCGAAAGACAATTTTTAGAGTTGCTACAGTTTAATATCAACGCCACCCTCACTTTAGATTTTGTTATCATCTTCTCTTTGTTTACTCTACATTCAGGCAGTAGAGATCTGGACAATGCAGTACCCAAAACTGTTTCGAAATTACGAGATGTTTAATTTTATTGTAATGTTTAAAAATTGGATATTGATACTTACGTGTATTGCTTTCATAAGGAGTCAAAATGAGCTTACACTTTGACTACCCCGCAAAGCAAGCTAGGAGACAATTGATGTAAAGAATCGGAATGAAAATCAGTCAAATGAGATGAAATTAGATCCTAACAATTGATAATGTTATAAGAAAAACAAAAGTTGGTCTCGGCAAATAAATAAACATTGGGAATGACAGTTCCCACCGAGAGCTTTTGAGCTGCCATATGATCAGTGCGTTCAACTGAACGATTACAACAACGCCTACGGATAATGCAGCAAAGTCCGTAATGCCGCGCGAGTTACATGCACAGAAACCCTTACCGGCTAACAACCCCACATCCGCCATAGACAGCTAAGATTATCTTCACATATCACATAACTTTAAATTCCCAGACTCTTGTTTGCGCTAAATTCATATTACACATATTTTGTCTTTCCCACACTTTGCTCGTTGAATAAAATCATAGTTCATATTACCAACACGTTCCCGCAAAAGTGCACTCTTCGAAAAAGCAAATAATAAATTTTAATGAAATGTACTTTCAGTCTGTAATTGGCGTTATTAAAATCGAGTCGAAATATCAAAATCTGAGTTTCATTTATTTTTTTTCTTAACATAAAGTCTATTAGACTTAATTGGCGCAGTCGGGTCTAAGGCGGCGGTGGATAGAAAATTTCAATTACATCCGACGGTTAATCGGAAAATAATAGTTCGAAAGATCTACCGAAAACATTAAAGTTATCGAAAGTAGAAAACTAGTGAACTTGTGGTCTATTGTAGTGCATCCGACGGATTTTCGGGAAGAACCAGCTCGACGGAAAATCGAACAAATGTTCTAAGTGCTACAAGTGCCGCGAAAGTTTAAGAAAATTTCTAGCGCTTCTGTGACGGAACATTCGGACTCGAACATTCAGAACTAGTGGTACGACGGTTTATCGAACCCAAGTCGAAAAATACCAAAATGAGGATAATCATCATCTTCTGGTAAGTCGAGATTTTGTTTCCTATGCCACCGATCCCTAGAAAGAAATCCGCCTCCAGCCCTTACACTATTCTCCCAAGTAGATTTAGAAATTCAAACCTTATGAATGAAGAACTAGAAATTATTTCAGAGAATTTAATTAGTGAAACAGGTGAAAATCTAGTGCGTGTTGATATTGCTTCCGATAGTTGCATTGATAATAATTCAGTGAATAGTGCCCTTGCAAATAATTCTTGTAACAATTTAAACCCTAATATGGCTGAGCCCGGTAACCAAACTATTACGGTGACGACTACCGACATTTTTAATTCTCTTAGAGTTCCCGACGCGATCAAGGACTTACCAAGATTTGACGGGAATCCTCGACTTTTATTTGATTTCCTCGACAATGTTGACGAAATCCTCAATCTCATCAGTGTAACAAGTGGTACAGGTTACGGCCAACTCCTTCTGAGAGCCATGAGAAATAAAGTTGTGGGTGAAGCCAATGAGGTTTTGAACATGTATGGTACGCCTCTAGATTGGGATAAAATCAAAGAAAATTTGATTCTTCATTATTCAGATAAGAGAAATGAAGACAGAGACAGAGACAGTAGACCTTCATGGTCTACGCCAAGGCAATGACTCAGTACAGAAGTTTTACAGTGAAATCGTCGAAATACTCTCAAGTATGAACAACCATGTAAATATACATGAAAAAGATGCCAACGTAATAGCGGCAAAGAAATCGTTATTTTCGGAAATGTGTTTGAACCGATTTCTATCTGGACTTAAAGAGCCACTAGGCTCTACTATCCGCGCTATGAAACCGGAATCCCTAGCTGGAGCGTACGCTTACTGTATCAAAGAACAGAATATATTTTATACTAATTCTAACTCGGATCGACAATTTCTACACATAAACCATTTAAAACCACGCCCTCAGAATACAGACCTAGTACCAAAACTTAAACTACCACAACTAATTCCCCAAACAAATAGTAACACTAAGTTTCCTATGATTCAACCACTTAATCTGTTATCACAAAAACCGGTTTTTCCAAGCCCTTATCCACAGCGTTTTAATCAACAACCACTATTTGGGCATCCAGTCAACAACCTAACGGGGCTTCAAAGATACCCGGCTACAAATCCAAATTTTAACCACGGGCCAAACTTCAGACTAAATAATCAAAGGCCAAACTTATTCCCCAATAATTTCAATTTCTAGCAAAATCAAAATGTATTCAATAGGCCGAATAACCAGCCACTAAACAAGCCTGAACCTATGGATATTTCTGGCACAATTAGAAGAAATCAAACCCAGCCTTACCCTCAAAAGAATAATTACTTTAGACCTCATCAAACAGCCCCAAGATACACGGTTAAGGAACTACTTAACGTATCAGAACAGAACAACCCAGACTACAACGAATATACCCAAGACGAAACTGAACCTCAAAACACTACCCTGATGCAAAATCCCCAATATGTGGACTACATAGACAATATACAAGAAAGTTATAACGAACCCCTTAATTATTACATCCCTTATGATTTGAACTACACCCAAAATGAAAACCCACCAAACATAGAAATAGATGACGAAAATTTTCAATCGAGTGCCTCAACAAGCCAATCGGGTACTTAGACATAAACAAACACGGTAATACACTCCCTTATATTCAAATTTCTTCCCCTTTTGGACGGCCACTAAAATTTTTGATCGATACCGGTGCTTCCTCCTCATTCATTAATCCCGAGTATGTAGACCCACGTGATATTAAAGTGACGAAACCTATCTCAATAACAACAATCTTTAGCAGACATGAAGTAAAGGATGAAATCACCCTTCCTAACTTCATAGAATTTAATCACCCAGGTAAAACAAGATTTTTAATTTTCAAATTCCATGGCTATTTTGATGGGCTACTTGGAGTCGACGCATTAACCAAATTAGGGGCAAAAGTTGACTTAGCAAATAAATTATTAATAACCAGTAATGCATCAATCCCGTTAAATTTCAAACCCAACTTTATGTCTGCAAAATATGTCATACCCCCACTATCGAAACTTATCACTAAGCTACCTGTAGATGTACAGAATGGAGACATTTTTATTAAAACCATCCAAATCACCCCAGAAATATTAGTCTCCGAAGGTATTTACCGAGCTATCGATTGGTATGCCCCGATCGAAGTAAACAATATATCCAAAACTGAAAAGGTACTTTTCATCGAGCAACCATTAATGGCAGAAAGTATTTCAGATAAATATGAACAAATAAATAACGTCGAGATAACCTATGAACGAAACCCACCTATCGAGGACACAAGAGATATCATCGAACTATTACGCAAAAGAAACTATTACTCAAAATCTGTCGTCAGTACGATGACATTTTCTTAAAAAACGACCAGGATCTAACATTTACCAACCAAGTTAAGCATCGAATTAGAACCACAGATGACATCCCTATTTATACAAAATCGTATAGATACCCTTACGTACACAAACAGGAAGTCCGTAAACAAATAGAGGACATGCTGAAACAAGAAATTATTCGGCCGAGCTACTCCCCATGGAGCTCTCCTGTATGGATTGTGCCGAAGAAGCAGGATGCAAGTGGTAAACAAAAGTGGAGATTGGTAATCGATTACAGAAAACTCAACGAGAAAACGATTACCGATAGATACCCACTCCCTAACATAAACGAAATTTTAGATAAACTAGGCAAGTCGATGTATTTCTCAACGCTAGACCTTGCTTCTGGATTTCACCAGATAGAAATGGACACCCGAGACATTCCAAAAACAGCGTTCACAGTAGAGGGTGGACATTACGAATACGTCCGAATGCCTTTTGGGCTAAAGAATGCCCCCGCAACCTTTCAACGCGTCATGGACAACGTGTTGAAGGATCTCCAAGGAAAAATCTGTCTTGTCTATCTAGACGATATCATAATCTTTTCTACTTCCCTGCAGGAGCATGGTGAAAATTTAAGAAAGGTATTTCAAAAATTGCGAGAAGCGAATCTGAATTCATGAAAAAAGAAATAGCCTTTCTTGGTCACATCGTAACAACCCACGGCATAAAGCCGAACCCGGAAAAGGTCCAAGCAATAATAGATTATCCTATACCAAGGACTCAAAAGGAGATAAAATCATTCCTTGGTCTCCTAGGATACTACCGTAAGTTCATCAAGGACTTCGCGAAACTCACAAAACCATTGACGGAATGTTTGAAAAAGGGACGCACCATTGATCTGAACGATCGCTACGTAAGAGCTTTTCGGGACTGCAAGGACCTCCTTATGAACGACCCCATATTACAACATCCTGATTTCAGCAAACCCTTTGTGTTAACGACGGATGCCAGCAACTTCGCAATTGGTGCCATTTTGTCGCAAGGCCCCATTGGCAGTGACCGGCCAATTTGCTTTGCCAGCAGGACGCTCACAGACTCAGACATCAACTACTCCACTATTGAAAAAGAGTTGTTGGCTATTGTATGGGTGACAAAGTACTTTCGACCATATCTGTTCGGTAGGAAGTTCACGCTCTTGACTGACCATAAACCACTTACGTGGATGATGAGCCTGAAGGACCCCAACTCGAGGTTGATTCGTTGGCGACTTAAACTCGAAGAGTTCGATTATGATGTCCATTATAAAAAAGGAAGCCAAAACAGCAACGCTGATGCCCTAAGTAGAATAAAAACACCAAAAACTATAACACCCATAAGCAAGACCGAAATAAATACTAACGAAAATACAACCACGCCCTCAAACATTTCAGCCCAAAGCACCTGTGGCACCACGATACATTCGGCAGAAGAAAATTTAAGCACAGGTATTCCAATCTCCGAAAGGCCCCTCAATGAATTCATACTGCAACTAATCTTGGAAAGGTCAGACGGACGACCACAAACTACAGTTGAAACACCCTTCAGAAACAAACAAAGACGAATAATCAAAATGCAAGATTTTTCCGAGCCAACCTTAACCGAAATTTTCAAGAAATACATTCCCCCTAACAAAGTGACCGCAATATTTTCTTCCGATGACATCTTTAAAATTATCCAAGAAATATACTCCAAACACTTTTCTCAATCCGGATGCTATAAACTAGTCAGATGCACCGAAAAACTCCGGGAAATTACTGAGAACGACGACCAAGATGCCCTCATCAACAGCTACCATCTAAACAATAATCATCGTGGTATCAACGAAACGTTGGGGCACCTTAAAAGAGACTATTACTTTCCTTTCATGAAAAATGAAATCTCTCAAATTATAAACAACTGTGAGAAGTGCCAAATCCTAAAATATGACCGGAACCCTCAGAAGCCAAAATTTCAAACACCCGGAACCCCCAACAAACCTTTAGACATCCTTCACATTGATATTTACACAATAAATAGACAATACATCTTGACAATAATTGACAAGTTTTCGAAATTCGCCGCAGCATACACCCTTCCCGCACGGAACAGTCTCTCCATAACCAAATCGCTAAAACACTACATCAGCCTACACGGTATTCCTCAAACTTTAATAACGGTAGTGACTGACCAAGGAACTGAGTTTACTTCATCCCTCTTTAAGGAATTCTGCACACAGTACGGTATCAACCATTCAGTTACCTCCTTTCAACAAAGAACAAGTAATGCCCCTGTTGAAAGATTGCACTCCACACTAACCGAAATCTACAGAATAGTCCACGATAAACATAAAGATAAGGACCCAGTAGATATACTAAATGAAATAATTATCACCCACAACAATTCCATTCACTCTTCCACGAAACACACCCCTTATGAATTATTTTATGGTAGGACATATAAGTTTAATAAAAATATAACGCACAATAGCACCCATGAGTACTTAGAAAAGCTGAGAGAATTTCAATCTAAGCTACACCCCGAAATAAAACAGTTATTAGAAGAACAAGTCACTAAACGCAATGAGAAACTTAATTCCACTAGAGAAGACCCCGAAGAATGTCATGAAGGATCAATAGTTTATAGAAAAGAATGTCGACGTAATAAGATCACTCCTAGATTCTCGAAACATAAAGTCAAAGAAAATAAGCATATAACCATAATCTCAGATAAGAACCAAAAACTCCATAAATCCAAAATAAAAAGGAAACGTAAATTTCAGGTTAGCACTAACAACACAAGGACAAATAATGGACATACAGGACCTAACGAATAGCAACGGAGCCTTACCCATCAAACTAGGAAACGCACGACTAATCACCTCTTATAGTAATTTGATACACATAGTACGACTGAAAAACTACGAGGAAAACATCGAACGTATACAAGAGACACTCACAGCATTTACAAACATAACAGAACTCAACCCTTCCGTAAAAATCACAAAAGCTAAACTTACAGAAGTTCACCATAAACTGTTAAATATTATGCCCAACAAACGAACGAAAAGAGGACTGATCAACGGACTCGGTACAATAATAAAAACAATAACAGGCAATTTAGACAATAATGACGCTATCCACATCAACAACGAGATCAACAAAATCCTGAATAACGAAAACGACATGAAAAATGAACTAAACCAACAAACTAGATCAAACGAACAGATGATTAAGAGATTTGACAATATAACAGACCATATCAACCAACAACAGACGGCTATTACCGAGTACCTCAGCTATATTAATCGAAATTCCATCAATCAAATCCTAAAAGAAAACGAAAACTTGGAATACATACAATACTTAAATCAAATTAATTATAATATTGATTTACTTAACGATCATATCACTGGAATATCAGAAGCAATTATCTTTGCAAGATTAAATCTTATTTCGAGACTTATACTTAACCCAAATGAACTATCCGAAATACATTCAATTTTCGAAAACCAACAAGTAAGATTAAAATCAAATGAACACATCTACGAAATGCTAGGTCTACAGGCCTTTTCTAGCGATTCAAATATCATCTTCAATGTCCGAATCCCTATCATCTCAAAAGAAAATTACTCCTTTTACCATGTCATACCGCTTCCGATCCTTAAAACAAAAACTATCATTACCAAACCCTATACCCTTCTCGATCCTAACCATATACAAAATCTCGACGATAAATGCCAGAACATCGAAGGAATATACTACTGCCATCAATCAACGCTTTGGAAGAAAATAGAAGAGAGCAATTGTGTCGCAGTCATCATAAACAACAAACCAGCCCATTGCGAACTACACGACCGGGAATTCGAGACGGAAATCTTCGAACCGGAACCAAACCACCTCCTGTTTTTAAACGTCCCCACCATCACCATCACAACTACGTGTGGTCAAAAGGAAGTGAAAATCGAAGGAACTATCGTCATACGATTCAACAACTGTGAAATCAACGCAAATGGCATCAACTACACAACTAAACAGCTAACCTACTGGGATGAAATTCACATCATCCCAACCCTGTTCTCCGAGGTAAACTTTACGTCAAGCAGTACCCGCAGCATCCAACTTGATGAATTGAAAAAGTACCAATTCATCAGGAAGAACCCCACAATCATCCAAAATTACATTGAGCAGAAGGAATTCTACACCGTACTTACCATCATCTCGAGCCTAATCATCATCATCTTCATTGCATATGCACTATTTCGGCAGACATCTAACAGGCATCACATACAACAGGATATCCCATCAGTCATAGCTCCTGCCAACGAACCTGCAAGGATCCAGTTCCTTTGGCCGTCGCCATTAACTAAGGGGGGAGGAGTTACATGCACAGAAACCCTTACCGGCTAACAACCCCACATCCGCCATAGACAGCTAAGATCATCTTCACATTTCACATAACTTTAAATTCCCAGACTCTTGTTTGCGCTAAATTCATATTACACATATTTTGTCTTTCCCACAGTTTGCTCGTTGAATAAAATCATAGTTCATATTACCAACACGTTCCCGCAAAATTGCACTCTTCGAAAAAGCAAATAATAAATTTTAATGAAATGTACTTTCAGTCTGTAATTGGCGTTATTAAAATCGAGTCGAAATATCAAAATCTGAGTTTCATTTATTTTTTTTCTTAACATAAAGTCTATTAGACTTAATTCGCGCCTCCACTGGACGAGAAAGTGGAGCCAAGTTCGGAAGCTCGCTTGGAGGAAAGCGTGGCAACGAGAAACGATAAAAGGCCCCGGATGGAGCTTGAAAAGCTCTCTTCTTTGGATTCTGGGAATTGGACTAGGCGAGCGTTTTTGGCGGAATTTGCTTTTGGAGGTTAGGCGGAATATTGAAGAAAATACAATTTTGGAGTTGGCGGGACGTCAGATTTCGGCGAATTGCACGGAAAAAGGCGATTGATGGAGGGAGCCAGGAGAACGCTACAGTTGGAAGCCGCAGACTAGGGGGCCCCCGGATAGTTAGCTACTATCGACATACGAGCGTAAGAGTATTTTCGTTGTAGTATTTCTTTTTTGTATACTTTATTTTTTAAATCTGAATTTCACGATAATAATAATTAGTTCCAATAACATTTGCTTTTGTAGAATTTATTTCCACAAGTGGAACGTGCCAAAGTGTAAGGTTTGGCTCGGGAAGTGGCGTAGTGGGCGAGCACGAATAGTACCCCAGGGGTGGAAGGCTCGAGGGTGCTCCGCCAACACGTGGTGTGGCTCAAGGGTCCGGCAGGACATAAATTCCCCTTAGATTCCACGCGCTGTTTAGGTGTGCGAGTTGGTGTAGGGAGGAATAGGCGACACAGTCGGTACGCGAGCGCGGAAATAACATCGGTGCCGGTACGAGTCTTCGACGAGTCGCGATTCTTGTTTGGCGACTCCCGTGGGGCCCATTGCAAAAGCGAGTGGCGCACGGCCCCTCTGCATTGGGCTACCCGGGTCCAAGGGCCCCAGTCGAAGGTCTCTACCAGAGGCCCAGAGTGCTCCGGAATAGAAAAATTGTAATATTATGGCGCCCAACGTGGGGCCGGTAAAGTGAAGTAATAGTAGTTGCGAAGAAAGTGAGTAGTGAAAGTGATTGTGTGGTATTGCGGGAGTGTGCAAGATAGTGAAAAGTGCTCTGTGAAAGTGGCAAAAAGGACGAACTGAGTGTTGTGCTATCCATTGCGGGGGTGTGCAGTTCAGGGTCAAGTGCTTGGTGCAAGCGGCGAGGGAAACGGACGTGTGTGTAGTGTTTTACATTGCGGAAGTGTGAATTAAACCATTCGATGTAAGGATTCATGTTTGACAAAAAAAGAAGAGAGTTCCAATTCAGCAGAAACTTCGTCTATTTACTTAGTTCTTAAGGATTTTTGCGTTTTAAATTATAATATATGCCTTGTAAATTATAATAGTGATTAATTTGGGTACGTATCTTTTAGAGAAGATGTCGAAACCAGGAAGCTTCTTGGTCGATCGTCTCGCGAAAGATGAATTGGCGTACGAGCTGGTCATACGCGATTTGCCAACGGGAAAGGTCGAGATTATGCGGACAGCTCTGCGGGACGCACTTCGGTCGGAGGATGATGCCAACGAGTCCCTACTAGCGAGGGAGTACCCGATACCATATGCGGATGATCTGGCTGCAATGACGGACAAGGTGGCAGAGGTCGAGAGCCTGGCAGCGGTAGAACGGAAGCTAAGGGACATCCAGAAGGTTAGGGCAAAGGTGGCGTTTGGACTACGGAGACTACGCTACATGTCAAATTCCCCAGAGGCTTCGATCCCCGTAATAGATAAGATGCGACAACGGCTGTTGATGGCTCTAGGAAGAGTAGTCCCGGGATCACCTTCAGCACCAGAGGTGGAGGAGGAGGTGGACACCCCAAGTCACGAGGTAGAAGTGAAGGCGCCTACAGCGGATCCAGATAAGCCGAGCTCCTGTTCTACGCCGCTTCCAGGGCAAGAGGAAGGAAACGCCGAAGCAATGCAAGAGCCACAAGGGGGCATAGGGACTTCGGAGAGGCAATCGAGGAGCCATGGCGGACAGGAGGTGGACAACGCGTTACATGAAATCGGGAGGAGCGAGCCGCAACAGCCAGTCATTCGAGTGGACTCCGTGACTCCCAAAGGGTTCGACATCCACAAATGGGGTTTGAAGTTCAGCGGGGACTCGGGATCTTTGAGTGCGTTCCTGGAGCGGGTCGAGGAGCTACGACTAGCTCGAGGAGTGTCTACCGCGCGGCTCTACCAATCGGCCGTAGAGCTGTTTGAAGGCCGAGCGTTAGTATGGTTTCGCGCCAACCGTGCCAGGGTGAGCTCATGGGCGGAATTGATGGTAGAATTGCGAGCCGAGTTTCTTCCTCCAAATTACGATAAAAAGTTGCTGGAGGAAATCAAGGAACGTACTCAGGGTCCCGACGAAACCGTAGGGATGTATGTAGCGATAATAGAGGGGTTGTTTCGGCGCAGGTCAATTACATGCTCAGAGTAGGACAAGCTCGAGATTCTCAGGGCAAATCTTACGCCTTTCTACCAGACTCAGTTGTCCTTGGAGTCGGTGAAGACAGTGGCCGAGCTGGTAAAACTGGGCCGGAACCTGGAGACAACACGGGCATCAGTAGAAGCTTATCGACCCCCACCGCTCGCGAGCTCCCAACACTTGCTGGAGCCCGCAGGGGGAATGCCGGTCGACAAGAGCTCTCTTGGAGGCTAGCATTCTTTGGGGAGTTCCGCCCCCACGTACCCGAGGAAACCCCGCAGGCGGAATGCCGGTCGACAAGACAACTCTTGGAGGCTAGCATTCTTTGGGGAGTTCCGCCCCCACGTACCCGAGGAAATTCCCGCAGGGAGAAAGCCGGTCGACAAGAACATTCTTGGAGGCTAGCATTCTTTGGGGAGTGCCGCCCCCACGGACCCAAGGATATGGGGGGTGCCGTGAGGTTCCCTCTTATTGTATCTGGACTACGCTTTGGACAACGAACTGGAATTGACGCTTTGGGCTGGCGGATATGATGGTTTGGACCTAGTTGCTTTGCACAGTAGCGCCGAGGTGAAACTCGTGTGTGAACGGCTCCAATTCAACTATCATACCGTCTCCGTCCCGGTAAAACCTTGGCAGGCCTCGGAGTACGTTCGAAGTTCGCACCATTGGGTTGGTGGCGTAGGTTCGGTTGAGACGGACTCCCGATTAGCGCTGGTCTGGCTCTGAGCACTTGTCCCCATAAGGGTTTGTGCCAACCCTCGCATGGCCTCCCTGCTCTGCAAAGATAACCATGGGACTAAAAAGGCGACTACACACACGAACGGAGATAGCGGCTCCGAGGGTCGACCCAATAAAATGGAGCAAACAAATGAAACCACAAGCAAACAGGACGCTAGCACGGAGAACCCTTTCAGGCAAAAACCGCTGTTGGCAAGAACACCGATTAAACAAGTCACCGATTGCGGGGGGAGGCGGCAAACCCCAGAAACACTGTCAAAGTCAACATCACAGGTTAAATCATCGGAGACAGACCACAGACGGACTAACGAACGAAAGAAGGCAGAGTGCGTTGTGCAACCTGGCATCATTGCGGCCTTTGGGCGCAGTAGAAGGACTATGCGCACCCCGGAGCGGCCAGTGCAAGACGTACACAATCCGGATCAAGCTGCGACACCAACGGAGGCCAGTGTAAGACTGGGGGAGGGAGAAGTTTTGCCGTTGGCCGACGCCACTTCAAACGCGACCCAAGCGATAGAAGCAAAAGGGCTAGGAAACGGGGGCCTCTCCCAAGAGGTGGCGCCAAATAACACAATCGCCCTTGACCGCGCCGAAGAGGAGCGGCTTACTTGGAAAGTGGGGAATATCGTCAAACAACTGAGGGCTGCCTGCGAAGTGCAGAAAAACATAGGCAAGAGTGTCAAGAATGGCATTCTTGAACTGGAGGAGCTTTTTGGCCGCATAACGCGCTACAGGCGGAGGTGGCTTGCAACCGAAAAGCACCAAAAAGACACACTCTCCCTCGAGGCATCAGTGGATCCTAGCAGCAGCAAAAGAATGGCCGGTAGCCCAATTGAAGGCGACTGTGAGAAAAGGAGGAAGGACGAGACCATAAACGAAGTTGACACTCCAGGCGAGGAGTTTCATGTGCTGCGAAACAAGGCAGCGAAAAAAGCGGCCAAAAAGCTACTCCCAGAAAAAACAGACAAAGAGCTCAACCACGAAAAGAACAAAGAACCCCCGATATACCGCAGAAAACAAAAAGCAAACCGCGGCGCAAACCCTTGCGAGAGGCACTGCTTATTAAACCCACTAAGGGCTGAACCTACGCAGATGTCCTCCGTGAAATTAAAGGAGCGGTCAAGCCAGACGACACCAAAACTGCCATCAAAGCAGTTCGACCAACCCGGACCGGTGGCTTGCTGGTGGAATTCGGGCCAGAGGCCACAAACAAAGATGCATTCCGTGACGCGGTTCAAAAGGTTCTTGGAGATGCGGCAACGGATGCCTCGCTCGAACCAATGGCCACCCTGGAAATCAGGGACCTCAACTGCCTCACGGACAAAGCTGAAGTAGAGGATGCCATCAGGAGGGAGTTCCCCAGCTTAAGTGAAGTCAAGGCAAGGTTGACACGTGAAAACACAAGGGGGCAACGCATGGCTATTGTCAAACTAGCTGATAAAGACGCCCAGCAAATCCTGGCGAAGGGCAAAATTAAGATAGGTTGGGTGATCTGCAGGATACGGAGAAGAGCGATCCCTATCCGCTGCTTCAGATGCCTCGAATACGGACACACCGCGTATGGCTGTAGGGGACCCGACAGGAGATCTCTGTGCTACAAATGTGGTGAAACGGAGCACAAAAGGAAGGAGTGCACGAACGAGGCAAAATGAATTCTTTGCAAGGATGCTAAGCTAGCACCCGGCGACCTCAAACATGAGCCGGGGACAGGGAGATGCCGGGTTTTCAAGGAGGCCCTAACTAAAGCCAAATTGATACTCAAATGATCCGTATCCTGCAGGTCAATTTGCACCGAAGCACAAACGCCCAGGACCTACTTGAGCAGTTTGCGAGGGATAAGAAAGCTGACCTCCTGTTGCTGAGCGAGCAACATCATAACAAGGACTCGCAAGCGTGGTACCCTGACAAATCTGATACCTCGGCCATCTGGGTTCGAGACAGCGCCCGCCCTCAGGTGCAGGGCCATGGACGCGGGGATGGTTTTGTGTGGGTGCGGTGTTCAGGGATAACATATTTCAGTGTTTATCTGACACCTAACGAGGCAATGCGATCTTTTCGAACCAAACTCGATGCCCTGGAGGACGCTGTCTCGAACACAGAGGGCCACATGCTGGTCGGGGGAGACTTCAACGCTAGAGCCATCGAATGGGGTATGCCACAATCCGACCCAAGGGGAAAGCAAATCTTGGACATGGCGGCCAGAACAGCGCTTTTTGTCCTAAATACTGGTAACACCCCTACTTTCCGCCGCTGGGGTTGCGTAGGAACCATACCCGATGTGACACTCGCTTCGGAGTCCCTGCTACCTAGAGTACACAACTGGCGAGTACTAGAGGACTACTCGGCTAGTGATCACCAGTATATAGCTGTTGAGATTCACGACGGTGCCACTCTGCGTGCATATGCCCAAACTTCAATCCTCGGATGGAGGACTGGGAGGATGGACGTCGAGAGGTTCACTGACGCGCTTACGGCAGGCGCACCGTTGCTGGGAGCTCCGCCAGGGAGTGGAGGGCCTACAGCCAAGGACTTGGTGAACTCAACTATGAGTACCATCATAGCTGCTTGCGAGTCTTCCATGCCCCGTCGGAGACCCCGACATGGTAAGCCTCCAGTATACTGGTGGTCAAACGAGATCGCCGAACAAAGAAGCGAGTGTCACAAACTTCGGCGAGAGGCCCAGTGGGCGCGAACACGGGAGGAGGCAGACACTAGGCTAGCAGCATACAGGTCCGGCAGGAAATATCTTCGCAGGCTTATTAACAAGAGCAAGGCCCGATGCTGGCAAGACCTCGTGGACGATGTAAATAGGGATCCGTGGGGCCTTGGCTACAAGCTGGTGTTGACGCTGTCCATGGTGAAACAGCAGTCGGTTGCCCACTCTTCACACAGCTGGAACTGGAGGAGGCAGTCCTCTCCCTGAAAGCGAGGAAGGCTCCAGGTCCAGATGGTGTTCCAGCTGAGGTTTTGCAGCTCGTCTATCACCATTGTTCTGACTTGCTGCTCAGCGCATTCAACGCTTGCCTACGGGACGGGGTTTTCCCGGTACGATGAAAGGTGGCGAGGCTCGTGCTGGTCAGCAAGGGGAAGGGAAATCCCGAATCGCCGTCTGCATACCGCCCGTTATGCATGCTAGACACGGCTGGGAAAGTGCTAGAGAAACTCATCAAGAGAAGACTCACTGACGCGATTCGTGCTGCTGGGGACCTATCTCCTCGGCAGTACAGCTTTAGAGCAGGACGTTCTACCATTGATGTGATTGCAGAGGTGGTGAACGCGGTCCAAAAGGCACAGGCATATAGTCGCACCAAGCGACGGATCGTCCTGTTGGTGACACTCGACGTCAGGAATGCCTTCAACTCCGCTAGATGGGTGGATATTCTGGACACGCTGGAAAACTCTTTTCAAGTTCCAGAATATCTAATGCGGCTTTTGAGGAACTACCTAAAGGACCGAAGCCTGCTCTACGACACGACACAGGGCCAACGAAGGATGGAAATTACATCGGATGTTGCCCAGGGATCTATCCTTGGTCCGGACCTGTGGAACGTGTCTTACGACGGGCTACTGAGACTTGAGATGCCAGATGAGTCGCGCTTGGTCGGCTATGCGGATGATGTTGCGGCTCTGGTCGCTGGACGCACCGTTGAACAAGCACAACTTAGGCTAGGTATGCTAATGCGCCGAGTGAGGGACTGGATGACTGCTCGCGGGCCCAGTTTAGCACTGGAGAAAACCGAAGTGGTCATCTTGACAAAAAAGAGAATCCCTAGAGTAAGGATGATCAGTATTGGAGATATACAGATCGAATCGAAGCCAGCGGTGAAGTACCTGGGGCTACTGATCGACTCGAAGATGAATTTCTCTGAGCAAATCAGTGCAACGGCTGAGAAGGCTGCTTCGGGAATATCGGCCCTGAGTCGACTTATGGCCAACGTAGGGGGACCCAGCCCATCAAGAAGACGCCTCTTGATGAGTGCTGTAGGGTCAGTGCTACTGTACGGAGCACAGGTATGGGGCGACGCTCTCAGCAAGGAGGTATACCGAAGACGATTGGCACAGGTACAGAGAAGAGGAGCACTGAGAATTGCATCCTCGTATCCAACAGTCTCCGACTCGGTGGTGAGAGTGATTGTAGGCGTGATACCTGTCGCCCTCCTTGCTAGAAAGCGCCGCGCTATTTACCTGCACCGAAACGAGGATGCCAGGGAGATCGTTGTTCGCGAGGAGAGACAACGCTCACTCAACGATTGGCAGCAGTCTTGGAGGAATTGCACGAAGGGAAGGTGGACTGCGCGCCTCATCCCGGATGTGAGACCGTGGCTAAATCGAAGGCATGGTGAGACTGACTTCTATCTGACCCAGCTTTTGAGCGGGCACGGGTGTTTTCAGTCTTACCTGCACAAGATCGGCAAGTCACGGTCTCCCGATTGTCGGTTTTGCCCAGGAGAGGAGGACAATGCCTGTCACACATTTTTTGCGTGTACCAAATGGGCCAGGCTGCGAAGGGAACTCTACAGGGAGACGGGAGAGCTCACCCCGGATAATATAGTTGCGGTGATGCTCGAATCGGTTGACAAATGGAACCAGGTGGCACATTATGCTCGGGCAATCCTAAAATATAAAAGGGACTCACAGCAGCCGGAGGCACTGGGGCTGGGGGATCGCTCTTCTGGCAATTCCTCTTCCCCCCTCCCCTCCCGCTAGGAAAGGGACTCCCCAGCTTGAAGGCGCCCCACGGCGTAACAAAATGAGACCTGGCCCGAAGTAATGTGTCATACGGTTCCAGGCTAGGTTCTCAGATTGACAGGGGAGGTGTTTAGTGGGTAGTCCAAAGGTATCCTCCATGGGAGTCCCACACTGCCAGACTCGGCGGGCATAAATGCCTTCACCTCCCTACCACAAAAAAAAAAAAAACACTTGCTGGAGCCTGACTTGGCCTACGTGGGAAGACGAGGATCGACTAGGGTAGCCGCGGTGCACAGTTCGGGGATACAGTGTTGGAACTGTAAAGGCCTGGGTCACACTTCAAGGGAGTGTGCTGCGCCTTTGAAATGTTTTGGGTGCGGCCGAGAAGGGGTTAGGAAGAGCATTTGTCCTAACTGCCGACAGGCCGCGAAGCCGAATTGGCCACGACAGCGGGAGATTACTGAAGGGAATAGAAGGGCCAGTGAGAGAATGGGGGGAGAGAGGCCATCGCATGCAACCCCAACCCAACCAGCGTCGGAAAACTTCCGCGGTGCTCAGTAGGCGGCGAACCGAGCACGTATAGAAGGGGGAAAGAAGCCGCGGTACCGGGGGTAGCTTTTGTGTTGAGAGATATGGGTGGAGACAATAAGCCTCACTTGGAGGTGGAGGTATTGGGGAATAAGTGGCTGGGGCTCGTGGATTCCGGGGCAACGCATACCATCTTGGGAGGATCCAGTTGGGATTTGCTGCGAGCACAAGGGCTAAAACTTCGGGAGGCAGGACACTCGGTTATACGGCTAGCGGACAGTGGTTGTGTTCCAAGTGAAGGAGACGTTTGGGTTCCAATAACCGTGAAAGGGGTCACCAGATGGATGAGGGTTTTAGTGGTGCCCGCAGTCCAACAAGCGCTGATTCTAGGAGTGGACTTTCTGCGCTTATTCCGGATTGTCCTGGATCTCGGCCGGGAATCGTGGGAATTTGCGGCACTGGCCTCCTGTGAGATGTTGCAGAGGAGGACCAGGTTGACACCACATGAAGAGACACGCCTAGAATCGCTAGTAGCGGAGGAATTCCAGTTGATGGGAGACGGCCTAGGGTGTGCTCGAGGGGTGGAACATGTCATCAAGACGTCGGCCGAGCCCATTAAGCAGCGGTATTACCCCGTGTCTCCAGCGGTGCAGGCACACATCAACGAGGAGCTGGACGAGATGCTGCGGCTGGGGGTGGTGGAACCTTCCGGAAGTCCATGGTCATCACCCATCCTTCTAGTGAAGAAGAAGGACGGAAAATTTCGGTTTTGCGTGGACTTCCGAAAATTGAATAGCGTGTCCGAGCGGGACGCCTACCCACTACCCTACATCGCCACCACATTAGACAAGTTGCGTGCAGCACGCTACCTCTCCTCGTTGGACATCAAATCGGCTTACTGGCAGATACCAATGCAGAGGCGTCTGAGCCGCTCACAGCTTTTACTGTGCCCGGTCGAGGCCTCTTTCATTTTAACCGCATGCCTTTTAGGTTGCACAATGCTCCAGCGACGTGGCAGCGTTTTATAGATCACGTTTTGGGGCCGGAGTTAGAACCATACGTGTTCGTGTACCTAGACGACGTGATAGTAGTCACTGAGGATTCCGACAAACACCTAGAGATCCTCCGAGTGGTACTGTCACGTCTCAGGGGAGCTGGACTACGGGTTTCATGGGAGAAGTGTGAGTTTTGTCGGCCGCAGCTCAAATACTTGGGATATGTAGTAGACGAAAGTGGACTACACGTCGACCCAGAAAAGGTAGAATGTATACTGCATATCCCCCAGCCGAACAACGTGAAGAAGGTCCGGCAATTTCTGGGCATGGTGTCGTGGTACCGGCGATTCATCCCGGACCATGCAACGTGGACAGCACCACTCACAAATCTTCTTCGAAAGAATAAGAGGTTCGAGTGAACGGAGCAATGTGAGCTGGCTTTCTTGCGCTGCAAGACGATGCTGTCAACGGCACCCATCCTCACCTGCCCGGACTTCTTCCTACCGTTTAAGGTGCAAACAGATGCTTCAGATCATGGCGTCGGGGCGGTGTTGAGCCAGAGCCACCCAGAGGGTGAAAAGGTGGTATGCTACCTTAGTCGTGGCCTTTCCAAGGCGGAAAAGATTTACTCCACCACCGAAAAGGAGTGTTTGGCGGTGCTGTGGGCCGTGGAGAAACTCAGGCCCTACCTGGAAGGGTCACGCTTTACGGTGGTTACCGACCACCACTCACTGGTGTGGCTCAATAATCTGCGAGACCCAAATGGTCGACTGGCGCGCTGGGCGGTAAGGCTCCAGCAGTTTGATTTTAACGTCATTCACCGGAAGGGTAAGGAGCATTTGGTACCCGACGCCCTGTCGCGAGCAATCCTAGAGGTCTGCATGATAGAGACGGGAAACCAAGGGGACAAGTGGGTAGACGGCATGCGGGCCAAGATATTGGAAGAGCCCGACAAGTTCCCCGACTGGCGAGTGGAAGGAGGGACCTTATGGAGGCATCTACCAGGTCGACATGCGGAGTTGGCGGGAAATTCATGGAAACAGGTGGTCCCCAAGCACAAGCGGCAGGCCACCGCCCTACAATACCATGACGATGCCCCGGCTGGGCATATGGGGGCTAGCCGGACATATGACCGGATTGCCCAGCGGTTTTTCTGGCCGAAAATGAGGGCAGACGTTCGTCGGTATGTGGCACGGTGCAGAATCTGCCAAGCGACCAAGGTGGAGCGGAGATCTCCCTATGGGCCGATGGCCTCCAGAGCGGGGCAAACCAAAGAACCCTGGGAGGTCATTTGTGTCGATTTGGTGGGACCTTTACCGCGTTCCACTCAGGGGAATACTCATATTCTGACAGTGGTGGACTATTTTTCCAAAATGCCCTTAATTTTTCCCCTCCGGCAAGCGACAGCGGCCCAGGTAGCGAGGCTGTTAGAGGAACGAATCTTCCTGGTGTTCGGGGTCCCCGCCTTGGTTGTCTGCGACAATGGTGTCCAATTCAGGTCCAAAGAGATGGACAAGCTAGTGACCGGGTATGGAGGCCGAATACAGTTCACGCCCTTTTACCATCCACAAGCCAATCCCGCAGAGCGGATCAACCAGACCATCAAGCAGATGTTGAGAGCGTATGTGGGCGACAATCACCGGAAGTGGGATGTTCAGCTACCGAAGATTGGATGTGCGTTGTGTACATATACGCATGAGGCCATGGGAAGCACCCCATTTTTCATTAACTTCGGTCGGGAGATGGTGGTTACGCGGAAGGGGCCAAGTTCACCTACGGATGAAAACACGTTGAAAAATCCTGCAGAGAGGGCCGTGAAACTAAGGGAAGTAAGGGCAGACGTGCTTAGGCGTTTAAAGGAGGCCGCAAAGAAAAGTACCCAACGGTATAATCTTCGGAGGCGGACCCCCCCCCCCCCCTTCCCCCCAATGACTTGGTGTGGAGGAGGAATTTCGGGTTGTCTGATGCGGCCCAGTACTACTCGGCTAAACTGGCACCGGAGTACCTTGGCCCCTTCAAAATTGAAAAACGCGAGTCACCAGCTCTGTTCAGACTACTGGATATGGATGGAAGGAGTGCAGGGACCTGGCACGCAAAGGACCTCAAGCCATACCTATCCTGAGACCGCAAACAATGTCGAGTGTGCGAGGGAGGCCGACCAGCGAATTAGTGAATAAGTTAGCTAATAAGTTTAATCAGTAAGATGGTGGAGGGTACTAGTGCTAAGTTTCTTTAAGGTGGTGGTGGGTTATAGTATTAGTTTAAATAGTAAGCGGATGATGCGCAACCGGCTAGTAATGCGGCAAGTAAGTCTCGTCGATGGCAACGCGTATCGGGACGCGCGCGCTTCGGTCTAAGGACCCCGTGGTCCTCGTCTTACGTCCTATCGGGATTAACTAACTGGCCTATTTATGCCAAATCACGTTTCACTCTCCGGGAGACGCGAAGTTTTCGGAAAAGAAGTCGTCGGACGGAAATCGTACTGGCAGGTCGCACAGGTTTGCTATGCAAGGCGTTACGAGCCTGAGACAGGGGGAAGATGTAGAATGTAGCGGTATTACAGTTTAGACTAGATTAGGATGTCGAAGTCATAAACTGTGACTTATATTAGAATATAGGCCGTATAAAATGGAGAAAATTAGGCGATGCTTATGTTAAAGTAGGCGGTACATATAGTGTAATTTAGAATCCAGATAGTTTATAATCGAGTTCATAGCATATTAGAATTTAGAATAAATATATATATATATATAATTTAAAATACATTAGGGGTTTAGAAATATAGGATTCGGAATATAGAGCAATTTGAAATATTCTAGACGGCACAACATGAAGAAAATGAAATATATACCGTCTCTGCTTAATCTTAGCTACGTTGTCAGCTGGAGTGACCTGATTGACTCCTTTTCCTTTCCGTTTATCGTTAGTTCGCGGCACAAGGTGATATAGCGGATCATCTATTTGCGCACTTTTTCCTTTTTATTTTTTGTATTATTTTATCTTCTTTCATCCGAACTTGAGCTAAAAAAAAGAATAGATCGTTGGCATTAGGACTAACTTAATGTGGTTCGAGTTAAGGGGAGTGACAAATGGGAAATAGAAGAGAGGCTTCGAGGAAATTCTGGTCGATAGGCGTTAGGGTAAATAGTTTAGAAGTAGCAGATTATTGTTAGGCGTAGGTGTGAATTAACAGATAGGCACACGACTTAGAATAGTTAAGGGTGAAATCCAATTTAAGATATTGACCTGAGGAATAGTTTTTCAATGAGTGAATTTTAGGAAAATTCCCTTGAAGTAAGGGGGGGATTGTCACGGGAGCCTTCCACACACGAGTTTAAGGGTGCCCGCGGTCTTATTTAAAAGTATAATAAAAAAAAAAAGAAAAAAAATATAAGTTCTCCGCGAGGATAACTTCCCGAGCCAAGCGGAAGTAGAAATTTAAAATGTATTTAATCCTTTTTTTTTAATTTTAGTTGAAACTCTTAACCTAGTCATGAAATTTAGTGTAAAGCAATAAAACATTAGTTTTCTGTTTTGCGTAGATAAGTCAAGCTTTACATATAAGAAAAAAAAACACTAAACACTTTAGTTATTTAATCCGTTTTTAAAACGAAACTACTCACAACATCGTAAATTTTAACTAACCCGACAGATAAGAAACCATGCAAAATGTTAACATTTTTATAAAATACGATTTACTCATAGAGACATTTTAACCTTTAACTCAGCAAAACTAATTCGACGTAGTCCGTAAAAGTGAGTACTAAACTAGGAACACAAGAACCATAAAATAAAAGAGAATCTCTGCGAAGATTTCAAAAAGCATAAAAAGATATTCGATAGGTTGTATCATAAACTATGGGTAATAAAAACTCTTGTTGCGCCTACTCGAGTCCGCCGCCCGAACGAAAGGTCAAGGAAGTTCCTGTCTATGAGGACCATCTGCCGAAGGAAACCAATCTACGAATAGCATACAACATATATCAGAACGTGAAACGACTGATGGTGATGCAGATCTTTCAGTTGATCCATCAGCAGCTACGATATTCTTGGAGAGATCAAAGGTCGAGAATGATGTGATCACAAGAAAGAAGTCGCAGCATCAAATAGCCCAGCACCATGGATCGACAAGTGTCAGTGTGCCGGGACTGAAAAAAAATTCGTCATGTTTGACAATCTATCTGAACGATAGTACTGTATCGCAGCCAAATCTTAAGAATACTGTAAAGTGCGTATCTTTAGCTATTTACTATCACATTAAAAACCGACAATCCGAGCGGCGACTAGATATTTTTGACGAAAAACTTCACCCGCTCACTCGGGACCCAGTCCCTGATGAATACGATGTCCACAACCCGGAACATCGGCGAATCTACAAATTTGTACGAATTTTATTTAACGCTGCTCAATTGACAGCAGAATGTGTTATTATTACCCTAGTCTATTTAGAACGATTGTTAACTTACGCTGAATTAGATATCGCACCCTGCAACTGGAAACGAATGGTGTTAGGCGCCATCCTGCTAGCAAGAAAAGTATGGGATGATCAAGCCGTGTGGAACGTCGACTATTGTCAAATTCTTAAGGATATTACCGTAGAAGACATGAACGAGCTCGAAAGACAATTTTTAGAGTTGCTACAGTTTAATATCAACGCCACCCTCACTTTAGATTTTGTTATCATCTTCTCTTTGTTTACTCTACATTCAGGCAGTAGAGATCTGGACAATGCAGTACCCAAAACTGTTTCGAAATTACGAGATGTTTAATTTTATTGTAATGTTTAAAAATTGGATATTGATACTTACGTGTATTGCTTTCATAAGGAGTCAAAATGAGCTTACACTTTGACTACCCCGCAAAGCAAGCTAGGAGACAATTGATGTAAAGAATCGGAATGAAAATCAGTCAAATGAGATGAAATTAGATCCTAACAATTGATAATGTTATAAGAAAAACAAAAGTTGGTCTCGGCAAATAAATAAACATTGGGAATGACAGTTCCCACCGAGAGCTTTTGAGCTGCCATATGATCAGTGCGTTCAACTGAACGATTACAACAACGCCTACGGATAATGCAGCAAAGTCCGTAATGCCGCGCGCCTCCACTGGACGAGAAAGTGGAGCCACGTTCGGAAGCTCGCTTGGAGGAAAGCGTGGCAACGAGAAACGATAAAAGGCCCCGGATGGAGCTTGAAAAGCTCTCTTCTTTCGATTCTGGGAATTGGACTAGGCGAGCGTTTTTGGCGGAATTTGCTTTTGGAGGTTAGGCGGAATATTGAAGAAAATACAATTTCGGAGTTGGCGGGACGGCAGATTTCGGCGAATTGCACGGAAAAAGGCGATTGATGGAGGGAGCCAGGAGAACGCTACAGTTAGAAGCCGCAGACTAGGGGGCCCCCGGATAGTTAGCTACTATCGACATACGAGCGTAACAGTATTTTCGTTGTAGTATTTATTTTTTGTATACTTTATTTTTTAAATCTGAATTTCACGATAATAATAATTAGTTCCAATAACATTTGCTTTTGTAGAATTTATTTCCACAAGTGGAACGTGCCAAAGTGTAAGGTTTGGCTCGGGAAGTGGCGTAGTGGGCGAGCACGAATAGTACCCCAGGGGTGGAAGGCTCGAGGGTGCTCCGCCAACACGTGGTGTGGCTCAAGGGTCCGGCAGGACATAAATTCCCCTTAGATTCCACGCGCTGTTTAGGTGTGCGAGTTGGTGTAGGGAGGAATAGGCGACACAGTCGGTACGCGAGCGCGGAAATAACATCGGTGCCGGTACGAGTCTTCGACGAGTCGCGATTCTTGTTTGGCGACTCCCGTGGGGCCCATTGGAAAAGCGAGTGGCGCACGGCCCCTCTTCATTGGGCTACCCGGGTCCGAGGGCCCCAGTCGAAGGTCTCTACCAGAGGCCCAGAGTGCTCCGAGATAGAAAAATTGTAATACCGTCACACCAGAATCGATGATCCAAGCTTCGTTCTTGCCTTCTGCACTGAACACTTCGCTAACGAACCCTTACTTTCAGACGTCCCATCACTCTTCTTCTTCTTGTTTGGACAATCTCTTTTAAAATGACCAGTTCTGTAACAACCGTAGCACTTGAAAGCCGACTTTTTCCCCTTCTGGTTGGACTTGACATCATCTTTGGCCTACTTACCAGCTGCACCTTGCTGAGTTCCACTTGCACCTTTGGACTGCATTTTCAACTTGGTTGCCATCAGTGCCGTCAGATAGTTCTCCTTTTCTTGTCGAAGTTTCCGCCTGTGCTCATCAGATGTCAACACGTTGGTCATGTTATCGAGGGTCTGCTGATCATCCGACTTGGCCCACCAAGCTTGCCTGAAACTTTCAAAACTGTCAGGTAACGTTTCCAGCAACTTGACCATGAAAGCTCTTTCGTCGGGCTTAACTTTCAACTGCTGCTTGCGTAAAATCAAACCTTCATATTTAGCAATATGACTTATCATATCATCCGCTAAATTCATGTCAAAACTGAAAAACTCAGTCTGAACTGAATGAACGGCTTGCCTTGTTTGTTGTTGATAAATACCATGCAATTTGTTCCACATCTGATGAGCAGCCTCGCAAGCGACGATCAAAGTCATGACACTCGAATCAATTGTCTTGATGATTTGACAAGCAGCGCGATCTGGCTTATCCCAAATTTTCATTGTCGCATTGTGAGCATCAATCGCAGCCGCATTAGCATTAGCCACCAGCACCGGTTGAACTAACTCTCCAATACTCACTTCGTATGCTCCTTCAGTTGCTCGCAATGAATCGCGCACCTTGAACTTCCAAATATTCCAGTTTTCCGAACCTTTTAACTTCTCAATACCTTGAAATTCCATGATTGTCAGTCACTAAAATTTCAGCAACTATCACCTTCAAGTTTCGAGAAAATTTCTTCGAAACACACTATTTATTTTGCTCAATCTTCTTGAAAAAAACGTTGGTCCACTCAAATCGAACTACACTCTGCTACCATGTTATTGTTTTATAGACAATAATCTGATTCTAATTAGCCAACGTTTTAACACAATGTTGATTGACCGACAGAGTGACAGAAGTGAACAGAGTGAGAAATGACAGTTGCAGGAACATAATTTTAAATTCAAAATATCAACGTTTTACATCAATAATATTCATTAGAGTTTAAGATACGCGTCGTTTCCGGGATGGCCTTCAGTTCCGTTTTCGCTGCGGTTTGAATCTCCTCTATAGTATCAAAATGGTGTCCAGGAGCGGCCTTTTGAGCTTGCTGAACAGCCAGAAGTCACACGGCGCCAGATCAGCTGAAGACGGTGGGTGCGGAACGATATGGGTTGAGTTTTTGGCGAAATGATCACGAATTACGAGTGCAGTATGGGATGGTGCATTATCGTGGTGTTAAGAGCAAGAATTGTCTTTCCACAATTCTGGCCTTTTTAGGCGGGAAGCGTTACGCAAACGACGCATAACGTTCAAATAATATTCCTTGTTGACTGTTTGGCCCGGTGGAAGGAATTCATAATGTACAATACCACGATAATCGAAGAAGAGAAGAGGTTGATGGTGACCCAGGACGCTCTTCGTCTTGGACACGCTCACGGCCGGGTTGGAACTCACTACACCACTTGTAAACATTTTTTTAGGCATAGCCTCATCATCAAAGGCTTTCTGCACCATCCTCAACGTATCCGCAGCAGAAAATTGATTCCGCAAACAATATTTAATACAAATTTCGACATCGCAAAAAACGAAAAACTCAAACACTAATGAATATTTTGACATTTAAATTTGTCATGCACTACCAACCTAAAAAGAAAAATAATTCTCCAAATACTTCTACGCGCAGTTTAAATTCAAATGTTACCTTATTTTTTAGACACAGTAGTATATGTATATATATATATATATATATATATATATATATATATATATATATATATATATATATATATATATATATATATATATATACACCTATATGTGTGTATATATATATATATATATATATATATATATACACACACATATAGATATATATATATATATATATATATATATATATATATATATATATATACACACATATATATATATATATATATATATATATATATATATATATATATATATATATATTGTTGCTACCACGGAAGTCATCGCCGTTGTGTGCGCTGGTCCAACCTACGTACAAAAACTAGTCAGAAAGAAGATGAAAGGGAGAGGAGAGGATAATATCAAGAAATTATGAAAATGTTGTTGTTAAACAAACCTGGTCGTTTTATTTACAAAAATTACGTTTTTCTAATATTACAAAAAATAAATAAATAAAAACTAAGAACAAATCAACCACCTTAAAAATCTCATATAGTTTAATATGAAAAAATATTACTAAGAATTTGATATAATCGAAAACCAAATTAATTTGATAAAAGGCGAAAAACTCAAATAGAGGAAGAAAATGAAATGTATACCCACTCTTTTTCTTGCTGAAATCCAAGCGTTTGGCGGAAGGTAAAAACAGGAGGGTAGGGCCTCTGAAAATGAATTTTGTAACATAACGTAATACAAAACAAATCAAAAGAACACGAAATGGCCACTTTCATTTACAACATCCGTGGTCAAACAGTCTTTTCTCTACTTACTCATAGAGGAAAATTCAGCACCTTGCAATCTTAACAATCCGATAAAGTCTTATAAATCACAGTTTTTTCTAAAATTTGATCTTCAGTTTTTACATTAATTCACTCCTCCGATTTTTATAGTTTAGTAATCGAGGTACTTGATTATTTATACATTGTGGTTTTGTATCGAACACTTGGTTTTACTTCCTACACAATGTTGGTGGTTAGCTTTTGCAAGCATATTTCAACCGTCTTCAATTTGTTTCTTATTTTGTCTCACTTTACTCCTTTCAATTCTAATCACAAGTGCATTTCCCTTTTATCACTTTCCAACTTCCGCCACTAGCTTTCGTTCATCCCCGACTTAGTCATCGCATAAGAAACTGACTTTTATTCACGGATTCATAAGAAAAATTTTAATTATTTCATCATCAATTGTACTTTTTATTTTCCCTCTACCATACATAGCTTTCGCCACTGACCTTCGCTAACCCGGTCGACTAACCATCGTCAACAAAAACTGACTGTCCAACCTGCAAACCTTTTTAAATTATTTAAAATATTTTTTTACAATGCCCTACTAAAATCGCAACATGTCTGTTCGTCCATGTGCCCGTGAGTCACAGCAAACTACTTCAGCTAGAAACATGAAATTTCTTGAGTAGATGTGAAGTGGTGACCTCTTAAAAATATCAGTGTAAAATAATTTCTATAAAGTTTTAAGGGGGATGTTCCCATATAGGGGGTTGAAACTTAAAATAATTTTTTTTACCAAAGTAGTCAAAATGGGTATCAAATCAAAGGTCTTCATAAGAAATTTTCAAAACAGGTCTTCAACGAACACTTTTCACTTCAGGGGATGCAGGGAAGACGCAATGTACGAAAAACTGGCGTCCTCCCTCGTGATTGGACATCTTTGGAGAGAAAAATCAGAAAAAAATCACGGAGGTACGTCTTTATGAATATAAGGGCAACAAATACCTCGGAAGTCAAAACTTCATCAAATTTGTAAATAATAGTGTTACATAACCAGTATACCCTATGTATACTGGTGTGAACTGGGAGCTTGATTTGATGTGTATCCTATATACAGCTTCAAGGCTCTCGGGGAGAGACCTCCCTGTATGACAATTACCTGCTACTCTATCCATCTAAACTAGAACGACAAAGGCACATGTTAATTTTATGGAATTATTTAATTTTATGGTCCTTTTTTTAAAACATTTACATTAACACCAAATCGATTAATTAACTATCAGTATTGGGTGAAACGCTTTTCACTTTCACCCTTAACTTATCGCGCTTCACAGGTGAGTGCCAGCCTGTAGAGGGAATCAACCTGACGTGCTAATGGTTCGGGGTGGCCACTTGGCGTGGAACGCCAAAAGGCCGATTGAGGTTCGCGGCGCAAGCCAACACCTCACCCCTTTCCATTTTGCTGGGCACTATACAATACCTCCGTCTAGAACTTAAGCCGCGAAAACTTTAAACGATGTAGACAATAATTGGGCAGCATCATGCCCCCTACTGGACTCGAACAAAACTGCCTAGCATGCTTCGCCCAAGAACTTTAAATACCGTTCTTTCTCTTAAAAGGTACTGAGTAGCTGAACACGTGCTTTTTCGTTTGCACGAAAGCTTTTCCTCCCCGCTCCGTCTCGCTTGCTCGGATGGTGAATATGCGAAACTGGGGAAATTGAGCGAAAGAATGCTTTTCGCTTAAGCTTTCGGCTTTCCCACGATCTTTAGAGGTGAATTAGCCAAACTGGGGACACTGAACAAGAGACCGCCGGAGCTTTCAGTTTTCCTTTCAGCTTAACTCTCTTCGAAGCACACTCAAAGCTTGTTGTTCACGATGTGATAATCGTATGACGCACATTGCGGGTTAATCTTTTTATTTACTTTTCCGCTCGCTTATTTACTTTTACGCTTGATCATTGGACGGCATGCTTCGATAGCAATGGGTGTATGCGCGCTTGACTAGTTTCCTTGGCGAAGCGCGAGTACATAGGTAGTGTTTGCTCGCTCGCAACTACTTCAGTGATGAAGCGTAAGTTTACACGAGTATGTTGTATTTGTTCGCTCGCAACATTTCTTCCGGCAGTTGCAAATAGGATTTAGTGTACTTGGAGAGGACAATAAATCGATGCTCTACTCCGATGATCCGGATTACCTAATGTATCGCCAATGGATTATGTTCGCTTTCGGTTTTTTCGCAAATTTTGTTTTTAGTTGATTCTCGCTACATTCCCTCTTGTGCAAATCATTCGTACTTATTTTTCGCGCTCTTACGGCCATTACTGTTGTCTACTGTACTTCTCGCTACGTATTGTTGACGTAACGTAATTCTATTGCTTAATTCCGTATTTTTACTGGTAGGCGTTATAACTTCTAATTGACGTTCACTAAAGTTTGATTTTGTACAATTATATATTAATGTTCTGTTTGATTCAATCGTTCATTGACATAATCACATTCCAATACTTCATTTGGTACATAAGTTAATGCTAATTAATATGCATTACATGCCAATGTTGCATTCATAAATTACTACAGTTGAAAATTACTGAGTTAAGGTTTGATTTTATACAATTATGTATCATATTTTTATATTTTGCTTGGTACCATCAGTTAGTGTTAATTAATATGTGTTACATGTAAATGCTGCATTTATAAACTACTACAATTATAAATTAATAAGTTGAAGTTTAATTTTAGACAATGTTTTGTTTGATTCAATCATAAGTTACTGTTATGATACTCTAGTATTTCTTTGGATACAATGTGCTAAGATCTAGTTTGGTTCGATATAATAGTGGATTAATGTTTTGTTTGCTACAATCATTAATCAGTATAATTATTCACTATTGTCTTTGTTTGATAAAATCTTTAGTCAACAAGTTCGTGTTTGGTTTGGTTCTGTACAGTAAATAATCTGTGTTTCGTTTGATACAATTATAAATTAAGATGATATTTTATTCGATTCTATACAATAATGGAATAGTGTTACGTTTGATTCTGTCGTAAATTGCAGGATTATAAATTATTTCGTTTTGCTATAATATTGAAGAACACACTGAACATATTTTCCGTACTTAAATCGTTTTTTCTTGAGAATAAACTATTATTTTTTTTACAATTGAAGAATACCGGAATTCAATTTTTTCTTTGCAATAGGTGTATAATCAGCTTTACTAGGTAATACAATACACTTTCTTTTAACAATCAAATTCAATGCAGATTTTTCTTTTTGGAAGTTAATGATTTGCTTTTATTTTAGCATTTTTCATCTCAAAATAGTTTTTGATATTTAATTGTTGCATATTCTGCATCTTTTTTAGGGTTTTGTACTAAAATATAAATCTCTATTGCAATCACGACCTGTGTCCGTCTGTTCGCCCGTCCATCCGTCCGTCCGTCTGTATGTCACAGCACTTTTTCTCCGAAACTGTAGAAACTACAGCCATGAAACTTTGTGGAAAGGTCAGAAGTGGCGACTTCTTGAAAATTTTGGGGTGGAAAAATTTTTCAAAGGGGTTTAAGGGGGGTCTCCCCATATAGGGAGGTGACCCTTAAAAAAAAAATTTTCACCATTGGTAGTCGTGTGGGGTGTCGTTGGAAAGGTCTTGATGAGATCTTTTCAAAACAAGTGTTAAAATTGCCGTATCAGTATCGTGGAGGGCAGGGGAAGGGGAAATGTTCGAACTTTTCGCGTACCCCCGCGATTGGACACCTTTCATCCGAAAAATCTGAAAAAAATCATGAATGTAGGCCTTCAAGAGTGCAATAACAACAAATACATGAGAAGTCGAAATTCACTCAACTTTGTTAGTAATAGTATGATTTATCGATTTTACATTTTCTTGAATAAAATCTTAACGGCACCCTTAAATTCAACGAAATTTGATACACTATTATAAGATTGATCTGCCCTGTAAGTTTCATAAAGATCGAATTTTATTTGACAAAGTTATAGTGGTTTGAATTTTCTTGTATTACTATGGAGCAATATGCGCTGTATTACTATGGAACCATATGGCTATGGAACAATATACGCTTTTTACCAACTCAGACACTACAGGTTTGCTAGGATTTGCATGAAAGTTTCCGGAACGATAGGTATTGTGAATAGCTTTGAGAATTATTTCAGCTAGTGGTATCAGTAATCGAACAACAAAATGGTGGCTGTTTTAAATGCGAAGATTGAATAATTTTGAGATATTTTTTCTCAACTTCAACGCTTAAGGTACATGCTTTTAACGGTTGATTCAATTTAATGAATGACTGAAGATGAGTACTTACAATTAATATTCATAGGTGAAACAAGTCAAGGAGACAGGAGAGAGCTCTTAACAAAAGGGCTTTGTACCCACTCTTGGGATTGAAAAAAAGTGTTGATGCCATGAATCGATGATTACAGTACAGGGGAGTGGCCCCTGAAAAAAAATTTCATCAAAGGTAGCCGGTATGAGTATCAAATGAAAGGTATTTATGAGAGATTTTCAAAACAGTCCTTAAACTGACAGTTTTTGCTTCATTGGGGGCACGAAAAATGTGTTTCCTCCCTCACGATTGGACACCTTTGATCTAAAAAAAAACTGAAAATTAAGGGAGATATTTATGAATACAACAATAACAAATACCTCAAAAGTTAAAATTCGTTCATCTTTGCTAATAATAGTATGATCTTCAAATTTCACATTTTCTCCAATAAAATCGAATGGATGCCTCCAAACCCAACCTTACACAAGGTCCTAATACTCTGTGAGTTTGATGAAATTCATATCATATTCACGGAAGTTATATTCATTTGAAATTTCGCCAATTACAACAAATATAATACACTGTTTTGGTGTTTTATGGACTTTCCATGTAACCAGACACTGCAGTTTTGATTTGATCTTCTTAAAATTTCCAGATAAGATCCATGACATAAATGCTTTTGGAATTTGATGATTTGAGTGATTTATTTTTTGTTGAAAATGGAGAAACAATGGTTTTTCTTTTAAACGAGCAAATCTCTTTGAAATGTTTCTGGATATTATTCGTTGCTGGTGATTGCATTTTGTAAGTTGAGTACAAAACCCTTCTGACATGAGCGTAGGTCTGTCAACCCAACTTGTTTTTTTTGTCTTTTTGAATACTGTAATTACAAATGAATGCCAAAGACAGGATTCGACGTTTTGCTTGGTTAGTGGTTAGTATTAGTGCTACTATTTGATTAGTGCAGGTTTTAGTAAATCATAAGCAGTTAGCGTTAGTGAGGATTTAATGTGAACGACGTTTAAAATAGTATAAGTATACAAAGAAATTCGTTTGTTTATAGCATTCATGATTTATTAATACTCCATTAAATTACTTTCTTTAATGTTATAACAAAAGCTCTTTATGTAGGCTTTTGCTACCATTCTCTTGAATTATTGTGCTAATAGGTTAGTAGGGAACTTTTATTAGTAAATATTGTTAAAGCATTAGCGGTTATTTATTGGGAACGAGTTAATATGTAAATGGGGAATGAATATTTCACACGATCGTTACGTTCGGGAATTGATTCGCTTCTGAAGAAGTTTTGCTGAGAGAAAAGCTTTCCATTGATGTAGCTTGGGAAGTGTTGTTGTTGTTTTCCCAAGACTTTAGTATAAACTATCTTGGCCTTATAGGGTGTGAGATAATGAGTGTGATAAATAAACTTTCCCCTTAATATGTATGGTTAATGTTGTTAATGGGAATGGAAGTCATGGATTGAAGCTTTACGTGATTGTTTTTGCTGGCTGCTAACAAGCTTCGAAGATATGATTAGCATTGTTTCTGCAATGATGCATGAGAGAATTGAATGCAGCGATATATTTCAGCTTTCACATGCACTAATTGCTAGGAAGTATATGATATGTATGTACTAATTTGTGGTTGGCTGGTAATTGCCTTGAAGAACATTTGTTTCTGATTATGTCGGTTTAATGCAGTTCGTAGTGGGCAGGGCTTTTTATCCATCTATGCTGTGGGATTGTGTAGGAGGAAGAGCTTTTAAGGTATATGCATGTAACTGTCGTTTAATTGGCTTAAATTGTCTATTATTTACTTGTTTATCCATTTGTGGTGGTAAACGGGGAGGGTTATTAGAAATGGAGGTTCTTCTGCATTATGTTTGAACTGTTGTGGATTCTTTATAAATCGGTTTTTTATTAAGTATAGAAATGTTGATTGAGTTGTAAATGATGATGATCTGTTTTACTAAATTGAAATTAAAAGGTAAGATTCTAAGCTTAAAAGTTCTGGTATATACTTTTATTGATTTTAATGAACTGCTAAACAGAAATACTGCTATGAAAATATCATGCGAGAAAGATTATTGTAAAAGATGGTCGACGCGACACTATTAGGGGTTGGCAACATATAGTTTCGGCCTTCATTCAAGACCCTATATGTGTTCCGTTATATTTTTCCCTAGTGTGTGTCTGCTTAGTTTGGCATAGTACTGTCCTAGACCTTGCTGGAAGACAGTAAAGTGCCGTGCGTCACTTCATTAGCCGTTTATAAAATTTTTGATCTCGATCTTGAGAAAACGATAGTACAAAGAATCTTAAAGTATATACATATTATAGCATTCTAAAATGCAATTTGATATCGTTGCCATATGTTAAGTAAAGGGGTGGGCTTTGAATTGTTGAGTTTTATTGGGGGCTTTTTTAGTAGTTGGCTGTTATAATGTTTTTATTGTGCAAGGAAACGTAGTGGCTTGTTTAAAGGATGCTTGATTGATAGCGTATTTGCAAACCATTTTGGATCAACAGCTCAGAGGCTATGACTGGTAAATCGATGTCTGTTTTGCATATGACTTAATACTAAATGCGGCGTGTCTGCCGAAAGTTGAAGTCGGGCAGCTCAGAGGCTATTATTTATTTCTTTAGGGACTTACAACTAAAAAAGCGTGTCCGTAGACACCCTATGTCAACGGCTCAGAGGCTGTTGTTAAATCTTCTGGTTTCCATTCCAGTGATCGTGTAATTTAGACATAGGAAAAGCGTGCCTCCAGATGGTTTTGGTTTGGTGTGTTGCCGGGGTTTACCGACTGACTGCCCCTTTTTCAGTTTCCTTACTGCTAACATTGTGAAATCGCACATTTAGTACTGGATATAAATTTTGTGATTTGAGAGTGAATTCTAGTTGAACTTGAAAGAGATAATTGGTTTTGGGGTTACAATCGTTTGCATTGCTGCATTGTTCTAATAACTAAAATTCTGTTGTTTCATAGTTCATATACTTAAATTGTTTCAGTGTAACTTAAAACTAACTTAGTTTCATGGTTATATGCCCTGGGAAATTGCCGTTCTCATATAAATTATTCTTTATATTTGTTTAGCGCAGTTTATTTATTTCATTTGCTCTTTAATGTTATTGCATTTAACAGTTATTGCCCAGATGTCTATCTATTCAATTTGTAGTTAAATGTTTGTTTTTGTTTGCTCATTTTATCGCGTCTCAAGTATTCGAATGCTCATTCAATTCAAAAGATAAGACTTTACCATAATATGCATGTGGATATGCGTTATTGCTATTATTATTGTTTAAGTAGTTGGAGTGATAAATGGTGTTATATTTCGACATCAATGAGCATGCGTTTGCTTGCTCGCTAGTAAGTTTTCGTTTTGCTTATTTGTGTTTACTGTTTACTTGTAATATTTTGTGTTTTGCATGTTAGCTGATTGAAATTTCATATCTTCTATAAATTGTACGTTGGGTTTGAATGAGTCAAGAGTTAGTTTGAATGACCTTCAGATAAGATGAGATTTAAGATAGATAAATGATGAAGTGCATGAATGAAGAATTAAATGTTCAATATGACTATTTGATTTTGGGACGGATCTTATTTGATAGACAGTATGAGTAGAAATTATTCTATACTTGAATGTTGATGTATGTTTTAGTCATTAAAAAGATCGATATGATTATTTGTTTCTTTTAAAGGCTGATCTGGGTAGATGATCAGTATGAGTAGCGTCAAACTGATATTACATTCTTGTTATTTAAACGATTTATATGATTGTTATTTTTTTTAAGAAGACTGGTTTCTTCTTTTTCTTTGTAGCACTACAGCCCCTCTCGGGCCTTCGCTTAGAGATAGTTAGAGTATCTCATAAGACTGGTTTAGTTTGATCAATAATATTATGTTTGGATATGCATACTTTCTTTTTGTTATTTAAATGATTGAAATAATTATATGAGTTTTTTTCTTAAGAAGATTGATCTAGTTTTATGGACTGTATGAGTAGCATTAATATTATATTTGGGTATTGATATTACTATTTTTTTAATTTAAATAATTAAAATTAGTATTTGATTTTTTTTAAGAAGGTTTATCTAGCTTGATGGACAGTATGAGTAGCAATGGTGTCATACAGGAGTTAAATGGTTTCGGATATTGGCTGGTAAGATCGGTTTTCAGCCCATTTCAATTTGCTACTCAGTGCACTACACTGTGGTTTGTGCAAAACTGATATCCTACCGGCTGCGTTATGTTATGAGCTGGGAGCCCGATTTGATGTGTATCTTACAGGTATATAAAGGGTCTTTCAATAAGAGGTGTTATTTTGAAAAGCCCGCTATTGCGATTGACGTCACTTTTAAAGGTGTTATTTTTTGACATTTGACAAGTGAAAGCTACGAGATTAATAATACTGGAACAATACATGCTTCGACAATGCATTGAAGTTATTAAAATTCACAATCAAAATGGTGAAAATTTGGCAGAGATGGTTCGTAAAACTCGAACATTTTTGGGTCGTCGTGAAGCACCTTGTGTTGAGCCGTTGGGACAATTTAGTCATGTGAAGAATAAGACCCGTCACGTCACACAAGAATAGCCGAGAATATTGCTGCTGTACCCAAAAATGTTGAAGAAAACCCAGATTTGTCCATTCCGCATTGTTCTTTGGAATTAGGCATTCCACAAACGTCATTACACCGTATTTTGCATAAAGATTTGGGTCTTGAGACTTATAAAGTTCAGTTAACACAAGAATTCAAGCCGGTCGATCATCAACAACGTCGTGTCTTTGCTGATTGGGTATTCCATCGAAAAATCATCTTGAGTGATGAGGCCCATTTCCACCTCGGTGGCTTCGTCAACAAAGAAAATTGTGGCATCGGGGGTTAGAAAACCCAAGAGTTACTGTTGAAAAGTCTCTCTATCCTCAACGTGAGACTGTTTGGTGTGGTTTATGGTCCGGCAGAGTCATTGGACCTTACTTTTTCTAAAATGAGGCTGGAGCAACAGTTACGGTGAATAGATTGCGCTATCGAGAGATGATTAATGATTTTTTATGGCCAGGATTGGATGATATTTACGTTTACTTTCAACAAAACGGCACTACGTGCCGCACAAGCAACGAGACCATTGATCTTTTACGGGAAAAGTTTCCGGACGTGTTATCTCTCGAAGAGGTGATCACAATTGGCCACCGAGATCTTCTGATTTAACACCTTGCGACTTCTTCCTTTGGAGCCACGTGAAAGAGAAGGTCTACGCCAACAACCCAGCGTCGATTCAAGACCTCAAAGATGGCAGCCACTTTGCGATGTGGTTATGCAAAATTTGATGATAAGGATATGGTCCTGTAAGCGTGGTTGTGATCATTTATATTGAAAAGTTGTATTTTTCTTTTAATATCGAAATAACACCTCTTATTGGAAAACCCGACGTAACATCAAGGCTCCCGGGGAGAGACCTCCCTGCATGACAATTACCTGCTAATCTATCCATATAAACTAGAACGACAAAGGCAAATGTTAATTTTATGGAATTATTTTATTTCGTAGTCCATTTTTGAAAACATTTACATTAAGACCAAATTGATTAATTTACTAACTGTCAGTATTGGGTGAAGCTCTTTTCACTTTCACCCTTTACTTATCCCACTTCACAGGTGAGCGCCAGCCTGTGGAGGGAATCAACCTGACGTGCTAATGGTTATAGGTGGCCACACGGCGTGGAATGCCAAAAGGCCGATTAGGGTTGTTGCGAATTCCAGCGTACGTTATTCAAATTGCCGCCGTAACATCTCCACTTTCCTTTGGGCACTCCTACCTTTTCCTCTGGGTATTTATTTATTTTTATCAACATTTTCCGATTTCCCTATAATTTTTGATTCGCCATAATCTCAATCCTACCCTCTTATCCTTCTTTTAATTACAAAACATAGTAATATAATAATAATTTTAATTCTCCCACTAACAACACTCCATTCATTACTTCCCATTAACAAATTTTCATTCGATACATTTTCCCTAGCAAAACCTGATTCCTTCTTTCATACTAACTAATTTCATTCATTAGCTCCCACGAACAAATTTTATTTTTTTCATACTAACAAAAAATTCATTCATTTCCATGCCAATCCAGAAAAACGCATAGTTGAAATTGCTAATTCGATGAATGGGAAATCAACAGAAGGTGGCTCCGTTGGTAGCGTCGTAGATTCTCGACCGGGGAGCCCACTGGGACCCTGGGTTCAATTTCCCCCGAGCGCGGGAAAGCACTCTTTTTGGAGTATCGGTAAAAACAATTGTTTCTGTATATATACGATAATTTGCATCTAATCAAACGCATCCATGGTTATGCAAATTGATATTGTGGCGCTTGTCGATACGAAAATGATGAGTGGGTAGCGGAATCGAAGTGAATTAATTAAATAAATTAAAATAAAGTTGAACTTTGAGAGTGGAGAAACAATTGAGTTGGATAGAAGATGATGAGTGAATAAAAGATTTTTGTAGCAGAACTGTTTTGGCCTAGTGGCTGTTGTACGGAAGAAAAATTACTTAGTGGGTACGAGAAGTGGAGGAAAAAAACCAAAAATGAGCATTAAATCGTGTGAATTGGGCCAAGCAATTGAGTTGATCACTTTCTGATCCTACAGTGAAGATAAGAATTGTGAATTTTTATGTGGGGAAAACGTTTGCATCAAGAAAAGGTTTTTTTTTGCGATAAGTGAGAATTACTTAGTGGGTTTAAATTTAACAACAAACGGAAATATTGAATAACTTTTGCGGAACAAATAAATAGATGAAATTATCGAGATAAACTAAGGCGGTAATTAACGGGAAAACACGGGTGGATTAAATATTAGGATGAAGTGGCCGCTTATCTATAATTAATAAAATTTAAGTTAAAATTAATTAAATTTTCAGTGACCCACCTCTTTTTTTTTGGTGTCCTTTGCCGAGCGTTCGGAGATCTACAGAAAAAGAAGAGAGTAAGTAAATAATTAATACTTTTCCGTGTTTTTTGACATTCTTTTACCTGTTAAATATTTTTCCAGTTTATTATAATTTCCTATTTTTTATTAATATCTTATTTGATTTATTTGCATAAGAAAATTATTGAGGGGTCTGTTTGTTTTTCATTGGTATTTCTTAATTTTTGAATTTACTGTGTAAATTACTTTTTTGATAAAATATAACGGCCGTGATTTGCTAAACTATTAATTTTTCATTTCTCAATATGACCTCCCCTTTCTCGTCCTTATCTCTTCGTGTTAGTGTTTTTATGTAGGGTGGCTCAGTTCGAGCAGAAGGTGTTCCGGAAGTCCCACGACACGACTGAGCGCTAGCCAGCCTCAGTATGCCACCCCGGGCTACGCACCCCTCTGCCGAAACTTAATGTCTGCAACTGCGGTGACTTCCGCAGCTGCAACGGATGGCGCCCAAATTAGATTTTCTGATGGTTTTAGTTGATTTTGATTGTTTTTTATTAAAGTTTCAAATTTTTTCAGATTTATCAGGCTTGAGTACCTGGAGTACTTGACTTGAATAGTGGTCTGTGCATTTCAGGGAAATATTTTTTTTTTGTTGTTTTGATAATATTACTTATGAATGAAATAACGGATTAATAGTTTTATTATATCTTATTGACGGTTTTCAGTTTAATTTTGAGTTTTTAAATTTATTCATAAATTTTACATCACGGGGCTCGCTGCAGTTGCAGTGACGCCCACCGGGCTGAATTTGGTGTTTATTCCGCCCTTGTGGTGACATTAGAGCGGAGTCCGCCTTCAGACTCCATAGCTATGCCAGGCATTGTTGCGGCTTGTCGGCTTTGCGTTAACCCATTTTCCCATTTAAATTCCGTTTTCTAGGCCCTAGTCCCACTCAAGGAATATCATTTTTGAGAAATAAAAAATGTCTATTATATTCATCTTTTATTTCTACTAATCTCATTGAATCTTTTAGTTAATCACGCGCTGGTAGATGGCTTTTGTTGATGGAATTGTACGAGGTTAGCTGCACGCCGTATTTGGTACAATATCTTGCTTTTAATATTCTCTTGCTTTTAGCGATTCATAAAAAAAATACACTCGTCACCGGCTAATCAGTAAGACGGTAAGACGCCCAGATGTTTCTGGGCTGGCGCGTCTTACGCGTGGTCTAGATCGCCTGATTCTGTCACCATCACGTCCTACAGGACACCTTACAGATGTATGAGACAATCTCGCACCTCCTTCACCGTTGGAATTGCATCCAGCTACTGACGCAGTTCCTAGACCATCACCTCATAGTATGGAAACCCACAGGTTATTGAGTACCCATAGGCAAACATCCGAGCCTCAGAGATAGCCTTCGAGATACTTGCCGGTGAACAAATGGACGGTGAGTTTTGATGGTGCCTCGCAAGGGTTGGATGCAGAGCGGTTTCTGTTCCGAGTGGAGACTCTAGTCTATCATTACGGGATATCCTCCGAGACTTTGGCCATGGACTTCTATCTTCTTCTCGCTGAGAATAGGTATTGGACCTTCTACCAAAGCTGCTCCATAATGCTATGGTCCTCTTTGGTGGACGCATTTAAAGAACGGTTCACTGGCCATTACATGGACATAGATATTCGTCGCAAAATAGACGCCAGTAAACAAAAACCCGGAGAGTCTTTCCAAGCCTCTTTGACGATATTGTGGCCAAAGTGGTACGACTGAAAAATTGTCTTTCCGACAGTGACCTTCAGCGCATACTCAGTCTGAACATGAGCCAGCGTCTGCGGGATCATTTGGTGGGTATTGGTTTCTCTTCGGTAAGGGAGTTTTCCCGGCGGTGTCGAGCTATAGAGGCTGTCTGGTACCCTGATGGAATCCTAGAGCCATGAAATACAATACGTGGGACCCATAAAATTCATGGTCTCCTGGGAGGAGGATAGATGGCCTTTGGAAAATATGACCAATATGATATGATATGGCCAAGGCCAGCACAACCATACAACCCTTATTCACCTGATATACCACAAACTCGGCAGTATACCGAACATGCTGAGTTCACACCTCGTGGACAATACCCCGAATTATCTGCGGTGGACTCACAATTATCTGCATGGAGTGCATGGTAGCAAATAACCACGGTATCTCATACATTTCTCATGCCAATGGCAGTATCCAAATACCGCCACCTTTCCATAACGCGATGTATAATAATGTCCCAATCCCGGTGCAGTCCAAATTAGCAGCTGTAGGGCCTCTAATGACCCCAAAGTTTATCTAGGCGAGCAAGACAAACGTGAAACTGCCACCAGCCACTGCTTAAGTTCGTTCTATAGCCCCTCCGTGGCCCAGATATGAGTTTAGTGTCTGCTGGATTTGCGTAGACCTTGGACATACTTACAGGGTTATGCCCTCAAGTGGTCCACCGCATGTTTTGATTTGGATATGGAGCTAAAAATGTCCTTCTTCCAACTGCCCTCATTGCCAAATGTTGGGTAACATCAGACAGGGTGGGCCGAATCAGGGGAACCAACCAAACCCTCCGACGCCTGTCGCCCCAATAACATACGAGACCAGCGCCACCAATATAGACCCCGAGTTGAGAGGCCGCCTATAGAAGTTCGTGAACTTGCTTCCTCTGTCGGTCCGAGCACCTCTAACGCTTGCCCCAACTTTGTCCGAAATAATGAAATGACAGGCAATGCTCAAGAACCACCCGCTAGTTTTAGAGACCGACCTTGCCAGGATCGCTTCCGGAGATCCTGGAGATATTTCTTTGCCAGGCGTCTCTTGAAGCACGCCTGCTTGGAGTCAATTGTTGTAACTCCTGCCGACAAAGGACCCAACGCGGACATTTTTGTCAAGGGTCGCAAATCGATGGGTTTGCTTGCTAGTAGAGCCAGTGTCAGTATCCTCGGAGCCGGAACCTTAGACCTACTGTTGGACTTGGGTTCGCATATGCATATCATGCATGCTCATGTTCAGATGCATCAGGGCACAAGTATAGGGTTCTGGGATACGTCACCATATTCGCGCGATTTAACAACACCATCAAATTGATGAGATTCCTGGTTGTTCCTTCTGGGATATCTTCAAAATAGCACCAATCCAGGTCAACGCTATCGAAGCAGCTGCAGGGCCTCCGAGTCCTGAATCCCATCTGCTTTCCCCAAAAGATCAGCAACGACTGGACTTCGTCAAACGACAGTCTCTTCGAATAATGTGAAAAGCTTGGGTATGACCAGTTTCGTGTCTCATCACATTGACACTGGTTCTGCTCGACCCATTAAGCAGCGGCATTATGCTGTCTCGCCTGTTATAAGGAAACTGTTGTATGGCGAACTCTATCGTATATTGTCTTTGGGGGTTATAGAGGAAAGTCAGAGTTCGTAGAGTTCTCCTGTGACCCTTGTCAGGAAACCCGGCAAGGTGCATTTATGTCTTGACACTAGACGCCTCAACGAGGTGAGCGTTAAGGACGCTTATCCGTTGCTACTGATTGAAGGTCTTTTGGCACGGCTGCAGAGTACCAGGTTCACCTGAAGGATGCCTTTTGTCAAATACCGTTGGATGAGGCAAGTTAGGAGAAAACGGCCTTTACTGCCCCTGGCAGGCCCTTGTGCCATTTCAAAGTCATGCCGTTCGGTTTGTTCAATACTCCCCAAACGATGTGTTGGTTGATGCACAAAGCAATACCGCATGAGCTGCAGAACAAGGTATTTGTTTACCTAGATGACCTGCTCGCTAGAAGTTCAACATTTGATGAGCACTTGGAGCTCCTGAGTACTGCTGCAAAACTGCTCAGGGACGCCACCTTCATCATCAATGTTGAAAAGAGCAAGTTTGTCAAGAAGAAGATCAAATATCTTGGTTTTGTAGTGAGTGATAGTATTCTGCGCACCGACCCGGAGAAGGTTTCAGGTGTAGTTTCCTGTTGTGAACCCCGAACGACCAAAGACGTGAGATGGTTCATGGGCATGGCCAGATGGTACAGGCATTATATTCTAACCTTCGCTTCAGTTACAGCCCGTCTAACGTATTTGCTAAAGGGCAAACGCGCCTTCAAGTGGTCTGCATCCGTCAATAGTTCCTTCAATAAAGCGAAGCAATTGTTGATTCCTGCTCCAAAGCTGGCCAACCCCAACTTTACGAAGCACTTCTATATCCAGTGTGACGCAAGTACAGTGGGTATTGGAAGTGTTTTGTTCCAGACGGACGATGAGGGTGGAGAGCATCCAATCGCATATATGTCTCTGAAGCTCAACGCTGCGCAACGTAACTATAGCATTACAGAATTGGAATACTTAGCTGCGCTGCAGAGCGTAAAGAGATTTAGGACATATATCGAAGGGTAGGCCTTCACCATCATAAACGACCATGCCAGTGGAACATGGTTGATGCAGCAGTCTGACCTTTCTGGTCGACTGGCTCGCTGGAGTCTGAAATTGCAAGGGTTCAATTTCCAAATTGAACACCTGAAAGGTGCCCTTAACGTTGTTGTCGATGCGTCATCGAGAACCTGCTTGAAGGACGAGTGGGTGGCCTCGATCATTCCCCGGAGTCTGCAATTCAGGAGCCTGAGTATGAGCATCTCAAGGAGCAAATCTTGAAAAAACCCGATCAGTTTCAGAATTTGCACCTTGCAGATGGTCGTAAATATATATATATATATATATATATATATATATATATATATATATATATATTGTATATATATATATATATATATATATATATATATATATATATATTGTATATATATATATATATATATATATATATATATATATATATATATATATATATATATATATATATATATATATATATATATATATATATATATATATATTAGTACGGGTTCTCCTGTTACGTCGACTACTGAAGTTCCCGGGAAAAATTATGGGCTCCTGAGGATCACCAATGGGCTCTCATAGTACGAGCTCATGATGATCTCCGGGGCTCTCATTGTGGAATTCGCAAAAAAATGAAGTTTTGAAAAGGTATTATTATTGGCCTCATTTGCGTCAAGATGTCATTCAGCCTTTCAAGAACTGTTTGATACGCAAACAGGGCAAGCCATCAAATTCCACATTGAGGCCCCTAAGAGGCATCGCGAGACTCTGAACGACCTATGCAGTGCCTGTTTGTGGACTTCATGGGCCCGTACCCTCGTTCAAGATCAGGGAATACCCAATTGTTCGTGATCCTGGATCATTACACAAAGTTCGTTTGGCTCAAGCCCATTACGAAAGCCACTGGGGAGGCAGTCGTGCGATGTTTGGAGCGCGAAATCTTTTCGACCTTTGGAGTGCCTGAATGGCTATATTCTGACAATAGTGTACAGTTCGCCTCCAAGGTATTCGGCAAGCTTATGAATGACTATGGAGTGCAGCATTACTTTATCCCATATCATTCACCGCAGGCAAATGCCTCGGAGAGGTCAAGCCAGTCAACACTGAACGCCATCAGAGCCTACATAGAGTCTAATCATGACAAGTGGGACGAGAATCTTCCAGCTACATGTTTTGCCTTCCACAAGGTGATTCACGAGTCCACGGGATATTCGCCCTACTTTCTCATGTTCGGGTATCACCCTACTCAACATGGCTCAGAGTACGCCCTCCTCCAAAGCCTTAATGCCTTTGGTGATGGTGAGGTACAGCTAAGTGCTAACAGCGATCGACTGCAAACTGTACTAGACCAAATCAGATGTAAATTGCAAGAAGCCTACACAAAGGGAGCTCAACGCTACAACCTTCATGTTCATCCTCGTGAGGTACTCCAGGGTCAGAAGGTTTTCGTACGTAATTTCACCGTAAGCAATGCAGCAGATCACTTTGCTGCCGAATTTGCTCCATGATTCACTCCTGCAGTGGTCCGTCGCCGTATTCGACAAGTAGCACACGAGCTTGAAGATGAGTCCATTAAGCTGCTACGCTAAAGACATCCGATCCGACTCATAATTACCACAGCTGACAATCCTCATTTGCCTGGCTGAATAAGACACTCAGGGTCTGGGTCTTCTCCACGATTTTTGCGAATTCCGGCGTACCAGCTTTCTCCCATTTGCAACTTCAAATTGCCGCCGTAACGTCTCCACTTTCTTTGGGCACTCCTACCTTTTCCTCTGTGTATTTATTTATTTTTACTAACATTTTTCAAATTTCCCTATAATTTTTAATTCCCCATCATCTCAATTCTACCCTCTTATCTTATTTTTAATTACAAAAAAAAATAGTAATAAAATAATAATTTTAATTTTCCCACTAACAAAACTCCATTCATTACTTCCCATTGACAAATTTTCATTCGATACATTTTCCTTAGCGAAACCTAATTCCTGCCTTCATACTAACTAATTTTATTCATTAGCTTCCACTAACAATTTTTATTTTTTTCATACTTACAAAAACTTCATTCACGCTTCCCTACTAACAAGTTTCATTTCTATGCCCATCAAGAAAAATTCATAGTTGAAATTGCTAATTCCATTAACGGGAAATCAACAGAAGGTGGCTCCGTTGGTAGCCTCGTGGATTCTCGTGGATTTTCAACCTGGGTTCAAGTTCCCCCGACCGCAGGAAAGCACTCATTTTGGAGTATCGGCAAAAACAATTGTTTCCGTATATACATACATATATATATATATATATATATATATATATATATATATATATATATATATATATATATATATATATATATATGATAATTTGCATCTAATCAAACGCTTTCATGGTTATGCAAATAGAAATTGTTGCGTTTGTAGATCCGAAAAAATGTGTGGGTAGCGGAATCAAAGTGTATTGAACTTCGATTACGTTACCCAGATACGGCAGCGGTAATTGGAATTGAAAGGATTGCGGGATTGGATTTGCTGGATGTGAAATGCGGGATTGGGTTTTTCGATTTAGGGCAGTTAGTATTTGGCTTGTGAAAGAGAGTGGAATTCCTTGGCGGTTTCGCGGACAGTTTTTTTGTGAAAATTCGGGGAACTAAAAATTATTTGGAAGTCGAATTGGGAAGTTTAGTGAATTAATTAGATAAACTAAAATAAAGTTGAACTTTGAGAGTGGAGAAACAATTGAGTTGGATAGAAGATGATTTTTGTAGCAGAACTGTTTTGGCCTAGTGGTTGTTGTACGGAAGAAAAATTACTTAGTGGGCACGAGAAGTGGAGGAAAAAACCAAAAACGAGCATTAAATCGTGTAAATTGTGCCAAGTGATTGAGTTGATCACCTTCTGATCCTACAGTGAAGATAAGAATTGTGAATTTTCATGTGGAGAATCAAAAGTTTGTATCAAGAAAAGGTTTTTTTGCAATAAGTGAGAACTACTCAGTGGCTTTAAATTTAACAACAAACGGAAATATTGAATAACTTATGCGGAAGAAATAAATAGATGAAATTATCGAGATAAACTAAGGCGGAAATTAACGGGAATAAACGGGTGGATTAAATACTAGGATGAAGTGGCCGCTTATCTATAATTAATAAGTTTTAAGTTAAAATTAATTAAATTTTCAGTGACCCACCTCTTTTTTTTGTTGACCTTTGCCGTGCGCTCAAAAATCCACAGAAAAAGAAGAGAGTAAGTAAATAATTAATGTTTTTCCGTGTTTTTGACATTCTTTTACCTGTTAAATATTTTTCCAGTTTATTGTAATTTGCTATTTTTTTATTAATATCTTATTTGATTTATTTGCATAAAAAAATTAATGAGGAGTCTGTTTGTTTTTGATTGGTATCTCTTAATGGTTGAATTTACTGTGTAAATTACTTTTTTGATAAACTATTAATTTTTCATTTCTCAATATGACCTTTCCTTTCCCGTCCTTATCCCTTCGTGTTGGTGTTTTTATGTAGGGTGGCTCAGCACGAGCAGAAGGTGTTCCGCAAGTCCCACGACACGACTGAGCGCTAGCTGGCCTCAGTATGCCACCCCGGGCTACGCACCCCTCTGCCGAAACTTAATGTATGCAACTGCGGTGACCTCCGCGGTTGTAACAAGGTTCGCGGCGCAAGCCAACACCTCACCTCTCACCACTTTGCTGGTCACTATACAATACTCCCGTCTAGAACGTGAGCCGCGAATACTTTAAACGATGTAGACAATGATTGGGCAGCAGCACGCCCCCTACTGGAATTGAACACAGACTCGAACAAGACTGGCTGGAAGACTCGAACAAGGCTGGCTCTTCGAAGCACACCCACAGCTTGTCGTTCACAATGTGATAATCGTATGAAGCACATTGCGGGTTAATCTTTTTATTTACTTTTTCGCTCGCTTATTTACTTTTAAGCTTGATCATTGGACGGCATGCCTCGATAACAATGGGCGTATGCGCTTGCTTGACTAGTTTCCTTGGCGAAGCGCGAGTACATAGGTAGTGTTTGCTCGCTCGCAACTACTTCAGTGATGAAGCGTAAGTATACACGAGTATGTTGTATTTGTTCGCTCGCAACAATAGTACATTTTATGAACTTGACGTTTTCATCTACAAAATTGAAAGGTGACCCCTAAATTTGCCGAAAAATTGTTTCTAAATCTCTTGATATATAGCGCATGTTTTCAGAAAGTTTCTTAAAAATCGAATAATAAACAGTTTAGTTATGGACGACTGAAAATTTATCAATTACAACAACAATCACTCGTAGTACTGTTCAAATACACTTTCGGAAGAGACCCGAGCTTTACAGATGTGTAAGGATTTCGATCGAAATTTTAGAAATAATTTCTAACATTGATCATTCATCATGGCAACACAATAATAGAAGTCGGAAACCTGAAAATAAAATTGTGGCAAATCAAAATGATTCACGAGTCCACGGGATATTCGCCCTACTTTCTCATGTTCGGGTATCACCCTACTCAACATGGCTCAGAGTACGCCCTCCTCCAAAGCCTCAATGCCTTTGGGGATGGTGAGGTACAGCTAAGTACTAACAGCGATCGACTGCAAACTGTACTAGACCAAATCAGATGTAAATTGCAAGAAGCCTACACAAAGGGAGCTCAACGCTACAACCTTCGTGTTCATCCTCGTGAGGTACTCCAGGGTCAGAAGGTTTTCGTACGTAATTTCACCGTAAGCAATGCAGCAGATCACTTTGCTGCCGAATTTGCTCCATGATTCACTCCTGCAGTGGTCCGTCGCCGTATTCGACAAGTAGCACACGAGCTTGAAGATGAGTCCATTAAGCTGCTACGCTAAAGACATCCGATCCGACTCATAATTACCACAGCTGACAATCCTTATTTGCCTGGCTGAATAAGACACTCAGGGTCTGGGTCTTCTCCACGATTTTTGCGAATTCCGGCGTACCAGCTTTCTCCCATTTGCAACTTCGAATTGCCGCCGTAACATCTCCACTTTCTTTGGGCACTCCTACCTTTTCCTCTGTGTATTTATTTATTTTTACTAACATTTTTCAAATTTCCCTATAATTTTTAATTCCCCATCATCTCAATTCTACCCTCTTATCTTATTTTTAATTACAAAAAAAAATAGTAATAAAATAATAATTTTAATTTTCCCACTAACAACACTCCATTCATTACTTCCCATTGACAAATTTTCATTCGATACATTTTCCTTAGCGAAACCTAATTCCTGCCTTCATACTAACTAATTTTATTCATTAGCTTCCACTAACAATTTTTATTTTTTTCATACTTACAAAAAATTCATTCACGCTTCCCTACTAACAAGTTTCATTTCTATGCCCATCAAGAAAAATTCATAGTTGAAATTGCTAATTCCATTAACGGGAAATCAACAGAAGGTGGCTCCGTTGGTAGCCTCGTGGATTCTCAACCGGGATTCTCGTGGATTTTCAACCTGGGTTCAAGTTCCCCCGAGCGCAGGAAAGCACTCATTTTGGAGTATCGGCAAAAACAATTGTTTCCGTATATACATATATATATATATATATATATATATATATATATATATATATATATATATATATATATATATATATATATATATATATATATATATATATATATATATATATATATATATATATATGATAATTTGCATCTAATCAAACGCTTTCATGGTTATGCAAATAGAAATTGTTGCGTTTGTTGATCCGAAAAAATGTGTGGGTAGCGGAATCAAAGTGTATTGAACTTCGATTACGTTACCCAGATACGGCAGCGGTAATTGGAATTGAAAGGATTGCGGGATTGGATTTGCTGGATGTGAAATGCGGGATTGGGTTTTTCGATTTAGGGCAGTTAGTATTTGGCTTGTGAAGGAGAGTGGAATTCCTTGGCGGTTTCGCGGACAGTTTTTTTGTGAAAATTCGGGGAACTAAAAATTATTTGGAAGTCGAATTGGGAAGTTTAGTGAATTAATTAGATAAACTAAAATAAAGTTGAACTTTGAGAGTGGAGAAACAATTGAGTTGGATAGAAGATGATTTTTGTAGCAGAACTGTTTTGGCCTAGTGGTTGTTGCACGGAAGAAAAATTACTTAGTGGGCACGAGAAGTGGAGGAAAAAACCAAAAACGAGCATTAAATCGTGTAAATTGTGCCAAGTGATTGAGTTGATCACCTTCTGATCCTACAGTGAAGATAAGAATTGTGAATTTTCATGTGGAGAATCAAAAGTTTGTATCAAGAAAAGGTTTTTTTGCAATAAGTGAGAACTACTCAGTGGCTTTAAATTTAACAACAAACGGAAATATTGAATAACTTATGCGGAAGAAATAAATAGATGAAATTATCGAGATAAACTAAGGCGGAAATTAACGGGAATAAACGGGTGGATTAAATACTAGGATGAAGTGGCCGCTTATCTATAATTAATAAGTTTTAAGTTAAAATTAATTAAATTTTCAGTGACCCACCTCTTTTTTTTGTTGACCTTTGCCGTGCGCTCAAAAATCCACAGAAAAAGAAGAGAGTAAGTAAATAATTAATATTTTTCCGTGTTTTTGACATTCTTTTACCTGTTAAATATTTTTCCAGTTTATTGTAATTTGCTATTGTTTTATTAATATCTTATTTGATTTATTTGCATAAAAAAATTATTGAGGAGTCTGTTTGTTTTTGATTGGTATCTCTTAATGGTTGAATTTACTGTGTAAATTGCTTTTTTGATAAACTATTAGTTTTTCATTTCTCAATATGACCTTTCCTTTCCCGTCCTTATCCCTTCGTGTTGGTGTTTTTATGTAGGGTGGCTCAGCACGAGCAGAAGGTGTTCCGCAAGTCCCACGACACGACTGAGCGCTAGCTGGCCTCAGTATGCCACCCCGGGCTACGCACCCCTCTGCCGAAACTTAATGTATGCAACTGCGGTGACTTCCGCGGTTGTAACAAGGTTCGCGGCGCAAGCCAACACCTCACCTCTCATCACTTTGCTGGTCACTATACAATACTCCCGTCTAGAACGTGAGCCGCGAATACTTTAAACGATGTAGACAATGATTGGGCAGCAGCACGCCCCCTACTGGAATTGAACACAGACTCGAACAAGACTGGCTGGAAGACTCGAACAGGGCTGGCTCTTCGAAGCACACCCACAGCTTGTCGTTCACAATGTGATAATCGTATGAAGCACATTGCGGGTTAATCTTTTTATTTACTTTTTCGCTCGCTTATTTACTTTTAAGCTTGATCATTGGACGGCATGCCTCGATAACAATGGGCGTATGCGCTTGCTTGACTAGTTTCCTTGGCGAAGCGCGAGTACATAGGTAGTGTTTGCTCGCTCGCAACTACTTCAGTGATGAAGCGTAAGTATACACGAGTATGTTGTATTTGTTCGCTCGCAACAATAGTACATTTTATGAACTTGACGTTTTCATCTACAAAATTGAAAGGTGACCCCTAAATTTGCCGAAAAATTGTTTCTAAATCTCTTGATATATAGCGCATGTTTTCAGAAAGTTTCTTAAAAATCGAATAATAAACAGTTTAGTTATGGACGACTGAAAATTTATCAATTACAACAACAATCACTCGTAGTACTGTTCAAATACACTTTCGGAAGAGACCCGAGCTTTACAGATGTGTAAGGATTTCGATCGAAATTTTAGAAATAATTTCTAACATTGATCATTCATCATGGCAACACAATAATAGAAGTCGGAAACCTGAAAATAAAATTGTGGCAAATCAAAATGCATTATGGGCATATTTTAATTTTCCGAGATCAATTCATGGAATTTCTGTAGGGGTGTCATGGCTGACAAGGATCTCTAGCACTTCGGCGTCAACATCAAGGAAATATGACACGTTTTTATAGACTACTCCATGAGGTGAAGAGCTGGTAAGGATTATTATTGTAATTTTATTTCTTTATTATTCCTTCTTGAATATGTATTAAACTTATTTGACACACTTTTCAATTTTGACGTTAAAAAGTGCGCTTTGGAACAATTTTCTACGCGTGTGCCGCAGCTTAACCATTCCCACAGGAGATTTTTGGTTGAAGATTGCTTGCAGACCGAAAGAATGACGAAAGGGACCCGCGCAAATTGGCAGACCTCACCTGAACGTGAAATGGAAAATCGAAGAACCAATGACACCTCCGATACACGGACAAGATAAAGCGATGATCCGTAAAAGTAATGTTGAATAATCTTTTCAGGCTTCAACTATCAGTTGGTATGTTTCATATAATCAAATATGATTGTGCTGGACGTTGGTCCCAGGCAGTGGATGAAAAATGTATATTTTTATGACATTCAGAGGTGAATGATTTGAACAATAATCTACCGATTGGTTGAGACTTACGAATGCAAAAAGTTTGAAGAACGAACACAATTAATTGACACAATTAATCTTCATTTACCACTTATTTATAATTTATCGATGAACTTGATAAAAAAACCATCGGGTCAGACTATTCTACTGCAAAAACAAATTGTGAAATTTTACTTTGTCTCTACACAGCACTCACTCCCTTCAGAGTCAACAATAAAAGAAATATTTTCCAAATGGATCAAAATTTGTCGTTAAATTAGTCATCGTGAAGTACCCGAAATCATTCATCTAATATCAAACGCTCGACTCAACGATGCGACTCTACTTGTGAAATTGGAGGCAACGATAGGCTTACAAATATTCGTATCATCTCAGGGTAAAGCTTCTACATATTTTGAATCACAAATTCGGGAGATTGCGAACGAGTCATTGAAAATTATTCGTGAAACGGAAAGGGAAGATGTAATGACTGTTATGCAAGAAGATAATTTTGCGCATTTCCTGTTCCATTGCAACACACTATAGCTAATAGTTATCAGCTAACGAGCCAAACTAACCAAAACAAGCAACATTCAGTAGCTTCTGCGCGATAATATATGCTGGTTGAATGTTGGTTTGTACCATTATTAACCCTGGAGGTTGCGCAGTGTTGACAATGGCAGCGTAACTTTGAACTTGATCTTCACTGTTAAGGAAGAGCCGGTGCGGCAAAAGTTATATAAGGCGACCGACGGTGGAAACGCGCTCTTTTTCTTTGGTTTCTGAGTCAGCTAAGCGGAGGAAGACGCAGCGGGTGAAACGGACTTAGCAGCGCAAATAGAGTAACTATTGTGTGTGCGTTACGGAGGCAGCGTTAAATATTGTATTCTTTGTGCGTGCATTATGGAGACAGCGCGGGAGGATCATTCTATCGCCAGTGGCTGGATTAAATATTTTACAGCTAATCAACCTAGTTTTCCTTTGGAAGGGGGCCCCAGCTTCTCAACTGTATTTATGTTTGCAAGTAACGTAAATATTCTAATACACTGATTTGCATTTGAAAAATCTGGATTTGTGATATATTTGATGTTGTGTGCTATTTTTTGGTTGAAGAAATCCATTTTAACAGAGTGTCAGCCAGTGTAATTACTCTTGAAGTGGTTTCACCGACATGCCGCATCAAAAACGCAACACGAGTGTTGAGATCCTTCAGGTGAAAATAGTAGAAGTAGTATTTTGTGTGCTGGGATCCTTGTTGCAGTGTTTCCAGCTCGATTGCGTCAAGTGTCTTCGTTTCTTTCTTATTTTAGGCATAAAGTGCCTTGAATTCCTTTGTGTGACACGATGGTGGTAGATTCCGTTTTCTCTATGGTGCCAAAGGAGATTTGGCTTCCCTGCACGTTTAGATGTAACGTTCGGAGCGTTCAAGCTCGTCAGCGGCTACGGGGGTAAATTAAGGGTTGACGAGTGGTGCCAAACATACCCCGTCTTGACGAGACAGCCGGGACCCCAAGGCCTCCGTCGAGACGTCCAATTCAAGTCCAGCAATCATCCCAATTGTATCCGAGCACAATTGTAATAATTGGAAATTGGGATCGTCACGAGATCTGAGGACTGCAAATATTAATTGTAATACTTGCATTTGAAGAATTGGGATCGTCACGAGATCCGACGACTGCAAGTATTAATTGTAATAATTGGCGACCAACGTTCATGGAAAGTAACAGTTAAGTTAAAGGGTGAGTAGTGCAATTACAAGTGCAGGTGCTAAAGGAAAAAGTGATTGAGAAGTGCAAGTGTAAATATGCGGGTGCTTGAGATTTTGTTCAATTTAATTTGAAAGTAGAATTAAAAGTTTGATATTGAAATTTAATTTTGCGGGAGTTTTCAATTACAAGTGCAAGTCTTAAAGAAAACAAGTTGGGTTGACAGACCTACGCTCATGTCAGGAGGGGTTTTGTACTCAACTTACAAAATGCAATCACCAGCAACGAATAATATCAAGAAACATTTCAAAGAGATTTGCTCGTTTAAAAGAAAAACCATTGTTTCTCCATTTTCAACAAAAAATAAATCACTCAAATCATCAAATTCCAAAAGCATTTATGTCATGGATCTTATCTGGAAATTTTAAGAAGATCAAATCAAAACTGCAGTGTCTGGTTACATGGAAAGTCCATAAAACACCAAAACAGTGTATTATATTTGTTGTAATTGGCGAAATTTCAAATGAATATAACTTCCGTGAATATGATACGAATTTCATCAAACTCACAGAGTATTAGGACCTTGTGTAAGGTTGGGTTTGGAGGCATCCATTCGATTTTATTGGAGAAAATGTGAAATTTGAAGATCATACTATTATTAGCAAAGATGAACGAATTTTAACTTTTGAGGTATTTGTTATTGTTGTATTCATAAATATCTCCCTTAATTTTCAGTCTTTTTTAGATCAAAGGTGTCCAATTGTGAGGGAGGAAACACATTTTTCGTGCCCCCAATGAAGCAAAAACTGTCAGTTTAAGGACTGTTTTGCAAATCTCTTTGCTACCTTTGATGATATTTGTTTTTCAGGTGCCACTCCCCTGTACTCTAATCATCGATTCATGGCATCAACACTTTTTTTTCGATCCCTAAAGTGGGTATAAAGCCCTTCCGTTAAGAGCTCTCTCCTGTCTCTTCGACTTGTTTCACCTATGAGTATTGATTTTAGGTACTCATCTTCAGTCATTCATTAAATTGAATCAACTGTTGAAAGCATGTACCTTAAGCGTTGAAATTGGGAAAAAATATCTCAAAATTATTCAACCTTCGCATTTAAAACAGCCACCATTTTGTTGTACGATTACTGATACCACTAGCTGAAATAATTCTCAAAGCTATTCACAATACCTATCGTTCCGGAAGTTTTCATGCAAATCCTAGCAAACCTGTAGTGTCTGAGTTGGTAAAAAGCGTATACTGTTCCATAGCCATATGGTTCCATAGTAATACAGCGCATATTGCTCCATAGTAAGACAGGAAAATTCAAACCACTATAACTTTGTCAAATAAAATTCGATCTTTATGAAACTTACAGGGCAGATCAATCTTATAATAGTGTATCAAATTTCGTTGAATTTAAGGGTGCCGTTAAGATTTTATTCAAGAAAATGTAAAATCGATAAATCATACTATTACTAACAAAGTTGAGTGAATTTCGACTTCTCATGTATTTGTTGTTATTGCACTCTTGAAGGCCTACATTCATGATTTTTTTCAGACTTTTCGGATGAAAGGTGTCCAATCGCGGGGCTACGCGAAAAGTTCAAACATTTCCCCTTCCCCTGCCCTCCACGATACTGATACGGCAATTTTAAGACTTGTTTTGAAAAGATCTCATCAAGACCTTTCCAACGACACCCCACACGACTACCAATGGTGAAAATTTTTTTTTGAAGGGTCACCTCCCTATATGGGGAGACCCCCATAAACCCCTTTGAAAAATTTTTCCACCCCAAAACTTTCAAGAAGTCGCCACTTCTGACCTTTCCACAAAGTTTCATCGCTGTAGCTTCTATAGTTTCGGAGCAAAAGTGCTGTGACATACAGACGGACGGACAGACGGACACAGGTCGTGATTGCAATAGGGGTTTGTATTTTAGTACAAAACCCTAAAAATGATTAAGTAGTGCAAGTGTGAATTTGCAAGTGTTTGAGATTTTGTTAAATTAAAGTGCGAGTTCAAGATTTGATAGAAGGCTTAAAAGTTTGATAGCGAATTTCAATTTTGCGGGGATTTGCAATTACAAGTGCAAGTGTTAAAGGGAAAAGTGGAAATATGCCGGTTATTGCACAAGCGGAAATTTGATTTGTTTGACTGGGGATAGAGTGTGTGGCATATTTTGTGTGATCGGAATAGTGGAAATGATGGTAATTGCAATTTGATTTGTTTGACTGGGGGATAGAGCGTGTGGAAGATTTTGTGTGAGATTGTCTGTACGGGAAGGATGGATCTATGATATTGAGTACGAATTTATTATATATAATTTTTCTTTATTGGAATGTATGCGGTACAGAGGCCTTATAAATATAGTAGGTGTCCTGACAAAGTCATCTCACCATCGTTTGAACATTACTTAAAACTATGCATATTATCGTATTTCTATGAGATTATTACAATTAGCTGGAGGAAAATTTAGGCAAAAACCTCTACTGAACTTATATTAGCTTAACATAACTTAACTTTCTACTTATAACTAGCTAAAATCTATGAGGCTAGGTTACGGCCAAAAGATAGGTGGTAGCAAGCGGAAAGGGAGGACGTAACGACGTAACGACTGTTGTGCAAGAAGATAGTTTGCGCATTTCCTTTTCCATCGCAACCCACTGTAGGTAATACTTATCAGCTGACGAGCCAAACTAACCAAAACAAACAACTTGTTTTCATTCAGTAGCTTCTGCGTGAAAACATGTGGCCACTGAATATTGGTTTGTGCCATTATTAACCCTGAAGTTTGAGCAGCGTTGACGATGGCAGCGTAACTTTGAGCTTGATCTTCACTGTTAACGAAGAGCTGTTGCAGCAAAAGTTATATAAGGAGGAGCGACGGTGGAAACGCGTTCTTTTTCTTTGGTTTCTGAGTCAGCTAAGCGGAGGAAGACGCAGCGGGTGAAACGGGCTTAGCAGCGCAAATGGAGTAACTATTGTGTGTGCGTTACGGAGGCAGCGTGAGAAGGTCGTTATAGCGCCAACGGCTGGATTAAATATTGTATTTTTTGTGCATGCTTACCAGAGGCAACGTGGAAAGATCGTTATATCGCCAACGGCTGGATTAAATATGTATTGTATTTTTTGTGCGTGCGTTCAGAGACAGCGCGGGAGGATCATTCTATCGCCAGTGGCTGGATTAAATATTTTACAGCAAATCAACCTAATTTTCCTTCGGAAGGGGGCCCCAACTTGTTAACTGGATTTGTGATTGTAAGTAAGGTAAATATTCTAATACACTGATTTGCATTTGAAGAATCTGGATTTGTGATATATTTGATATTGTGTGCTATTTTTTGGTTGAAGAAATTTATTTTATAGAGTGTCAGCCAGTGAAATTACTCTTGAAGCGGTCCCACCGACATGCCACATCAAAAACGCAACACAAGTGCTGAGATCCTCCAGATGAAAATAGTAGTAGTAGTAGTATTTTGTGTGCTGGGATCCTTGGAGTGAAATTATTAGCAGTGTTTTCGAACCCGTTGCGTCAAGTGTCTTCATTTCTTTCTTATTTTAGGCATAAAGTGCCTTGAATTCCTTTGTGCGACACGATGGTGTTAGATCCCGTTTTCTCTATGGTGCCAAAGGAGATTTAGGTTCCCTTACGTTCGGAGCGTTCAAGCTCATCAGCGGCTCCGGGGTAAATTAAGTATTGACGAGTGGCGCCAAACATACCCCGTCTTGACGAGATAGCCGGGACCCCAAGGCCTCCATCAGAACGTCCAATTCAAGCCCAGCAATCATCCCAATTGTATCCGAGCACAATTGTAATAATTGGAAATTGGGATCGTCACGAGATCTGAGGACTGCAAATATTAATTGTAATACTTGCATTTGAAGAATTGGGATCGTCACGAAATCCGGCGACGAAGTATTAAGTGTAATAATTGGAAAGTAAAAGTTAAGTTAAAGGGTGAGTAGTGCAATTACAAGTGCAGGTGTTAAAGGAAAAAATGATTGAGTAGTGCAAGTGTAAATATGCGGGTGCTTGAGATTTTGTTCAATTAAAGTGCTAGTTCAAAATTTGATAGTAGAATTAAAAGTTTGATAGAGAAATTTAATTTTGGGGAGTTTGCAATTACAAGTGCAAGTGTTAAAGGGAAAAGTGGAAATTTGATTTGCTTGACTGGGGATAGAGTGTGTGGCACATTTTGTGCGATCGGAATAGTGGAAATGATGGTGATTGCAATTTGATTTGTTTGACTGGGGGATAGAGCGTGTGGGAGGTTTTGCGTGAGATTATCTGTACGGGAAGGATGGATCTATGATAGTGAGTACAAATTTAGATAGAAGTTAAAAGGTGAATATCGAGGTTGCAATTTAGATTGCGTAATGTAATTGATTGCGTGACGGGTGTTATTGATTGGTGGGTGAGTGGCGGCGATTCCAGGGTGGTTGTTAAGAAGTTGATGGTTTCTCTGGTTTAATGTATGAGGGACTGTGTGCGGTATTAGTTACCCAATAAAAGTAGATTGTAAAAAAAAATATTATTTTAAAACAAGTCCGTTGCTCGTTCGCAAATTAAATAAACAGTTATAAGCACATTTAAAATGGCTTAGGCGATCAAAATTTTAGTGGATAGGCTTACCAAAGACGAGCTTGTGTATGAATTAGAGATTCAAGAAGAACCAGAGGGGACTGTAGACGATGTGAGGTGTCGGTTGAGCAGGATTCAAGTGAGGGCTTCGTGAATCTGAAGGTCTACCCATTCACCCCAGCGGACGATTTGAAGGCGGTAGCCATAAAGCTAGCAGAGATTTGATCTTTGATCGAAGACTTCAAAGGAGACATGGGAGTGTGGAGATTTTATAAAGATCAGGTCAAAAGTCAGGTACGGATCGCGTCGCCTAGGCAACGTAACAAGGGAGGTGAATGCCATTTATGCACAGAGTATGGGACTCCAATGCTCGCAAGAAGACGACTGGACTCCCCACTAAACACTTCCCCTGTCAACCTGAGAACCCAGCCTGAAACCGTTTGACACATTACTTCGGGCCAGGTCTCGTTTTGTTACGCCGTGGGGCGCCTTCAAGCTGTGGAATCCCTTTCCTAGCGGGAGGGGAGAGGTGAAGAGGAAGTGAAGCGATCCTCAGCCCCAGCGCTCCCGGCTGCTGTGAGTCCCTTTTATATTTTAGGACTGCCCGAGCATAATGTGCCACCTGGTTCCATTTATCAACCGATTCGAGCATCACCGCAACTATATTATCTGGGGTGAGCACTCCCGTCTCCCTGTAGAGTTCCCTTCGCAGCCTGACCCATTTTGTAAACGCGAAAAATGTGTGGCAGGCATTGTCCTCCTCTCCTGGGCAAAGCCGACAATCGGGGCACCGTGACTTACCTATCTTGTGCAGCTAAGACTGAAAACACCCATGCCCACTCAAAAGCTGGGTCAGATAGAAGTCAGTTTCACCATGCCTTCGATTTAGCCACGGTTTCACATCCGGGACGAGGCGCGCAGTGCACCTTCCCTTCGTGCGATTGACCCAAGACTGCTGCCAATCGTTGAGCGGGCGCTGTCTCGTTTCGCAGACAACCATCTCTCTCGCATCCTCGTTTCGGCGCAGATAAATAGTGCGGCGCTCTCTAGCAAGGAGGGCGAAAGGTATCACACCTGCAATAACTCTCAACGCTGAGTTAGAGACTGTTGGATACGAAGATGCACTTCTCAGTGCACCTCTTCTCTCTACCTGTGCCAAATGTTTTCGGTACGCCTCCTTGCTGAGAGTGTTGCCCCATATAGTAGCACTGACCCTACAGCACTCATCAAGAGGCGTCTTCTTGATGGGCTGAGTCCCCCTACGTTGGCCACAAGTTAACTCAGAGCCGATAGTCCCGAAGAAGCCTTCTCTGCCGTTGCCCTGATTTGCTCAGAGAAACTCATCTTCGAGTCGATCAGTAGCCCCAGGTACTTCACCGCTGGTTTCGATTCGATTTGTATGTCTCCAATACTGATCGTCCTTACTCTAGGGATTCTCTTTTTTGTCAAGATGACCACTTCGGTTTTCTCCAGTGCTACACTGAGCCCGCGAGCAGTCATCCAGTCCCTCACTTGGCGCATTAGCATACCTAGCCTAAGTTGCGCTTGTTCAACGGTGCGTCCAGTGACCAGAACCGCAACATTATCCGCATAGCCGACCAAGCGCGACTCATCTGGCATCTCAAGTCTCATTAGCCCGTCGTAAGATACGTTCCACAGGTCCGGACCAAGGATAGATCCCTGGGCAACACCCCGTTGGCCCTGTGTCGTATTGTAGAGCAGGTTTCGTTTCTTTTGGGTAGTTCCTCAAACGCCGCATTAGATATTCTGGAACTTGAAAAGAGTTTTCCAGCGTATCCAGAATATCCACCCATCTAGTGGAGTTGAAGGCGTTCCTGACGTCGAGTGTCACCAACAGGACGATCCGTCGCTTGGTGCGACTATATGCGTCTGCCTTTTGGACCACGTTCACCATCTCTGTAATCGCATCAGTGGTAAAATGTCCTGCTGTAAAGCCGTACTGCCGAGGAGATAGGTCCCCAGCAGCACGAATCGCGTCAGTGAGTCTTCCGTTGATGAGTTTCCCTAGCACTTTTCCAGCCGTGTCTAGCATGCATAACGGGCGGTACGCAGACGGCGATTCGGGATTTCCCTTCCCCTTGCTGATCAGCACGAGCCGCGCAACTTTCCATCATACCGGAAAAACACCGTCCCGTAGGCAAGCGTTGAATGTGGTGAGCAGCAAGTCAGGACAATGGTGATAGACGAGCCCTAAAACCTCAGCTGGAACACCATCTGGACCTGGAGCCTTCCTCGCTTTCAGTGAGAGGACTGCCTTCTCCAGTTCCAGCTGTGTGAAGAGTGGGCACTCGACTGCTCTTTCAACACAGAGTCCCCGCACTATCGCGTCCATCTTTTCCGCATCATGTATACAAGGCTTCCGTAGGGCACCAAGTTTCCGCATGACCAGCTTGTAGCCAAGGCCCCACGAATCCTTGTTCACATTGTCCACTAGGTCTTGTCAGCAGCGAGCCTTGCTACTGTCGATCAGTTTGCGAAGGCATTTCCTGGCCAACTTATATGCTGCCACCCAGTTGCATGCCTCGTCACCGTTCCGCGCCCGTCAAGCCTCACGTCGAAACTTGTGACACTCCCTTCACTTTTCAGCGATTACAGTTGACCACAAGTTTACTGGGCGTTTGATGTGCCAGGGTCTTCAACGGGGCATAGAAGTGCAGCAAGCAGTCGTAATGATGCTCATAGTTGAGTTCACCACATCTTCAGCTACCAGTTCTTCCGTCCCCTCCGAAGCTCCCTGCAGCGGCTCACCTGCTGTGAGCACCTCGACGAACCTCTCGACGTCCATCCTTCCGATGTTCTATCCAGTGTAGAAAGCCGAGAGCACGGACGTCGGGAGACAGCATCACTTATCTGAAGCAGAATGCACCGATGGTCACTGGCTGAGTAGTCCTCTAATACTCTCCAGTTGTGTATACTCCGGACTAAGGACTCTGGGGCGAATTTCACGTCCGGTATGGTTCCCTCACAGCCAATACGACGGAAAGTTGGCGTATTTTCAGAGTTTGGTACAACAAGGGCCGTCCTGGCCGCCATTTTCAGGATTCGTTTTCCCCGCGGATTCGTCTGAGGCATGCCCCATTCGATTGCTTTGGCGTTGAAGCCGCTCCAAATGAGCACTATGCGTTCGAGACAGCACCCTCCAAAGCCTGAAGCTTGGCTTGGAAAGATGATATCGATTCGTTAGGCGTTAGGTACACACTAAAGAAGGTGGTCCCTGGGCACCGAACACACACGAAACCATCCCCCTGTCCGCAACTCTCCGCTTGAAAGTCACTGTTCTAAACCCAGATGGCGGCAGTACCAGTTTCATCAGAATACCGTAATGCAGGACTTTTATTATGGTGTTGCTAACTCAGCAGCAAGAAGTCAGCTTTCATGTCCCTCGCAAACTGCTCAGGCAGATTTTGGGCGGTTGAACTGCGATGTAGGTTTAGCTGCAGGGTGCATACTTGCAAAGAATACAGTGTGCCTCCTTCGTACACTCTTTTCTTTTATGTCCCATTTCACCGCATTTGTAACATAGGGAACTCCTATCGGGTCCTTTGCATACTTGTGTGGTGTGACCACACAAGTATGCAAAGGCATTTGAAACATTGAAGAGGCGTTGCTCTTCGCCGTACCCTACAGACAACCAACCTATTCGTACTTTGCCCTTGTTCAGGAATTGTTCGGCGCACGTTTCTGTCAAGTCAACTATGGCTATGCGCTGTCCCCTGTTGTTTTCTGGTTTCAGTCTTTCTTTGATCCTTCCCACGCTAGGGAACTCCCTTTTGATGGCCTCTTCTACCTCGGCCACATCCGTGACGCAGTCAATGTCTCTTATTTCGATCGTTGCCATCGGTACTAGCGAGGCTGTAGTTGTGCTTTTGCCGAGGAGTTTTTTTGACTGCATCGCAGAATGCTTCCTTATTGCCGGCCTATGCTCCGAATTCGACCAGTATGTGGCCCGACCGCGTTGGTCGTACTGCTTTAATGGTAGTGTTGGTGCCTTCGGGCATTACGTTTCCCCTGATGTCCCGCAGTACCTCCGCGTAGGATCGGCCATCTTGGGGCTTTACGAGCAGTGTCTGCTACCGGGGTCTTCGTCGGGGCTTCTGCCTCTCCTGTTTTGCATCAGGTTCTTTTTCTGATTGGGCGTCCGTGCGAACTTCACTTTCTGGCGTTTTTGAAGGAGTTTCTTTGTGGCGTTCTTTGCTCCTTTTGTAAGCACCGTCTGGAACCCGCGATCTGGTGCTCCACCAAGTGCCTCTTCTTTCATTCTTTTATCCCGATCTCCATCAATTGGGCTAGACGTCATTCTTTTATTGACTTTTAATGGTAGAGTTATCTGCATGTCGCCTTTAGATTTCGCCCCAAGCGCCTCTTTAGCCTTCTGTTCGTCTTTGCCCCTTAACCAGCTCCACCAATAGTGCCCTATGTGATCTAGGAGCTCCTCTAGTTCAAGAAGCCCCACCCTTACTGCTTTGCTGATTTTTGGGGAGTCACATGCAGCTTGCATTCTTTTCAGAAAATCTCCCGCTTTTCGGAGTAGCCTTTTTTCTTCGTATCGCTCGGCGGCAATTGTACCTTACAATCATCTTTGGGAGAGGTTATCGAGTCCCATTTCTGAGTGCAGTACTTCCGACACATTTTCGACGGCGGTGATGCAATCACGCGGCGTCTGGTCACTCGTTGCTTTTCGTGCCGTAATCTCCTCGTTGGCTTCAGGAAGTTTCTTTGCTATGTCGAGATTTGCGACCCTTGCATCGGTCGCTTCGGTAACGATCGCAGCAGTGATAATCGAATTTTCGGTGCTTATTATATTATCTTTAACCACTCGAACCCCTGAAGCGTCCTGCAGAGTTTCCCGCTTTTCCTTAATAGGACACTCTGGCGTTCGCAGAATTTTTTGCTGCGCCCGAACGCCGGAGGAATCTCAGTCTGAACCAGACTGTTTGCTATTCTCCGTTTTTCGTCTGCCTTCACTGATATTGTGTTATTCTTAGTTTTTTAGGGGTTTGTACTAAAATACAAAACCGTATTGCAATCACGGCCTGTGTCCGTCCGTCTGTCCGTCCGTCTGTCCGTCCGTCCGTCCGTCTGTATGTCACAGCACTTTTGCTCCGAAACTATAGAAGCTTTAGCCATGAAACTTTGTGGAAAGGTCAGAAGTGGCGACTTCTTGAAATTTTTGGGGTGGAAAATTTTTTCAAAGGGCTTTAAGGGTGGTCTCCTTATAGAGGGAGGTGACCCTTCAAAAAAAAATTTTCAACATTGGTAGTCGTGAGGGGTTTCGTTGGAAAGGTCTTGATGAGATCTTTTCAAAACAAGTCTTAAAATTGCCGTATCAGTATCGTGGAGGGCAGGGGAAGGGGAAATGTTCGAACTGATATCGTACCCCCCTTCGCGATTGAACACCTTTCATCCGAAAAACTGAAAAAAATCATGAATGTAGGCCTTTAATAGTACAATAACAACAAATACATGAGAAGTCAAAATTCACTCAACTTTGTTAGTAATAGTATGATTTATCGATTTTACATTTTCTTGAATAAAATCTTAACGGTACCCTTAAATTTGATAAACAAGTGACTATTATAAGATTGATCTGCCCTGTAAGTTTCATAAAGATCGAATTTTATTTGACAAAGTTAAAGTTGTTTGAATTTTCCTGTATTACTATGGAGCAATATGCGCTATATTACTATGGAACCATATGGCTATGGAACAGTATACGCTTTTTACCAACTCAGACACTACAGGTTTGCTAGGACTTGCATGAAAGTTTCCGGAACGATAGGTATTGTGAATAGCTTTGAGAATTAGTTCAGCTAGTGGTATCAGTAATCATACAACAAAATGGTGGCTGTTTTAAATGCGAAGGTTGAATAATTTTGAGATATTTTTTGCCAACTTCAACGCTTAAGGTACATGCTTTTAACGGTTGATTCAATTTAATGAATGACTGAAGATGAGTACCTAAAATCAATACTCATAGGTGAAACAAGTCGAAGAGACAGGAGAGAGCTCTTAACAGAAGGGCTTTATACCCACTTTAGGGATCGAAAAAAAAGTGTTGATGCCATGAATCGATGATTAGAGTACAGGGGAGTGGCACCTGAAAAACAAATATCATCAAAGGTAGCCGATACTAGTATCAAATGAAATGTCTTTATGAGAGATTTTCAAAACAGTCCTTAAACTGACAGTTTTTGCTTCATTGGGGGCACGAAAAATGTGTTTCCTCCCTCACGATTGGACACCTTTGATCTAAAAAAAACTGAAAATTAAGGGAGATATTTATGAACACAACAATAACAAATACCTCAAAAGTTAAAATTCGTTCATCTTTGCTAATAATAGTATGATCTTCAAATTTCACATTTTCTCTAATAAAATCGAATGGATGCCTCCAAACCAAACCTTACACAAGGTCTTAATAATCTGTGAGTTTGATGAAATTCGTATCATATTCACGGAAGTTATATTCATTTGAAATTTCGCCAATTACTACAAATATAATACACTATTTTGGTGTTTATGGACTTTCCATGTAACCAGACACTGCAGTTTTGATTTGATCTTCTTAAAATTTCCAGATAAGATGCGTGACATAAATTCTTTTAGAATTTCATGATTTGAGTGATTTTTTTAGTTGAAAATGGAGAAACAACGGTTTTTATTTTAAATGAGCAAATCTCTTTGAAATCTGTCTTGATATTATTCGTTGCTGGTGATTGCATTTTGTAAGTTGAGTACAAAACCCTTCTGACATGAGCGTAGGTCTGTCTGCCCAACATGTTTGATTTTTTTTTTTTGATTTTTTTGGTCTTTTGATTTTGGTTGCTCCAGTTTTGTTTGGTCCCCCCTCGGAGCCGCTATCTCCGTTCGTGTGTGTGTGTTGATGGCGTTAGGGGATGAGCTTCAGGAGGATACAACCCCAGGATAGGTAGTAAGAAAGCAACATACTCCAGCCATTGTAGCAGGACCGTCCAGGACGATAGGTGAAGAGGGCCCCGAAAGATTAAGGGTGTCACCAATGGTCGAGGCAGTTGAACCTGGAACTCCGGAATGCCGGACTGGGAACAAGATCAGAGGAAGCTACCGGATTTATCTAAATCGAGAATTAAATCCTCCAGTGAGTTCCCTGGTTCCGTGAGTGCTTTCCTAGAGAGGATTGAGGTGCTGCGTCTGGCCAAGGGAGTCTCCAAAGCTCAACTGTTTAGGATGGCTATAGGACTCCTTGGGGGGCCGAGCGTTAATTAGTGTCTGGTCGGTACGGGAGCGAGTGGGTTGCTGGGAAGAGTTGTGCTAGGAGTTGAAGGAAGAATCCCAGCCCCCAAACTACACGGTGAAATTGTCGAAAGAGATTCAGCAACGATTGCAAGGGGACGGCGAATCAATCGGGCTCTACGTGGCAATTACGGACAACTTGTTTTGACAGCTCGGAACTACATGTACTGAAGCCAAGAAGTTGGAGGTTGTACGACAGAACATCAGACCAATGTATTAATTAAAATCCGCGCTCGAGACAATCTAGTCCATCAAGGAATTTTTAACACTCGGGCGTGAACTGGAGACGACCCATGCCTCGATGGATTCGTTCATACCTCCGCCCAGTCGGAGAACAGTGAGGCTTCTGGAGCTGGACCTCGCCTATATGGAAACGGCTCAGGTTAATGCCGTAGTCCCTATAATGATGGAAAGGAGGGGCAATTGTTGGATTTGTTGAAGTCCTTCACACTTAGCATGAAACTGTCTGCAGCCGAGGCCAAGGTGTCCGGTCTGCAACCCACAAATGTCTTCAGAGCCATGGCGCACCACTGGGTCAGCGTCAGCTAGTCCATCTTTGCAAAACTTCTCGGGAGCTCATCGTCCAGCCAGGTCATCAGCAGCAATTCCATCGAAAAACGAGTGCAGTGCTCAGTAGATGGTGGATTGGGCAGCATTCCCACTCGCACAGAAGAAGTCCCGAATAGCAAAATAGTTTATGTGTCTACTAAGAAGACACAAGATGTGCGCCTACACTTGGAGGTTGATATAATAGGATGAAAAGTAATATGTTTGATGGAATCAGGGGCTACCAACACGATTGCCGGGGAAGAAGGCTGGAGAACTCTAGGAGATGTTGGGTTGGAGCTGGCCCCAGCAGATCAGGAGTCGATTCAGTTAGCGAATGATGGTCGGTGTGAGGTATTGGGGAAGGTTTTGGTGTCCATTCGGGTACAAGGAAAGACCAGCTAGATAGAAATTTTGGTTGTTCCTTCTCTTGCTCATGGGTTGATCCTTGGCGTGGACCTTCTAAAGCAGTTTGGAATAACACTCAACCTAAAGCAAGGGCATCGGGATTTCACTTACAACGTTATTATGGCAATACCGGAGCATTTGCATCACCGTTCCACTTTGAGTCCAGAAGAGGAGAGCCGGCTGAACTCACTGGTGGAGAGTGAGTTCGCCACCATCGGGGAGAATCTGGGATGTATCTCTTTGGTGGAGCATGTCATATGGATGAGGTCGCTGCCCATTAAGCAGAGATACTACCCCGTCTCACCGGCTCTCCAAAAACCAATGAACAGTGTGTTGCATAACATGCTGGAATCAGGAGTTGTTGAGCCATCACCCATTGCCTGGTCATCGCCAATTTTCATGGTGAAAAGGAAAGATGGAACATATCAATTTTGTGTCGATTTTCGCAAAGTCAACCAGGTTATTCAGTAGGATGCGTATCCTCTTCTGTACATCTTGACAACCTTGGATAAGCTGCGAGATGTGAAGTACTGTTGCAATCGCGATAGTCGCCGCAACTGCAGACATTTATTTGTGGCGGTGACCAATGTTCCTTTCTCCCGGTGGCATTTTGAGCCGGCTAATGCTCAGCCGTGTCTGGGTTCGTAGGAGATAGGTCACCGCCCGTGCTAGCCACCTAATTACTTACTACCACATGGGTAGAAGAAAAGGATTAGGGAAGGGAAAGGAATAGAGACGACCATCCTGTGAAATGAATAAAAATTAAATTAATTCATTATAAATATATATTCAATAGCAACAAAACATGTATTTATATATACAAATAAAAACCAATTTCCATTTTTAACAAAAAAACAAACTTACTCCTTCCTGATTGCTGAGCGCTCTGCAACTGGTAAGAGACTGGAATGAAATTACAGTAATTAAGTAAATTCAATAAAAAAAATTAATAACGTTTAAATTGATTCAAAAAAAAAAAAATCTAAATTCGTTTACAAAAAAAATTTACAATGATAAGACGTCACCGCGTGAACATCTTCTAATTTCTATTTTGAATAGTTCGTACACGAACGTTCATCTACAATCTTCAACGTTCTTTTTTAAAAAAAAAAAAAATCCTTGTGCCGCACCAGTCCTTTGTCACCTAAATTGATGACAGCAAGATGCGTCAATTATAGCCGCCAGTACCTGATTTTAGCTTCGAAGGAAACTACACCCGAGAACGAAGCACTTAACAATTCGTTTGTTGGGTCTTCGGGGTTTTTAATGTTGCGCAAATTTATAAACAAGTGTCAAGTACCAGCTCGCTCGCACCATGCAACTGGCCATTTAATCCATCGTTTTTCCGATACTGCTCGAGTTCGGGTTGAATTCTGTGGCTCGGATTCCACAGATTACACTATTCCGTATATTCCGTCTTTTCTGTCTTGCAGCAAATTGTCTATTTATCACGCACAAGCGAACAATGATGTTCCACCAGACCACTCCAACTTCGAATCGGTATAGATATCGGTCGCCGTCTGGGGCTCGGTTTGATTTTGACGTTTCACCGATGACGGTAGTCTCGCACACCAACCGAATCCACAACCGTACTCCTACAACACCAGCACGCGTTACTTCTCGCTTCACCTCTCTACACACTTCTAAATCTGTATCTCACTTTGCCATCATTTCCGCTACATTTTTTTGTTTATTTCACTTTTTAATTACAAACTCACCCATCGGCGCAGATCCATTGCTCTTGCGACCGCTAATCAACTCTATTGCTCCAGTTCAGGACCAATTCCCACGTCTATTTCCAACCCTGCGAGTCCGTTCACGCTGCTCGTACCCTGCTTTCGACTCCGACACTCCACTCAACTCGTGGCAGCCGCCTAGAGCACCTACTAGCCAACAGCTTCAAAGAACATATGCAATTTTCTGCTAGATCTGGTCCAAAAATTCTCCTCTTGCGCAAATCGTTGTCACCGATGCAATAATACCGAGTCCAAATTAACGCACTTCCCACTGCTTGTCCGCTGCACTTGCAAAATCTATTGCATTCCAGTCGCCTACACCAACTGTTTTTTCTTCGACACGCTAACTTCACACTGAGCGAGAAACTAATTGAATTCGACTTGAGACGATAACCAAAATCCAATCTTTTAAAACTCTAAAACGCTAACATCGTCTGCTTCAGAAGTCCAGATCCAAACTTTTTTCATTTTTGGCAATTGTTCGAAAAAGAAAACTTTCACCGCTTGCTGGGATTTTTTTTTTATTTTATTTAAATTAAAAACTATAGAGTATAAATTTATTATAGAAATTAATTAAGTTATAATATTATAATAATAAAACAGCATGTTGTTCGCAACAGTACCTCCCGAAACTTGATATTAAGGGTTATTACAATTCGAAAGAATGCCTTTTGGGCTACTCTGGCTACCTGGCAGAGTCTGATTGATCGCGTCATTGGGCCAGATTTAGAATCAGGTATACTCGTATTTTGCTGCCTTGATAACATTATCATTGTTATGCCGACTTTTGAAAGACAAATTGAAATATTGCGACAGGTATTTCGTCGTCTTCGGGAGGCGTGCTTAAGGTTGTCAAGGGAGAAATGTTTTTTCTATCGGGGCCATGTCAAATACCTAGGGTACATTGTCGATGACATGGGCTCTGTGTTGACCCGGAAAAAGTGGAAAGCGTGGTCTACATCCCCAGACCACATATCGTCAAACAAGTGCGCCAGTTTTTAGGCATGGTCTCTTGGTATAGGCGGCTTATACCTGAGCATGCCTCATTAGCAGCAGCTCTAACATACCTCCTTAAGAAAAATCAACACTTTAGATGGACACCGGAATGTGAGTTGGAATTTGATTGATGTAAGTTGAAACTATCATTGGCACCAATACTAACATGTCCAGATTTTAACTCACCGTTTAACATCCTAACAGATGCATCAGATGTCGGGCTGGGCGCTGGGTGAGGTGAAGGTCATCTGTAACTTGAGTCGGTCACTCAGCAGGGCTGAAAGGAAATACTCCACCACCAAAATGGAATGCCTCGCGGTGCTGTGGGCGATGGAGAAACTTCGACCATACATAGAGGGGAGTCATTTTAAAGTCATAACAGATCATCACTCCCTAGTCTGGCTTGTCGATTGGTTCATTGGGCCATGAGATTGCAACAATTTGATTTTGCTGTAGTCCATCGGAAAGGTAGGGTCCCATATGCATTGTCCCGGGCAGTCCCACTGACAGAAGCGGTCACCGATGGATACGAGAATAAAGATAAGTGAGTCGAACGAATGCGGGGAGGGGGTGAATGAAATCCGGAAAAATATGTGAACTGGGGAATTGCAGAGGGAAAACTCTAGAAGAATCTTCCAAATCGATATTCAGAACTACGCGGTAATTCTTGGAAATTGGTGGTGTCAAAGCTAGATTGGAATCAGGTTTTGCAAAGTTGTCATGTCGATGCTACGGCGGAACAAGTCGGTGCCAGCTGGACGTAAGACCGAATAGCCCCCAAAAATATTTCTAGCGTAAAATACGGGCAGACATGCAGCGATACGTAGCTAGGTGTAAAGTATGCCAGGCAACAAAAGTGGAGCGAAAGCGAGCTTTGACTTCAAGCTAGTTACGTGGAAGCTTGGCGCCCTACGGGAACCTTGCATACGTGATGTGGAAAAGATGGATGAGATAATACGGTCACTCTTCCATCCCGTCCGTGTTGACGCTGTTCATGGTGAAACAGCAATCGAGTGTCCACTCTTCACACAGCCGGAACTGGAGGAGGCAGTCCTTTCGCTGAAAGCGAGGAAGGCTCCAGGTCCAGATGGTGTACCGGCTGAGGTGTTACGGCTTGTCTATCACCATTGTCCTGACATGTTGCTCAGCGTATTCAACGCCTGCCTACAGGACGGGGTTTTCCCGGTACGATGCAAGGTAGCGAGGCTCGTGCTGATCTGTATACCACCCGTTATGCATGCTAGACGTGGTTGGGAAAGTGCTAGAAAAACTCGTCAAGGGACGACCCACTGACGCGATTTGTGCTGCTGGGGACCTATCTCTTTTGTAGTACGGCTTTACAGCAGGACGTTCTACTATTGATGCGATTACAGAAGTGGTGAGCGCGGTCCGAAAAGCAGAGGCACATAGTCGCATCAAGCGACGGATCGTCCTGTTGGTGACAAATGACGTCAGGAACGCCTTCAACTCCGCTAGATGGGTGAATATTCTGGATACGCTGGAATAGCGTTTTCAAGTTCCACAATATCTAATGCGGGCTTTGAGGGACTGCCTGAACGACTGAAGCCTGCTCTACAACACGACATAGAGCAAACGAAGAAGGGAACTTACTCGTACATCGGGTGTTGCCAAAGGATCTATCCTTAGCCCGGACATGTGGAACGTATCTCACAACCGGCTACTGAGACTGGAGATGCCAGATGAGTCACGCTTGATCGGCTATGTGGATAATATTGCAGCTCTGGTCACTGGACGCACCGTTGAGCAAGCACAACTTAGGCTAGGTATGCTAATGCATCGAGTGAGAGACTGGACGGCTGCTCGCGGGCTCAGTTTAGCACTGGAGAAAACCGAAGTGGTCATCTTGACAAAAAAGAGAATCCCTAGAGTAAGGGTGATCAGTGTTGGAGACATACGAATCGAATCGAAACCATCGGTGAAGTACCTGGGGCTACTGATCGACTCGAAGATGAGTTTCTCTGAACAAATCAAGGCAACGGCTGAGAAGGCTGCTTCCGGAGTATTGACTCTGGGTCAACGTATGGCCAACGTAGGGGGGACCCAGCCTGTCAAGAAGACGCCTCTTGACGATTGCTTAGAGTCAGTGCTACTGTATGGAGCAGAAATATGGGGCGTCGCTCTCAGTAAGGAGGTTTACTGAAAACGCCTGGCACATTTATAGAGAAGAGGAGCCCTGAGGACCGCATCTTTGTATCCGACCGTCTCTGATTCGGCGGTGAGAGTCATTGCAGGCGTTATACCTGTCGGCCTCCTTGGAAGAAGGCGCCGCACTATTTATCTGCGTCGAAACGAGGATGCGAGGGAGATGGTTGTCCGCGAGGAGAGACAGCGTTCACTCAACAATTGGCAGCGGTCTTGGGTGAATTGCGCGAAGAAACACAGCTTTTGAGTGGGCATGCGTGTTTTCAGTCCTACCTGCACAAGATTGGTAAGTCACGGTACCCTGATTGTCGTTTTTGCCCCAGAGAGGAAGACAATGCCTGCCACACAATTTTTGCGTGCATCAAATGGGACAGGCTGCAAAAGAACCTCTACAGGGTGACGGGAGAGCTCATCCCGGATAATATAGTCGCGGTGATGCTCAAATCGGTTGACAAATGGAACCAGGTGGCACATGTTGTTCGGGCAGTCCTAAAATATAAAAGGGACTCACAGCAGCCGAGGGTATTGGGGCTGAGGAATCACTTGTCTGGCACTTCCTTTTCCCGTCCCGCTTGAGGAATGATCCCCCAGCCTGAAGGTGAAAAACGGTGTAACAAAAGAGACCTGGCCCGAAGTAATGTGTCAAACGATCCCAGGCTAGATTCTGAAGTTGACAGGGGAGGTTTTTAGTGGGTTTTCCAGCCGCCTTCTTGTGGGCATGGGAGTCCCACACTCACTGCGTAAATTGACATTCACCTCCCTAACACAAAAAAATAAATAAAAAAAAAACACGATTGATTAGGCTATTTTATCTATATAGGTAGGAGGTTGAGAATTGAGTAGTGTAGCCCATTAGATTAAATGGTGTGGGTTAGGATAGACGGTATTATGTCGGGGGTAGGCTAGATGTGAAAGAGTGTAGCGAAGATAAGTTTTTTGAAGCTTGCACGGATATGGGATTAGAATAAGCGATAGGCTTTAGGAGAAATTATGATGGTCATGGTAGCTTCATCCAGTGGCAGACCAGGTTAAGAATTGGCCGCTTAGGACTGGCTCATTAGGATTTCCGTAGTTACGTGGGTCAGTTACGTACAATATAGGAACGTTAATCGTAGCCAGGGCTTACATCATTCGCCAAACAATAGCACGATGCAAAACAAAAACACGTAATAGAGTTTAGAGTGAATAGTTTCGGTGGGTCAACAGTTAGTGGATCTCCAGGAAATCCACATCAAATAGGGAGGAAATGTCACGGCTGAGAAGGATCTCTAGTACTCTGGCGTCAACATCAAGCAAATATGACACGTTTTCATGGACAACTCCATGAGGTGAAGAGCTGGTAAGGATTATTATTGTAATTTTATTTCTTTATTTTTCCTTCTTGGATATGTATTAAACTTTAAAAAAGCAAGAAAAGTAAGTAAGTAAAGTTTTGCTCAAAAACTTAGAGTTAAGTAGGACCAGGATGGCTGGACAGGAAACAATCCATACCTCGCTACTGGAATGCATCATCGCATAAAACTTATCTAACCGGAATTGCCGCAACGGCTTTATTCGATAAAATTTTTCAATTTTGACGTTAAAAAGTGCGTTTTGGAATAATTTTCTACGCGTGTGCGCAGCATAACCATTTTCACATAAGATTTTTGATTGAAAATTGCTTGCAGACCGAAAATAATGACGAAAGGGACCCGCGCAAATTGGCAGACCTCACCTGAACGTGAAATGGAAAATCGAAGAACCAATGACACATCCGATACACGGACAAGATCAAGAGATGACCCGTAAAAGTAATGTTGAATAATTTTTTCAGGCTTCAACTATCAGTTGGTGTGTTTCATATAATCAAATATGATTGTGCTGGACGTTGGCCCCAGGCAGTGGATGAAAATAGTATATTTTTATGACATTCAGAGGTCAATGATTGGAATGGAGGTTCCGGAATAATGTACCAATTGGTTGAGGTTTATGAATACAAAAAGTTTGAAGAACGAACCCAATTAATTGACACAATGAATTTTCATTTACCACTTATTTATAATTTATCGATGAACTTGATGAAGAAACCATCGGGTCAGACTATTCTATTGCAAAAACAAATTCTCAAATTTTACTTTGTCTCTACACAGCACTCACTCCCTCTAGAGTCAACAATCAAAGATATGTTTTCATTCATCTAATATCAAACGCTCGACTCAACGATGCGACTCTACTTGTGAAATTGGAGGCAACGATAGGCTTACAAATATTCGTATCATCTCAGGGTAAAGCTTCTGCATATGTTGAATCACATATTCGGGAGATTGCTAAAGAGCCACTGAAAATTATTTATGAAGCGGAAAGGGAGGACGTAACGACGTAACGACTGTTGTGCAAGAAGATAGTTTGCGCATTTCCTTTTCCATCGCAACCCACTGTAGGTAATACTTATCAGCTGACGAGCCAAACTAACCAAAACAAACAACTTGTTTTCATTCAGTAGCTTCTGCGTGAAAACATGTGGCCACTGAATATTGGTTTGTGCCATTATTAACCCTGAAGTTTGAGCAGCGTTGACGATGGCAGCGTAACTTTGAGCTTGATCTTCACTGTTAACGAAGAGCTGTTGCGGCAAAAGTTATATAAGGGCGAGCGACGGTGGAAACGCGTTCTTTTTCTTTGGTTTCTGAGTCAGCTAAGCGGAGGAGGACGCAGCGGGTGAAACGGACTTAGCAGCGCAAATGGAGTAACTATTGTGTATGCGTTACGGAGGCAGCGTGGGAAGGTCGTTATATCGCCAACGGCTGGATTAAATATTGTATTTTTTGTGCATGCTTACCAGAGGCAACGTGGGAAGATCGTTATATCGCCAACAGCTGGATTAAATATGTATTGTATTTTTTGTGCGTGCGTTCAGAGACAGCGCGGCAGGATCATTCTATCGCCAGTGGCTGGATTAAATATTTTACAGCAAATCAACCTAATTTTCCTTGGGAAGGGGGCCCCAACTTGTTAACTGGATTTGTGATTGTAAGTAAGGTAAATATTCTAATACACTGATTTGCATTTGAAGAATCTGGATTTGTGATATATTTGATATTGTGTGCTATTTTTTGGTTGAAGAAATTTATTTTATAGAGTGTCAGCCAGTGAAATTACTCTTGAAGCGGTCCCACCGACATGCCACATCAAAAACGCAACACAAGTGCTGAGATCCTCCAGATGAAAATAGTAGTAGTAGTAGTATTTTGTGTGCTGGGATCCTTGGAGTGAAATTATTAGCAGTGTTTTCGAACCCGTTGCGTCAAGTGTCTTCATTTCTTTCTTATTTTAGGCATAAAGTGCCTTGAATTCCTTTGTGCGACACGATGGTGTTAGATCCCGTTTTCTCTATGGTGCCAAAGGAGATTTAGGTTCCCTTACGTTCGGAGCGTTCAAGCTCATCAGCGGCTCCGGGGGTAAATTAAGTATTGACGAGTGGCGCCAAACATACCCCGTCTTGACGAGATAGCCGGGACCCCAAGGCCTCCATCAGAACGTCCAATTCAAGCCCAGCAATCATCCCAATTGTATCCGAGCACAATTGTAATAATTGGAAATTGGGATCGTCACGAGATCTGAGGACTGCAAATATTAATTGTAATACTTGCATTTGAAGAATTGGGATCGTCACGAAATCCGGCGACGAAGTATTAAGTGTAATAATTGGAAAGTAAAAGTTAAGTTAAAGGGTGAGTAGTGCAATTACAAGTGCAGGTGTTAAAGGAAAAAATGATTGAGTAGTGCAAGTGTAAATATGCGGGTGTTTGAGATTTTGTTCAATTAAAGTGCTAGTTCAAAATTTGATAGTAGAATTAAAAGTTTGATAGAGAAATTTAGTTTTGGGGAGTTTGCAATTACAAGTGCAAGTGTTAAAGGGAAAAGTGGAAATTTGATTTGCTTGACTGGGGATAGAGTGTGTGGCACATTTTGTGCGATCGGAATAGTGGAAATGATGGTGATTGCAATTTGATTTGTTTGACTGGGGGAATGTAATTGATTGCGTGACGGGCGTTATTGATTGGTGGGTGAGTGGCGGCGATTCCAGGGTGGTTGTTAAGAAGTTGATGGTTTCTCTGGTTTAATGTATAAGGGACTATGTGCGGTATTAGCTACCTAATAAAAGTAGACTATAAAAAAGAAATAAAATAATGTTTTAAAACGAATCCGTTGCTCGTTTGCAAATTAAATATATAGTTATAAGCACATTTAAAATGGCAAAGGTGATCAAAATTTTAGTGGATAGACTCACCTAAGACGAGCTTGTGTATGAATTAGCGAGAAGAACCAGAGGGGACTGTAGACGATATGTATTGTGGTTGCCATATAACCTTGATAACGCTTCGTTATACGCAAATCGCCACACATACGGAAGTAATTACATTTGAAAAAACTAAAAAAATTTTTTTGCGCTCGAAGAAATTTGAACCCACAGTCCCAGTAGACTCCCAGGTGGACAGTCCACGACGCTATAGCTAAGCCAACTGCCAACAATCTCTCATTCATCAAATAGCCAACCTCGATTTTGCAAAGCATTTGAAAGCTTGCATTAATATTATTGTTATGGGAAGTTGAACAAAATTTTGCGAATAGGAAAGGAAGAATGAAATTTAGTTAGCACAGTAAAGAATGAAATTTTGTAAGTTCAAAATAAATAATGAAATTTTATTAGTGGGGAAGAAAAGAATATTGATTTTTTATATTTGAAAAAAAAAATAGGGTAAGAAATAAAATATTGATGAAAATGGGGATTAAAAGAATAAGTAAACGGTTAAGTTATTTTTACAGAAGAAAGGGAAAGAGGAAACAAGATAGGAGGGCCGGAAGAAAGCCGGCAGGGCTGGAACTAACAACAACCATGGGGCAACCCCAACGCTAAGTGTCTCATTGAACTGAGCAAAGAAGGAACGTTGGCAGGAATTATTAGGAGCCCGACCAAAAGTCCTCAGCGAACTTAATGTACTGATCCAAGACTACAAACACCAAGATGTTTCCCAATTTCGAGGATGCGAGGGAGATGGTTGTCTACGAGGAGAGACAGCGCTCAATCAACAATTGGCAGCAGCAGCAGCCTTGGGTGAATTGAATGAAGGGAAGGTGGACTGCGCGCCTCATCCCGGATGTGAGACCGTGGCTGAATCGAAGGCACGGTGAGACTGACTTCTATCTGACCCAGCTTTTGAGCGGGCATGGATGTTTTCAGTCTTATCTGCACAAGAATGGTAAATCCCGGTCCCATGATTATCGGCTTTGCCCAGGAGAGGAGAACATGGCCTGCCATACATTTTTTGCGTGCACAAAATGGGTCAGGCTGTGAAGAGAACTCTTTGGGGAGACGGGAGAGCTCATCCTGGATAATATAGTTGCGGTGATGCTCGAACCGGTTGACAAATGGAACCAGGTGGCATATTCCGCTTGGGCAGTCCTAAAAGATAGAAGGGACTCATAGCAGCCGGGGGCGTTTATTTATTTACTTAATTCTATTTAACAGAAAAAAAATCCGATAGCAAAATAGATAAAAAAAAGTGCCGAAAAATGAATTAAATAATAGCACAGCACAGATAAAAGTATTAAAAAGTGCAAAAATTAGGAGAAAATAAATAAGAAAAATTACTGAGGGCTGAGAAGAAGACAGTTAACAAATCTTTTATAAACGAAATACGAAAGGGGGAAGGGCCCAAGCTGAAGGTCATCATGGTTACAAGGGAATCTGAGCATGGGTAAGTGAAAGTGCACCAAACTACGTGCAAATGGAACATCAAAGATATTCGACGATCTTGTAGAACGCATAACGCGCCTCATAGGAACCTGGTTGACAAGGTGAGTATCGAGCAAACAACGGCAAAGCCTGTAAAGGAAACATTCATCAAGGTAGAGTCGACGCATTTCCTGTGAAGGAATATTGAGGATAGCTAAGCATGATTCAAAAAAAATGTAGGGAATCTGGGATTTCAAGAAGACGATCCTGGTAAATCTTTTTTGTACAGCTTGTAACGGTTTCCTACTCCATCTCGTTCGATCGCAATCAGAACCGACCTCTCATCGGTTCGAGACGTGCAGTCTTGGAAATGACAACGGACTGTACCCTTCAGGTCAACCAGTCCGGTCACACTTAGTCTACTCCGTGGTGGCTGCTTGTAGGCTAGCTAGTTCGGAGAGGAGTTTCGGTCGCGGGTCTTACGCGAGCAGACTAAGTCCGAGTTACTTAACTCAGCCACCGGTTCACATGCCCGATTTCCAAACGCGTCAACAACTACTCATCCAGAACGGGAAACCTACGTTACGTTAGTTCTGGATGTGATCTCTCCACAGATCTCAAATCAAAAACGCTACAAAATCCCATAGGCGCGTTACCGAATCACCGACGCGGTACCAGAAAATAAGCTAAACTACCTCAAGTCCAAAATAACCTACTCTAAGAAAAAAACGAGCGCAAACAAGGGTACCGCGGACCGTAACCGAACAGAAATCAATCATCCGCAGATTATGAAAACCTAACCCTCTTCAAGACATACTTACCCTCGGTCAGCATTTCCGCTGCAAAAGAAAGAGCATGCGGAACAGAAAAGCTTATTACTTCTTTAGTAATTCATTTTGTTATAATTTGCGGATATTTTTAGCAATCAAATACGTTGTAAGAACGTACAAAAAAATACATAAAGCAAATTTACAATTGATTTCAAAATGTAAGCGAGGCCTATAAAATTTTCTAATTCGGGAATTTTCTAACATAATATCTTTTCATTTACAAACTACTCTAATCAAAACATATATATGTCTTTATGCCTAGTTTTTTTTTATGTCCAACAAAATTAATATCAATGATAATGTGATCTTAGAATGAGAAATGAACTAATATAGGAGGCATTTGTCCATTAAATCAATTAATCTAACTAATTGACAGAATATACAAATTTAATAAATATATATCTAACACTTAATTCAACAATTATGACATCATAATCATACTAATTTGTCGTTGGTAGACCAGTCGTGTCTCAAATTTATCTATCGGGTATTTAAAAGCAGAACAAAAGGTAGGGCACAAAACTTTATGATCAGCCAAATGCATTAAAATTCAATTCAAAATGAGAACCAATACGAGCTTATCATAGCCATTTAACTTAAAAATATCACTGCCGCCAAAAATTAGAAGTACCTGGTGGATCCGCCCTGTATGGTGGGATAAAAATTCTAGAATACGATTCTCAGATTTGAAAACATGCAGTTGAACCCTAGTCATAAATTATACATGTATATAAAATTTCATTTTTAATCTTTTTACTAAATACTCTGCACTAAAATCGAATACGAAAAATATGTGGATTCAATAATAGAAACGATAAACTTTCAATAACTAAACTGTACTTTGCCTTCACAAATACAACCGAGTTCATAATTGTGTACAGTAGCACTCAAAGAGAAAAAATATATCGCCCGCCCTACCAACTTTTCTTACGTACAAAAGATCCGAATAAAAATCTCAAACTGTCACTAAACTACTTCCTCCTAACCAACTTCTCACTAAAGCCTTAACTCATACATGATTCTAAAAAAAATGTTCAGGAAATGAACAACTAAACTATTCCAAAAGGATTAAAGAAAAATCTTTCCTATACCTAACCAACGAAATATTAAGGGCCTCGGCTGTTTTCAAAGCTTATTCTTTTGGTTCTCCAAACCTTTGGGAAGTGTATCGATCCCCTGATCTTACCGATGATGCCAATATAAAAAATTTTCAAATACAACTATCGCCAGGATAATGTTCCTACTTTTAATATCTGGGCTGGCTTTTCCTCGAGACAGGTTAACGTATAGCTACTACAACTCTTCCTTTTCTTAACACCATTCCTGTTTAACAGCTGTAATTGGTCGCTTGCGGACTTATCAAAGAAGTTTACCTTCATATAAGATTTACATCGATTATAGGAGGAAACATGTACCAAAGGAAGCAAAGAGATTGGTAATGGGCAATGATAATTTTGAGCTGGTGTTTACAATTTATATCTCTAATTATTATAATTGCTAATTTTCAAACACATTTAATTTACAATTATCTCAACGTGCTTGCTTCCTTATACAATTGCATTTCTAATTTACAATTTCAGTTTTTCGTTATTCATTCTAGTTCAGCTAATGCATTGTTGCATTAAAATATCCATTGATCACTTTTTTTGGCGGGTTCGAGTAAAGGTTTCATTAAAATAAACATTGTTACAGCGAACATTAACTTTTAGCTGTGTCATCTGTGAGATTCTTTAGTAGAGGGCCTGGTTCTTTAGTCCATTCTGAATCACCCGTGACATTCCAACATGATTTCTATGTTCTTGGTGATTATTTAATCCTCCTGTATGAGAACTAGATGTATGATGATAATCATTAGGTGTGTTGCTAACGTGGTTGCGTTCTACTTGTTGTTTTAGTTGTTCGGTGTGCTTTTTCAGCTCAGCCTGATGCTTTTTCCCAATTTCATTGATATGGGTTGATAAAACTTGCTCTATCCATGATCCGATGGTAATGCTAAAGCTGATTCTGATGATGGTGATACAATCGATTGAAGCATGCGAAGGGCATCTTCGTTTCCTTTTCATTCCTAGATTCTAGAGAAAGATGCGTCCAACTGCTACGAATAACCGTTGTTTTCATACACTATGTTGCACTCCCGTTCCACGTAATGCACGACACCGACCACTTCCAACTCTTATACACCCTTGCCTCTTCCCAAAACTTCAAATAAATGCGGCTTGCAGGCTGCGAAGTCAAACCACCACTCCAAACTTATAACGGATGCTCATGGAAAATCCCATGTGCCCCTTGACACTTCAAACCCGTTTCCACTTTTCTACCTATTTGACGTTTTGGTGGCAACTGTGGGAGGCATTGCCAGATAGATATGTTTCGAAATGTATCGGTGTTTAATTACAGCGGATCACATTGACAGAAAATATTTCTCCACAAATATAAATATTTGAAAAAAAAAATTATTTTCTGCGCAATGATATCTGCACGAAAGATGGAGTCTGCTTGCACTCCGAAGTCATGCATATCTGACCGGGTGCCAGGGTTCGGGATCGGAATCGGAATCGCTTCGATTCCCGGACGTAGGCGTCACATTACACATTCCCCCCCCCCCCCCAAAATCGAAGTAACTCCGATCCCGCCTCCTATGTAAAAGGTCTTGGTTAGGGCCGTGGCGGGTCGAAGATCGATTTCGAGGAATAGGCTACAACAATTTCAGTGAAGACTCGATAGTGGCTATACAGTAGGGAGTCAGGTGTTACTCGGAGGTCTTCGTCCAGGCAGAGATCTAGGTAAGCCATAGTTTGTTCGCGTGAAATAGTTGCACTTCATCGTCTAAGGTCTTTTGCATGGTAAATTCCCAGGGTTTTACCAGCCATGTCCGCGATGAGGTATCGTGTGGGGCTTATTACTTGTAGGACTCGACACTTCACGAATTTCTTGTCTAGTTTGGCATTGTAATGTCGGGTGGCATCGCTCTGCCGGAAGTTTCGACGATATATTTCGTCGCCTGCCTTAAAGCCAGAAGGATGGGATCGCAAATTGTACCGCTCCTCTCCCATCCGTCGACTTTCTTCAATCTTCTCCCGCAGTTGATCTCGCAGAAGTTGGAGCTTTTCGTGCGGTTCCAGAACCACGGTTGGGTCCTCTAGCGATTTCAGCTGCCGCAATAGCCGGTAAGCGTTTCCATGACAGATTATTTACTGGCCGAACAATGCAAAATACGGCGAAATGCCGGTAGTGGCGTGGTACGACGAGCGTAGAGCACTAGTGATGGCGGACAACTTGCGATCCCAGTCCTTCTGATTCGGGTGGACATAGGCGCGAATGGCCGCTATGAGCGTACGGTTCAGTCGTTCGGATGCGTTGGCTTGTGGTGAATAGACGGCGGTACGTTGGTGGATGATGCCGTATTTGGACATTAGGTCTCGGAACTTGCTTGAGGTGAACTGGACCCCGTTGTCGGAGACAAGTTTCTCCGGAACTCCAAACATGTGAAAGACTCGGTTCTCCAAGAAGCTGAGTATAGGTCCAGTGTGCATGTTACGTAGTGGTTCTATAATAGGGAATTTAGAGAGCTGGTCCAGGACCACGACAGCTCCCATGTGACCAGAAGCAGATCGAGGGTAAGGACCGATAAGATCAATGTACAAACGCTGGAACACGCGTTCGGGGACCTCAACCTTACCCATGGGAGGCCGAAGAATGGTGTTGGGCGCTTTAGTGCACTTGCATAGATCACAGGAGGCTACGTACGCTTTTATCTGTTGTGCCATCTTAGGCCAAAAGAAACAGGTTTTCAACCGCCTAAGTGTACGACCGTATCCGCCGTGCGCACTTGATGGGTGGTCATGAGCCCGTCTGATAAGATCAGTGGTTAATTCTTCGGGCACCCACAACTTCCACTGTTCTTCTTCTTGTATGGGGTCTCCGGATGCGTGTCCCATCCGCTTATAAATAAATCCATCCGTCAACCGCAGTTCAGGAAGCTGGGACAGTTGATTCTGGATAGTGTGAATCAGTTGGGTGTAGCTGGCTGACTTGAAGGCAGGATGGTGCAGATCGATCAATTGGGGGCTGTCGTCCTCCTGGACCAACTCGGCTCCTTCAGGAGCGAACATTCTGGATAGGGTGGCGGGGACTACATGCTGGCTTCCTTTTCGGTGGCGAATTGTGAAGTCAAATGCCTGTAATTTCAGTGCCCACCTGGCCAATCTGCCGTTGAGATCAGTCTGGCTCATCAGCCATTTCAGAGAAGCGTGGTCCGTAACGATTTCAAAGGTGTGTCCCTCCACATAGGCTCGGAAGCGTTTCACTGCCAACACCGCAGCTAGACATTCCTGCTCGGAGACCGTGTAATTTCGCTGGGCTGGGTTCAACTTGTGAGACATGAAGGCTATAGGTCTCTCCTCGCCGTCTTGTGCAACCTGGGCTAAGACTGCTCCCACCCCATGTTGACTCGCGTCACAATGGATTGAGAACGGTTTGTCAAAGTCCGGGCTGTGCAGTACGGGGGCTGTAGTCAGACTCTTCTTTAGCTCTTCAAAGGCTCGCAAGCTGGGCTCTTCCCAGACGAACTTACGTCTCTTACGCAGCATGTCGGTCAAAGGAGTGGTAATGGTGGCATAGTCACGTACAAAACGCTGGTACCATCCGCATAAGCCTAAGAATCGGCGTAATTGCCTGGTGGTCTTGGGTAATGAAAAAACGTCAATCGCTTGAGTCTTGTCCGGATCGGTCTTGATATGGCCATGCCAAATGATGTGACCTAAATACTTCACCTCCGTCATCACGAACTGACTCTTCTGTATGTTGATGGTTAACCCTGCCCTCCGGATGTGCAGAGCCACCTCCTGAAGCAGGTCGATGTGTTCGTTAAAGGTCTCGGTTATGAGCAGCAGATCATCCAAGTAAACGAAAACTTGGTGCCGCAAATGAGGTGGTATCACCTTATCTATAAGGCGCGTCATTATTTGGGGGGCATTGCACAATCCGAATGGCATGGTCACGAATTGATACAGGGGCCGACCTGGGACTGTGAAGGCTGTTTTCTCCTTTGAGCCAGGGTCTAAAGGAATTTGCCAGTAGGCGTCCTTGAGGTCTAGCTCGTGATGAAGTGGGCTTTAGCCAACTGACTCAAAATGCCTTCAATCAACGGTAGAGGGTATGCGTCTTTGACAGTGACGGCGTTCAAGCGTCTGGCATCTAAGCATAGCCGGACCTTGTTCGGCTTGACAACTAAGGTGACTGGGGAAGCCCACGCGCTCTGCGATTCTTCGATTACGCCTAATGCTAGCATTCGATCCACTTCGGCATATAACGACTTTTCCTTCGCCGGAGATATGGCAAAATGTCTCTGTTTTATGGGTTTAGCATCCCCCACATCTATTGTGTGGAACACCAGGGCAGTCCGCCCGAGACCTTCCTTCTCATGCGATGGAAAAGCCGATATAGCCGAGTCAAGTCGCAGTTGCTGATTTACATCCAGTGTATGTCGTAATAAGTGAATGGTTTGAGATTTGTCAGGAACTGTGGTGACGGACTCCAGGGTCGTACCGAAAAACAGTGCCAGGGCCAAGTTAAATTTTCGAACGAAATTCACTCCTAGATAAAGATTCTGGGTTAATTGAGGTATGATGTAAAATTCCAGAGGTTTAGTTACTCCTTTAAAGGTGACATCCGTCGTAATTTTTCCCACTACAGAGTGACGAGTTCCGTCCGCCGTGCTTAACCAGGAGGTGAAATGACGGATTTGGTCCGCGTGCATTGCCAGTACCTCCCCTGCAAAATCGGCGGATATGCAATTCACACTGGCTCCCGTATCGACTAAACCTGACACTCGTTTTTGCAGGAGGTGTACTGACGCATATGGTCGAACGTCATCCCTCAATAATTCGTATAAGTGTATGTTCTTCGGCACCTTCCTCGACTGCCTGACTTTTCTCCAGAAGCTCCGCATCCGACGCGTGGCTCGCTTGCTTCGCGGTGGGACAGTTGTAGCCAACTCGTCATGGAAGATGCACTGTCGAGTAGCCAAATAGTTCCGCAGCCTGACGTGGAAAGGTTTGACATGCCAAGGAACTTTCGCCTCGCTATCATTTCCCTGCGCGTTGGCCTCGGCGAAGGATGGCGTCGGTTGTGGAACTTCGGGAGAACTGTGTTTAGCGGTGCGAGTCAGCAGAATTGGAGTCATGTTGGGGGCTTGGTCGTAGCTAGTGATGGGGTCAGGATTGGTTCGTCCGGGGTTTAGGAGTGCCGACGGGTGGTCGCGGCACTCGGTGGCAAGTTTTTTCGCAGTTTGCGATTTGCGCAATCAGGTGCGTATGTGTCGGCCTTCCCGCATCGGTAACAGAAAAGCGTCGGCTCCGCTGGACATGCATAGAACCGATGCGCCGTTTGTCGGCAGTTCCAACAGACCGTCGGGCTTGTAATTGCTTCAAGGGAGGGTCGATCAATCATTGCTGTGTCCTCAAGCTCCTGTGGTGCTCCGCTCCTCTGTACTGGTACTGGATCAGCAAGTAGGTGGTCCGCTGCCATCAACTTCGTGGTGTGATGATTTCAGGGATTTGGTCCCGTTATGCGAGGTTGTGGACGGAAGGTGCCTCGCCGCTCATCCAATTGTTCTTGCCTACGGGCATGGAGGCGCAATCCCTGTATGGTGTTGATGGGAAAATGCAGAAGGCTGTTCTGAAGATCCCAACGCATATTCTCTCTGATAATTTCTACCAGTTCGTCCTCGGGCATGGTTGTTCGCAAGCGAGTGCTCAATCTCACTATACTTGTGTAGTACTGGTCGAACGGTTCGTGAGCGCCTTGTTTCCGTTTCTTTAGCTGTTCCCTTAGTTCTCTCTCAGTGAAGCCATCCTCAAATCGGTTGCGGAAGGCTGCACTGAAAGAGTTCCAAGTGGGACGTGGCGTCGACTCCTTAAAACTCCAGTACCAGTCGGCAGTGTCACCGCTGAACAACAGATGGGCATGCCGGAGGAAGGCCGAGGAATCACTTACCAGGGTGCTAGATATTAACGCCTGAATCCGGAAAAGGAACCGGTCCGCCGATATCATATCGTTGAAACCCGTAAAGTTAAGGCGCCAACTCTCCATGATACGAGGCGTCAGGTCTCGGAAAGGTGTCAATGCGTTCCCGGGGGGGATCGCATCCTCGATTGACCTGTTGTAAGTAACTACCTCGGGGACTGGAGGTAGCAGCGGAGGTGCGGTGCTGTGTTGTGGTCTATATTCGGGAGCTCTGGGATCCATTCCCGAGTTCCTTGGAGGTAGGGCCCATTGATCGGATGGTCGAGAATGGGGCATAGCCACGCTGGGATTGGGCTCCCAGCCAAGCGGAGTTCTCACGCAGCTGGGTGGTTGACTCATGGGGAGATTCTGGAGCTTTCCCTCCAAGTTGCCAATCCTCTCCGACATATCTCGCATCAACGCCACGAGGGTGTCAATGGAGTGGGCGGAAGGCATGGGGGTCACCTCAGACACGACAACTGCAGCCCGAACTTCACCGCCTACGGCTCCTTGAAGGTCCAACAGTGGTTGGGGCGGTTCGGCATCTGGAACCCCTTTCGCCACTGCACCACGCGTTGGGACGGGCGTTCCGAGGAGGACGTCTAGGGTGGTCCGCTCGATGGGTCGCCGGCATAACGGGCAAAGCTCGGACGTGAGGAGGAGCTGTTGGACACAGGCACGATGGAATAGATGTCCACAATCCAATCGCACGCTGTGTACCCCCTCCACCACGTCCTCGAAGCAGATCCCGCAGTTAGCTGGTTGGACCGTTTTGGATCTGGTCCAACGCTTGTCTGGGGTCCGCTTCGTTGCCATTGTCGTGTGGGTTTATTATGGGTGTTGGTGCTGTATTTTACTGAAAGCAGAAAAAAAAAATTTAACTTAATCCTACTTCTACTTCTAATCTGTATACATATGCAAAAACTTAATGCTGGATAAGTGGCCGATAGTGGCGAGCTATTTACGAAATAGACAAAAAAAAGTTATTTAGTATATACTTTCCTCAAAAAAATGAATATTTCAGGGCAGCCTTTCAGTTCCGCAACTCCAACTCCTTCGTGCAGAAATGATGACTGATGGTGGTCTGTCAAGAGAAGGGTGCTTCAGATTGATTTACTGCTTTATTTTCCCCATTTCCCGTACGTTACAAACCGTTTCTAATCTACGTTAAATGACTCGACGAGACAAGTGGTAGAGCTGCCGTAACGATTTTGTACGCGGTCAAAATTCCCGACGCGTGGAAGCATTCCGGGCTCCGCAATTCCAGCATACGCCACCGAACGTTGAACCAATACCACTCGTCTATCACGCATACGAAATAAGTAGAATCCTTCCGCGACATAAAAGCAAGGTAGCCTTCTATTTTCTTGAGAGTCCATGCTGATAGGTAAACCCATCAGGCTGGCAGTTCCATCAAGAAAATAGCAGGTCCTTACAGGGGTTAGCCTGGGACAACACACCGGAAGGATTCTGTCGCGAAAACAAAATCAAACAAAGGAGAGCGGAAGCTACAACTCACGTGAAGCGACTGCTAGTGTGTATCACACAATTCCACTGCTCCTGATAGTGGGACTCGAGTACCAAAGTACCTTACATCCTCCGTAAAGGACCAACTCGTCAGAAGACGCGAATTTCTTTCCCCCTTAGGATGTTTTAGGCCCCACGTTGGGCGCCATTTGTAACGGTTTCCTACTCCGTCTCGTTCGATCGCAATCAGAACCGACCTCTCATCGGTTCGAGACGTGCAGTCTTGGAAATGACAACGGACTGTACCCTTCAGGTCAACCAGTCCGGTCACACTTAGTCTACTCCGTGGTGGCTGCTTGTAGGCTAGCTAGTTCGGAGAGGATTTTCGGTCGCGGGTCTTACGCGAGCAGACTAAGTCCGAGTTACTTAACTCAGCCACCGGTTCACATGCCCGATTTCCAAACGCGTCAACAACTACTCATCCAGAACGGGAAACCTACGTTACGTTAGTTCTGGATGTGATCTCTCCACAGATCTCAAATCAAAAACGCTACAAAATCCCATAGGCGCGTTACCGAATCACCGACGCGGTACCAGAAAATAAGCTAAACTACCTCAAGTCCAAAATAACCTACTCTAAGAAAAAAACGAGCGCAAACAAGGGTACCGCGGACCGTAACCGAACAGAAATCAATCATCCGCAGATTATGAAAACCTAACCCTCTTCAAGACATACTTACCCTCGGTCAGCATTTCCGCTGCAAAAGAAAGAGCATGCGGAACAGAAAGGCTTATTACTTCTTTAGTAATTCATTTTGTTATAATTTGCGGATATTTTTAGCAATCAAATACGTTGTAAGAACGTACAAAAAAATACATAAAGCAAATTTACAATTGATTTCAAAATGTAAGCGAGGCCTATAAAATTTTCTAATTCGGGAATTTTCTAACATAATATCTTTTCATTTACAAACTACTCTAATCAAAACATATATATGTCTTTATGCCTAGTTTTTTTTTATGTCCAACAAAATTAATATCAATGATAATGTGATCTTAGAATGAGAAATGAACTAATATAGGAGGCATTTGTCCATTAAATCAATTAATCTAACTAATTGACAGAATATACAAATTTAATAAATATATATCTAACACTTAATTCAACAATTATGACATCATAATCATACTAATTTGTCGTTCGTAGACCAGTCGTGTCTCAAATTTATCTATCGGGTATTTAAAAGCAGAACAAAAGGTAGGGCACAAAACTTTATGATCAGCCAAATGCATTAAAATTCAATTCAAAATGAGAACCAATACGAGCTTATCATAGCCATTTAACTTAAAAATATCACTGCCGCCAAAAATTAGAAGTACCTGGTGGATCCGCCCTGTATGGTGGGATAAAAATTCTAGAATACGATTCTCAGATTTGAAAACATGCAGTTGAACCCTAGTCATAAATTATACATGTATATGAAATTTCATTTTTAATCTTTTTACTAAATACTCTGCACTAAAATCGAATACGAAAAATATGTGGACTCAATAATAGAAACGATAAACTTTCAATAACTAAACTGTGCTTTGCCTTCACAAACACAACCGAGCTCATAATTGTGTACAGTAGCACTCAAAGAGAAAAAATATATCGCCCGCCCTATCAACTTTTCTTAAGTACAAAAGATCCGAATAAAAATCTCAAACTGTCACTAAACTACTTCCTCCTAACCAACTTCTCACTAAAGCCTTAACTCATACATGATTCTAAAAAAAATGTTCAGGAAATGAACAACTAAACTATTCCAAAAGGATTAAAGAAAAATCTTTCCTATACCTAACCAACGAAATATTAAGGGCCTCGGCTGTTTTCAAAGCTTATTCTTTTGGTTCTCCGAACCTTTGGGAAGTGTATCGATCCCCTGATCTTACCGATGATGCCAATATGAAAAATTTTCAAATACAACTATCGCCAGGATAATGTTCCTACTTTTAATATCTGGGCTGGCTTTTCCTCGAGACAGGTAAACGTATAGCTACTACAACTCTTCCTTTTCTTAACACCATTCCTGTTTAACAGCTGTAATTGGTCGCTTGCGGACTTATCAAAGAAGTTTACCTTCATATAAGATTTACATCGATTATAGGAGGAAACATGTACCAAAGGAAGCAAAGAGATTGGTAATGGGCAATGATAATTTTGAGCTGGTGTTTACAATTTATATCTCTAATTATTATAATTGCTAATTTTCAAACACATTTCATTTACAATTATCTCAACGTGCTTGCTTCCTTATACAATTGCATTTCTAATTTACAATTTCAGTTTTTCGTTATTCATTCTAGTTCAGCTAATGCATTGTTGCATTAAAATATCCATTGATCACTTTTTTTGGCGGGTTCGAGTAAAGGTTTCATTAAAATAAACATTGTTACAGCGAACATTAACTTTTAGCTGTGTCATCTGTGAGATTCTTTAGTAGAGGGCCTGGTTCTTTAGTCCATTCTGAATCACCCGTGACATTCCAACATGATTTCTATGTTCTTGGTGATTATTTAATCCTCCTGTATGAGAACTAGATGTATGATGATAATCATTAGGTGTGTTGCTAACGTGGTTGCGTTCTACTTGTTGTTTTAGTTGTTCGGTGTGCTTTTTCAGCTCAGCCTGATGCTTTTTCCAAATTTAATTGATATGGGTTGATAAAACTTGCTCTATCCATGATCCGATGGTAATGCTAAAGCTGATTCTGATGATGGTGATACAATCGATTGAAGCATGCGAAGGGCATCTTCGTTTCCTTTTCATTCCTAGATTCTAGAGAAAGATGCGTCCAACTGTTACGAGTAACCGTTGTTTTCATACACTATGTTGCACTCCCGTTCCACGTAATGCACGACACCGACCACTTCCAACTCTTATACACCCTTGCCTCTTCCCAAAACTTCAAATAAATGCGGCTTGCAGGCTGCGAAGTCAAACCACCACTCCAAACTTATAACGGATGCTCATGGAAAATCCCATGTGCCCCTTGACACTTCAAACCCGTTTCCACTTTTCTACCTATTTGACGTTTTGGTGGCAACTGTGGGAGGCATTGCCAGATAGATATGTTTCGAAATGTATCGGTGTTTAATTACAGCGGATCACATTGACAGAAAATATTTCTCCACAAATATAAATATTTGAAAAAAAAAAAATATTTTCTGCGCAATGATATCTGCACGAAAGATGAAGTCTGCTTGCACTCCGAAGTCATGCATATCTGACCGGGTGCCAGGGTTTGGGATCGGAATCACTTCGATTCCCGGGCGTAGGCGTCACATTACAAGCTTCTAGCGTGAAAGCCAAACACTTCAAATGAGGCGAACAAGCTGGCGAACAGTACTCAAGGATGGGACGAATCAAACTAGAATATAATTTAGCACACGATAAAGGATTGGAAAAAATAAAGGAATTTCTTAAGATTAAGCCAGAAATCCGAGAGGCTTTAGAAGTAATTTCAGAAATATGAACATCGAACTTTAATTTAGAGTCAAAAGTGACATCCAAGTCCCTGAACTGTGTCACTGTACATAGGTACGAATTATTTAGCGTAAATTGAACGCTAATAGGGCAAGGGTTATTAGAAAATGAGAGATGGATGCACTTAGAAAAATTTAGTGTAAGTTGGTTATAAGAACTCCTAGATAAAATGGCATTCAAATCATCTTGAAGCAAAGCACAGTCATCGATTGACGACACTACTTTGAAAACTTTCACGCCATTTATAGACAGAGTGAACAATAGTGGGCCCAGAATGGATCCTTGAGGAACACCAGAAGACGGATGGAAGGGAGTAGAAAGACAGCCTTGAAAAGATACCTGACTGACACGATTAGATATGTAAGAGGATAACCAGTGGAGCAAATAATCAGGAACGTTAAGAAATTTAAGTTTGCTAAACAAAATATTGTGAATACTGAGTCGAAGGCTTTAGAGAAATCTAAATACAAGGTTTCGACTCGCAAACGGTCCTCCATGGCTCTTGAAGTAACGGTCATGAATTCTAACAAATTCGTTAAAGTCGATCGCCCTTTGATAAAACCATGTTGTCCAGGAACGAGCAACTCATGAGTAACTGAAGGAAGATGCAAGTACACGATTTTCCCCAGTAGTTTGGAGAAACAGGGTAGTAAGGAGATAGGCCGATAATTGGCAACGTCTGAGGTACTGCCTTTTTTTAAAAATAGGAGTAACAAAGGATCTTTTCCAACACGAAGGAAAAGAGCCTGAAGATAAGCTAGAATTGAAGAGAAAGGAAAGGGGGATACAAATAGAAGTAGCTAATGATTTCACAAAATGACTAGGAATACCATCGGGACCAAAACTAGGAGAGTCATCAAGTTCTAAAATGAGCTTCATAACATCTTCTGGATGGCAATGAAAAGGGAATGAAGGCGGCATGTATACGATTGGGAACGAAGGGCTTTTGCTGGGAGTAGCATTAAAAGTAGAAGAAAACTGAGTTCTAAAAAGTTCAGAAGTTGCTAAGCAACCGTTGAAATGAAGTGAGGATGGGAAATTGGGAGAGGATTTAAGAGAGACTCAGTAGATCTGTCACGTGAAAAACGTTGACGAGCTCGATCTTTAGCTTGCAAGGCTCGCTCCACATCGAGAGCTAACCAGGGACAGTCAGAAGAGTTTCTTATACTGACAAGTTGGGTTTGGGGGTTCGTTTTCTAGCACTTCCTCTTCCCTCTCTCCTCCCGCTAGGAAAGAAATCCCCCAGCTTGAAGGCACCTCACGGCGTAACAAAACGTGACCTGGACCGAAGTAATATGTCAAACGGTTCTAGGCTGGATTCTCAGGTTGTCACGGGAAGTGTTTAGTGGATAGTCTAGTCACCTTCTTGCAAGCATGACAGTCCCACACTCTATGCATAAATGGCATTCACCTCCCTATCACAAAAAAAACCCAATATATACCCTGAATCTCTTCACACTTTGCGATACAGCTAAGCACTTCAATTTGGTAATGCTATAGCTTTGTTCCGCAGCGTTGACCTCGATCAACATCTATGCGATTGGATGCTCCCCACCCTCATGGTCTTTGTGGAACAAAACACTTTTAATACCCACTGTAATTGCAACACATTGAATTTAGAAGTGCGTTGTAAAATCAGGGCTGGCCAGTAATGAATCGGAAATATGTAACCAGCTCACTTTATTGAAAACACCGTTGGGGCAGCAGATCACTTAAAGGAGTGTTTACCCTTATACAAATCCGTTAGTGGGGCGGTAACCAAGGCAAAGCTGGGAATGAAATGCCTGTACCATCCTGCCATGCTCATGAGCCGTCTCACGTCCTTTGTCGTTCGGGGTTCAGAATAGGAAACTATGCCTAAAACTTTCTCCGGGATGGTGCGCAGGATATCATAACTTACTACGATGCTAAGATATTTGATCTCTTATTGATCAAGTGGGCATCCCTAAGCAGTTTTGCAACAGTATTCAGGAGCTTCAAGTTGAACTGGCTACAAGCAAGTCGTCCACGTAAATAAATACCTTGTCCTGCAAGTCATGCGAGTATTAGTTTATGCATCATCTAAAACATTCTTTGGGGAGGATTACATAACACAAAGGGCATGACCTTAATATGGTATATGGGCCTGCTAGAAACAGCATAGGCCGTTTTTCTTTACATGCTGCATCTAACGGAATTTGCCAAAAGGCATCCTTCTGGTCTCAGCTGGTAATGAACCTGGTGCTCTGTAACAATGCCAATAGACTTTCAATCAGTAGTAATGGATAAGTATCCTTAACTGTAACTTCTTAGAAGCGTTAAGCGTCAAGACACAAACATACCTGTAGCGTCTAGGTAACGGGACTGGTGGTTGGACATGCAGGTTGGATTGTTGTTTGCAGGAACGCCAGCAGAGGTACACAGATCACCAGTATGACTAGTCCGAGAATGCCCAGGTAGCCAATGGTGTACTGGTGGATTTCGTGGTTGGTCACTTGATTGGTCCATGAAACATCTTGCGCTTGTATTTGTCGTCGCAGTTCCTCAATTTTAGACGCAAAATCAATGAAATGAGTGGAGTCGTTCAAAGAGTCCACAAGGTTCGTCCCGTTATGTAGAATAGCCAATTCCCGCCAATATGGTCCCAAATTGTAATAAATGAGCAACTTCCAGTCGCTGGAAGATAAGTAGACTCGACATAATAGTTGAAAATACAGACCCGTATTGGGTCTGGCTGTTGAGCCTTGTGTTTGAGAGGCGTGCGGTATGGGAGATAGCAGACACACCAAGTGGAGCACCACAATTGGCTTGCCGGTTCGTATCGATCACCACCTTATCCTCGGGATGTCATCGCCACTGATCTGGGACCCTTCTTTCGTCAAGTGGGGGAAACTTGCTTGTGATGGTTCTTCGTTAGACTGTGCGTCGTCGAGTACTGGTAACGGGACCAGTTTGTGTATTGGCCTTTGCAAAGTTCCAAAGGTGGTTTTGACATCAGCGACTCGTACTAAACTTACGTTTTGATGATTCGCCCCAGTGGCCACTTCATCGATGGGGTTTTATCTTCGCTTATCATGACCACTGTTTCCGGGATCGCATTGGCGTGTGACTGTCTCCACTTGACACGATGCTACAACTGCGCCAAATACTCGTGCGACCATTATCTCCAGAATTTGAGTTTGAGCTAATTGATTAGCTTCCACCGGACATGGAGACCTCTGGTGACTGCCACTGCGCGACGATCCACCATGGCTGCGAGGGGTTCTCTGATGAGAAAATGTGCTGGAGCTAAGGCTGCCAAATCATTGGGATCCTTTGACATCGGGGTCAATGGTCAAGAATTGAGGATAGCCTTCACCTTAACCACCAAGATATGCAGCTCCTCATAGGTGAGAGTCGCTGATAAAACACCTCGACGGATAAAATTTTTGGCTGATTTGACCGCCGCCTCCCACAAGCCGCCAAAATGAGGCGCGCGTGGGGGGATGAAGTGGAAATCGATTCCCCGGCTAGAACATGCCTTTGTTACTTCTTAACGCGATTCGTTGGAATGTAATGAGGACGACAATTCTGATTACTGGTTGTGAGCTCCCACAAAGTTGGTGGCGTTGTCGCAAAATAGGTTCCGGCAGTGTCCTCGTCGTCCAATGAAACGTTTGAGAGCACAGGGGAATGCCTCTGTGCTTAGATCGCTGACTAGCTCCAGATGTACGGCCCTTGTAGTGAAACAGCAAAATATGGCTAGGTACCCTTTTTGCGATTGGGTACCTCTACCTCGGTAATGGATCATTATAGGCCCACAGAAATCCACGCCAGAGTTGATGAACGGACAGACTGGCTGAATACGTGCACTCGGCAGGTTTTCCATGAATTGTGAAAATAGCTTAGGGTTGACTCTAGTGCACTACACGCACCATTGAACGGTCGATCTCGTGAGTTGTTTTCCTTCAATTGGCCAGAACCGCTGTCTAGTGGGAGCAAGCAGTGCTTGCACACATAGATAGCAGTGGTCACGATGAATGTCCATCATCAGAAGTTTGGTGAACGGATGTTTGAACGGTAATAAAATGGGATGTTTCGCATTGAACGTGATCTTGGCAGCCTCCAACCTCCCACCGACACGGATTATTCCCTCTGCATCCAGGAATGGCACCAGTTCCATCAACGGACTGTGCTTAAAGACTTGCCTCCCTGATTGGATGTCCAAAAATTCGCAGTTAAAAGTTTGTGATTGTATATGCCTTACGATGATCTCCATGGCTGTGGATAATTCATCACTCGTGGACGCTTGATTCATCAGTTGAGATTACTTGACTGCCAGCTTGAGACCACAGATAAACCGAATCATGTAGGCCACTATGCGCTATAACCTCGAAGGAGTTGCTGTGTTGGATCTGCTGAATGAAGTGTGTTTCAGGAGCCTCTGCCGCTACCATAGTGGTTTTGGTCCATTTCCTCTCCAAATCGCAAGGATCCCACTCCGATACTTGAAAGGACAAACTGATTCTGCCCAGGATAAAAATGGTGGTCTTTGCAACTACATACTGCAGCGGCTCAATTCAGCCGGCGCCATTCCACGTGATAGCATGTCAGCTGGATTGTCTTCAGACGCTACGTGTTGCCATTGGTCTGGCCTTGAGAGGGTTCGTATGGCCGAGACCCTGTTCGCCACAAAGGTATTGTACGATGATGTAGTAGAGTTGATCTACGCCAAGATAATCTCGGCATCGGTCCAGAATACCTGAAAAACTTCCTACAGATTGAGCGCTGTTTTAACGCGTCTTGTGAACTCAGCACTTAGTTTTGCCGCACACAACTCCAGCAGCGGAACAGTAATTGTTTTGATTGGGGCCACTCTTGACTTGGCGCACAGCAACCTGACGACAACTTGACTGCTCCTCAGGGTTGACCGCATGTATATCGCTGCGCCATATGCCTCCTCGGAGGCATCGTGAAATGTTGGCAACTGTACATACACAGGTTTCTCGCCTGTACTGATGTAACGAGAAAATCGGGCCTGCTGCAATGATGTCAGACCACTGCGGAAATTGGACCACTGGGTATGGATCCCCACTGGTAATGCTGCATCTCAGTTCAATTCTAATCCCCATAATTCCTACAGAAATAGCTTGGCTGCTACTGTCACAGGAGCCAGAATGCCCAACGGATCGAACATTCTGGCTATATCCGATGCCATCGTCCTCTTGTAGAACTTCGCATCGGTTGGATCTAGGTTGATTTGGATTTGGAACTCGGCAGTCTTTGGATGAAAGATGACTCCTAAAGTCTTAATGTAGTCCTCGTGTAAACTACTGAAGTCCAGCTAGAGCTGTTGGTCATCAAGTTTAATCTGCTTCAACGATAGAGGATGGTTGGCTCACCATTTGCGCAAATGCATAAGTGCGCTCAAGAGTGTGGGGCATAAGTTTGGCTGTTTGCAAAGTGCCTCGTCTAAGCTGTCTGCTCTGGTCATGACGTCGTCGATATACCAGTTCTTCTCCAATGCGCTGCCGTCCCGGGGACCCTCCTGCTAATTCTCTTGTGCTAGGACCTGTAGACATTTTGGAGCTGGATACGATGCACATGTTGTGCCGTATGATATTGTTTTCAAATGTTAGTATCACACTGGTTACGTTGAACTATTTCTCCAAATTGAGCCATGGTACCGACGGTCTTCAGGATGGAGCATAATCTGCCGATACATCTTCTCGATGTCGGCGGTGAATAAGAAACAAGGCATTCTGAAACACAGGAGTATCGTAAAAAGGTCATCCTGGACAGTAGGGCCTGTATGAAGGACATCATTCAATGAAACGTTTGTGGTCGTCTTACTGGATGCATCGAAAACCACCCACAGCTTGGTTGTACTGCTGTCAGGCTTCAGGACACAATGATGTGGAAGGAAGTATCGTAATTCCTCCCACTGCTACGACGTCACCTCCTCCATATGCCCAAGCCGTATATACTGCTCCATGAAGTTCTCGTATGGAAGTCTTAAATTAGGGTTCTTTTCAAGTCGACGCTCCAAGATAATGAATCTGCGAGTGGCCACCACTTGGGAATCACCTAACGTCTCAGGATCCTTGCTGAATGGGAGATCAACTGAGAAACAGCCATCGAGACATCTTGTCATTGTCTGATAGAAATGTACTTCACAAGCCTTTTCAGTAAACGTAAGCTTGTGCTGCGGATCGTGTACTTTTTTGACCTCCCAGAATCGCTTGATGAGCTGATTAAGCTAGGATGCCGCATTTCAAAGAAGATACTTGAGGTTTAATCGCTCTTCCGACTATGTGTTCAAGTTCTGAGACGGTTCCAGTGATATAATTTTGTCCATAATGTAGGCTTCCAACTGCGTGGTATATCCTGACAATCTGGATTTTAGGCCGAGGTTTACTTTATGGTACATCTTCTCAGCGCTACCGCCTACCCTTTCAATGAGGGCAAAGTGTGGTGTCGATGACAAGCCCAAGATTTTGATGATTCTTTTGGAGACTAGGGTTATTTGTGAGCCCGGATCCAGCACAGCTCGACAATCCGTTGTCTTTCCATTGCTGGTGACCAGCCTGATAATGGCTGTGTCGAGAGGTATACGCCCTTGGAGTCGAGGTTCCATCAGAGTTGTTAAGGCAAGCGATAGCGGTTCTGCATTTTTTTGCGGTTTTGAGTCTTGTTTTGGCGTTGTCGTGCTCGAGGATATCGACTTGATCTGTTTGGGCTTGTTGTGTTCAGGCAGATGTAGCAGGGTGTTTTGATTCTTGGAACTCTGCTTGCAACTTCCGGCCGCACAGCTGGAAGCTTGATGTCCTTCTCGCAGGCAATTCACGGACAGCCCTTAGCATGCACGAAACTTAATCTCTTTGCAGCAGTGATCCTGAGGAAAATCCAGGTAGTAGTCAAGTGGGTAATCCTGCTCACACATTAAGCACCAAGAAACTGTCATGGTGGCCATGGTCGACTTGATGGCTTTCCTATTGTTGATCTCCGGTTCCTTTGTTTCATGTCCGAACGTCTCGAGAGCCTAGAAACACTTTTTAATGAAGTCCAAGAAGCTCTTCTGGAGCAGTAGCTCGCGTGGGTTGGATAACGACTGTTTGTATGATGCGTGAGTCCCTGGATCCAATTTTCGGATTTTTCTTTTTTTTTTTTGTGGTAGGCAGGTGAAGGCATTTATGCCCGCCGAGTCTGGCAGTGTGGGACTCCCATGTAGGATACCTTTGGACTACCCACTAAACACCTCCCCTGTCAATCTGAGAACCTAGCCTGGAACCGTTTGACACATTACTTCGGGCCAGGTCTCGTTTTGTTACGCCGTGGGGCGCCTTCAAACTGGGGAGTCCCTTTCCTAGCGGGAGGGGAGGGGGGAAGAGGAATTGCCAGAAGAGCGATCCCCCAGCCCCAGTGCCTCCGGCTGCTGTGAGTCCCTTTTATATTTTAGGACTGCCCGAGCATAATGTGCCACCTGGTTCCATTTGTCAACCGATTCGAGCATCACCGCAACTATATTATCCGGGGTGAGCTCTCCCGTCTCGCAGTAGAGTTCCCTTCGAAGCCTGGCCCATTTGGTACATTCAAAAAATGTGTGACAGGAATTGTCCTCCTCTCCTGGGCAAAACCGACAATCGGGAGACCGTGACTTGCCGATCTTGTGCAGCTAAGACTGAAAACACCCGTGCCCGCTCAAAAGCTGGGTCAGATAGAAGTCAGTCTCACCATGCCTTCGATTTAGCCACGGTCTCACATCCGGGATGAGGCGCGCAGTCCACCTTCCCTTCGTGCGATTCCTCCAAGACTGCTGCCAATCGTTGAGCGAGCGTTGTCTCTCCTCGCGGACAACGATCTCCCTCGCATCCTCGCCTCGGCGCAGGTAAATAGCGCGGTGCTCTCTAGCAAGGAGGGCGACAGGTATCACGCCTGCAATCACTCTCACCACCGAGTCGGAGACTGTTGGATACGAAGAGGCAATTCTCAGTGCTCCTCTTCTCTGTACCTGTGCCAATCGTTTTCGGTATACCTCCTTGCTGAGAGCGTCGCCCCATACCTCTGCTCCGTACAGTAGCATTGACCCTACAGCACTCATCAAGAGGCGTCTTCTTGATGGGCTGGGTCCCCCTACGTTGGCCATAAGTCGACTCAGGGCCGATATTCCCGAAGCAGCCTTCTCAGCCGTTGCCCTGATTTGCTCAGAGAAACTCATCTTCGAGTCGATCAGTAGCCCCAGGTACTTCACCGCTGGCTTTGATTCGATCTGTATATCTCCAATACTGATCATCCTTACTCTAGGGATTCTCTTTTTTGTCAAGATGACCACTTCGGTTTTCTCCAGTGCTAAACTGAGCCCACGAGCAGTCATCCAGTCCCTCACTCGGCGCATTAGCATACCTAGCCTAAGTTGCGCTTGTTCAACGGTGCGTCCGGCGACCAGAGCCGCAATATCATCCGCATAGCCGACCAAGCGCGACTCATCTGGCATCTCAAGTCTCAGTAGCCCGTCGTAAGACACGCTCCACAGGTCCGGACCAAGGATAGATCCCTGGGCAACACCCCATGTAATTTCCATCCTTCGTTGGCCCTGTGTCGTGTCGTAGAGCAGGCTTCCGTCCTTTAGGTAGTTCCTCAAAAGCCGCATTAGATATTCTGGAACTTGAAAAGAGTTTTCCAGCGTATCCAGAATATCCACCCATCTAGCGGAGTTGAAGGCATTCCTGACGTTGAGTGTCACCAACAGGACGATCCGTCGCTTGGTGCGACTATATGCCTCTGCCTTTTGGACCGCGTTCACCACCTCTGCAATCGCATCGATGGTAGAACGTCCTGCTCTAAAGCCGTACTGCCGAGGAGATAGGTCCCCAGCAGCACGAATCGCGTCAGTGAGTCTTCCCTTGATGAGTTTCTCTAGCACTTTCCCAGCCGTGTCTAGCATGCATAACGGGCGGTATGCAGATGGCGATTCGGGATTTCCCTTCCCCTTGCTGACCAGCACGAGCCTCGCCACCTTCCATCGTACCGGGAAAACACCGTCCCGTAGGGAAGCGTTGAATGTGCTGAGCAGCAAGTCAGGACAATGGTGATAGACGAGCTGCAACACCTCAGCTGGAACACCATCTAGACCTGGAGCCTTCCTCGCTTTCAGGGAGAGGACTGCCTCCTCCAGTTCCAGCTGTGTGAAGAGTGGGCACTCGCCTGCTGTTTCACCATGGACAGCGTCAACACGGACGGGATGGGCGGGGAAGAGTCCCCGCACTATCGCGTCCATCTTTTCCGCGTCATATATACAAGGCTTCCGTAGGGCACCAAGTTTCCCCATGACCAGCTTGTAGCCAAGGCCCCACGGATCCCTATTTACATCGTCCACGAGGTCTTGCCAGCATCGGGCCTTGCTCTTGTTAATAAGCCTGCGAAGATATTTCCTGCCGGACCTGTATGCTGCTAGCCTAGTGTCTGCCTCCTCCCGTGTTCGCGCCCACTGGGCCTCTCGCCGAAGTTTGTGACACTCGCTTCTTTGTTCGGCGATCTCGTTTGACCACCAGTATACTGGAGGCTTACCATGTCGGGGTCTCCGACGGGGCATGGAAGACTCGCAAGCAGCTATGATGGTACTCATAGTTGAGTTCACCAAGTCCTTGGCTGTAGGCCCTCCACTCCCTGGCGGAGCTCCCAGCAACGGTGCGCCTGCCGTAAGCGCGTCAGTGAACCTCTCGACGTCCATCCTCCCGGTCCTCCATCCGAGGATTGAAGTTTGGGCATATGCACGCAGAGTGGCACCGTCGTGAATCTCAACAGCTATATACTGGTGATCACTAGCCGAGTAGTCCTCTAGTACTCGCCAGTTGTGTACTCTAGGTACCAGGGACTCCGAAGCGAGTGTCACATCGGGTATGGTTCCTACGCAACCCCAGCGGCGGAAAGTAGGGGTGTTACCAGTATTTAGGACAAAAAGCGCTGTTCTGGCCGCCATGTCCAAGATTTACTTTCCCCTTGGGTCGGATTGTGGCATACCCCATTCGATGGCTCTAGCGTTGAAGTCTCCCCCGACCAGCATGTGGCCCTCTGTGTTCGAGATAGCGTCCTCCAGGGCATCGAGTTTGGTTCAAAAGGATCGCATTGCCTCGTTAGGCGTCAGATAAACACTGAAATATGTTATCCCTGAACACCGCACCCACACAAAACCATCCCCGCGTCCATGGCCCTGCACCTGAAGGCGGGCGCTGTCTCGAACCCAGATGGCCAAGGTACCAGTTTTGTCAGGGTACCACGCTTCCGAGTCCTTGTCAGCTTTCTTATCCCTCGCAAACTGCTCAAGTAGGTCCTGGGCGTTTGTGCTTCGGTGCAAATTGACCTGCAGGATACGGATCATTTGAGTATCGATTTGGCTTTAGTTAGGGCCTCCTTGAAAACCCGGCATCTCCCTGTCCCCGGCTCGTGTTTGAGGTCGCCGGGTGCTAGCTTAGCATCCTTGCAAAGAATGTATTTTGCCTCGTTCGTGCACTCCTTCCTTTTGTGCCCCGTTTCACCACATTTGTAGCACAGAGATCTCCTGTCGGGTCCCCTACAGACATACGCGGTGTGTCCGTATTCGAAGCATCTGAAGCAGCGGATAGGGATCGCTCTTCTCCGTATCCTGCAGATCACCAAACCTATCTTAATTTTGCCCTTCGCCAGGATTTGCTGGGCGTCTTTATCAGCTAGTTCGACAATAGCCATGCGTTGCCCCCTTGTGTTTTCACGTGTCAATCTTGCCTTGACTTCACTTAAGCTGGGGAACTCCCTCCTAATGGCATCCTCTACTTCAGCTTTGTCCGTGACGCAGTCGAGGTCCCTGATTTCCAGGGTGGCCATTGGTTCGAGCGAGGCAACCGTTGCCGCATCTCCAAGAACCTTTTGAACCGCGTCACGGAATGCATCTTTGTTTGTGGCCTCTGGCCCGAATTCCACCAGCAAGCCACCGGTCCGGGTTGGTCGAACTGCTTTGATGGCAGTTTTGGTGTCGTCTGGCTTGACCGCTCCTTTAATTTCACGGAGGACATCTGCGTAGGTTCGGCCCTTAGTGGGTTTAATAAGCAGTGCCTCTCGCAAGGGTTTGCGCCGCGGTTTGCTTTTTGTTTTCTGCGGTATATCGGGGGTTCTTTGTTCTTTTCGTGGTTGAGGTCTTTGTCTGTTTTTTCTAGGAGTAGCTTTTTGGCCGCTTTTTTTCGCTGCCTTGTTTCGCACCACATGAAACTCCTCGCCTGGAGTGTCAACTTCATTTATGGTCTCGTCCTTCCTCCTTTTCTCACGGTCGCCTTCAATTGGGCTACCGGCCATTCTTTTGCTGCTGCTAGGACCCACTGATGCCTCGAGAGAGAGCGTGTCTTTTTGGTGCTTTTCGGTTGCAAGCCACCTCCGCCTGTAGCGCGTTATGCGGCCAAAAAGCTCCTCCAGTTCAAGAATGCCATTCTTGACACTCTTGCCTATGTTTTTCTGCACTTCGCAGGCAGCCCTCAGTTGTTTGACGATATTCCCCGCTTTCCGAGTAAGCCACTCCTCTTCGGCGCGGTCAAGGGCGATTATGTTATTTGGCGCCACCTCTTGGGAGAGGCCCCCGTTTCCTAGCCCTTTTGCTTCTATCGCTTGGGTCGCGTTTGAAGTGGCGTCGGCCAACGGCAAATCTTCTCCCTCCCCCAGTCTTACACTGGCCTCCGTTGGTGTCGCAGCTTGATCCGGATTGTGTACGTCTTGCACTGGGCGCTCCGGGGTGCGCATAGTCCTTCTACTGCGCCCAAAGGCCGCAATGATGCCAGGTTGCACAACGCACTCTGCCTTCTTTCGTTCGTTAGTCCGTCTGTGGTCTGTCTCCGATGATTTAACCTGTGATGTTGACTTTGACAGTGTTTCTGGGGTTCGCTGCCTCCCCCGCAATCGGTGACTTGTTTAATCGGTGTTCTTGCCAACAGCGGTTTTTGCCTGAGAGGGTTCTCCGTGCTAGCGTCCTGTTTGCTTGTGGTTTCATTTGTTTGCTCCATTTTATTGGGTCGACCCTCGGAGCCGCTATCTCCGTTCGTGTGTGTAGTCGCCTTTTTGGTCCCATGGTTATCTTTGCAGAGCAGGGAGGCCATGCGAGGGTTGGCACAAGCCCTTATGGGGACAAGTGCTCAGAGCCAGACCAGCGCTAATCGGGAGTCCGTCTCAACCGAACCTACACCACCAACCCAATGGTGCGAACTTCGAACGTACTCCGAGGCCTGCCAAGGTTTTACCGGGACGGAGACGGTATGATAGTTGAATTGGAGCTGTTCACACACGAGTTTCACCTCGGCGCTACTGTGCAAAGCAACTAGATGGAAACCATCACATCCGCCAGCCCAAAGCGTCAATTCCAGTTCGTTGTCCAAAGCGTAATCCAGATACAATAAGAGGGAACCTCACGGCACCCCCCATATCCTCGGGTTCGTGGGGGCGGCACTCCCCAAAGAATGCTAGCCTCCAAGAATGTTCTTGTCGACCGGCTTTCTCCCTGCGGGAATTTCCTCCGGTACGTGGGGGCGGAACTCCCCAAAGAATGCTAGCCTCCAAGAGTGGTCTTGTCGACCGGCATTCCCCCTGCGGAGTTTCCTCGGGTACGTGGGGGCGGAACTCCCCAAAGAATGCTAGCCTCCAAGAGAGCTCTTGTCGACCGGCATTCCCCCTGCGGATTAGCATATGTAGCAGCAACGGATCCCAGTCCCTTGTGGACACTTGGAGGTTCTCCCGGCCTCTCAGACACTCTTGTGTGATATCCTGTAGAGCCTTTATTGCTGCCACTGATGGCCTTTGATTAGCATGAGATGCCTGACTCATCAATTTGTTGATGAGCGTTGCTATCAATATTCGCCGTTTGTCGTACCTTTTCTTCAAAGTTTTCCAAGCAGCCTCTTAGTTGTCATCCGACATTGTGAAATTTGGAATCAAAGGCTCCGCTTCCCCGGTGAGACTGACCTAGAGGTACCATAGCTTCTGGCCCTTGGACATCGGTTGGCTATGTACCATTTCATGGTATTATTTTCAATGTAAATAATTCCTATCGAAGGTGGGGAGTTTTATTTTCGGTAGAGGCGTATTGAGAGTCACCGGCAGAGTCGTTGAGGCTGTTGTGGCGCTGAGTTAATCCATTTTCGGTTCCAGACATATGACCTAATCTTGGGTAAGCTCTCCGAAATGAATGTGCTGTTACACGTTAAAACCATACATGCAGGTGATATTCATCCAGCTGTTGGCAACCTCGTTGAAGGATCATGAGTTTACTCCTGGACTAGGCCCAAGTGACCTCCTTCTGGTCCAAATGGTTCATGATCCTCTTCAACGAGCCTGCCATGACTTTGTAGCGACGCAGCATTTTGACCACACTGGCATCTGTCGATGCTGAGGCTTCTGTAGTGTAGTCTTTGTCCTCGCTATTCTGAATTTCGAGCACTTTTGGTGACTGTTCTCCGGTTGGCTTGTCCACATGTGTTTTGACATGCCTTTGATCGTGGAAGTGCTGCTGGTAACGGAGGTAGTTGCCTTTGGTAGTGTCGTATATATGATGACTAAAATACTCGTGCGACGGGATCGGATGTGTTTATCGCCTAATTCGAAATCCTCCTACGTGGCCCCCAGTCACCGCAGTCGCTCCGCATAATACCCGGCTTCCTGCTTCCTTGAGGGCGAATCCTTCTTGTAATTTGAAATGACGCCTTCGACGATTCGAGCCAATCCTTTTAGGTCCTCTATCAGGTGATCCACATTCGCCATCGCGTAGAAAGTCGGAAAGCTCCCGGAAGCAGAAAGCGCGGATACAACACGACACTACACAAATCACCACATAGCAAAAAAACAATTATTTAGTTGTGTACGGCAAAATAAATACCAAGTGAAGCTCGCTGGGGCCTCCAAATATTTGCGCCGGGACTTTTTGGCCCCGAACTTTGATTTTATTATTTTTATTTTCAGTCTCAAATTTATTTATTTTACGTTCCTTTTAAAAAGTTAGCAGCTATGATACAGACCAACCAACAATTGTACAATGAATAAACTTTTGACCAATTTAAAAAATGAATGAAAAATGGGTTACTCGATTGATTAAAATGAAATATGGTATTTGAAACTTAAAGTATTTATTTATATATTTACGATGCAAAGGTAATGAAATATTATATAATATAGTACATGCGATAAAAGCAAAGTGAGCGACTTGAAATAAGAAAAAAAAACATGAATATAAAATACTAATAAACTATTGGAAGTTAAGGAGAATATTATGTAATATGCTTTTAAAAGCGTTTAATGAATATGGCAGGGGACCCAGCTGGAGCTCATTGTAAAGCAGTGATACGCGTACTAAAAATCAATAAAAATTTTTGGACCCAATTTTCCACCGCTCTGGCACACATTTTGACCGTTGGTAATTTCGCGTTGGATGTTTTTTGAGCTCGTCCAAAATTGCTGATTTGTTGAGCTCGACCAGTAACTTGATATAGCCCCATAAAAAGAAACCCTCTAGCGTTAGATCACATGAACGAGGCGGTCATTCAACCGGACCGCTTCTCTAGGTAACAGGCAAACCAAATTTGCCTTTTAATCAATAAATTGTGAGGCGTACTGTGTTGTTGAAACCACAAATCGTTGATGTCTATTTCATACGATTCTGGCCAAAAATAACATATATATATATATATATATATATATATATATATATATATATATATATATATATATATATATATATATATATATATATATATATATATATATATATATATATATATATATACTGGTCATCTAGCGACTGCAATGTTATATTAGTGGTGAAATTGGCATTTATAAGAGAAACATCTACAAGCAACCATGCGCTTGACTAAGAGAATCCATTTTATCACTGCCAAAAGCGAGAACTGAGGGTGAGGAAATTCAGCAGAATATAAAAAATATGTAGCAAATAGTTCAAAAGATAATGCAGTCTACGATGAAGGAACCAATAATCATGGTCTTCAGAAACCAAGATCATCCGCAATAATGCGAAATAACAACTGAAAAATCGTCGATGGCGGATAACACACGGATAAACGAGCACAAAAAACATAAAACGTAAAAAGGGATCAGATGGACGTGACTATATTTTGGGGTTGCAAAAAAACATATACACCGAAGTGTTAAGCACAGCTGAAGCAAGAAACGAAACACTCCATAATGATAGGACAAATATTAAAGGAGTGTGAGTGAGTGGAAGAGTTTAAGGTTGTATAGATCTAGACGATCCTAAGCACATCGTAGGGACAAGGAACTGTAAGCTCTACAAAGAGGTCCTAGCCAAGGCCAAAATAGAACTGAAATGATCCATATCTTGCAGGTAAACTTGTATTGCAGAATTGTAACCCAAAACATGCTAGAGCAGTTTGCAATTTAAATGAAAGCCAACTTGCTGCTGCTCAGACTCGCTTTCTCGAGCATAAAATGGCGTATTTTTGTTGGAGGGGTCTTTAATATGAAATTCATTTAATACGACATGCCTCTGTCAGATGCTAGAGGAAAACGAGTCCTAATTTCTCTAACTGAGGCTACGTATGAACCATCCCAGATGCATCGTTTGCATTGAAGTTCCTAGTACCAAGGATACACAACATGAGATTTCTACGAGGGCTAGTCGGCTAGTGACCACCAGATGAACGATAGCCCTTCTCGTCATACATATGCTCAGTCTTCTAGTCTTGGATGAAACACAGGGAAGATGGATGTTAAGAAGTTCGTCAGCATACACATGGCATGGGCATCGATGCCGGGAGCACCACAGGGGAGTGGAGGACTAGCAGCTATTGACGCGGTGAACTCAACTATGAGTATTATCACGTCTGTCTGCAAGTCCTTCACGCTCCTTTGGAGATTCCGACACAGCAAGCCACCAGTGCGCTACATACTTCAAAGAGCGGCCCAGCTGACTCGGACTTCAAAAAGGCATGCACAAAGCTTGCTGCATACAAGTTGGTTAAAAAGTATCTTCGGAAATTTATCGACAACAGCAAAGCCAGCTGCTGGCAAAATTTGTCGACGTGAACAGGAATCTATGAAGCTAGGGATACAAGTTGGTCATGTAAAATATAGTAGCCCAGCGTTTGCTCTTTGTATACAAGCAAAAAAAAATGGATGTGGTTGTGCAGACTCTTTTTTCTACACACCATGTCCTTGTTGAAGCGATCTGCGATTAAACTCCAGGGGGTTAACTACTCTTTACGAACACGGAATTAGAGGAAGCAGTTTTGTCCATAAAGGCAAAAAGGACCCCGGGACCAGATGGGATTCCAGCTGAGGTACTGTAGATGGCCTATCATGGTTGTCCTGACTTGCCACTCAGTATGTTCTACGCATAGATGCACGAAGAATGTTTCCGAATCATAGAAAAGTAGCGAGGCTTGCGCTAATTAGCAAAGAGGAGAGAAATCTTTAGTCAACGTCTACATACCAACCGTTGTATATGTTTTAGACGGCCGAGAAGGTGGTCAAAAAATTCGTATTTGGAAGACTCACTGACGCGATTTATGCTGCTGGGGACCTATATCCACGGAAGTATGACTTTAAAGCAGATCATCCTTTCATCAACGCTATTGTGGAAGTGGTGAACGCAGCCCAGTGCGCACAGGTACATAGCAGTCTTGCTGGTCACTCTTGACGTTAAAAATTTTTTGAACTCGAAGAGATGGGCGAATATTCTGGCAGCACGGGAAAATCGTTTACAAGTACCAAAATATCTGATGCAGATTATGAGGAATGACGGAGGCTGGGAAATATGTTCAACAAAGGCTAGGTATGCTAATGAGCTGAGTGGGATGACTGGTCGTAGGTTTTACCATGCACTGAGGAAACCCGAATTTGTAATCTTGATAAAGAAAAGAAAGCCTAAAATCAGAACGCTGGTAAAATCAAAACCAGCAGTGAAATACTTGGGCATATTGAAAGACTCAAAGATGAGTTTTTCCGAGCAAATGAGGACAACAGCTGATAAGGCGAAAGGGAGGGTAATGGCACTAGCATGTTTAATGGCCAATATAGGAGAACCCTCCTTATCAAAAACTACTCTTGATGAGTGCTGGGCAGTCTACACTACTTTATGGATCGGAGATATGGAGCAGTCTCTCAGCAAGGAGCTGCACTGAAAGTGAAACAAGAAGCACAGCAATTTGTATGTACATATCGAACAATCTCTGGTTCGGCAATATTATGGATAGCAGGGGTGATACCCATCGCCTTTCTTGCTAGAGAGGGTGCAGATAGTGAAGGCAACAGTAAGGTAGTCGCAAAGGAAGAGAGACAATAAACTCTCTATGACTGGCAACAGTCATAGGGGAGTGGTATAAAGGCACAATTGAGGCAGTGGCTCGATCGAAGGCATTATGGGATTTACTTCTTTTTAAAACAGCTCTTGAGCGGGCATCGAGTTTTCGGTCCTACCTGCACAAGACCAAGTTACTGTTTTCGAGCACTTTTGGTGACTGTTCTCCGGTTGGCTTGTCCACATGTGTTTTGACATGCTTTTGATCGTGGAAGTGCTGCTGGTAACGGAGGTAGTTGCCTTTGGTAGTGTCGTATATATGATGACTAAAATACTCGTGCGACGGGATCGGATGTGTTTATCGCCTAATTCGAAATCCTCCTACGTGGCCCCCAGTCACCGCAGTCGCTCCGCATAATACCCGGCTTCCTGCTTCCTTGAGGGCGAATCCTTCTTGTAATTTGAAATGACGCCTTCGACGATTCGAGCCAATCCTTTAAGGTCCTCTATCAGGTGATCCACATTCGCCATCGGTTAGAAAGTCGGAAAGCTCCCGGAAGCAGAAAGCGCGGATACAACACGACACTACACAAATCACCACATAGCAAAAAAACAATTATTTAGTTGTGTACGGCAAAATAAATACCAAGTGAAGCTCGCTGGGGCCTCCAAATATTTGCGCCGGGACTTTTTGGCCCCGAACTTTGATTTTATTATTTTTATTTTCAGTCTCAAATTTATTTATTTTACGTTCCTTTTAAAAAGTTAGCAGCTATGATACAGACCAACCAACAATTGTACAATGAATAAACTTTTGACCAATTTAAAAAATGAATGAAAAATGGGTTACTCGATTGATTAAAATGAAATATGGTATTTGAAACTTAAAGTATTTATTTATATATTTACGATGCAAAGATAATGAAATATTATATAATATAGTACATGCGATAAAAGCAAAGTGAGCGACTTGAAATAAGAAAAAAAAACATGAATATAAAATACTAATAAACTATTGGAAGTTAAGGAGAATATTATGTAATATGCTTTTAAAAGCGTTTAATGAATATGGCAGGGGACCCAGCTGGAGCTCATTGTAAAGCAGTGATACGCGTACTAAAAATCAATAAAAATTTTTGGACCCAATTTTCCACCGCTCTGGCACACATTTTGACCGTTGGTAATTTCGCGTTGGATGTTTTTTGAGCTCGTCCAAAGTTGCTGGTTTGTTGAGCTCGACCAGTAACTTGATATAGCCCCATAAAAAGAAACCCTCTAGCGTTAGATCACATGAACGAGGCGGTCATTCAACCGGACCGCTTCTCTAGGTAACAGGCAAACCAAATTTGCCTTTTAATCAATAAATTGTGAGGCGTACTGTGTTGTTGAAACCACAAATCGTTGATGTCTATTTCATACGATTCTGGCCAAAAATAACATATATATATATATATATATATATATATATATATATATATATATATATATATGTATATATATGTATATATATACATATACATACATATATATATATATATATATATATATATATATATATATATATATATATATATATATATATATATATATATATATATACTGGTCATCTAGCGACTGCAATGTTATATTAGTGGTGAAATTGGCATTTATAAGAGAAACATCTACAAGCAACCATGCGCTTGACTAAGAGAATCCATTTTATCACTGCCAAAAGCGAGAACTGAGGGTGAGGAAAGTCAGCAGAATATAAAAAATATGTAGCAAATAGTTCAAAAGATAATGCAGTCTACGATGAAGGAACCAATAATCATGGTCTTCAGAAACCAAGATCATCCGCAATAATGCGAAATAACAACTGAAAAATCGTCGATGGCGGATAACACACGGATAAACGAGCACAAAAAACATAAAACGTAAAAAGGGATCAGATGGACGTGACTATATTTTGGGGTTGCAAAAAAACATATACACCGAAGTGTTAAGCACAGCTGAAGCAAGAAACGAAACACTCCATAATGATAGGACAAATATTAAAGGAGTGTGAGTGAGTGGAAGAGTTTAAGGTTGTATAGATCTAGACGATCCTAAGCACATCGTAGGGACAAGGAACTGTAAGCTCTACAAAGAGGTCCTAGCCAAGGCCAAAATAGAACTGAAATGATCCATATCTTGCAGGTAAACTTGTATTGCAGAATTGTAACCCAAAACATGCTAGAGCAGTTTGCAATTTAAATGAAAGCCAACTTGCTGCTGCTCAGACTCGCTTTCTCGAGCATAAAATGGCGTATTTTTGTTGGAGGGGTCTTTAATATGAAATTCATTTAATACGACATGCCTCTGTCAGATGCTTGAGGAAAACGAGTCCTAATTTCTCTAACTGAGGCTACGTATGAACCATCCCAGATGCATCGTTTGCATTGAAGTTCCTAGTACCAAGGATACACAACATGAGATTTCTACGAGGGCTAGTCGGCTAGTGACCACCAGATGAACGATAGCCCTTCTCGTCATACATATGCTCAGTCTTCTAGTCTTGGATGAAACACAGGGAAGATGGATGTTAAGAAGTTCGTCAGCATACACATGGCATGGGCATCGATGCCGGGAGCACCACAGGGGAGTGGAGGACTAGCAGCTATTGACGCGGTGAACTCAACTATGAGTATTATCACGTCTGTCTGCAAGTCCTCCACGCTCCTTTGGAGATTCCGACACAGCAAGCCACCAGTGCGCTACATACTTCAAAGAGCGGCCCAGCTGACTCGGACTTCAAAAAGGCATGCACAAAGCTTGCTGCATACAAGTTGGTTAAAAAGTATCTTCGGAAATTTATCGACAACAGCAAAGCCAGCTGCTGGCAAAATTTGTCGACGTGAACAGGAATCTATGGAGCTAGGGATACGAGTTGGTCATGTAAAATATAGTAGCCCAGCGTTTGCTCTGTATATACAAGCAAAAAAAAATGGATGTGGTTGTGCAGACTCTTTTTTCTACACACCATGTCCTTGTTGAAGCGATCTGCGATTAAACTCCAGAGGGTTAACTACTCTTTACGAACACGGAATTAGAGGAAGCAGTTTTGTCCATAAAGGCAAAAAGGACCCCGGGACCAGATGGGATTCCAGCTGAGGTACTGTAGATGGCCTATCATGGTTGTCCTGACTTGCCACTCAGTATGTTCAACGCATAGATGCACGAAGAATGTTTCCGAATCATAGAAAAGTAGCGAAGCTTGCGCTAATTAGCAAAGAGGAGAGAAATCTTTAGTCAACGTCTACATACCAACCGTTGTATATGTTTTAGACGGCCGAGAAGGTGGTCAAAAAATTCGTATTTGGAAGACTCACTGACGCGATTTATGCTGCTGCGGACCTATATCCACGGAAGTATGACTTTAAAGCAGATCATCCTTTCATCAACGCTATTGTGGAAGTGGTGAACGCAGCCCAGTGCGCACAGGTACATAGCAGTCTTGCTGGTCACTCTTGACGTTAAAAATTTTTTGAACTCGAAGAGATGGGCGAATATTCTGGCAGCACGGGAAAATCGTTTACAAGTACCAAAATATCTGATGCAGATTATGAGGAATGACGGAGGCTGGGAAATATGTTCAACAAAGGCTAGGTATGCTAATGAGCTGAGTGGGATGACTGGTCGTAAGTTTTACCATGCACTGAGGAAACCCGAATTTGTAATCTTGATAAAGAAAAGAAAGCCTAGAATCAGAACGCTGGTAAAATCAAAACCAGCAGTGAAATACTTGGGCATATTGAAAGACTCAAAGATGAGTTTTTCCGAGCAAATGAGGACAACAGCTGATAAGGCGAAAGGGAGGGTAATGGCACTAGCATGTTTAATGGCCAATATAGGAGAACCCTCCTTATCAAAAACTACTCTTGATGAGTGCTGGGCAGTCTACACTACTTTACGGATCGGAGATATGGAGCAGTCTCTCAGCAAGGAGCTGCACTGAAAGTGAAACAAGAAGCACAGCAATTTGTATGTACATATCGAACAATCTCTGGTTCGGCAATATTATGGATAGCAGGGGTGATACCCATTGCCTTTCTTGCTAGAGAGGGTGCAGATAGTGAAGGCAACAGTAAGGTAGTCGCAAAGGAAGAGAGACAATAAACTCTCTATGACTGGCAACAGTCATAGGGGAGTGGTATAAAGGCACAATTGAGGCAGTGGCTCGATCGAAGGCATTATGGGATTTACTTCTTTTTAAAACAGCTCTTGAGCGGGCATCGAGTTTTCGGTCCTACCTGCACAAGACCAAGTTATTGTTTTCCAACTGCGTTTCTTACGTGGAAAAGGTCAATGATGGCTGCCATAAATTTTTTGTTGCAAAAGGTGGAACCGAAAGAAGCGCTCTCCCCAGAGACTATAATACAAAAGATGCTTACATCTGTTGAAAAATTGTGCTGTGTAGGACCTTATGTATGAATCATTCTGGAGGTTAAAAAAGGCATACTTGAGCATCAGGATGCATTGGAGGCAGGATTTCTCTTTTCTGGAAATTCCTACCTCTCCCATTCCACTTGAAAATATATTTATGGATCCAAAGAATACCTATAGGTTAAGGAAAATGAAACCTAGCCCAATATGATGTGCTAAAGAGTTCCAGGCTTGGCTCCCAGTTGACAGGAGAGATGTTTAGTGGGCACTCTAGATTACGTGGTGCGCTTGAGAATCCCAAACTCAGGGCGTGTATAGCCTTCACTCCGAACCACAAATAAAAACGTTGCATTGGTGCATGATGTTGCTCCCGTCACCAGCAAAGCAAATCGCTGGACCACTTCACGAATGAGAAAAAAGTCGAATTGTAACTGCTTAGCAAGCAAAATCATGCTAGAAGGTCATCAGCATAGTACTCTGAAAACCAAATTCTTCGTCTGGGTTTGAGACAGAGCTCATTGTTGTTGAGTCATAGAAGGGAAGGTGGCGTTGCGTGGGTTTAGTATTAAGAAAAACAGCCTTTGATGCATACCTAACACTAAATGAATTGTTGACGTCCTTTCAAACTAGACTAGATTCTCTTGGGGTCTCTTTATTCAATACAGAATGGCATTTTTTCGTTAGGGTAGACTTCAATGCAAAAGCCATTGAATGGGCCATGCTTCATTCAGATCCCAGAGGAAAATGATTCCTGGAGGTAGCAGCTAGAACTAGATTTGTTGTTTTGAGTATTGGCAACAACCGAACTTCCTCAACTGGAACTGGATCAGAATCATTCCAGGTGTGTGATTTGCATCAACGATCCTATAACCAAGCTTACGCAATCGGAGAGTTCTATAGGAGTATTCGTTCAGTGACGAGCACATAGGATTGGAGATAAACGACGGCACTTCTTGGCGCATGTACAGAGTAGACCCTTTAGTATTTTTTTTTTAAATCAGATATTATTGACCTATTATTTTAACACTGATAGCTGTTTCCCGCTCAAAATTATGTTGAAATGAATTATGAATTGAAGCCAAATGACCATCCGCTTGGTTATCGCTTCGCAGTTTGGTCATTAGAGCAGCTCGAACTGGATGCCAATTTTCCTCAAAAAATCATCTTTTCTGATGAGACACATTTTCATCTCGTCGGCTATGTGAACAAACAAATCTGCCACAACTGAGGCTCGGAAATCCCACACGTAATTGTCGAGAAGCCAATGCATCCTCAGCGAGTGTCAGTGTGGTGTGAATTGTGGAGTGGGGGCATCGTTGGACCATTTTTCTTTGAAAATGAGGCTTGAAATGTTATTTCGGTCAACAAAGAGTACTACTGAGGCTTGATAACCGACTTTGTGTTGCCGAAGAATGAGGATTTGAACTTGAATGACCTTTGGTTTCAACAGGATGGCACGCCATGCCATACAGCTCATCAAACAATCGATCTTTTGTGCACAAAACTCGAAAATCCTGTAATCAGTCGCCATAACGTTGTCAATTGGCCGCCTCGAAACTGCGATTTGACAAACACAACTAACGGGAAAGATTGTTGTTGCAAAAAAAAGCTAGAATATCAAAACAGTTGATATTTGTTCATTTTATTGCGACTTGTATTTTGCCCACCATAAATGTGCAACAAAAGACGTTGAGAAATTTGTTGGTGTACTCATGGAATTAACATCCCTGCTTGGGGCTTCAAAGGCTGCGGAGGATTAGGAGCTATGGATGCAGTAACCTCAACTATGAGTATTATCATATCTAAGCTAAGTGCATACAAGGCAAACTGTTGGTAAGTTTTTTGGGGAAAACGGGGTCCGTGGAGCCTGAACTACAAGCCAGTCATGTTGGCACTTGGTACCTAAGAGTTTCTTTGCAAAAAAAAAAATGGATGGAATAATGTAGGCCCCTTTCCCTTCACATCCCATTCAACTCCCTGAGCAATGATCACTGAAGGAATTAATCTTTTCTATAAAGGTAAGAAAGGCTCAGGACCAGATGAGTTTTCAGCTAAAATACTGAAATGATCAATTTCTGTAACCTTAACTTGCTACTCAGTACATTCAATGCTTACCAACGTGAAAGATTATTCTTGGAGTTCTAGAAGGTAGCGAGGCTTATGGGGACCAAGTATAAGTATCGTTGTTTGCATACTATCCGATATATATACAAGGCATTGCCAAGTAAGTGCTTTGAAAAATCATTAGAGGAAGAGTATGACTTAAGAGGTTTTCGATCCACCGCCGATATAATTGAAGAAATGGTGAGGGTAATCCAGAATGTCCGCATGCTCAAACATGCATAACTTAGGCTAGATACGCTCATGCGTGTAATGAGGAACTAGATAATTGCTCGTGGCTTTAGGCTAGTACTGAAGGAAAAAGCTGTGCTCATCATAGTAATGAGGAAAGTTTTCAAAGTAAGGACTTTTAGTATCAGATTGCTTGTCAAATCGAAACAGCAGTGAAAGACGAAGGTGTATTTATCAACTCAAAGATGGCTATTTCTGAGGAAATCTGGGTACCAGCTACTCAAACTGATATAATCAAGGAGATGACTCCTGATGAACGCCTTACAGCCTGTGTTACCCTACGGATCAGAACTTGCGGACAAAGCTGTACCTAAAGTGGTTGACTTACGTGCAGAGACAAAGGAGATGAGAGGCAACGCTCTTCCAAGGATTGGCAATAGGATTCGGAAAGCAATGCAAATGAAGATAAACTGCTTACCTACTCCCTGATCTGAGACCTAGGCTCAATCAAATTCACAGGAAGACTGACTTGTATTTGACCCAGCTCTTGAGTAGGCACAGATTTCTCCGGTTTTACCTAAACAAGATTTTTAAATCACTGTCTCCTGAATGCGTGCCCTGCGAAACGATATGATATCTACTACCCTTTTTCGCCAACAGAAGATATGGCAAGCAGCGTGTTCTTCAACGAAATTAGAAATCTCTCCCCGAAAACCTTAATGGGAGAGAGGCTTACATTGCTTGATAAATGAAACCGAGTCGCATTTTCGTTTTACCTCCAATTGAAGATAAAGCAAGTTGGATTGAGAGAAGCACACTCATGTTAGAAGACGTTTTGTACTCAACTTACGATATGCAGACATCAATGGTGAATAAACTCAAGGAAAATTTCGCCAGCTACAACAACTTCATACTCACTTTATAAAGGAAAACCATTGTTACACCATTTTACCCTGCTGCCATTTTGTTGCGATATCACTAACAGCCATTGACTGAATGAAATCTTAAATATATTTTTATTATTCATTTTATCTGGAAATTAGAAGGTCCAATTAAATGTGTAGTGTCTGGTTCGATGGAAAGCCCGAATGATAAAAAAATCGTACATTGTTTTTGTTGTACTTGTAGAACTTTCAATTACATCCGTGAATGTGATTTAACTTTATTGAAACTTTCAGACCATAAGTATCTTTCCTGGGGTTACTCAAATTTAAAGTTAAGGGAACCTGCATGAATTCACTAGGAAAAGTGTTGCATTTACAAATTTTCTTATTATTAATAAAACTGAGTGAATTCAACTTCTAAGATATTATTATTATTGTTAAACTGAAAATTTAAACCGACAGAACTTCGTTAAATACTATTCAATTTTTCTGAAATTTTCACTGTTTATTACGAGGGTGGTCCCAAAAGTACCCGACCCGACAAAGAAAACAGTAAAAAAATTGTGAATTTTTTTTTTATTTTTCAACATATTCTCCTTTCAGCTCAATACACTTTTCCCAAAAATGTTCAATAGCTTTGATGTCCGCTTTATTGTAGGAACCGTCAAGCTTCTCAAAACAGCTACTAACCGCAGACTCTACCTCTTCATTGTTGGCAAATCTTATACCGCCGAGCCACTTTTTCAAATTCGGAAAAAGAGATTAAGCCGAGGGAGTCAGATCTGGTGAATAGAGTGCGCAAAGAAGCAATTCGAACTTCAACTCATTGGTTTTAGCCATCGCAATGACGCACGTGTGGACTTGTGCGTTCTCGTGATGAAACAACACTTTCTTTTTGGTCAGATGGGGCCGTTTTTTCTTGATTTCATCACTCAAACGCTGCAATAAGGCTGCATAATATGCGCCATAAATTGTTTTTCCTTTTTCGAGATAATCAATTAATATTATTCCACGTGCATCCCAGAAAACGAATGGCATGACCTTGCTAGCTGACTGAACTATCTTTGCTTTCCTTGGGGCCGGTTCACCCTTTTGAATCCAGTGCTTTGACTGCTCCTTGGTCTCAGGTGTAAAATGATGGACTCATGTTTCATACATGGTTATGAATCGACGCAAAAACTCAGCTTTATAGCTGCGAAACATTGTGAAACACTCGATAGAAACATCCTCACGTTGCTGTTTGTGCTCCATTGTGAACAAACGCGGCACCCATCGTGGGCACAGCTTTCTCATGCCCAAATTTTCGGTAAAAATGCGATGCACAGCACTTTTTGAAATGCCTGCCATATCTGCTATCTCGCGCACTTTTAGTCGACGGTCAGCCAATTTCATTTTGTGGATTTTCTTCACGTTTTCTGACGTAGTGACTTCACTCGGTCGACCACTGCGGTGTTATCTTGGCAGCTCGTACGATCTCGCTTCAACTCAGCTACCCAATATTTGACTATTGTAAATGAAAAAGCAGACTTCCCCAGAGTAGAATCCAACTCGGCCTTGATGTTGGTTGGACTTAGACCATTCAAATGATAGTATTGTATCACATAACGATGCCCAATTTTTTCCCATATTTACAAATTCAATGAGAGCGTTCACTTTGGATGCATGTTAAGAAAATAATAATAAACGTTCCGTTATGAATTTTTCACATTAAGTTGTTGAAAAGTGGTATTGTCAATCGCAGTAATTGTTTTTTTAAAACTACCTGTATTCATAGATCAAGTCGGGTACTTTTGGGACTAACTTCATACGCTTATAAGTAGCCATCTAGGCGTCATTAAATTTAAGGCTACCCTCATGATTTTATGCAAGGAAATGTAAAAAATAAAAATCATGCTATAATATATAGAGCTTGGCGAATTTCAGCTTCTCAGGTATTTGGCATTATTGTTCTCATAAAGAACTACCTCCATGATTTTCTTTCAGATTTTTTGATCCACGGGTGTCCGATCGGGGGGGACGCAATTTTCCGCGCCCTTTTGCTTCCCCTGCTATGCCGTCATCTATTTTGCGATTTTAATAGCGGATATTGGAAGAATCATCAATACTCTTCATTTGATAGCCTATTTGACCATTTTTGGTGAAAAGTTTTTTAACCTCACATTCTTATATGGGGAAAACTCCCCTTAAAAGTATTTGAAATTTTTTTTGACTACGAAAGTTTTATTAACCAGAAACTTCTGAGTTGTTCACAAAGTTTGATGACTGTAGCTTCTACAGTTCCTGAGAAAACTTGCTGTGATGCACTGACAGACGAACAAATGGACAGGTACCAATTTTAATAGGGTATTGAAAAAATTATTTTTTTAGAAAACCTTTAAACGCACACTTGAACCTTCGGAGGGCACAGGTTACGTTCTTAGGTTAGTAGTACGGTTACGGATTCGGACTAAAATGTGTAAAGTTGGTAAACAAGAGGTATAGTCTGAACCCCCACGCGTTATAACCAAAACTGACGATAGATACAAGCCATATGGTAGCAATTTGCATATGTATTAGTCGGCCTACTATGGACAAGCTTCCGGTAGCTGTCACCCAACTGCCGCATTAGCAAATGCTTATATTTCGTCATATATACTTTTTTCCGAATGAAAAACGTGCCGAACGCATTCCGTGCATGCTATAAATTCACCTTGTATAGCCCATTGTGCTCCTAAACTTTCCAAGACGAGCAAATAAAGCACACGTTTTGCACCTTCGACTGATAGCTCAGCGTTGAGATGTAAACAAACTCCTATAAATTCACTTTGGAAGGCGATAAAAACTAAACGGGTATAAGAACTGAAATAATTTTCACTTCACTAGGAGCGCTATTGTGTTCTCCGCGAATCATCTGGATTTCACTGTAGAAATCCGTCTCTAAACCGTACAAAACCTCGATTTTTTGTTGGCAACTCCACAATTCTTCATATAACGCCATGTAAGTTAGCCAGTAAAGTCGATCTACTAATGGTCATGTGTGTGGTAGTAAGCGCTGCTGCCATATGGCTTGTATCTATCGTCAGTTTTGGTTATAACACTTTTCTCACTTGAGAAGATTGTAGCACTTTATGACGTGGGTGAAGTTGGTGCGTTATCAGCTGTTGATTCGAATTTCAAATAAATTTCACGTGACGGCTCCCATCAATTTTCGCATCTGGAACTAAATTAATTTTCCGTGCCGGTATTCTAACCTGAACGATATAAAAGATTCAACTTGACTTACCCTACGATGGATACGTTCTTGAAATGCTTCCTCTAGCTATTTATGAAATCCCACACACATCACTACATTTTTCGTTTCCCGAAACAAACACTCGCGATCCCTGGCAAACTTTTCAATTTGATTAATTAACACTTTTGCAACGCTTTTGCACTACATTCAACATGGTTTATATTAAAACAAGTTGGGTAAACAGACCTACGCTCATGTCAGAAGGGTTTTGTATTCAATTTACGAAATGCAGTCACCAGATCGAATCAAATCAAGAAACATGTCAAAGACGATTTTATTGGAGAAAATATGAAGTACGAAGATGATACTATTATTAACAAAGTTGAACGAATTTCGACTTCTGAGGTTTTTGTATTGTTATACTCATAAGTAGATATCTCCCTTGATAATTATTTCAGATGTCCATCTGCGACGAAGGAAACACATTTTTCACGTATTTCCCCCTGTGCCCCCACTGAAGCAAAAACTGACAGTTTAACAACTGTTTTGAAAAGCTCCCATGAAAACTTTCATTTCATACTCATATCGGCTACGTTTGGTGAATTTTTTTTTTCAGGGGCCACTCTCCTGTACTGTTATCATCGATTAATGGCCAATTTTTTCAAATCCTAGAATGGTTACAAAAACCTTTTGCTAGGAGCTCTCTCCCACCTCCTTGACTTGTTTCACTTATGAGCATTAATTGTAGGTACTCATCTTCAGTCATTCATTAAATTGAATCAAGTGTTTAAAGCATGCACCTTAAACGTTGAAGTTGGGAAAAAATAACTCAAAATTATTCAATCTTCGCATTTGAAACAGCCACTATTTTGTTTTACGATTACTGATACCCCTAGCTGAACCGGTTCTCAAAGATATACATGACACATATCATTCCTGAAATTTTCATGCAAATCCTAGCAAAACTGTAGTGTCTGAGTCGGTAAAAAGCGCATGTTGTTCCATAGCCATATGTTGCCATAGTAATAAATGCAGCGCATATTGTTCCATAGTAATACAGGAAAATTCAAACGGCTATAACTTCGCTAAATATGATTCAATCTTTATGAAACTTTTAAGGTAGATCAACCTTATAAATAGACATCTACGTACTGAATTTTATTGAATCTAAGGGTACCGTTAAGATTTTATTCAAGAAAACATAAAATCGATAAATCATACTATTACTAACAAAGTTGAGTGAATTGCGACTTCTAACGTATTTGTTGTTGTTGTAATCACCAAGGCCTACATTCCTGATTTTTTTCAGATTTTTCGGATCACAGGTGTCCAATCGCGAGGGGGGGGGGGACAAAAATTTTTCATGTATTTCCCCTCCCTGTGCGTCCCTCGAAGCAAATTTTGCCAAACTAAGACCTGTTTTGAAAAGTTCTCATCAAGACCTTTCATTTGATACTCATATCGGCTACCTTCAATGAATTTTTTTTTTCGGGGGTCACTCTCCTATATGGGGAGACCCCCCTTAAATACCTTATCAAAATTTTTTGTAGTTGAACTTTTAAGCTTAAGTAGTTTCCGAGAAAAACTGCTGTGACACACGGACGGACGGACGGACAGACGGACAGACTGGTCGCGAAACTAGTAGGGTTTTGTAAAATTATTTTACAAAACCTTAAAAATTGTTTTGTGTGCAATACCAAATTCAACTTGATTAGACGTTTCCCACCATTGTTGAATTTTCACGAATCATATGTTTTCAATCATATGGTTGATATTTTGTTGACAATTCGGGGGTTAAGGTATAAGAGGAGGGGGATTTTCGTGAGAGTAGCTAGAGAGCCACTTAAATGTGTGGATTTTCTAGCGGCGTGAAAGACAGGGGGATTTCAATTCAATGCGAGAGGAAGTCATGTATGTAGTAAAAGTACTTCACCCACGTATGGATGAAAATAGCCTCATTTCGCGTCCATTACTTTATATGTCTTTGGGCGGGCCCCACGGCTTTTGAGGCTGAGAGAGGGGTGGCGGTATGTTTTGTGGGATATTGGCAGGACTGAAATTTTCATGCAAATCCTAGCAAAACTGTAGTGTCTGAGTCGGTAAAAAGCGCATGTTGTTCCATAGCCATATGTTGCCATAGTAATAAATGCAGCGCATATTGTTCCATAGTAATACAGGAAAATTCAAACGGCTATAACTTCGCTAAATATGATTCAATCTTTATGAAACTTTTAAGGTAGATCAACCTTATAAATAGACATCTACGTACTGAATTTTATTGAATCTAAGGGTACCGTTAAGATTTTATTCAAGAAAACATAAAATCGATAAATCATACTATTACTAACAAAGTTGAGTGAATTGCGACTTCTAACGTATTTGTTGTTGTTGTAATCACCAAGGCCTACATTCCTGATTTTTTTCAGATTTTTCGGATCACAGGTGTCCAATCGCGAGGGGGGGGGGGGGACAAAAATTTTTCATGTATTTCCCCTCCCTGTGCGTCCCTCGAAGCAAATTTTGCCAAACTAAGACCTGTTTTGAAAAGTTCTCATCAAGACCTTTCATTTGATACTCATATCGGCTACCTTCAATGAATTTTTTTTTTCGGGGGTCACTCTCCTATATGGGGAGACCCCCCTTAAATACCTTATCAAAATTTTTTGTAGTTGAACTTTTAAGCTTAAGTAGTTTCCGAGAAAAACTGCTGTGACACACGGACGGACGGACGGACAGACGGACAGACTGGTCGCGAAACTAGTAGGGTTTTGTAAAATTATTTTACAAAACCTTAAAAATTGTTTTGTGTGCAATACCAAATTCAACTTGATTAGACGTTTCCCACCATTGTTGAATTTTCACGAATCATATGTTTTCAATCATATGGTTGATATTTTGTTGACAATTCGGGGGTTAAGGTATAAGAGGAGGGGGATTTTCGTGAGAGTAGCTAGAGAGCCACTTAAATGTGTGGATTTTCTAGCGGCGTGAAAGACAGGGGGATTTCAATTCAATGCGAGAGGAAGTCATGTATGTAGTAAAAGTACTTCACCCACGTATGGATGAAAATAGCCTCATTTCGCGTCCATTACTTTATATGTCTTTGGGCGGGCCCCACGGCTTTTGAGGCTGAGAGAGGGGTGGCGGTATGTTTTGTGGGATATTGGCAGGACTGTGGTTGCTATGGTGTGAGGTAATGAGTGGTAGTTGAGGATACTAGTTTGGAGAGCGAAATAAGTGGTAAACTTGTTTTCGCTCTGTTTACAATTAGTTGGAGCCATAGATCTCAGAGAGAATGGATACGAAATGCATCGAGAGAATTGAAGCACTTTATCACGTAGCGTGAAGTTGGCGCGTTATTTGCTGTTGATTCGAATTTCAAATAAATTTGACGTGACGTCTCCCACTATTTATCGCATCTTGAACTAAATCAATTTTCCGTGCAGGTATTCTAACTTGAACGATGTAAAAGATTGAGCATGACTTACCCTATGAAGGATACGTCCCTGGCATGCTTCCTAGAGCTGTTTTTATAATCCTACACACGTCACTACATTTTTCATTTTTCGACACAAAAACACTCGCGATCCGTAACAAACTTTTCAGTTTGATTAATTATCACATTTGCAACGCTTTTGCACTAGATTCAATTGTTTTGTGTACAATTTCAAATTCAACTTTATTAGACGTTTCCCATCAATGTTGAATTTTCACAAATCATATGTTTTCAATCATATGGTTGATATTTTGTTGACGATTCGAGGGCTAAGGTGTAAGAGGAGTGGGGTTTTCGTAAGAGCAACTAGAGAGCCACTTGAGTGTGTGGATTCTCTAGCGGCGTGAAAGGTAGGGGGATTACAATTCGCATGCGAGAGGAAGGCATGTATGTAGTAAAAGTACTTCACTCACGTATGGATGAAAATAAGCTCATTTCGCGTCCATTACTTTATATGGCTTTGATTGGAGCAGATCATGATAATTTCTTGCTATAGCAAAATATGTACATATGTTGCACGTGGAGGCTTTAACAGGTAAACTTGTTTTCGCTCTGTTTGGAATCGGTCCGTTAAAATCGTATAGCAATAAACTTATCATGCAAATGATGACCGTACAGTAAATGTGTTGATACATGTTCTATATGTGGATATGTGAATAAGGTACAAACAAGTATGCGATGTCGCCAATATCATTTATAATGAATAAGATTCGGACAAACTGGCGGTATCCTAGCGGTTGACGTAGTTTGCATATTCGGTTTTTGCAGACAATTGCGGTAAATATGTGAAGCATACGAAATAGCTTTGATATGAAATTTTAAAAGAAAAATTCTATTAGCCAGCTATTTGGCGTAAGAATTTGTATATTTGATTAATTTACATACTTTTGTTGACCGATATGCTTAGATTTGACTTTTCTATTATTTCTCGTGCTTTGTTAAGGGTTATTTTCAATATTATTTTTAATTCATTTGCATAATGTTCCAAACCATAGACTCTACTAGTATCATTGATTGTCTCGTTAGGAAGGCATGGTAATTTTCCAAATAGAATATTAACTCATAAGGAGTGTAGTTTGTATCTGCATATGGAGTCATATTATACGTAAATGTATAGTATGGTATCCACTTATCCCACTCGTAATCATCAGCAAAAGAATACATATAGTCATTTAGTACACGATCATTACGTTCAACTGCACGTAAGGTATGGTGATGGTATGGAGTCGAGAAAACTTTTTTAATTCTCAGTAATGTACATATTTCAGGCATCAATTCATTATTAAACTCAGTTCCTATCAAAAAGTCCAAATTTTAATATTAATTCGTTGACTATACCCAATGCTACAGTTCTAGCCACTACGAATTTCGTCAGTTCACATTGTAATGCTAGAATGTAACGATAACCATTTGAAATTCAAAGTGGACCTTCAGTGCCTACCTCTATCGTTTGAAAGCTTGTGGATGATGGCGAATCAGTGCTTATCATTTTTAACTGTTGTGTGTCTAACTTGTTTCCTCATACGACAAGTTTTGCAATTATTAACATATGACTTTACCATTTCATTCATATTTATCCAGCAGTACCTTTGCTTTAGTTCGAGTAGCCTTTTACGTACTCCAAAATGTCCTCCGTGAGGTGTATTATGATATTCTTCTATGAACCTCTCTTGTTCATTTTTATCATTTATTCTCTTGGGTGGCTTGTAAATTAAAATTTTTAAGCTCGTATGTGTAATATTCTATTGCAACATATTAAATATTCTTTTGAATTGTTTCTTATCTATGATCTTGAATATTTCATCTTCAACTGATAGTGAGAGTTCGCTTATGTTCTCTTTCCTAGAAAATTCTAATAGCTTCTTAAATATTGAAACGTATTCCAAATTATAATTATCACCATAACTCTCCTTAGAATTCTAAGTACCTTAAGTATCTTGTTCTGATAACTTTTCATTGAGAGAATCTTAATTCTTGTCAGATTTATCGCTATATTTTTTGTCAGTATTAACGATTTTACCGTTATTAGATTGATTGCGCAATCTGGTAAATTTGAATTTCAGTATAGCGGTCACATAGTCTGTGTGGCCTAGTGGTTAGAGCATGAACCCATAAGCCGAAGGTCCCAGGTTCAAATCTCGTTGGGAGCAACGTGATTTAGTTTAGGGGATTTTTCTGACAGACTACAAGTGTTCACTCAGTGGTGATATGTACTGATTTAATCAGATCATAACATAGCTGAGCAAGCTCACGGGAGCATGGTACTGACCAAACCAACTCCCGAAAAAAATCCATACGGTCATGAAAATGAGATACTCTAACTATCTCTAAGCGAAGGCCCGAGAGGGGCTGTAGCGCTACAAAGAAGAAGATATTGGTAACATTAGACAAGCTAGTGCAACCCCAACAACCGAGCTGATCAAGTTCCACAGTAGCGTTGGTGCTAACACCCATGTTTATTTTATGCTCATTATTTGCCTTTTTTGTCATGCCCCTAGTAACTATCATCATTGCTCTTCCAATTCGATTCTGGACAAGGCATCTGCATTGATATTCATATCTTTGCCCTTTTTATAGGCTATAGAAAAACCATCATCAGATAAGTCTACACGTATCCTTGTGAGTTTTAATGATTGATTTTTGTGACTGAATAAAGACAGTAACTACCAAAAATTTTCTACCGTACGGTTATGGCTTTAAGAAATTTATACCCCAATGGATAACCAAAAGTTCTTTTTCTATGGCTGATTTGTTAACATTTTATTTTGCTAAAGATTTGCTAGCGTATGAAATTGGAAGATCAGTGCCAATTTCATACATCTGCCGTCAATGTAAAAGGTTTCTTAAAATTTAGATATTGTAAAATTGGTGGTTGAATGAGTTTCATTTTCAATGTCTCGAATTTTTTCTGACAATTCTCAGTCCAGATAAAACTAACATTCTTTTCTAGTAAAGCATTCAGGCACTTGGCTGTTTCAGCAAATTTTGGAATAAAACACCTGTAGTAATTATAGAATACCACAAATTTGCCTACTCCATCTTGCATTTTTTGGTATCAAGGAGTTTCGTATAATTTCATTCTTTGATGGATCAGTTCTAACACCGTCTTTAGTAATTAAAAGTCCTAGCTACACTACTTCCAATCTCAAAAATTGTCATTTAAATGGGTTTAATTTTAAATTATGCTTACGTAACCTACTCAGTACCTTGCACAGATTGTCATTATGATGCTGAGTGCTGCATCCAAATCCTATTATGTCATCAACATAAAAGAAAGCTTCATGACTTAAACCCCTAAGTGCTATAGCATTCTCTGAAAGCTGTTTGATGATATTTTGAGACCAAACGGTAACGTTTTAAATTGATAATGTCCATTGTCTATTGAAAATGTTGTTAATGGCCTAGACTCTTTCTCCAGCTCAATTTGATGGAAAGAGCTGGTCATGTCTAAAGTAGAAAAATATTTCGCCCTACTTAATTTATCCAAAAGGTCTTCTAGCCTGGTTAAAGGAAATTTGTCATTAAGACTAACAGATGGCTCGATAATATCATTGGACTCCAGGTTCTTGGCTTGTTGTGGAATCTCCTCATTTTGGGTGTGAGGAGCTCGGTAATTTGTTATGTATATAAGGCTCTGATCTGTTGTTTGTAATCGTTGCTTTAAAAATTGTTTGTTGAAGGGGATAACCCCTTCAAGATAAAAAACATCTTGAAATTCTTCAATCATATCCAACAAACTCCTCAAAGTTGATTTATCAAGGTTATCTTGTTGATGACGTCGAGTAATCTCTCAAAATGTTTCGCATCATGTTTTTATTTCTTCGCTACAACAATCTTATAGTTTGTTAAATTTTCAATTTCTGCCTTAAATTCTTTGATACCAATATCATTATTCGTGGTATCCAAAATCTTAATGTGTTGAGCTCCTTTCGCTGGTACGATGGTATTTCCAACAAAAATACCTTTTGAATTTCAGCGTTTAACAGGAATTCATCGAGACTCAAATTTATCGGAATTATCGCCTCTGTTCTGGCTGAAATATTAATTTGATAATTGCTGGATTTTTCAGTATTCATAGGCAACACAACTTCATCCTCATCAATATTAAATAGTATAGCATACGTTTCATAATCAATCTTACACATCCACTTAACAAGTATGTCCCTTCCTATTACTCCATCAGTACTAATAGAAAAATCATCGTTTGCAATGTGAAATAAGCTTGTTAATTCTTTTTCCCTATTACTAAGCTTAAATCAAAAGTTCCTAAAGAAGTGACAATCTCTTTGGTTATCCCCGTTAATTAAATCTTCTTATTAGAGTTAATCTTGTAATTACTCGTATATCCTTACAAATATTGTTCATAGCTATAACAACGTAAGCTCCTGTGTCTACTAAAAAGCTTAAGCTAGAAACATCAAATTTTGTATGCAGGTGTAAAGTGGTGCTCTCTTCAAAGTCCAACTACAAAAAATTTTATAAGGTATTTAAGGGGGGTCTCCCCATAAAGGGGAGTGGCCCCCGAACAAAATTGCATCAAAGGTAGCCGATATGGGTATCAAATGAAAGTTCTTAATGAGAACTTTTCAAAACTGGTCTTAATTTGATACTTTTTGCTTAGAGGGACCCGCAGGGAGGGGAAATACACGAAATATTTGTATACCCCCCCCCCCCCCTCGTGATTGGACACCTGTGATCCGAAAAATCTGAAAAAATTATGATGGTAGGTGTTAATGAGTACAATAACAAAAAATACCTTAGAAGTCGAAATTCACTCAGCTTTGTTAATAATAGTATGATCTTCGAATTTCACATTTTCCCCAATAAAATCGCATCAGTACCCTTAAACTGAACGGAATTCGATATTTGCGTAGTCCTACTAAGGGCTCTTAAGTTTTGTAAGTTTGATGAAAATCGAATGATATACACGGAAGTTATAGCCGTTTGAAATATCTCCAATTACAACAACAATAACACATGATTTTGGTATTTTATTGACTTTCCACCGAATCAGTCACTGCAGTTTTGACTTGATCTTCTTGAAATTTTCCAATAAGGTCAATAACATTAATATTTTTGAGAATTCATGATTTGAGTGATTTTTGCCGGTTTGCAACAAAATGGCGACTGTTGAATGTAGAAAAACAATGGATTTTCTTTTAAATGTGCACATCTCTTAGAAATATTTCTTGATGTTATTCATTGCTGGTGACTGCATTTCTGAGAAGTTGGGTATAAAACCCTTCTGACATGAGGGTAGGTCTGTTTACCCAGCTTGTTCTTGAGCTTCTTCTGTTAAACATACATAACATTGTTAATGTGCTGAGGTTCAGAACTTTCTAACTCCAGTGTTAAAGACATAGTCTCACCAAAACTCTTAGGTCTGGCTGAGAAAATGGTATTTTTCAATTGGTCGTTCAAACCATTCTTGAATACTGTTAGTGCGTGACCATCATTTATATTGGTCACTATCTTTTTCTCATTCTCTGTAGCTTGGCCTACAAAGTATTGAATCTGCAATTGGTTTGGGACGTATTACTTAGCATTGAATAAATCTGTGGGGTGGTTTTGTTGCTCTTGAACTTCAGTGCCAGGGCAGTTTTCAAAGAGTTAAATGAATTATTGTTACATTCTTAAGTGCAGGCCCAACTGAAGTGCTCAGTTTAACATTTACCACGAAATATGTAAGCAATTGTTTAACTGCTGTGGTTAATGTCGACCCAGAATCTGGATAACCTTCACGAACGAATCTAATTCTTTATATTTTCCCTCGAAAACTCAGCCATAGTTAACCGTTCTTCTAATAACTTAATACTTTTTTGTAAATCCTCTTCCACTACTCTATTAGCTACTTCAATTGACTGAATGTCCTGTTTGTAATATCCCTGTCTTCCTAACTGTAACCAAAGTTCTTCTTCTAGTAACTTTGAGCTTTCCTCATCAATATTGGACAATAATGCATTGAATTTCTCTCTTTGTGGTTGCAAGTTCGCACATTGTTCTACTAAAGATAATAATAATTTTTTTGCACTTTTCTTCAAATTTCTAAGCGTTTTTTCATTTTCCAAAGCTATCTCCTATATGTGCTCCATAAGACACTGCTAACTTTATAAAGAACCAAGCAAATGCCATGCGAAGAAAATGTTTTTATGCTAAACACATAATTATTAATTATTTTTATTATTATCTCAAAATACCCTTTATTTCACTAATTTTTTTTATTTCACTATAACAAATATGTATTTCGGGAACTACTTGCTCCCTTCTTCAGTGTTATTACTTAATTAATCTTCTATATATATATATATATATATATATATATATATATATATATATATATATATATATATATATATATATATAGGTATATATATATATATATATATATATATATATATATATATATATATATATATATATATATAGGTATATATATATATATATATACATATATATATATATATATATATATATATATATATATATATATATATATATATATATATATATATATGCAAGTTTGAAACCTCTTTTCAAACTTTGCCGCCTGTCCGTTCGGTCAAGTTACCTTCGGCCAGACGGTTGAGTGACGCTCATTACAAACTTCGCATCGGTTGTGGTCAGGGAGACAGACGTCGCGAGACAGACGTTGCTAGGCAGCCACATTTTTCGTGATCATAAATTGTTATTACTTTTGCTTCACAATTACTATTGTTAATCAAACACTTAGTTAAATCCAACTTGTTGTTTTTTCAGGTATTGTGTTAATCGATGTGTTATCAATAATGTAAATGGTGTTAATATGTAACCTTAAATAATATTTAATTACAGTTATTTTACTGCAACAACTCGAGTCGATTTATTCAATTCAGACTCTCACACAAACCCTAAGTTTCCCAAATTGGAAACTTATAAAACAACAATAATTAAGAAACTGCATCATGGAAGTAAAGGCTACATTTCATTTCGTTTCTGAAGCGGTCGACTCAAAGACGACCGTAGTCAAGGTTAAAACTATTCAACTTGAGGGACGTCCCGAAGCATACCAATTTCCTCTTGACCAACAAACACACACACACACCATTTAAAACTTTTCGAACATAAAATTACAAAGCAGGTAGTCAAGAGCTTGACTACTCGCAACAAATATCGAAAGGTCAATATAACCTTGAAGGAAGGCGAGCTGCGAGGAATACCTGGACGAGGAGGGTAACGTAGTTTTTAATGAGTTCTATCTAGAGGTTTTCAAATCTACATCTCTTCACTCTCCTTCACCTCCCATCCCACCCGCCGAAAAATCAATGCATTCCATTGCAAAAAATTTAGTGCTGAATAAATTTGACGGGAATGATGTAGACGCGGAATCATGGTTAAATACTTTCGACCAAGAATGTGAAAGACTCGGTGTACAAGAGGTGAAATATTCTGAAATATTGCGTTTGTGTTTAGAGAATGTCGCACTGGAGTGGTATGCGGTGTTTTTAAAAACAAATAAACTCTCGCACGCGTGGGAATTTTGGAAAGCTTCTTTTGTTGACACGTTCGGTTCAAAGTCGTGGTCAGAAATCACCTTCGCATACACTTATAAATATTTGGGCGGTTCGGTTTTAGATTATGCATTAAAGAAAAGGAATCTTTTGATTGATGTTGATCCTGATTTATCGGTAAGATCACAAATAAATTTAATCGTAATAGATCTTCCTAATTATATAAAAACGCGTTTAGAACGAAAAGACTTGACCAAAGTTGACGATTTAATGTCGAAGCTTAGGCAAATAGATCCTTCCAGAAACAAAGCCGCTTTGAATTCTGTAAAAAAGCCGGATGAAGTTCAGAAAAAGAATAATAAAATCTTTAATTAAAATTTAAATGAACAAAAAACCTGTGGGTACTGCGATTAAAAGGGGCTTTCCAGGCAGACGTCACTCGGAAGAAGTATGTCGTGCGAAAATAGCACACCAGAGCAAAAACAAAAACAATTAAATCAAAGTCGCAAATAATATCGAAGCGCAAGATGCAATTTCTCTCCTTGAAAATCCAAAAAACTAATAACGATCCCACTTATAAAACTAAAAATTCTAATCAATGATAGTCCAGCCATCGGTCGATTCCGGAGCTAATGTCTCATTGATAAATTACAACTATTGGAGAAAATTGTGTGTAAATAAAAAAATAAGTGGGAATAAACAATTGAAAACAATTTCGGGCAACTCAAATACTGAAGGAAGTGTCGTCCTACCAGTTACTATTTTCAATATAAAAGAAGACTGTCTGTTTTTCATCATCAAAAGTAAATCATTTGAAGATGATGTCTTATTAGGTCTAGACTGCATAAAAAAATTTAGGTTATGCCAAGACGAAAACCTAAAAATAAGTCAAAATTTGGAAAAAGCAGCCGAGATATATATAGTAAAAGGAAATTCTGAATGTAAAAATAATGAGATTGACGAAATTAAGTCTGACCTTGTACTAAAAGAAATCTTGAGTATTTATAAAGATGTCTTTGCAAAGAAAAATTCGATATTGCTAAAGTAAACGATTATGAAGCCGCAATAAGACTCACTGAAAACAAATATGTAGCAAAAAGACCTTACGGATATTCTCTGCAAGACAAAGCAGAAATAGAAAAACAAATTAAAGAATTATTGAAATCGGGTCTAATTGAAGAATCGAGTAGTCCGTACGCTGCTCCGGTTACATTGGCTTTTAAAAAAGACAAAAATAAAAGATCCCGATTATGTATTGATTATCGAGAACTGAATAAAATAGTCGTGCCGGAAAGTCACCCTATCCCACGCATTGATGAACTAAAATAGTGTGCAAGAAATTGCAACTACTTCACAAAGTTGGACATGAATTCGGCGTTTTGGTCGATCCCACTTCGCGACAAGGATAAATATAAAACTGCTTTTGTAACTCACCACGGGCACTAGCAGAGGAACTGTTTACCTTTCGGTTTAAAATCCGCTCCAGCAATTTTCCAAAGGACGTTATCAAGTATTTTAAGGAAAAATAGCTTGGATTCATTCACTGTAAATTACATAGATGATATCCTAATATATTCAAATAATTATGAGGATCATATGCAGCATACTGAACTGGTACTAAAAACATTGCGCTCCTACGGTTTTAAATTAAATGTCTCAAAATGTATTTTTGCAAAACGTGAAGTGTCATATTTAGGACATAAAATAGGATACAACAGTATTAAACCTCTAAATGACAACGTAGTCGCAATCAAAGATTTCCCTGTTCCACAAACAAGGAAAAATATCAGACAATTCTTGGGAAAATTAAATTTCTACCTCCAATATATCCCGAACTCAAGTATCGTACTGGAACCTTTTCATAACTTGCTCCGGAAAAATGTGCAGTTTGATTGGTCTCCATCATGTCAAAAAAATTTCGAGGCGGTAAAAGAACACTTGTGTTCGGAACCAATACTTTCGATCTTTGATCCAGCGTTACCAACTTACATCTTTACGGACGCGAGCATTCAAGTTGTCGGTGCAGTGTTGAAACAACGTCAGAAAGATGAAAAACTAAAACCAGTATTCTATTTCTCACGCAGATTGAACAATACACAAAAAGAAAAAAAGCAATATTTATCGAATGTCTCGCAATAAAAGAAGCAATATTGTATTGGCAGTACTATTTAATTGGTCAAAAATTCACCGTTTTCACCGATCACAAACCCTTAGAGGACCTTAACATAAACAATTGTAACGACCCAGAACTAAGAAAAATCCTTACTTACATCTCACGATTCAACTGTGAAATCCTTTACAACCCAGGTAAAGAAAACTTGGAAGCGGATTGCTTATCTCGCAACCCTGTCCTAGAAGAAGAAGAAGATAACTTCGAAAGCTCAGCAGTAAAAATCGTGAACTTTTTGGAAATAAACGAAATAATCAATGATCAAAAAAATTTCCATTTAGATAACAAATGTGAAAAGAAGAACGGTATCATCTTCAGATCACTAAACAATAAAGAGAAAATTTGGTTATCTGAAGCATTTGGTAAGCAACTAATAAAAAAAGTTCATGAAATACGAGGTCATGTGGGAGTAAAACAAATAATCTTGACAATAACAACAAAATTTTATTTTAAAAATATGCACAAACACATAAAAAAATTTATCGTGCTTGTGAAACATGTATCAAGAATAAAACTAGAGTTGCAAACTACAAGGTTCCGTTATCCCAGCTGGGTCCAGCCTCAAAGCCATTTGAAATAGTCTCATTGGACACAGTCGGTGGTTTTGCGGGAAACAAAAGCACAAAAAAATATCTGCATTTATTAACAGATCACTTCACAAGATACGCATTTATCACAACATCGTCAACCCAAACATCCGACAATTTTATTAAACTAGTTAAATCAACAAAAAATACTAACAAGATCGACACGCTTATATCTGATCAATACGCAGGTATCAATTCGAATGATTTCAAAAAATACTTAAAATCAGAAAATATAAGACTCATCTTTACAGCAGTAGATTGTGCCTTTTCAAACGGATTAAATGAAAGGACAAATCAAACACTAGTCAACAGAATACGATGTAAAATCTACGAGAACAAAACACGCTCCTGGCCAGCTGTTGCACAAGAATGCGTGCACAAATATAATAATACTATACACAGTTCCACTGGTTTTACACCCTCTTACCTACTAACTGGAAAAGAAGAATCAATACTACCTGATGAACTAAACGAGAACAATGCCGAAAACTTAGATGAAAATAGAAGGAAGGCATTCGAGCAATCGAAAAAGATTCACGAGCAAAACAAGAGGTATTACGACGAGAAAACAAACAAACATGAATGCAACGAAAATGATCTCATTTACATAAACAACGGAAACAAATTGAACAGGAAAAAAACGGATCCAATCAGAGAAGGGCCATTCAGAATTAAAAGGAAAATTTCTGAGGTAATATATGAGGTCAATAGCGGTCTCAGGAAAAAAGGATCAAACCTTTTTCACGCAAGCAAGCTCATCCCTTTCCATTAATCCGAAATTCCTGCTTCGTTCTTGAGGGGGGGGGGGGGGGATGTAAGTTTGAAACCTCTTTTCAAACTTTGCCGCCTGTCCGTTTGGTCAAGTTACCTTCGGCCAGACGGTTGAGTGACGCTCATTACAAACTTCGCATCGGTTGTGGTCAGCGAGACAGACGTCGCGAGACAGACGTTGCTAGGCAGCCACGCTAGGCAGCCACATTTTTCGTGATCATAAATTGTTATTACTTTTGCTTCACAATTACTTTTGTTAATCAAACACTTAGTTAAATCCAACTTGTTGTTGTTTCACGTTTTGTGTTAATCGATGTGCTATCAATAATGTAAGTAGTGTTAATATGTAACCTTAAATAATATTTAATTACAGTTATTTTACTGCAACAACTCGAGTCGATTTATTCAACTCAGACTCTCACACAAACCCTAAGTTTCCCAAATTGGAAACTTATATATATATATATATATATATATATATATATATATATATATATATATATATATATATATATATATATATATATATATATATATATAATTTCAGGCAATAAAACTAATTAGTTTCAGGTAATAAAACTAATTAGTTTGGAGGGTACATTTCTTAAGTCAGAATTCATTCTACATTGTTCAGGTAGTCTGGAAATATTGATGCTTTCGTACGCGTCTAATTTAAATAGGATTCTTAATCTTTTTATTACTTCTACGTCCTGAATTGATAGTGGATGATCCTCGTCGATGATAGGCCGTGCGACCGTTGACCTTATACCTGTTGTTGCCCTTTTGTTCTTTTGTTGCCATATTTCCACTTCTTTTTGGTGTTCTTTGAAGCGTGTTGTCACCAGTCTTTTTGTTTGGCCAATATAGACTTTTGCGGATTGGGGGCATGAGATTTTGTAGGCTCCACTTCACACTGGCGTCGTCATTTTGTCCTTTACTGATTTCAGTATATTCTTGAGCTGGATACGCCTACTGGACTTTATTACGTCGAAACCCGCTTTTTTCATTCCTGGACTTATTTTGGGCGCTGTATATTGCAACATAATGATTATTATCTTTTCATTTTAAATTAAATTCTATTCAAATACATTATCATAAATTTACAAATAATTCTAACCATACATATTTCTATTTATCCTTTGTGTTTCATCATTTTATTGTGTCGGTCGTAGACATACTCGTAAAATACATACTACAATTGCTACGACGAATACCCCAAAGTTGTCAACATTGCGCTCTACCCCTCGAGAAGACTGCTAGATGCGGTAGTGGAGAAGTTTTTACCCATCTTCTCTCGCCATTTAGTCCTTGTCGTTTCTGCTGAAAAAAATTTTTGTGTTCTCCTTTAGAGATCCGTATGAACCTGTGGAATTCAGCTCGCTCCCTCTTCAACTTTATTTCACGGCCGCCTGGTGGACGTCACTTTTTCGGGCTTACCGGCAACTCGTGCCTCTTCTTCCTTTTCACAAACTCCTTAATTCACCTAGGTTTTGGTCTTCTGAAGTAGAATGGCGTGAAACTCATAATAGAATTTTCAGCCGTGGTTACCAAACTGAAGTCGATCACAATGATTCAAATGCGAATTTATACACTATTAATTCCTTGTGGAATTGCTGCAATGCACAGCGGAATTCTTTTAAGTCGAAACACCAGCGTTTGAACTTCAACAAAAAATGATTTTATTTAACAAATTCATTAAGCTTAACTACTTATTCTCTTACCTAGTTCTTACATAACTTCAACTTTTCAGATTTCCTTTTGTGAGGTTGTGTTAAAAATGTGAATCAATACCTACATGCTTAAGGTCTTATATCGTTTATGTTTTGGTGCAGGTCCGATTTTTTTTGACATGCGATGTTGGTTGAAGTTTGCAAAGATGAGTTGAAGGAAAGCAAGTAAGTGCCAGGTGTTACATGAGTTGCATTTTTCGTAATGATTGTGATGATTAGTACTTGCTTTGGATTTTCATTCATGATTTGAGTGGTTTTTGCCGGTTTGCAACAAAATGGCGACTGTTGAAAATAGAAAAACAATGGATTTTCTTCTAAATGTGCACATCTCTTTGACATATTTCTTGACGTTATTCATTGCTGGTGACTGCATTTCTGAAAAATTGGGTACAAAACCCTTCTGACATGATTGTAAGTCTATATACTCAAATTTCTTTTTACTGAACTTGCAAGTTATATAACGACCCAACTAACAATTGAACAATGAATAAACTTTTGTTTTAGAGTTTTGACAAATTAAAAAATGAATGAAAAATGGGTTACTCGATTGATCAAAATGAAATGTGGTTTTCGAAACTTAAGGTATTTTCTCATTGTGGGGAATTGAATTTGAATTTGGTGAATCGAATTAAAGTGATCGATCAATTGATAAATCAATCAAATAAATCCAATTAATTACGAATGGCCTAATTATTACAGTGCTGATTAATCTTAAATAATTATGTAAGTTGATTTAAGAGTTGATGTTGCCGGATTAGGCCATGATGGGCGTTCAGAAATGACAGGAACTCAACATACTCTAAAGACAGCATTTGATCAAGTTTCTCATACAACAGTTTCTCTATAACAAGCAAGACAGCATAATGCCGCTGATTAATGGGTTGAGCAGAGTCAGTGTCAATTTGGTGAGACACGAGGCTGGTCCTACCCAAGCTTTCCTCGTTGTACGAAGATACTGCTGTTTGACCAAGTCGAGCCGGTGGTGATTAAGCCGTTCCTGATTCAGGGCTCAGAGGCTCTGAGCCCACTTCAAAAGTATCGACCTGGACCCGTACGATTTTGAAGCGATCACAGAAGTCAATCCCAAGATACATTGCGTGTGTCAAGGAAGGGACAACCAGTAATCTAATCAATGTGAAGTTGTTGCTGAACCACACCAATATAGTGACGTATATCAGTGCTGGATCCTTGTGTCCTAATGCAGTGCGGATATGGTCATGCATGGTATGCATATACAAACCCAAGCTCGACAGTAGATCCGAGGCTCTGGGTCCAAGGTAACCGACACTGGCTCCACTATCAAGCAAGCCCGTCCTTTATGACCCTTGATGAACATTTCCGCGTAGAGCCTTTTGTCGCCAGGAGTTGCAACAATTGAGTTGAAAATACCTCAAGGATCTCAAAAAGTGATCCCGGAGGGGATTTGCTCTCAAACAGGTGGATTGTTCTCGATCATCTCTCACCATTTCAGTACTTTTGACGTAGTTTGGCACACTATTTAGGTAAATCACATCAGCAGAAGCAAACCAAAGGAATTTGTGGATGGGCACTGGTCTAGTATCTGGTTATTCATTGAGTTGGAAACAAGAAGGGATTTCACTTGGATGCCGATTTTGATAGCGTGTATGATATCCTACTGCTGGCCTTCCTTGAGGATCACCTCACGCATTCTCCAACCTATCAACAGTGTCAATGTTGGGAGGACACCTACTGGGATTATCAACTATGGGGCTACCTGAGAGATACTGCAGAACTTCAACTTGGGTGCAATGACAAACTAGTTTGGATACCGATACGAATTCCAAGCCTGCCTTATGATTTTTATTTGCTTGTACATATTCCGCAGTGGGATGGTCTGCATGTCAAAATACGATTTTTAACATCCAAACCATCTCCATTATGGAGCCACCACACTCACGGAAAGATTCGTCTGGTCTCTAGAAATGGACATCGATTGCTCACCGCAAATCTACGTCATCCCAATGTAACCTAAAATGCTCATTCAACGCAGCTTCTAAACCGGACCACTTAAGGTTAGGGTGGCGCTGCCGGAATAAACAATACCACTCTTCCGCTGATCCTTTGAATTGGATGTGAAGACTACATGCCAGCTCCTTCAAGTGCATATTTTGTTGTCGTTTTTTGCCAAGGTGGTGGCTCAAAACAGGAACAGATCGATCTCCAAGCCAGCAGAAAAATCATCAAGATTGACCCTCCATTTGTGAATTGGCGTCAAAGAATATAAATCATCGTCAAAACTGTTGAGCTGGGAGTATGCAGAGTAGGGGGTACTATGTAATACAATAATTGAAAATAAGTATAATAAAAATTAGATAACCAAACAGAAACATTAATAAATTGAATAACAATTAAAACTAATTAATTATTAAATCGTCATTTTGGTAAGACGGCCTAATTCGGCTGGGATACCAAAGCAAAGCATTATTTGGTACAGTACGTTACGATCAATACTGTCGAATGCTTGCTTAAAGTCAACAAAAATATGGCGTACGTGTATGTTGAATCCTCAGCATTTTTCAAGTACCTACTTAACAGAGAACAATTGGTCTATCGTTGATCGACCTGTACTAAAGCCACCTTGACACTACCCAATAATACTGGTTGCGTATGATCCGATTTTATTTTCTAACATTTTAGGAAATATTTTATACGCCGTAGAAAGAAGAGATATGCCTCTCTAATTTTCGCACTGTAGCTTGTCACTTGTTTTTGTGGATAGGGAATATAATTTTAACTGCGGGATCTTCATTTATTTGTTTGTATTTAATAAATTTAAATACCAAAATGACAATGACGTCAACGACCTCCCAAGTCTGCATCAATAACCAATGTCTTTGACACAAATATCGGACTAAAGCTGGCCCCATTGCTATTCAATGTGGTTCTGGAGTATGTCATAAGAAAACTACCTATCGGTAGACGAGGTATATTACTAGACAAGTCAAGCCAAATAGTAAACAATGTAGGCGACATCAACATTTTGTCACGGTCATTAACAAGTGCCAAAAAACTCTTCCTGAAACTCACTAAGTAAGCAAAACTCATAGGACTACAAATCAATGTGAATACAACAAATTTCATGGCGCAGTCAAAAAAAACTGTTTTCAAATCCTCGAACTATCACATTTGGAGAATACGGTATCGAAAATTTGGGCGAATTTGCATATTTAGGTGCTAAAATAATGAGATCGGTAATGAAAGAGATGAAATACACCGAAGAATATAGCTCACAAATAAAATATTTTATTCAGTTTTGATGATCTTGAAGACTAGGTCTATACACAGTAAAATAAAGATCCAAGTATACAAAGCTGTGATAAGGCCTGTGTTATGCTATGGGTGTGAGACATGAACCCTACCCCAAGCATCCGCAAATATATTGAACGCTTTTGAGTGATGGATCCTGCGGCGATTGATCAAAACGAAGCTAGGTGGGAACCAATTGCAAAAATTTGATACAACCATGTGCTGTATGAGATTTTTGATGAGCCTGAGGTCTCAACGATTGTAAGGCTGCCGTAGCTCCAATGGGCTAGCCACATGAATCGTATAGAAAACAACGGATACCCAAAAAGGTATTCGGTGAGAGAACTGAAACCCGGAGAACAGCGGGGAAACCGAGGAGACGCTAGTCGGACGAAGACAGTTCATCGCTGCTCAGATTTCAAAATTGGAGGACGTGGTCAATGGGCCAGGACATTTGGAGCCACTATTTGCAGGAAACGAAGACCCTAAGAGGGGCTGAAGAAGAATAAGTCCCATACAGACTTACTTACAGCCTTTATACAATCCACACTATCATTCCTTTGAACACTAAGCACCGCTACCCAAATTTATCCACACTTCTCTTTAAAGGACAACCTATGTTCCACAAACCCAAATTCTCTATCTAGCCTATTGTCAATCACCACTCAGGTCCTGCATAGTAATTAGTATGGCACTTGGCAACGATAAAGGCTGATGTCATGCACCTTGACGACAAATACACATTAAAGAAGAGCAGTGACCTAGTGAACTCTACCACCTCTTAAACATTGGCTTACACTTGTCAACTTTTACCGCTAGACATCAACAACCTCTATACGTCTATACCCGTCGATAAAACACTGAAAATGCTAAAAGGAAAACGTTCATTAAATAACAGCCGATAATGAACATTGACATCCTAGAAAGGCTTGAGATATTCTTAAAATAGAAAAACTGACGGTAACATTATCAACAAACAACTTATTACCAATCCCGACCCAATTTTCTCAGTACTAGACCACACTTTCCAACGAAGTCAAAACGAGATGAAACAGAACAAACCAACATCCAACAATCTGAAAAACAAAAACGTGATATCCCTCTACCTGACCTAATTTAGTACCTGACCTTCTTTAGTACTACCCGCTTAACCCATCCTACGACTACAAGTATATATGTGTAAAATCATTCCCTTCAACACATCCTTTAGGCACTGAAGATGACTCGAAGGAGTCGAAACGCGTTTGCTCATACAATAAAGCAAGGCTTGACGGCTTTTCCAGAAAGAAGAGAATAAGCCTGCGTACATCAAATAAACAAAACAAGTGACTACAATTAAATAACGACAGAAAGACACACCGGTGAAGCTAGTGAAATTTATGATAGCAGGCGGACAATACAGGCAATTTGAATAAAATGAGTGATTTAATAGATCACAGATGGATAAACAAACGATTCAATAACAATAAATTGGAAGTGAATCAGCAGACTTACAGACAAGTAAACACAGACAAAAATTTTGAAGATAATATTCAATCCAAACAAAAGTAAATATTAATAAGTTTCTGTAAATTGGGTAAAAAGGCGCAAAAAAATAAATTACAGGAAGAAAATCAAATGCATGCTCACTTTCGTTCTTGCTGAACTCCAAAAGCTTGGCAGAAGACAAAAACAGAAGTGTCGGGCCTTTTAAAAATTAAAATTGAAATGTAACGTCATGTAAAACAAATCAAAAGAACACAAAATGACCAGATTTCTTTTTTGTCATAGGGAGGTGAATGCCATTTATGCACAGAGTGTGGGACTCACATGCGCGACTGGCTACCCACTAAACACCTCCCCTGTCAACCTGAGAATCCAGCCTGGAACCGTTTGACACATAACTTCGGGCCAGGTCTCGCCGTGGGGCGCCTTCAAGCTGGGGAGTCCCTTTTCTAGCGGGAGGGGAGAGGAGAAGAGGAAATGCCAGAAGAGCGATCCCCCAGCCCCAGCGCCCCCGGCTGCTGTGAGTCCCTTTTATATTTTAGGACTGCCCGAGCATAATGTGCCACCTGGTTCCATTTGTCAACCGATTCGAGCATCACCGCAACTATATTATCCGGGGTGAGCACTCCCGTCTCCCTGTAGAGTTTCCTTCGCAGCCTGACCCATTTTGTACACGCAAAAAATGTGTGACAGGCATTGTCCTCCTCTCCTGGGCAAAACCGACAATCGGGAGACCGTGACTTACCGATTTTGTGCAGGTAAGACTGAAAACACCCGTGCCCACAAAAAATCTGGGTCAGATAGAAGTCAGTCACACCATGCCTTCGATCTAGCCACGGTCTCACATCCGGGATGAGGCGCGCAGTCCACCTTCCCTTCGTGCAATCGACCCAAGCCTGCTGCCAATCGTTGAGCGAGGGCTGTCTCTCCTCGCGGACAATCATCTTCCTCGCATCCTCGTTTCGGCGCAGGTAAATAGCGCAGTGCTCTCTAGCAAGGAGGGCGACAGGTATCACGCCTGCAATCACTCTCACCGCTGAGTCGGAGACTGTTGGCTACGAAGATGCAATTCTCAGTGCTCCTCTTCTCTGTACCTGTGCCAAAAGTTTTCGGTATAGCTCCTTGCTGAGAGCGTCGCCCCATACCTCTGCTCCGTACAGTAGCACTGACCCTACAGCACTCATCAATAGGCGTCTTCTTGATGGGCTGGGTCCCCCTACGTTGGCCATAAGTCGACTCAGAGCCAATATTCCCGAAGCAGCCTTCTCGGCCGTTGCCCTAATTTGCTCAGAGGAACTCATCTTTGAGTCGATCAGTAGCCCCAGGTACTTCACCGCTGGCTTTGATTCGATCTGTATATCTCCAATACTGATCATCCTTACTCTAGGGATTCTCTTTTTTGTCAAGATGACCACTTCGGTTTTCTCCAGTGCTAAACAGAGCCCGCGAGCAGTCATCCAGTCCCTCACTCGGCACATTAGCATACCTAGCCTAAGTTGTGATTGTTCAACGGTGCGTCCAGTGACCAGAACTGCAACATCATCCGCATAGCCGACCAAGCGCGACTCATCTGGCATCTCAAGTCTCAGTAGCCCGTCGTAAGACACGTTCCACAGGTCCGGACCAAGGATAGATCCCTGGGCAACACCCGATGTAATTTCCATCCTTCGCTGGCCCTGTGTCGTGTCGTAGCGCAGGCTTCGGACCTTTAGGTAGTTCCTCAATGATCACCTTAATTAACAACATCTGCGGTCTAACAGCCTCTTCTCTTCTCAATCATAGATGAAAGCACCTAGCTTTCTTAACAATCTTTTTAAATTCAATTTTCAGTTTTAGCATTCATTAAATTCTCAGATTTTTATAGTTTAGTAATAGAGGTACTTGATTATTTATATATTGTGGTTTTGTATCGAACACTCGATTTTACTTTCTACACAATGTTGGTGCTTGGCTTGTGCAAGCATATTCAAACCCTTTTAATTTGTTTCTTATTTTTCCTCACCTCACTCCTTTGAATTCTAATCACAAGCAAATTTTGGTTCTATCACTTCCCAACTTCCACCACTAGCTTTCGCTCATCCCCGACTTAGTCATCGTAAAAGAAGCTGCGTTTTATTCACGGATCACAAGTAAAATTTTAATTACTTACCTTCGCTAACACCGTCGACTTACCATCATGACCAAGAACCGACTGCCAATCCTGCAACCCTTTTAAGACTATTCAAAATATTTTTTTACAATGCCCTACTAAAATTGCAACCTGCCTGTCCGTCTATCCATCCGTGGGTCACAGCAAACTGCTTCAGCTAGAAACATGAAATTTCTTGAGTAGATGTGAAGTGGTGACCTCTTAAAAGTATCAGTGTAAAATATGGAAAATGATTGGGTATCTTTGGACAGCAAAATCAGAAAAAAATCACGGAAGTAAGTCTTTATGAGTATGAGGGCAACAAATACCTCAAAAGACAAAACTTTAACGAATTTGTAAATAATAGTACATTTTATGAAGTTTACGTTTTCATCTACAAAATCGGACCCTTAAATTTTTCGAAAATTTGTTTCTAAGCCTCCTGATGTACGAGTATACTGCATGTTTTCAGAAAGTTCCTTAAAAATCGAAGCATAAACAGTTCAGTTATGGACGATTGAAAATTCATCAATTCCAACAAACATTACACGTAATACTGTTTAAATACACGTTCGGAAGAGACACAAACTTCACAGATGTGTAAGGATTTCGATGAAAATTTTAGAAATAATTTCTAACATTGATTATTCATCATGACAATACAAACATAAAAGTCAGAAACCTGAAAATGAGATGGTAGAAAATCAAAATACATAGTGAGCATATGTTTATTTCCCGAGATCAATACATGGAATTTATGTAGGGGTCAAGTTTTGATATTCAGCAGTTTAATTTCCTGGTAATTTTCCTATTCTTTTCTGGCAGAAGCACTCTTCTGCTACTTTCACTTCTTTCCAATTAATCGCTGCCATGCAGAAGTAACGTGACTGAAGTTCAATTCACCTCTGTTTCGTTTCCTTCGTTCATCATTTGACTTTCGCCAAATGAAACAATTCTAACTGCATGTCTGACGGTTTGCATATAACCATAATAACGCTTAGTTATATGTAAATTGACACACACACGGAAATAATTACATTTGACAAAACTAAAAAGATTTTTTGTGCCCGAGGAAACACGAAACAGTCCCAGTAGACCGCCCAGATTGAGAGTCCACCAAGCTATTAGCTAAGCCTACTTCCAATAATCTGTCATTCATCAAATAGCCAAACTCAATTGCGCAAAACATTTCAAAGCTTGCATTAATATTATTTTTATGGGCAGTTGAATAAAATTTTGTTAAGAGGAAAGGAAGAATGAAATTTTGTTCGCACGGTAAAGAATGAAGTTTTGTAAGTTGGAAATAAATAATGAAATTTTATTACTGAGGAAGATAAAAATATTAATTTTTTTATATTTGAAAAAAATAAATAGGGTTAGAAATAAAATATTGATGAAGATGGGGAATAAAAGAATAAGTAAATGATTATGTTATTTTTATACAAGGAGGGGAAAAAGAAAAAAGATAGGAGTGTCCGTAACGAGGCCGTGGGGCGACCGTGACCCTGAGTATCTTATTTAGCTGGGCAACGAAGGAACGTTGGCAGGGATAATTAGCAGTCCAATCGAATGTCCTCAGCGTGGAAGGCTCCAAGCCAAGACTCATTTTCAAGCTTATAAAAGGTGCTTTCCCAAATAAACGAGAATTTTTTTGGTGGCGCTATCTGTCAATGAGATAGTGCTTTGGAAATCTATATCCCTCCCTGACTTCCATTGAAAGTTGGGTGACATTCGGTTCAGTGGAAGCGAAGTTATTGCGTCTAAAGTGACAGTATGTTTATGTCATCGGTACAAAAATAAGTTTCATACAAAGAGCTAATATCAAATTTTGTTCTAAAATCGATAAAACGTTTACCGAAACATTTGAATTCATGAAAACAGCTTACGGCGATGATTTTCTATCTCGTGCCAGAATTCGTGAGTTGTTTACACGTTTCAGAGATGATCGTGAGGGCATAAATGACGATGAACATACGGGCCGCCCAAATTTAGTGATCACCAAAAACTCCACCGAAATTGTAAGCCGAAATTCATTAGTTTTGATCCTTAGATCACGAATATTATGATAAAATACATTAAGAGTATTACTCATATTCTGTCTCTCGAACGAACTCCTTATTCGTAACAAAAGCAGCTTGAGGCGAGAAATTAGAAACAAACGGGGCTTTAATTTCTGGACTGGTGGTGATAGGCAATAGATCAATTGCTTGTGAGTTGAGATTTTTGGGAGTTAGCTTCTTAAATATCAGCTGAGCAGGTTCATATCCCAACTTTGCAAAGATGTGAGTCCTGATCACGATGAGTTCACTATAAGAGCCTGTTAGTGACCTGCAGGAACCCGTAATTTTGTTCGGAGAGTATACGAGGTCAGAGTTTCAGGAGAACCAGTACTGCTGTACACACGACCATCAGCCAGGGGCAAGTTCTGTAATTTATCAGGTTGCTTCAGAATTTTCTCCTTAAGATGTTCATATTCAGGTTCCTAAAACGTAGACTTCAGAATCAAACCATCAATACGTTTGTGCTCCAGAAGGCAAGTAATGACCGATACCACCCACTCATCATGTGACCAAGACCTCGCCAACGCATCTATTACAACGTTAAGGGTACATTTCTGGTGTTCAATTTGGAAATTGAACCCTCGTTATCTCAGGCTCCAATGAACTAATTAACAACAAAGGTCCGACTGCTGCATGAGCCATTTAAGGCTCACATGATGGGTGATGTTGGTGAAAGGCAGTCCTTCAATATCTGCCCTGAATTTCTTCATATTTTGCACCACAGCTAAGCACTTCTATTTGATAATGCTATAGTCTTGTTCCACAGCGTTGATCTCAATCAACATCTATGCGATTGGATGCTCCCTACCTTCGTGATCTTTCTGGAACAAAACACTATCAACACCCACTGTAATTGTGAGACATTGAATTTAGAAATGCCTTGTAAAATCAGGGCTGGCCAGTAATGGATCAGGAATAGGCAACCATCTCACTTTACTGTAGACACCGTTGGCGGTAGTAGATCACTTAATGGAGTGTTTACCATTAAACAAATCCATTAGTGGGGCAGTAACCAAGGCAAAGTTTGGAATGAAAGGCCTGTACCATCCTGCCATGGTTATGAACCGTCTCACGTCCTTGGTTCAGAATAGGAAACTATACCTAAAAATTTCTCCAGGATGGTGCGCAGGATACCATAACTTACTACGATGCCAAGAGATTTGATCTCCTTCTTGACAAACTTGATCATCAAGTGGGCGTCCCTAAGCAGTTTTGCAACAGTACTCAGGAGCTTCAAGTTGAACTCGTAACAAGCAAGTCAACCAAGTAAACAAATACCTTGTCCTGTGATTTATGCGAGTATTAGTTTATGCATTATCCGACACATTCCTTGGGGAGGGTTACATAACCCAAACGGCATGACCTTAATATGGTACATGGGCCTGCCAGAAACAGCATAGGCCGTGATCCCGGAGGGGACATGCTCTCAAACAGGTGGGTTGTTCTCGATCATCTCTCATCATTTCAGTACTTTTGACGTAGTTTGGCACACTATTTAGGTTTTTTTTGTGGTAGGGAGGTGAATGCTATTTATGCACAGAGTGTGGGACTCCCATGTGCGACTGGATCACCCACTAAACACCACCCCTGTCAACCAGAGAAACCAGCCTGGAACCGTTTGACACATTATTTCGGGCCAGGTCTCGTTTTGTTACGCCGTGGGGCGCCTTCAAGCTGGGGAGTCCCTTTCCCAGCGGGAGGGGAGAGGGGAAGAGGAAATGCCAGAAGAGCGATCCCACAGCCCCAGCGCCCCCAGCTGCTGTGATTCCCTTCTATATTTTAGGGCTGCCCGAGCATAATGTGCCACCTGGTTCCATTTGCCAACCGATTCGAGCATCACCGCAACTATATTATCCGGGCTGAGCTCTCCCGTCTCCCTGTAGAGTTCCCTTCGCAGCCTGATCCATTTTGTGCACGCAAAAAATGTGTGACAGGCATTGTCCTCCTCTCCTGGGCAAAACCGACAATCGGGAGACCGTGACTTACCGATCTATTTAGGTTAATCACATCAGCAGAGGCAAAGCAAAGGAATTTGTGGATGGGCACTGGTCTAGTATCTGGTTATTCATTGAGTGATGATGTTCCTGGAAGGAAGTAGGGATTTCACTTGGTTGCCGACTTTGATAGCGTGTATGATATCCTACTGCAGACCTTCCTTGAGGATCACCTCAGGCAATCTCCAACTTATCAACACTGTCAATGTTGGGAAGACATCTGCTGTGATGGTCAACCACCGGGCTACTTGAGAGATAAATACTACACAGCATCAACTTCAGTGCAGTGATGAACTAGTTCAGTTACAGATACAAATTTCAATCCTGCCAAATGATTTGCCGTTTGGTTGTACATATTCTGCAATAGGATGGTCTGCATGTCAACATCCGATAACCGAATTTTAAAAAATCATCTGCATCATGGAGCCATGAAACTCATGGAAAGATTCCTCTAGGTTCTAGAAATGGATATCAATTACTCGCCGCAAATCTACGTCAGCCCAATGACATTTGAAACGCTCATTCAACGCAGCTTCCAAGTCGGACCACGTAAGGTTAATTTGGAGCTGCCGGAATAAACAATATCACTTTTCTGCTGGTGCCTTCAATAGGATGTAAAGATTAGATGCATGTTTTATAGTCGTTTCTTGCAGATCGATCTCCAAGCCAGCAGAAGAACCATCAAGACTAACCCTCCACTTGTGCGTTAGCGTCAAAAATATAAATGGTCGTTGAAGCTATATAGTAAAAATTGGATAACCAATTAGAAAAATTAAAAAATTAAATAAAAATTAATAATAGTTATTGTTTATTAAATAATAACAAATAAATAAAGACCCCATAAATAATCAATTATATTCCCTATCTACAAAAACAGGTGACAAGCTTCAGTGCGAAAATAAGAGAGGTATATCACTTCTTTGTACGACGTACAAAATATTTTCAAAAATCTTAGAAAATGAAATCGAATGATACGCCATTAGTATTATTAGGGAGTATCAAGATGGTTTTAGTGCAGGTCAGTTGACGATAGACCAATTGTTCTCTGTCAAGTCGGTACTTGAAAAACGTTGGAAGCTCAGCATCTACATACACCATACGAATGTATTGATCGTAACGTACTGTACCGCATAATGCCCTTTTTTTGTTTGTTTGTGGTAGGGATGTGAATGCCGATTTCGGCATAGAATGTGAGACCCCCATGTTCTCAAAAAGGTGACCGGGCTACCCACTAAACACATCCCCTGTCAACCTGAGAACCTAGCGTGGAACCATTTGACACATTACTTCGGGCCAGGTCTCGTTTTGTTACGCCGTGAGGCACCTTCAAGCTGGTGGATCACTCTTCTAGCAGGACGGGAGAGGGGAGGAGGAAGTGCCAGAAGTGCGATCCCGCAGCCACTGTCTGCTGTGAGTCCCTTTTATATTTTAGGACTACCCGAACATAATGTGCCACCTGGTTCCATTTGTCAACCGATTCGAGCATCACCGCGACTATATTATGCGGGGTGAGCTCTCCCATCTCCCTGTAGAGAGCTTTTCGCTGCCTGTCCCATTTTATGTACGCAAAAAATGTGTGGTAGGCATTGTCTTCCTCGCCGGGGTAATACCGACCATCGAGGGACTGTGACTTACTAATCTTGTGCAGGTAAGACTGAAAACACCCATGCCCGCTCTAAAACTGAAACAGATAGAAGTCAGTCTCACCATGCCTTCGATTCAGCCATGGTCTCACATCCGGCATGAGGCGCGCAGTCCACCTTCCCTTCGTGCAATTCATCCAAGCCTGCTGCCAATCGTTGAGTGAGCGTTGTCTCTCTTCACGAACAACTATCCCCATCGCATCCTCGTTTCTACGCAGACAAATAGAGCGGCGCTCTCTAGCAAGGAGGCCGGCAGGTACCACGCCTGCAATGACTTTCATCGCCGAATCAGAGACGGTCGGATACACCGGCAGTACTAGTTTCATCAGAGTACCATAATGCAGGACTTTTACTATGGTGTTGCTCACTCAGCAGCAAGAAGTCAGCTTTCATGTCCCTCGCAAACTGCTCAAGCAGATTTTGGGCGGTTGAACTGCGGTGTAGGTTTAGCTGCAGGATGCGGGTCATCGAAGTTCTGATTTTGATTGGCTAGGGCTTCCTGGAACACCCGGCATTTTCCTGATCCCAAGACGTGTTCAAAATCAAGTTTTGGATTAGCATCCTTGCAAAGAATACAGTGTGCCTCATTCGTACACTCTTTTCTTTTATGTCCCATTTCACCGCATTTGTAACATAGGGAACTCCTATTGGGTCCTTTGCATACTTGTGTGGTGTGACCATAACCAAGGCATTCGAAACATTGAAGAATCGCTGCTCTTCACCGTATCATACAGACAACCCACCCAATTCGTACTTTGCCCTTGTTCAGGAATTGTTTGGCGTCCTTTTCGGTCCAGTCAACTATGGCCATGCGTTGTCCCCTGTTGTTTTCTGGTGTCAGTTTCGCTTTGAACCTTCCCACGCTAGGGAACTCCTTCTGATGGCCTCTTCTACCTCGGCCAGATCCGTCACGCAGTCGGCTCGAGCGGGGCTATAGTTGCGCTTTTGCCAAGAACTTTCTTTCCTGCGTAACAGAATGCATCTTTATTGCCGGCGTCTGCTCCGAACTCGACCAGTATGTGGCCCGTCCGCGTTGGTCGTACTACTTTAATGGTAGTATTGGTGTCTTCGGGCCTTACGTTTCCCCTGATGTCCCGCAGTACTTCCGCGTAGGATCGGCCATCTTGGGGCTTTACAAGCAGTGCCTGCTGCCGGGGTCTTTGTCGGGGCTTCTGCCTCTCCTGCTTTGCATCAGTTACTTTTTGTAATTGGGCGTCCGTACGAACTTTACTTTCTGGCTTTTGTTGAAGGAGTTTCTTTGCAGCTTTCTTCGCTCCTTCTGTAAGCACTGTCTGGAACCACTGATCTAGTGCTCTATACCCTTCAAGTGCCTCTTCCTGCCTTCTTTTATACCGATCTCCTTCGATTGGGCTAGACGCCATTCTTTTATTGACGTTTAATGGTGGAGGCACCTGCGTGTCACCTTTAGATTTCGCCCCAAGCGCCTCTTTAGCCTTCTCTTTGTCTTCGGCCCTTAACCAGCTTCTCCGATAGTGCCCTATGCGATCTAGGAGCTCCTCTAGTTCAAGGAGCCCTTCCTTTGCTGCTTTGCTGATTTTTGGGGAGTCGCATGCAGCTTGTATTCTTTTCAGAACATCTCCCGCTTTTCGGAGTAGTCTTTCTTCTTCGTATCGCTGGGCCGCAATTGTACCTTGCAACCATCCTTGGGAGAGGTTATCGAGTTCCGCTTTCGAGCGCAGTACTTCCGACACATTTTCAACTTTGGCGGTGCATTCACGCCATGTCTGGTCACTCTTTGCTTTTAGTGCCGTAATCTCCTCGTTGGCTTCTGGATTTTTCGTTGCAATGTCGGGATTTGCGACCCTGCCAAGGTTTTACCGGGACGGAGACGGTATGATAGTTGAATTGGAGCTGTTCACACACGAGTTTCACCTCGGCGCTACTGTGCAAAGCAACTATGTCCAAACCATCACATCCGCCAGCCCAAAACGTAAATTCTAGTTCGTTGTTCAAAGCGTAGTCCAGATCCAATCAGAGTCGTTACCTGTCACCCCAGGAGGGAACCTCACGGCGGCGCTCCCCAAAGAATGCTAGCCTCCAAGAGTGCTCTTGTTGACTGGCATTCTCCCTGCGGGAATTTCCTCGGGTACGTGGGGGCGGAACTCCGCAAAGAATGCTAGCCTCCAAGAGTGGTCTTGTCGACCGGCATTCCCCCTGCGATTAATGCCTTTGACTTAAATATCGGACAAAAGCAGAGAGATTGACTGGCCCCATCGCTTTTCAATGTTGTTCTGGAGTACGTCGTAAGAAAGCTACCTGTTGAGACATGAGGAACATATGTAATGTGACGCCTACGGCCGGGAATCGAAGTGATTCCGATCCCGAACCCTTGCAACCGGCCAGATGGGTATGTCCTCGAAGTGCCAGCGGACTCCATCTGTCGTGCGGATATCGTTGCGCAGAAAATATTTCTTTTCTTTCCAAATATTTAGATCTGTGGATATAAATATTCGAAATATAAAATTAATCCAAACCCTGACACATTTCGAGACATATCCATCTGGAAATGCCCCTCCACCGTGGCCATCGAAAAACTATGCCACTGGCGACAAATGGAGAGGCACATTGCCGCCATGTGGCGTGCCATTCCACTCACATCTGTTTTGTCCGATGTGACAACCGGTCGAATTTGACAACCACATGGGAGTGGAAGGAGGTTTGGCTGAGTGAAAGGAAAGGTGGCGGTAGCAGCATGTTGGCGCGGTACTAAATGGGAGTAAAACTAAATTAAGAGGTAATTTTTTCGTTCGGCTTACATCGACGAATGCATTACTATGTTTTGCTTGCAGTTAATCGCTCCATAAATTGGAATGCTGACACAACCTTCAAAGTGGAGAATCGCTGGAAAACTCGACGACTGGGAAGCAAATGCACCTAATCTACCGTTTTAGGAGGCTTGGAGGATCCTAATTGCCCAGCTAAGTATCATTAGGAAGTGCAGATCAATTGCATTACTGAACATCATATTAATGTGTTACATAACTGTTTCGTACGTGAATGGGAACTGAAGTGGGCCAATATCCATGATGTAACTCTTAGTGAAATAAACCGGGAGTTATACATTAACCTCTAACCGTTAGCTGCTGGTAAACTGACGTGGTTAATCTGCCCAAGGCAAGGCGCATTGCCCTCGATTCCAATCGGACTAATCCCGAGTGAAAAATCGTGAATATTTCGCGCGTTTCTGTGCAAGGCTTCTGTTTATTTTTCCATCGCTCGATGAACTTTAACGCTACATGGTGTGGGGTTCGTTGAAGTATGATCGAGAAAAGTGCATGATTGGCGTCGTGAGTGTTATTGCATTGTGCATGTTTGCATTGAGCGGAACAAGTGCATGATAGCGCTGAAGAAATCGATTGCACTTGCACTGGCGCTCCCTAATGCCCCGTATTCATAGTGCGATATAGGAAAAGCAAAAGTCATGAAGGAAGAAGCCACGAGTGGAAACGAGAATCTGCCTCGCTCTCGTGGAATGTGTCACTCTCGCAAGTAAACTGTCAAGTCATTTGGCTTCTTGGTGTTTATGTCAATTGGGAAACGTCAAAGAAAGTAAATCGAACGAAAATTGCATAGTGGCGTTGCGGCGGTGTAAATTGTCGCGTGAAAATTACAATTTACATTCATACGATGGCAAGTTAAGTTCAGGCAAATAGTTTGGCGCACTGTTGTGCACTAAATCTGAGAGAAGAAAAATACTTGTGCTTGTTTGATGAATTGTTTATGATCAACGCGGATAGAATCCCAAAAATACCAGAGGGACCAATAAATGGAAGAGAGAAAATTATCAGCAAACTGCCAGCTGGTGTAGAAAAAAAAAAAACAAAACAAAGCTTAATCGAAAAAGTCTGAGAAATGAACAAACGTTGAATTTTTAAAACTGCTTATGGAAGCAGACAATGTCGAACAGGCTAAAATTCCGAAGCTGTCAAATGAATGGGTGGAAAAGGACTTGGTGTTGTATCATGCTTTTAATACAGGAAAGCGAACAGTGGTGAGACCACAAACTACAAAACTAACGTCAAAACAGACAAGGACCATCGAGATACCGCATCCTGGCATGAGCTATAATCCAAGCATAAAAGATCATCAGGATATAATGAAGCAAGTACTAGAAAAAGAAAGTAAACTTATAAAAGAAGAACAACATCTCAAACGTGTGACAACTGATATGTTTTCGAAAACTCATCCAATTGAACGTGTCATTCAAAAAACTCCAAGCAGGTTCTTCTGAAGCTGAAGCTGAAGAGGAAGAAACGGAATTCGATCAAGAGAAAAACACAAACAATTCATCAACTAATCGACCAGTTCACAATAAAAAGAAGCCCCTAAAGAAAAGACGTATTGAACGCATAGAACGACAATTAAAGCAAAAGAAAAAGGAACTTAAGCTTGAGAAGAAAAAAAAAAATCACAGATATTCATAGGTTGAGGTTAATATTCTCAAGGAATAAGCAAAAATTTGTACTCCAAATTGAAAAAAAAATTTAGACTTTAATGAGTTGCAATACCTAAATTGCCTGAATCATATACGAGGCGTCTTTTACCTAAGATTAAATTGTAAACGATTGCCACTAGGTCACAAGGTAGTTTTAAATGAATAAATTTGTCCGCGCAATCAAAGAATTGCTTTTGCGGTAGTCTGTCAAGATGAAATATTTTTCGCACAACTGTAAATCATGCGTCCCACGTCTTAATTTTTTCCTTAACGGACTTTCCATCGTGAAGTATTCTTAATTTTAATATTTCGTAATACCAAACAATTCGATTTTTTGGTTTGGTTTCAGTTGGCTATTTTAGTAACTTGATATTCGCTCATCTCTCCAATTGATATTAAAATCTCATCAAAAATTAATATTTCAAAACAAAACTTTGAAAAAAGTTAGTAAAACGTCTGGTCAATAAGGGGAAAAATCATTCATACCTTCCCACCATCTGTTATTTTTTGAGTATCAACTTTAAAAAACATTATGAACCCCAAGACGATCCCGAAATTCTTACCTATTTCTTCTGCCGTAATGGTGTCTACAGCTTATTGTATTACGTTACACTAAAATTAGATCCCTGTCTAAAATATGCCCAAAATAAAGTGAGCGAAAAAAAAGAAAAAAAATGGTTTACTAGAAATGTGCATAAATACTTTTGATAACTGGAAAGGAAATTTATATTATACAAGTAAAACACTTCTGTAAAAAGGATTCCATTGAAGATAAAAATAAGTACTACTACTACTTCAATTGAATAATTAATTTTTAAGTTGATGCAATATTAACTATTAGCAATTATTAAATTCTGAATAATTTGAAAACAAAATTAATTGAATTCAGAGTAAAGTCAATTCCACTTGGCCATAGTGCTGTAAATTTGATAAATCCCAAATATCTCGATATTATTTTTTCTTAGCTACTATGTAACAACAATATACATACATAAATGCATCGTTAAGTAAGATATTTTCCGCAGGGAATAGAATTGAGTTTAACAAAAGCAATTGCCTTTGAAACTTTTCTCATATAATTAATTTCGAAAATATTAAAATACATCTATAAAAATTTGTAAACACTGATAAAATATTAGGAAATAATATTTAGATTTAATACCGTATCAAGATATTTGACTATAAATTTGTTTTTATTCGCGAATCGCCAACCTTAAGTAATCAAATCATTTTTTTATTTAAGAATAAGATTTATTTTATGTGGTGATTCTAATTAGAAAATTTGCGTAAAAAAAAAAATAAACACCATGAATTGCTAAAGATACCCACGACTTTCCTTTTCAGCGGTTTTTTCTTTTTCAGTGGGAAGAGAGAGTGCAGGGTAAGTATGCCGTCGCGAGGGTAGGGTTTCGACAAATCCGCTGAAGGCGGTTTCGCGTCGCGCGCGGTACACGGTACCTTTGATTGTTTCGTTATTTTTTTTAGAGTAGTCTTCGTCGGGTTGAGTTAGAGTAGTATACTTTTCGGTACCGCGTCGAAACTTCGGGAACGCGAAATGAAAATTAGATCTTGTATTATTGACTGGTTATAAGAAGGAATACGGAGTAACGTAAAGTAGGTTTCTTCTCCGTATGGTTTTGTTTTGATAACGCGTTTTGGAAAACGGGCATGTTCAGGTGGCTGAAATATTGTAATTGAGCGTAACCCATTCGGAGACCCGCGACCGAAATCCTCTCCGAACTAGCTGGCCGACAAGCAGCCACCGCGTGAATGGGTTACGGTGCACGGATTGGTTGACCTGTTGGTACCATCCGTTGGCACTACTCAGACTTAACGTCTAGAACCGATGAGAGGTCGGTTTCGCGTTCGAACGTAATAGGTGGAAAATCATTACAAATGGCTCCCAACGTGGGGCCTAAGACATCCTAAGGGGGAAAGAACTTTGCGTCTTCTGACGAGTTGGTCCTTTACGGAGGATGTAAGGTACTCTGGTACTCGAGTCCCACTATCAGGAGCAGTGGAGTTGTGTGATACACACTAGCAGTCGCTTCACGTGAGTTGTATCTTCCGCTCTCCTTTGTTTGATTTTTTTTTCGCGACATAATCCTTCCGATGTGTTGTCCCAGGTTAACCCCTGTAAGGACCTTCTATTTTCTTGACGGAACAGCCAGCCTGATGGGCTTACCTATCAGCATGGACTCTCAAGAAAATAGAGGGCTACCTTGCCGTTATGTCGCGGAAGGATTCTAATTATTTCGTATGCGTGATAGACGAGTGGTATCGGTTCAACGTTCGGTGGCGTACGCTGGAGTTGCGAAGCCCGGAATGCTTCCGCGCGTCGGGAAATTTTGACTGCGTACAAAATCGTTACGGTAGCTCTACCACTTGTCTCGTCGAGTCCTTTAACGTAGATTAGAAACGGTTTGTAATGTATGTGGGCAGGGGCTTAAATTTAGTAAATCGACCGAAAGCACCTTTTCTTCGGCAGATTACCACGCACTCTCCTTTCCCGTTGAAGGAGGTGACCACTGAAAAGGAAAGTGTATCAAATAAATTTTTTTTTTCCTATCATACCATTAATAGCTCGCCACTATCGGCCACTCAATTAATATTGAATTCTTTTTTTCACTTATATAGTAGGAATAAGTATATTTTATATTTTATATTTTTTTTCGTTTCATACTAGAAACCACCCATAATAATACCTGGTTTCTCTAAGCTGCTGGAACGACTTGTGCACAACAGGCTTCTTGAGTCCCTGAGTTCATTTGTCACACCACAGCAACATGGATTCTTAAAGGGTCGTTCAACTTCTACGAACTTGGCTGAGTTCGAAGACTATATTGCTAGAGCTTTAGACAAACAGCTTCAAGTAGATGCAATATTCACGGACTTCTCGAAAGCTTTTGACTCCGTGAACCATGTTCTGCTCTGTCAAAAGTTAGCTTTGCTTGGCATATCCGGTTCCCTTCATTCTTGGATTTCATCATATTTATCCTCCCGTTCATGTCGTGTCAATCTCTATGGCACATTTTCCTTTCCATTCAATCCTACATCTGGTGTCCCTCAAGGGTCAATCCTTGGACCTCTTCTTTTCGTACTGTTTATCAATGATCTTCCTTCTGTAATTTCCTCTTCTTGTCTCCTGTATGCTGATGATTTCAAGGTATTCCGGACAATTAGATCCCTTGAAGATTGTCAACTACTCCAAATTGATCTTTTTAACCTGTATAACTGGTGTAATGTAAACTCCCTTCGTATTAATGTTTCCAAATGTTTTAAAATGACTTTTACTTTGAAAATTGTCCCTTTAATTTTTAATTACACCTTATGTGATGTTGTTCTCTCCTCTGCAGACTCATGTAAAGATCTTGGTGTAATATTTGACCCCAAGCTTAAATTTGATGTCCACATTTTTAGCCTAATTACCAAGGCATCAAAAGTTTCGGGTTTTCTTATGCGGCATTTGCATAAGTTTGTAAATATTGCTACCGCTGTTCGCTTGTTCACGTGTCTTGTCCGCCCGCTCCTTGAGTACTGCTCAGTGGTGTGGTCTCCAAGACATTTATATCTTATGAACTCAATAGAAGCTGTTCAGCGTAAGTTTACCCGTATTGTGTTTTTCAAATTTAACGTAGCTTATGAGCCTTATGAGCGTCGTCTATCTACACTTCGTCTCCCTTCTCTGTCGTCCCGTAGAACCTTCTTAGATCAATGTTTCCTTTATAAGTTGTACCACCAACAAATTGCCTCCACCCTAAGCGCAGACTTGCAATACAGACTGTATGCACGGCCTAGTCGGTCTAATCACATTCTCGAGGTTCCGTACGCCCGAACAGATTTATATTTTAGCTCAATTATGCCACGAATCATCAGAATGCATAACAACCTCGAGCTTGGCTCTCTATCCACGTCCTACTTTGTTTTTAAAATTAAATTAAAGATGTTACTTTTTGCGAATAGTGATTAATGTTCCTTAGCACTAAATTTTACAAACTTTGTTCTTGACTCTATCTTCATTTCTTTCATGTTTTAGATTAACTCTTTTCTGCTTGATTTGTTGTATTGATTTGTCTTACTCTGAATTTTATTTAACTATATTTAATTGTCTAAGTCTATTTTGTAATTGGATTTCTGTCTGTTAAGTAGACTTGAATAAATAAATAAATAAATAAATAAACCCACACGAAATGGCAACGAAGCGGACTCCCGATAAGCGGTGGACCCGGTCCAAAACGGTCCAACCCGCGAACTGCGGGATCTGTTTCGAGGACGTAGTGGAGGGGGTACACAGCGTGCGATTGGATTGTGGACATCTATTCCACCGTGCCTGTGTCCAACAGCTCCTCCTCACGTCCGAGCTGTGTCCCTTATGCCGGCGATCCATCGAGCGGACCGCCCTAGACGTCCCCCTCGGAACGCCCCTACCAACGCGTGGAGCAGTGGCGAAAGGAGTTCCAGAGGCTGAACCGTCACAACCACTTTTAGACCTGCAAGGATCCGTAGGCGGTGAAGTTCCGGCCGCAAGTGTCGTGTCCGAGGTGACACCCATGCCTTCCGCCCACTCCATTGACACCCTCGTGGCGTTGATGAGGGATATGTCGGAGAGGATTGGCAACCTGGAGGGAAAGCTCCAGAATCTCCCTATGAGCCAACCCCCCAGTCGCGTGAGAACTCCGCTTGGCTGGGAGCCCAATCCCAGTGTGGCGATGCCCCCCTCCCGACAATCCGAGCAATGGGTCCCACCTCCAAGGAACTCGGGAATGGATCCCAGAGCTCCCGAATATAGACCACGACACAGTACCGGACCTCCGTTGGTACCTCTAGCCCCCGAGGCCGTTCAGTACAACAGGTCAATCGAGGATGTGATTCCCCCCGGGAACGCATTGACACTTTTTCGAGACCCGACGCCTCGTATCATGGAGAGTTGGCGCCTGAACTTTACAGGGTTCAACGATATGATATCGGCGGACCGGTTCCTTTTCCGGATTCAGGCGTTGGTATCCAGCACCCTTGGAGGTGATTCCTCGGTCTTCCTCCGGCATGCACATCTTTTGTTCAGCGGCGACGCTGCCGACTGGTACTGGAGCTTTAAAGAATCAACGCCACGTCCCACTTGGCACTCTTTCAGTGCAGCCTTCCGCAATCGATTTTAGGATGGCTTCACTGAGAGAGAGCTAAGGGAGCAAATAAAGAAACGGAAACAAGGCGCTCACGAACCGTTCGACCAGTACTACACAAGTATAGTGAGATTGAGCACTCGCTTGCGAACTACCATGCCCGAGGACGAACTGGTAGAAATTATCAGGGAGAACATGTGCTGGGATCTCCAAAGCAGCCTTCTACATTTTCCCATCAACACCATACAGGGATTGCGACTCCATGCCCGTAGGCAAGAACACTTGGATGAGCGGCGAGGTACCTTCCGTCCACAACCTCGCATAACGGGACCAAATCCCCGAAATCATCACACCGCGGAGTTGATGGCAGCGGACCACCTGCTTGCTGATTCAACCGGGACATCGGTTCTATGCATGTCCAGCGGAGCCGACGCTTTTCTGCTACCGATGCGGGAAGGCCGACACATACGCACCTGACTGTGCAAATTGCAAAGGGCGAAAAAACTTGCCACCGAGTGCCGCGACCACCCGTCGGCACTCCTAAACCCCGGACGAACCAATCCAGACCCCATCACTAGCTATGACCCAGCTCCCGACATGACTCCCATTCTGCTGACTCGCACCGCCAAACACAGTTCTCTCGAAGTTCCACAACCGACGCCATCCTTTTCCGAGGCCAACGCGCAGGGATATGATAGCGAAGCGAAAGTTCCTTGGTATGTAAAACCTTTTCATGTCAGGCTGCGGAATTACTTGGCTACTCGACAGCGCATCTTCCATGAGGAGTTGGCTACAAATGTCCCACCACGAAGCAAGCGAGCCACGCGTCGGATGCGGAGCTTCTGGAGAAAAGTCAGGCAGTCGAGGAAGGTGCTGAAGGACATACACTTAGACGAATTATTGAGGAATGATGTTCGGCCATATGCGTCAGTACACCTCCTGCAAAAACGAGTGTTAGGCTTATTCGATACGGGAGCCAGTGTGAATTGCATATCGGCCGAGTTTGCAGGGGAGGTACTGGCTAGGCACGCGGACTAAATCCGTCATTTCACCTCCTGGTTAAGCACGGCGGACGGAATTCGCCACTCGGTAGTGGGAAAAATTATGACGGATGTCACCTTTAAAGGAGTAACTAAACCTATGGAATTTTTCATCATACCTCAGTTAACCCAGAATCTTTATCTAGGAGTGGATTTCGTTCGAAAATTTAACTTGGCCCCGGCACTATTTTCCGGTACGACCCTGGAGTCCGTCACCACCGTTCCCGACCAATCTCAACCCTCTCACTTACTACGACATACACTGGATGTAAATCAGCAACTGCGTCTAGACTCGGCTATGTCGGCTTTTCCATCGCATGAGAAAGAAGGTCTCGAGAGAAATGCCCTGGTGTTCCACACTATAGATGTGGGGGATGCTAAACCCATAAAACAGAGACATTTTGCCATATCTCCGGCGAAGGAAAAATCGTTATATGCCGAAGTGGATCGAATGCTAGCATTAGGCGTAGTCGAAGAATCACAGAGCGCGTGGGCTTCCCCAGTCACCTTAGTTGTCAAGCCGAACAAGGTCCGGTTATGCTTAGATGCCAGACGCTTGAACGCCGTCACAGTCAAGGACGCATACCCTCTACCGTTGATTGAAGGCATTTTGAGTCGGTTGCCTAAAGCCCACTTCATCACGAGCTTAGATCTCAAGGACGCCTTCTGGCAAATTCCCTTAGACCCCGGTTCAAAGGAGAAAACAGCCTTCACAGTCCCAGGTCGGCCCCTATATCAATTCGTGACCATGCCATTCGGATTGTGCAATGCCCCCCAAACAATGACGCGCCTTATGGATAAGGTGATACCACCTCATTTGCGGCACCAAGTTTTCGTTTACTTGGACGATCTGTTGCTTATAACCGAGACCTTTGACGAACACATCGACCTGCTTCAGAAGGTGGCTCTACACATCCGGAGGGCAAGATTAACCATCAACATACGGAAGAGTCAGTTCGTGATGACGGAGGTGAAATATTTAGGTCACATCATTGGGCATGGCCATATCAAGACCGATCCGGAAAAGACTCAAGCGATTGACGTTTTTCCATTACCCAACACCACCAAACAATTACGCCGATTCTTAGGCTTATGCGGATGGTACCAGCGTTTTGTACGTGACTATGCCACCATTACCACTCCTTTGACCGACATGCTGCGTAAGGGACGTAAATTCGTCTGGGAGGAGCCCAGCTTGCGAGCTTTGAAGAGCTAAAGAAGAGTCTGACTACAGCCTCCGTACTGCACAGCCCGGACTTTGACAAACCGTTCTCAATCCATTGTGACGCGAGTCAACATGGGGTGGGAGCAGTCTTAGTCCAGGTTGCACAAGACGGCGAGGAGAGACCTATAGCCTTCATGTCTCACAAGTTGAACCCAGCCCAGCGAAATTACACGGTCTCCGAGCAGGAATGTCTAGCTGCGGTGTTGGCAGTGAAACGCTTCCGAGCCTATGTGGAGGGACACACCTTTGAAATCGTTACGGACCACGCTTCACTGAAATGGCTAATGAGCCAGACTGATCTCAACGGCAGATTGGCCAGGTGGGCACTGAAACTACAGGCATTTGACTTCACAATTCGCCACCGAAAAGGAAGCCAGCATGTAGTCCCCGACACCTTATCCAGAATGTTCGCCCCTGAAGGAGCCGAGTTGGTCCAAGAGGACGACAGCCCCCAATTGATCGATCTGGACCATCCTGCCTTCAAGTCAGCCAGCTACACCCAACTGATTTGCACTATCCAGAATCAACTGTCCCAGCTTCCTGAACTGCGGTTGACGGATGGATTTATTTATAAGCGGATGGGACACGCATCCGGAGACCCCATACAAGAAGAAGAACAGTGGAAGTTGTGGGTGCCCGAAGAATTAACCACTGATCTTATCAGACGGGCCCATGACCACCCATCAAGTGCGCACGGCGGATACGGTCGTACCCTTAGGCGGTTGAAAACCTGTTTCTTTTGGCCTAAGATGGCCCAACAGATAAAAGCGTACGTAGCCTCTTGTGAGCTATGCAAGTGTACTAAAGCGCCCAACACCATTCTTCGGCCTCCCATGGGTAAGGTTGAGGTCCCCGAACGCGTGTTCCAGCGTTTGTACATTGATCTTATCGGTCCTTACCCTCGATCTGCTTCTGGTCACACGGGAGCTGTCGTGGTCCTGGACCAGCTCTCTAAACTCCCTATCATAGAACCACTGCGTAACATGCACACTGGACCTATAATCAGCTTCTTGGAGAACCGAGTCTTTCACATGTTTGGAGTTCCGGAGAAACTTGTCTCCGACAACGGGGTCCAGTTCGCCTCCCGCAAGTTCCGAGACCTAATGTCCAAATACGGCATCATCCACCAACGAACCGCCGTCTATTCACCACAAGCCAATGCATCCGAACGACTGAACCGTACGCTCATAGCGGCCATTCGCGCCTATGTCCACCCGAATCAGAAGGACTGGGATCGCAAATTGTCCGCCATCACTAGTGCGCTGCGCTCGTCGTACCACGCCACTACCGGCATTTCGCCGTATTTCGCATTGTTCGGCCAGTACATGATCTGTCATGGGAGCGCTTACCGGCTATTGCGGCAACTGAAATCGCTAGAGGACCCAATCGTGGTTCTGGAACCGCACGAAAAGCTCCAACTTCTGCGAGAGTAACTGCGGGAGAAGATTGAAGAAAGTCGACGGATGGGAGAGGAGCGGTACAACTTGCGATCTCATCCTTCTGGCTTTAAGGTAGGCGACGAGATATATCGTCGAAACTTCCGACAGAGCGATGCCACCCGACATTACAATGCCAAACTAGACGAGAAATTCGTGAAGTGTCGAGTCCTACAAGTAACAAGCCCCACCCGATACCTCATCGCGGACATGGCTGGTAAAACCCTGGGAATTTACCACGCAAAAGACCTTAGACGATGAAGTGCAACTATTTCCCACGAAAAACCTTGGCTTACCCAAATCTCTGCCTGGACGAAGACCTCCAAGTAACCCCTGACTCCCTACGGTATAGTCACCGTCGAGTCTTCACGAACATGGTTGTAGCCTATTCCTCGAAACCGACCTTCGACCCACCACGGCCCTAACCAAGACCTTTTACATAGGAGGCGGGATCGTAATTACTTCGATTTTGGGGGGGGGGGGGGGGGGGGGGGGGGGGAATGTGTAATGTGACGCCTACGCCCGGGAATCGAAGTGATTCCGATCCCGAACCCTTGCAACCGGCCAGATGGGTATGTCCTCGAAGTGCCAGTGGACTCCATCTGTCGTGCGGATATCGTTGCGCAGAAAATATTTCTTTTCTTTCCAAATATTTAGATCTGTGGATATAAATATTCGAAATATAAAATTAATCCAAACCCCGACACATTTCGAGACATATCCATCTGGAAATGCCCCTCCACCGTGGCCATCGAAAAACTATGCCACTGGCGACAAATGGAGAGGCACATTGCCGCCATGTGGCGTGCCATTCCACTCACATCTGTTTTGTCCGATGTGACAACCGGTCGAATTTGACAACCACATGGGAGTGGAAGGAGGTTTGGCTGAGTGAAAGGAAAGGTGGCGGTAGCAGCATGTTGGCGCGGTACTAAATGGGAGTAAAACTAAATTAAGAGGTAATTTTTTCGTTCGGCTTACATCGACGAATGCATTACTATGTTTTGCTTGCAGTTAATCGCTCCATAAATTGGAATGCTGACACAACCTTCAAAGTGGAGAATCGCTGGAAAACTCGACGACTGGGAAGCAAATGCACCTAATCTACCGTTGTAGGAGGCTTGGAGGATCCTAATTGCCCAGCTAAGTATCATTAGGAAGTGCAGATCAATTGCATTACTGAACATCATATTAATGTGTTACATAGCTGTTTCGTACGTGAATGGGAACTGAAGTGGGCCAATATCCATGATGTAACTCTTAGTGAAATAAACCGGGAGTTATACATTAACCTCTAACCGTTAGCTGCTGGTAAACTGACGTGGTTAATCTGCCCAAGGCAAGGCGGATTGCCCTCGATTCCAATCGGACTAATCCCGAGTGAAAAATCGTGAATATTTCGCGCGTTTCTGTGCAAGGCTTCTGTTTATTTTTCCATCGCTCGATGAACTTTAACGCTACATGGTGTGGGGTTCGTTGAAGTATGATCGAGAAAAGTGCATGATTGGCGTCGTGAGTGTTATTGCATTGTGCATGTTTGCATTGAGCGGAACAAGTGCATGATAGCGCTGAAGAAATCGATTGCACTTGCACTGGCGCTCCCTAATGCCCCGTATTCATAGTGCGATATAGGAAAAGCAAAAGTCATGAAGGAAGAAGCCACGAGTGGAAACGAGAATCTGCCTCGCTCTCGTGGAATGTGTCACTCTCGCAAGTAAACTGTCAAGTCATTTGGCTTCTTGGTGTTTATGTCAATTGGGAAACGTCAAAGAAAGTAAATCGAACGAAAATTGCATAGTGGCGTTGCGGCGGTGTAAATTGTCGCGTGAAAATTACAATTTACATTCATACGATGGCAAGTTAAGTTCAGGCAAATAGTTTGGCGCACTGTTGTGCACTAAATCTGAGAGAAGAAAAATACTTGTGCTTGTTTGATGAATTGTTTATGATCAACGCGGATAGAATCCCAAAAATACCAGAGGGACCAATAAATGGAAGAGAGAAAATTATCAGCAAACTGCCAGCTGGTGTAGAAAAAAAAAACAAAACAAAGCTTAATCGAAAAAGTCTGAGAAATGAACAAACGTTGAATTTTTACAACTGCTTATGGAAGCAGACAATGTCGAACAGGCTAAAATTCCGAAGCTGTCAAATGAATGGGTGGAAAAGGACTTGGTGTTGTATCATGCTTTTAATACAGGAAAGCGAACAGTGGTGAGACCACAAACTACAAAACTAACGTCAAAACAGACAAGGACCATCGAGATACCGCATCCTGGCATGAGCTATAATCCAAGCATAAAAGATCATCAGGATCTAATGAAGCAAGTACTAGAAAAAGAAAGTAAACTTATAAAAGAAGAACAACATCTCAAACGTGTGACAACTGATATGTTTTCGAAAACTCATCCAATTGAACGTGTCATTCAAAAAACTCCAAGCAGGTTCTTCTGAAGCTGAAGCTGAAGAGGAAGAAACGGAATTCGATCAAGAGAAAAACACAAACAACTCATCAACTAATCGACCAGTTCACAATAAAAAGAAGCCCCTAAAGAAAAGACGTAATGAACGCATAGAACGACAATTAAAGCAAAAGAAAAAGGAACTTAAGCTTGAGAAGAAAAAAAAAAATCACAGATATTCATAGGTTGAGGTTAATATTCTCAAGGAATAAGCAAAAATTTGTACTCCAAATTGAAAAAAAAATTTAGACTTTAATGAGTTGCAATACCTAAATTGCCTGAATCATATACGAGGCGTCTTTTACCTAAGATTAAATTGTAAACGATTGCCACTAGGTCACAAGGTAGTTTTAAATGAATAAATTTGTCCGCGCAATCAAAGAATTGCTTTTGCGGTAGTCTGTCAAGATGAAATATTTTTCGCACAACTGTAAATCATGCGTCCCACGTCTTAATTTTTTCCTTAACGGACTTTCCATCGTGAAGTATTCTTAATTTTAATATTTCGTAATACCAAACAATTCGATTTTTTGGTTTGGTTTCAGTTGGCTATTTTAGTAACTTGATATTCGCTCATCTCTCCAATTGATATTAAACTCTCTTAAAAAATTAATATTTCAAAACAAAACTTTGAAAAAAGTTAGTAAAACGTCTGGTCAATAAGGGGAAAAATCATTCATACCTTCCCACCATCTGTTATCTGAGTATCAACTTTAAAAAACATTATGAACCCCAAGACGATCCCGAAATTCTTACCTATTTCTTCTGCCGTAATGGTGTCTACAGCTTATTGTATTACGTTACACTAAAATTAGATCCCTGTCTAAAATATGCCCAAAATAAAGTGAGCGAAAAAAAAGAAAAAAAAATGGTTTACTAGAAATGTGCATAAATACTTTTGATAACTGGAAAGGAAATTTATATTATACAAGTAAAACACTTCTGTAAAAAGGATTCCATTGAAGATAAAAATAAGTACTACTACTACTTCAATTGAATAATTAATTTTTAAGTTGATGCAATATTAACTATTAGCAATTATTAAATTCTGAATAATTTGAAAACAAAATTAATTGAATTCAGAGTAAAGTCAATTCCACTTGGCCATAGTGCTGTAAATTTGATAAATCCCAAATATCTCGATATTATTTTTTCTTAGCTACTATGTAACAACAATATACATACATAAATGCATCGTTAAGTAAGATATTTTCCGCAGGGAATAGAATTGAGTTTAACAAAAGCAATTGCCTTTGAAACTTTTCTCATATAATTAATTTCGAAAATATTAAAATACATCTATAAAAATTTGTAAACACTGATAAAATATTAGGAAATAATATTTAGATTTAATACCGTATCAAGATATTTGACTATAAATTTGTTTTTATTCGCGAATCGCCAACCTTAAGTAATCAAATCATGTTTTTATTTAAGAATAAGATTTATTTTATGTGGTGATTCTAATTAGAAAATTTGCGTAAAAAAAAAAAATAAACACCATGAATTGCTAAAGATACCCACGACTTTCCTTTTCAGCGGTTTTTCTTTTTCAGTGGGAAGAGAGAGTGCAGGGTAAGTATGCCGTCGCGAGGGTAGGGTTTCGACGAATCCGCTGAGGTCGGTTTCGCGTCGCGCGCGGTACGCGGTACCTTTGATTGTTTCGTTATTTTATTTAGAGTAGTCTTCGTCGGGTTGAGTTAGAGTAGTATACTTTTCGGTACCGCGTCGAAACTTCGGGAACGCGAAATGAAAATTAGATCTTGTATTATTGACTGGTTATAAGAAGGAATACGGAGTAACGTAAAGTAGGTTTCCTCGCCGTATGGTTTTGTTTTGATAACGCGTTTTGGAAAACGGGCATGTTCAGGTGGCTGAAATATTGTAATTGAGCGTAACCCATTCGGAGACCCGCGACCGAAATCCTCTCCGAACTAGCTGGCCGACAAGCAGCCACCGCGTGAATGGGTTACGGTGCACGGATTGGTTGACCTGTTGGTACCATCCGTTGGCACTACTCAGACTTAACGTCTAGAACCGATGAGAGGTCGGTTTCACGTTCGAACGTAAAAGGTGGAAAATCATTACACATAACTATACAAGTCAAGCCAAGTTGTAGCCAATGTAGGCAACATCAACATTTTTTCACGGTCATTAAAAAATGCCAAAAGCTCTTTCTGAAACTCACCAGCGAAGCAAAACTTGTAGGGCTACAAATCAATCTAAATACAATAAAGTTTATGACATAGTCAAGAAAAATTATCTCAAATGCCCAAAATATCGCACTTGGTAAATACAATATCAAAAATTTGGGCAAATTTGCATATTTAGGCGCTAAAATAACGAGAACTGGTAATAAAAGAGATGAGGTACACCGAAGAATACAGCTCGCAAATAAATATTTTATTCAGTTTTGATGATCTTGAAGACCAAGTCTGTACACATTAAAATAAAGCTCCAAGTCAACAAATCTGTGATAAGGCCTGTGTTATGCTATAAGTGTGAAACATGGACCCTGACCCAAGCATCCGCAAATATATTGAACGCCTTTTAGTGACGGGTCCTGAAGCGACTGATCGAAGCGAAGCTAGACGGGGACCAATTGCGAATTCGATACAACCATGTATGAGATTTTTGACCAGCCTGAGGTCTGAACGATTGTAAGGCTGCTGAAGCTCCAATGGGCTAGCCACATGAATCGTATGGACAAACAACAGGTACCCAAAAAGGTTTTCGTTGGGTGGACTGAATCCCGGAGAACAGCGGGAAAACCGAGGAGACGCTAGTTGGACGAAGACAGTTCATCGCTGCTCAGATTTCAAAATTGGAGGACGTGATCAATGGACCGGGACATTCGGAGCCACTATTTGCAGGAAACGAAGACCCTAAGAGGGGCTGTATCGATGCAAAGAAGAAGAAGAATAAGTTCCATGCAGACATACTTATAGCTTTTATACAATCCACACCAATCATTCCTTCTAACACTAAGCACCTTTGCAAGGATGCTGATCCAAAACCTGATTTTGGACACGTCTTGGGATCAGGAAAATGCCGGGTGTTCCAGGAAGCCCTAGCCAAGGCAAAATCAGAGCTTCGATGACCCGCATCCTACAGCTAAACCCACACCGTAGTTCAACCACCGAAAATCAGCTTGAGCAGTTTGCGAGGGACATGAAAGCTGACTTCTTGCTGCGGAGTGAGCAACACCATAACAAAAGTCCTGCATTATGGTACTCTGATGAAACTGGTACTGCCGCTTTCTGGGTTCGGAACAGTGATTTTCAAGCGGAGAGTTGTGGACGTTGGATGGTTTCGTGTGGGTTCGGTGCTCAGGGATCACCTTCTTTGGTGTGTAACTAACGCCTAACGAGTCGATATCATCTTTCCAAGCCAAGCTTAATGCTTTGGAGGGCACTGTCTCGAACGTAGAGGGCGAAGTGCTCGTTGGGGGCGACTTAAATGCTAAAGCAATCGAATGGGGCATGTCTCAGCCGGATCCGCGGGGAAAACGAATCCTGGAAATGGCGGCCAAGACGACCCTCGTCATACTAAACTCCAGAAACACGTCAACTTTCCACCGTATGGGCTGTTAGGGAACCATACCGGGCGTGACATTCGCCTCGGAGTCCTTAGTACGGAGGATACACAACTGGAAAGTATTAGAGGACTACTCAGCCAGTGATCATCAGTGCATGCTGCTTCAGATTAGTGATGCTGTCTCCCGACGTCCGTGCTCTCGGCCTTCTACAACTGGATGGAACATTGGAAGAATGGACGTCGAGAGGTTTGTTAAGGTTCTCACAGCAGGTGAGCCGCTGCAGGGGGCTTCGGAGGGGACGGAAGAACTGGCAGCTCAAGACGTGGTGAACTCTACCATGAGCATCATTACGACTACTTGCTGCACTTCTATGCCCCGTCGGAGACCCCGGCACGGCAAGCCCCTAGTGTACTGGTGGTCAACTGAAATTGCTGAAAAGCGGAGGGAGTGTCACAAGCTTCGACGTGAGGCTCAACGGGCGCGGAATCGTGACGAGGCACGCAACTAGGTGGCAGCATATAAGTCGGCCAGAAAATGCCTTCGCAAACTGATCAACAGTAGCAAGGCTCGCTGCTGGCAAGACCTAGTGGACAATGTGAACAAGAATCCGTGGGGCCTTGGCTACAAGCTGGTCATGGGGAAACTTGGTGCCCTACGGAAGCCTTGTATACATGACGCGGAAAAGATGGACGCGATAGTGCGGGGACTCTTCCCCACCCATCTCGTCCGTGTTGACGCTGTCCATGGTGAAACAGCAGGCGAGTGCCCACTCTTCACACAGCTGGAACTGGAGGAGGCAGTCCTCTCATTGAAAACGAGGAAGGCTCCAGGTCCAGATGGTGTTCCAGCTGAGGTGTTGCGGCTCGTCTATCACCATTGTCCTGACTTGCTGGTCAGCACATTCAACCCTTGCCTACGGGACGGGGTTTTCCCGGTACAATGGAAGGTGGCGAGGCTCGTGCTGATCAGCAAGGGGAAGGGAAATCCCGAATCGCCGTCTGCATACCGCCCGTTATGCATGCTAGATACGACTGGGAAAGTGCTAGAGAAACTCATCAAGGGAAGACTCACTGACGCGATTCGTGCTGCTGGGGACTTATCTCCTCGGCAGTACGGCTTTAGAGCAGGACGTTCTACCATTGATGCGATTGCAGAGGTGGTGAACGCGGTCCAAAAGGCAGAGGCATATAGTTGCACCAAGCAACGGATCGTCCTGTTGGTGACACTTGACGTCAGGAATGCCTTCAACTCCGCTAGATGGGTGGATATTCTGGACCCGCTGGAAAACTCTTTTCAAGTTCCAGAATATCTAATGTGGTTTTTGAGGAACTACCTAAAGGACCGAAGCCTGCTCTACCACACAACACAGGGCCAACTAAGGATGGAAATTACATGGGGTGTTGCCCAGGAGTCTATCCTTGGTCCGGACCTGTGGAACGTGTCTTACGACGGGCTACTGAGACTTGAAATGCCAGATGAGTCACGCATGGTCGGCTATGCGGATGATGTTGCGGCTCTGGTCGCCGGACGCACCGTTAAACAAGCACAACTTAGGCTAGGTATGCTAATGCGCCAGGTGAGGGACTGGATGACGGCTCGTGCGCTGAGTTTAGCACTGGAGAAAACCGAAGTGGTCATCTTGAAAAAAAAGAGAATCCCTAGAGTAAGGATGATCAGTATTGGAGACATACAAATCGAATCGAAGCTAACGGTGAAGTACCTGGGGCTACTGATCGACTCGAAGATGAGCTTCTCTGAGCAAATCAGGGCAACAGCTGAGAAGGCTGCTTCGGGAATATCGGCTCTGAGTCGACTTATGACCAACGTAAGGGGACATAGTCCATAAAAAAGACGCCTCTTGATAAGTGCTGTAGGGTCAGTGCTACTGTACGGAGCAGAGGTAGGGGTTGATGCTCTCAGCAGGGAGGTATACCGAAAACGTTTGGCACAGGTACAGAGAAGAGGAGCACTGAGAATTGCATCTTCGTAGCCAACAGTCTCCGACTCAGCGGTGAGAGTGATTGCAGGCGTGATACCTGTCGCCCTCCTTGCTAGAGAGTGCTGCGCTATTTACTTGCGCCGAAACGAAGATGCGAGGGAGATAGTTATCCGCGAGGAGAGACAGCGCTCGCTCAACGATTGGCAGCAGTCTTGGGTGAATTGCACGAAGGGAAGGTGGACTGCGCGCCTCATCCCGGATGTGAGACCGTGGCTAAATCGAAGGCATGGTGAGACTGACTTCTATCTGACCCAGCTTTTGAGCGGGCATGGGTGTTTTCAGTCTTACCTGCACAAGATTGGTAAATCACGGTCTCCTGATTGTCGGTGTTACCCAGGAGAGGAAGACAATGCCTGCCACACATTTTTTGCGTACATAAAATGGGACAGGCAGCAAAAGGCTCTCTTCAGGGAGACGGAAGAGCTCACCCCGGATAATATAGTCGCCGTGATGCTCGAATCGGTTGACAAATGGAACCAGGTGGCACATTATGCTCGGGCAGTCCTAAAATATAAAAGGGACTCACAGCAGCCGGGGCGCTGGGGCTGGAGGATCGTTCTTCTGGCATTTCCTCTTCCCCTCTCCCCTCCCGCTAGGAAAGGGACTCCCTAGCTTTAAAGCACCCCACGGCGTTAACGAAACGAGACCTGGCCCAAAGTAATGTGTCAAACGGTTCCAGGCTCTGTTCTCAGGTTGACAGGGGAGGTGTTTAGCATGTAGTCAAGTCGCGCATGGGAGTCCCACACTCTGTGCATAAATAGCATTCAGCTCCCTACATAAAAAAAACGCTAAGCACCGCTACCCAAACCCAAATCAATCCACACTTCTCCTTAAAGGATAACGTATGTTCCACAAACCCAAATTCTCTATCAATCCTGTTGTCAATTACCGCCCAGGTCCTGAATAATAATTAGCATAGCACTTGGCAACGATAAAGGCTGATGTCATGCACCTTAACGACAAATACACATTAAAGAAGACCAGTGACCTAGTGAACTCTACCACCTCTTAAACATTGGCTTACACTTGTCAACTTTTACCGCTAGACATCAACAACCTCTATACGTCTATACCCGTCGACAAAACACTGAAAATGCTAAAAGGAAAACGTTCATTGAATAACAGCCGATAATGAACATTGACATCCTAGAAAGGCTTGAGATATTCTTAAAATAGAAAAACAGACGGTAACATTATCAACAAACAACTTATTACCAATCCCGACCCAACTTTCTCAGTACTAGACCACACTCTGCAATGAAGTCGAAAACGAGATGAAACAGAATAAACCAACATCCAACAATCAAAAAAACAAAAACGTAATATCCCTCTACCTGACCTAATTTAGTACCTGACCTTCTTTTGTACTGCCTGCTTAACCCATCCTACGACTACAAGTATATCTGTGTAAAATCATTCCCTTCAACACATCCTTTAGACACTGAAGATGACTCGAAGGAGTCGAAACGCGTTTGCTCATACAATAAAGCAAGGCTTGACGGCTTTTCCAGAAAGAAGAGAATAAGCCTGCGTACATCAAATAAACAAAACAAGCGACTACAATTAAATAACGACAGAGAGACACACCGGTGAAGCTAGTGAAATTTATGAAAGCAGGTGGACAATACAGGCAATTTGAATAAAATGAGTGATTTAATAGATCACAGATGGATAAACAAACGATTCAATAACAATAAATTGGAAGTGAATCAGCAGACTTACAGACAAGTAAACACAGACAAAAATTTTGAAGATAATATTCAATCCAAACAAAAATAAATATTAATTAGTTTCTGTAAATTGGGTAAAAAGGCGCAAAAAATAAATTGCAGGAAGAAACTCAAATGCATGCTCACTCCCATTCTTGCTGAATTCCAAAAACCAAAAACAGAAGGGTCGGGCCTTCTAAAAATTAAAATTGAAATGTAACGTAATGTAAAACAAATCAAAAGAATACGAAATGACCACCTTAATTAACAACATCTGCGGTCTAACAGTCTCTTCTCTCCTTACTCATAGATGAAAGTTCAGCACCTAGCTTTCTTAACAATCTTTTTAAATTCAATTTTCATTTTTAACATTCGTTAAATCCTCAGATTCTTATAGTTTAGTAATAGAGGTACTTGATTATTTACATATTGTGGTTTTGTATCGAACACTCGATTTTACTTTCTACACAATGTTGGTGGTTGGCTTTTGCAAGCATATTTAAACCGTCTTTAATTTGTTTCTTATTTTTCCTCACCTCACTCGTTTGAATTCTAATAACAAGCAAATTTTGGTTCTATCACTTCCCAACTTCCACCACTAGCTTTCGCTTATCCCCGACTTAGTCATCGTAAAAGAAGCTGCGTTTTATTCACGGAACACAAGTAAAATTTTAATGATTTCATCATCAATTGCACTTTTTATTTTTCCCTTCACAATATTAAACTTTCGCCACTAACCTTCGCTAACACCGTCGACTAACCATCGTGACCAAAAACCGACTGCCAATCCTGCAACCCTTTTAAGACTATTTAAAATATTTTTTTTTACAATGCCCTACTAAAATAGCAACCTGCCTGTCCGTCCATCCATCCGTGGGTCACAGCAAACTGCTTCAGCTAGAAACATGAAATTTCTTGAGTAGATGTGAAGTGGTGACCTCTTAAAAGTATCAGTGTAAAATATGGAAAATGATTGGGTATCTTTGGACAGCAAAATCAGAAAAAAATCACGGAAGTAAGTCTTTATGAGTATGAGGGCAACAAATACCTCAAAAGACAAAACTTTAACGAATTTGTAAATAATAGTACATTTTATGAAGTTTACGTTTTCATCTACAAAATCGGACCCTTAAATTTTTCGAAAATTTGTTTCTAAGCCTCCTGATGTACGAGTATACTGCATGTTTTCAGAAAGTTCCTTAAAAATCGAAGCATAAACAGTTCAGTTATGGACGATTGAAAATTTATCAATTCCAACAAACATTACACGTAATACTGTTTAAATACACGTTCGGAAGAGACACAAACTTCACAGATGTGTAAGGATTTCGATGAAAATTTTAGAAATAATTTCTAACATTGATCATTCATCATGACAATACAAACATAAAAGTCAGAAACCTGAAAATGAGATGGTAGAAAATCAAAATACATAGTGAGCATATGTTTATTTCCCGAGATCAATACATGGAATTTATGTAGGGGTCAAGTTTTGATATTCAGCAGTTTAATTTCCTGGTAATTTTCCTATTCCTTTCTGGCAGAAGCACTCTTCTGCTACTTTCACTTCTTTCCAATTAATCGCTGCCATACAGAAGTAACGTGACTGAAGTTCAATTCACCTCTGTTCCGTTCCCTTCGTTCATCATTTGACTTTCGCCAGATGAAACTATTCCACTGCATGTATGATGGTTTGGATATAACCATAATAACGCTTAGTTATATGTAAATTGACACACACACAGAAATAATTACATTTGACAAAACTAAAAAGATTTTTTTGTGCCCAAGGAAACACGAAACCACAGTCCCAGTAGACCGCCCAGATTGAGAGTCCACCAAGCTATTAACTAAGGCTACTTCCAATAATCTGTCATTCATCAAATAGCCAAACTCAATTGCGCAAAGCATTTCAAAGCTTGCATTAATATTATTTTCATGGGCAGTTGAATAAAATTTTGTTAAGAGGAAAGGAAGAATGAAATTTTGTTCGCACGGTAAAGAATGAAGTTTTGTAAGTTGGAAATAAAGAATGAAATTTTATTACTGAGGAAGATAAAAATATTAATTTTTTTATATTTGAAAAAAATAAATAGGGTTAGAAATAAAATATTGATGAAGATGGGGAATAAAAGAATAAGTAAATGATTATGTTATTTTTATACAAGGAGGGGAAAAAGAAAAAAGATAGGAGTGTCCGTAACGAGGCCGTGGGGCGACCGTGACCCTGAGTATCTTATTTAGCTGGGGAAAGAAGGAACGTTGGCAGGGATAATTAGCAGTCCAATTGAATGACCTCAGCGTGGAAGGTTCCAAGCAGTTTACTGGACTCATCTTCAAGTTTATAAAAGGCGCTTTCCCAAATAAACGAGTTTTTTTTGGTGGCACTGTCTGTCAATGAGAAAGTGCTTTGGAAATCTATATCCCTCCCTGACTTCCATTGAAAGCTGGGTGACATTCATTTCAGTGGAAGCGAAGTTATTGCGTCTAAAGTGACAGTATGTTTATGTCATCGGTACAAAAATAAGTTTCAAACAAAGAGCTAATATCAAATTTTGTTCTAAAATCGCTAAAACGTTTACCGAAACATTTGAATTCATGAAAACAGCTTACGACGATGATTGTCTATCTCGCGCCAGAACTCGTGAGTTGTTTACACGTTTCAGAGATGATCGTGAGGGCATAAATGACGATGAACATACGGGCCGCCCAAATTAGTGATCACCAAAAACTCCATCGAAATTGTAAGCCGAAATTCATTGGTTTTGATCCTTAGATCGCAAATATTCTGATAAAATACATTAAGAGTATTACTCATATTCTGTCTCTCCAACGAACTCCTTATTCGTAACAAAGGTAGCATGAGGCGAGAAATTAGAAACAAACGGGGCTTTAATTTCTGGACTGGTGGTGATAGGCAACAGATCAATTGCTTGCGAGTCGAGATTTTCGGGAGTTAGCTTCTTGACTATCAGCTGAGCAGGTTCATATCCCAAGTCCTGATCACGATGAGTTCATACTATAAGAGCCAGTTAGTGACCTGCAGGAACCCGTAATTTTGCTTGGAGAGTATACGAAGTCAGAGTTTCAGGAGAACCAGAAACTTATCAGGTCGCTTAAGAATTTTCTCCTTAAGATGTTCATATTCAGGTTCCTAAAACGTAGACTTCAGAATCAAACCATCAATACGTTTGTGCTCCAGAAGGCAAGTAATGACCGATACCACCCGCTCATCATGTGACCAAGACCTCGACAACGCATCTAGTACAAGGTTAAGGGTACATTTCTGGTGTTCAATTTGGAAATTGAACCCTCGTTATCTCAGGCTCCAATGAACTAATTAACAACAAAGGTCCGACTGCTGCATGAGCCATTTAAGGGTAACATGATGGGTGATGATGGTGAAAGGCAGTCCTTCAATATCTGCCCTGAATTTCTTCATATTTTGCACCACAGCTAAGCACTTCTATTTGATAATGCTAAAGTCTTGTTCCGCAGCATTGATCTCAATCAATATCTTTGCGATTGAATGTTCCCTACCCTCGTGCGCTTTCTGGAACAAAACACTATCAACACCCACTGTAATTGCGAGACTCCTTCTTCACAAACTTGATCATCAAGTGGGCGTCCTTAAGCAGTTTTGCAACAGTACTCAGGAGCTTCAAGTTGAACTCGTAACAAGCAAGTCATCCAAGTAAACAAATACCTTGTCCTGCGATTTATGCGAGTATTAGTTTATGCATTATCCGACACATTCTTTGGGAAGGGTTACATAACCCAAACGGCATGACCCTAATATGGTACATGGGCCTGCCAGAAACAGCATAGGCCGTGATCCCGGAGGGGACATTGTTGCGAATTCCAGCGTACCAACTTTCTCCCATTCGCAACTTCAAATTGCCACCGCAACTTCTCCACCTTCCTTTGGGCACTCCTACCTTTTCCTCTGTGTATTTATTTACTTTCAATAACATTTTTCCAATTTCCCTATAATTTTTACTTCCCCATCATCACAATCCTACCCTTTTCCTCTATTACCAACCAAAATAATATAATATATACTTATAATTTCAATTTCCCCACTAACAATATTCGACTGATTAATTCCCACAAACAAAAGTTCATTCAATACTTTTTCCCTAACAAAACCTAATTCTTTCCTTCATACTAAATAATTCTATTCCCACGTACAAATTTCGTATTTTTATACTAACAAAAATTTATTCACGTTTCCCTTTTAACAAATTTCCATTTCACAGTTGAAGTTGCTAATCTGATGAATGGGAGATCGACAAGACATGGCTCCATTGGTTGCGTCGCGAGTTCTTGAACGGGGGTCTGCTGGAACCCTGGGTTCAAGTTCCCCGAGCGCAGGGAAGCACTCTTTTTGGGGTATTGGCAAAATCAATAGTTTCCGTATATGTTAATGTGACACTTTGCATTCAATCAAGCGCTTCTTGGATTATGCAAACTGCCATATATGCAAATCAATGGATTTTATTGTGTTTGTCGATACGGAAAAAAAGATATGTGGGTAGCGGAATCGATGTGTAATGAACTTCGATTACGTTACCCAAATGCGGCAGCGGTAATTTGAAAATGAAAAGGATTGCGGGATCTGATTTGCGGAAGGTGAAATGCGGGATTGGGTGCTGAAATTTGGGGAGTTGGTATTTGACTGGAGTCAATATTGGACTTTGGGAGATAAAAGCAGATTTTAGCTTGTGAAGGAGAATAAAATTCATTTGCAGTTTCGAGGAGGTGCAAAAAAGTCGTGGTCTTAAGATTCGGGAAGTAAATTTCCAATTCGGAAGTTTTGATTTCGGAGTTTTGGATAGGTGTTTTCTTGGTTTTCGGTCAATTTTTGGCTGTGAGGGAAGCGGTGGGTAACGATAGTGGAGGGTGGAAACAAAGAGTTTTTATGAGGAGATGAAGAAAAGCGTGAAGACGGGGAACTATAGTGAAAAAGCGAAATATAAAGAAAATTGAATTTTAAACGAATAAAGTGGAGAAGGGAATAGTGTGAGACGGCTTAAGACAATTAAAGTGGAAAAAAATAGTGTGATTTGAGATCGTGCTAAGAAACCCATTTTTTGCTTAAATTAGTGGCTAGGCGAACCGTTTCTTTTGGTTGTGAATTATTATTCAAAGTGACAGTAATTGATTTTAAAACAAAAACTAGTTACATTCGATTATACGATAAGTTCAAGAAGCTGACATGCGGATTAGTGGCCGTTCGTTTTTTTATTTAATGTTTCATTATTTGTGCAGAAGGAAAATTAATTTGTTTTTTCATAATTTTTATCAGTCCCCCCTTCCAGTTGCAGAGCGCTCCGCAGCTTCAAAAGAAAGGGTGAGTAACTATTTTTTTTTATTTATCTTTGAGAACTTGAATTTTGTTTTCTCTTCTAAAGATTTTCAGGGTTTTGTACTAAAATACAAAACCCTATTGCAATCACGACCTGTGTCCGTCTGTCCGTCCGTCCGTCCGTCCGTCCGTCTGTATGTCACAGCACTTTTTCTCCGAAACTATAAAGGCTACAGCCATGAAATTTTGTGAATAGGTCAGAAGTGGCGGGGGTCTCCCCATATAGGGAGGTGACCCCTCAAAAAAAAAATTTCACGCTTGGTAGTCGAACAGGGTGTCATTGGAAAGGTCTCAATGAGATCTTTTCAAAACAAGTCTCAAAATTGCCTTACAAGTACCAAGGGGGGCAGGGGAAGGGAAAATGTACGAACTTTTCGCGTACCCCCTCGCGATTGGACACCTTCCATCCGAAAAATCTGAAAAAAATCATGCATGTAGGCCTTTATGAGTACAACAACAACAAATACATGAGAAGTCGAAATTCACTCAACTTTGTTAGTAATAGTATGATTTATCGATTTTATGTTTTCTTGAATAAAACCTAAGCGGTACCCTTAAATTCAATAAAATTTAGTAAACAGATGACTATTTATAAGATTGATATTTTCTGAAAGTTTCATAAAGATCGAATAGTTTTTGACGAATCTATAGCGATTTGAATTTTCCTGTATTACTACGCAACAATATGCCCTGTAGTACTAAGGAAACATATGGCTATGGAGCCATATGCGCTTTTTACCGACTTAGACACTACAGCTTTGCTAGTATTTCAGGAATGATAGGTATCATGAAGATGAGTACATACAATAGAAACAAGTCAAAGAGGCAGGAGAGAGCTCCTAGCAAAAAGGCTTTGTAACCATTCTAAGATTCGAAAAAACAGGCCATGAATCGATGATTACAGTACAGAGGAGTGGCCCTTGAAAAAAGATTTCATGAAAGGTAACCGATATGAGTATCAACTGAAAGTCCTCCATGAGAGCTTTTCAAAACAGGTCTTAAGCTGACAGTTTTTGCTTCAGTGGGGGCACAGGGGGGTGGGGAAATACATGAATAATGTGTTTCCTCCCTCGCGAATGGACACCCGTGATCTTAAAAAATCTGAAAAAATTATCAAGGGAGATATTTATGGGTATAACTATAACAAATACCTCAGAAGTCAAAATTCTTTCAACTTTGTTAATGATAGTATGATCCTCGAACATGACATGTTTCTTGATTTTATTCGTTACTGGTTACTGCATTTTGTAAGTAGAGTACAAAACCCTTCTGACATGAGCATAGGTCTGTCTACCCAACTTGTTATAATTTGTTTTTAACTAAATTACTCTGAACTAATTTCACCGAAGAGGGAGTTTGAACTAGTTCACAAAATTGATATTGTTAAGCCACGATTAAAATTTGTAAATAAAAAACGGCCATGAAACACTAACAATATTAGATTTTCATTTCTCAAAATGACCTCCACCTTTCCCGTCCCTTTCCCCCCGTGTTAGTATTTATATGTAAGGTGGCTCAGCACAAGCAGAGGGTGTCCCGGAAGTCCCACGACACGACTGAGCGCTAGCCGGCCTCAGTATGCCATCCCGGGCTACACACCCCCCTGCTAATACTTAATGTCTGCAACTGCGGTGACTTCCGCGGTCGCAACAACATGCTCTAAAACAGGTGGGTTGTTCTCGATCATCTTTCACCATTTCAGTACTTTTGACGTCGTTTGGCACACTATTTAGGTTAATCACATCAGCAGAGGCAAAGCAAAGGAATTTGTGGATGGGCACTGGTCTAGTATCTGGTTATTCATTGAGTTGGAAGCAAGAAGGGATTTCACTTGGATGCCGACTTTGATAGCGTGTATGATATCTTACTGCAGACCTTCCTTGAGGATCACCACAGGCAATCTCCAACTTATCAACACTGTCAATGTTGGGAGGACGCCTGCTGTGATGGTCAACCATGGGGCTACTTGTGAGATAAATACTACATAGCCTCAAATTCAAGGCAGTGATGAACTGGTTCATTTACCGACACAAATTTCAAGCCTGCCAAATGATTTGTCGTTTGCTTGTAAGTATTCCGCAAAAGGATGGTCTGCATGTCAAAATCCGAAACTCACGGAAAGATTCGTCTAGGCTCTAGAAATGGATATCAATTACTCGCCGCAAATCTACATCAGTCCAATGACATTCGGAATGCTCATTCAACGCAGCTTCCAAGTCAGACCACGTAAGGTTAAGTTGGAGCTGCCGGAATAAACAATACCACTCTTCTGCTGGTGCCTTCAATGCATGTTTTATAGTCGTTTCTTGAAAGGTGGCTGCTCAAAACAGGAACAAATCGATCTCCAAGCCAGCAGAAGAACCATCAAAACTGACCCTCCACTTGGGCGTTAGCGTCAAAGAATATAAATGGTCGTTGAAGCTATATAGTAAAAATTGGATAACCAAATTAAAAAATTAAAAAATTTAATAACAATAAATAATTATTATTATTTATTAAATAATAACAAATAAATAAAGACTCCATAAATAATCAATTATATTCCCTCTCTACAAAAACAGGTGACAAGCTTCAGTGCGAAAATAAGAGAGGCATATCACTTCTTTGTACGACGTACAAAATATTTTCAAAAATCTTAGAAAATGAAATCGAATGATACGCCATTAGTATTATTAGGGAGTATCAAGATGGTTTTAGTGCAGGTCAGTTGACGACAGACCAATTGTTCTCTGTCAAGTCGGTACTTGAAAAACGTTGGAAGTTCAGCATCTACATACACCATACGAATGTATTGATCGTAACGTACTGTACCGCATAATGCCCTTTTTTTGTTTGTTTGTGGTAGGGATGTGAATGCCGATTTCGGCATAGAATGTGAGACCCCCATGTTCTCAAAAAGGTGACCGGGCTACCCACTAAACACCTCCCCTGTCATCCTGAGAAACTAGCGTGGAACCATTTGACACATTACTTCGGGCCAGGTCTCGTTTTGTTACGCCGTGAGGCGCCTTCAAGCTGGTGGATCACTCTTCTAGCAGGACGGGAGAGGGGAAGAGGAAGTGCCAGAAGAGCGATCCCCCAGCCCCAGTGCCTCCGGCTGCTGTGAGTCCCTTTTATATTTTAGGACTGCCCGAGCATAATGTGCTACCTGGTTCCATTTGTCAACCGATTCGACCATCACCGCGACTATATTATCCGGGGTGAGCTCTCCCGTTGCCCTGAAGAGAGCTTTTTGCTGCCTGTCCCATTTTATGTACGCAAAAATTGTGTGGCAGGCATTGTCTTCCTCTCCGGGGTAATACCGACAATCAGGGGACCGTGATTTACCAATCTTGTGCAGGTAAGACTGAAAACACCCATGCCCGCTCAAAAACTGGGTTAGATAGAAGTCAGTCTCACCATGCCTTCGATTTAGCCATGGTCTCACATCCGGGATGAGGCACGCAGTCCACCTTCCCTTCGTGCAATTCACCCAAGCCTGCTGCCAACCGTTGAGTGAGCGCTGTCTCTCTTCATGAACAACCATCTCCCTCGCATCCTCGTTTCTACGCAGATAAATAGAGCGGCGCTCTCTCTACCACACCTGCAATGACTTTCATCACTGAATCAGAGACGGTCGGATACGAAGACGCAATTCTCAGCACTCCTCTTCTTTGTACCTGTGCCAGGCGTTTGCGATAAACCTCCATACCAAGAGCGTCGCCCCATACCTCTGCTCCGTACAATAGCACTGACTCTACAGCACTCATCAAGAGGCGTCTTCTTGATGGGCTGGGTCCCCCTACATTACCCATAAGTCGACACAGAGTCGATACACTTGGGCAACCTTCTCAGCCGTTGCCCTGATTTGCTCAGAGAAAATCATCTTCGAGTCGATCAGTAGCCCCAGCTACTTCACCATCAACGGTAGAGCGTCCTGCTCTAAAGCCGTACTGCCGAGGGGATAGGTCCCCAGTGCCACGAATCACTTCAGTGAGTCTTTGCTTGATGAGTTTCTCTAGCACGTTCCCAGCCGTGTCAAGCATGCATAACGGGCGATATGTAGATGGCGATTCGGGATTTCCCTTCCCCTTGCTGATCAGCACGAGCCTTGCCACCTTCCATCGTACCGGGAAAACCCCCCCCCCGTAGGCAAGCGTTGAATGTAGTGAACAGCAAGTCACGACAATGGTGATAGACAAGCAGCACCTCAGCTGCAACACCACCTGGACCTGGAGCCTTCCTGGCGTTCAAAGAAAAGACAGCCTGTTTCAGTTCCGGCTGTGTGAAGAGTGGGCACTCAACTGCTGTTTCACCATGGACAGCGGCAACACGGATTGAAAGGGTGGCGAAGAGTGCCCACACTATCTCGTCCATCTTTTCCGCATCATGTATACAAGGTTTCCATAGGGCACCACGCTTCCGCATAACAAGCTTGTAGCCAAGGCACCACGGATCCTGGTTTGCATTGTCCAATAGATCTTGCCAGCAGCGAGCCTTGCTGTTGTTAATCAGTTTGCGAAGGCATTTCCTGGCCGACTTATATGCCACTGCGCGGTTGCTTGCTTCGTTACGGTTCCGCGCCCGTTGGCCCTCACGCTGAAGCTTGTGACACTCCCTTCGTTTTTCAGCGATTTCATTTGACCACCAATACACCGCGGGCTTGCTGTGCCGGGGTTTTCGACGGGGCGTAGAAGCATTTATTTATTTATTTATTGACATCAATATCAACAGAGTACATAGACACCCAGTTACTGATAAGATGCGTCAGAAAAAGAAGGAAAGCAAATAAAAAATAGTATTATTATATAATTAGAAGTAAGTTAAATTCGTAATTCACAATAAATTCAAAATTCAAGTTAAGTCACTAATCAAGATAAACTAATTATTAGATAATTCAAGTATATCTCTTAATATAGATTTAAAAACAAAAATGACTGTGGCAAAGGACCAAGATGCAATTCATTATGAACACGTGGTAGGCGTACAAGCGGTGAGAAATAGTAAGCATTCGTACGTGCGAAGGGAACATTAAAAACAAGTTGGAGACGATTTGTGCGAACCGGATTAATGGGAGATATTAGATTGCAGAGATCGTCAGGAAGAAGTTTGTTGTGGAGCTTAAAAAGAAGAGACTCATCAAGAAAGGACGTACGTTTCTCTAAAGATGGAAGATTTAGGGTTCTAAGGCGTTCACTGTATGGGCTATAGACCATAGAGAATTTGTAGTATAATATACGGGTGAATCTTCGTTGGACAGATTCAACAGCATCAATCAAATATTTGTTATGTGGATTCCATACTTGGGAGCAGTATTCAAGTATACTTCGAACTAGGGAAACAAAGAGTTTGACCGAGGTCGAAACATGGTGAAAGGATTTAGATGATCTTAGAATAAATCTAGCGAGACGGAAGGCTTTTGAGACTACCATCATAACGTGTTGTTCGAATTTCAGTTTAACATCGATCACTACGCCCAGATCTTTAAAACTTGAAACACTTTCTAAGGTCCCACAAAGAATGGAATAGCGAAATAACAGAGGAGTCTTTTTGTACGAATAAGTCATTTGGTGACACTTAGAAATATTCAGAGAGTTGGAGCTGCACCACAGAGCTAAAGAAGGAAGATCTTTTTGCAGTATGTCGCAGTCTTCGAAACTTCCGATTACTCTGAATATTATAAGATCATCAGCATATAATAGACAAGGGGAGAATAAGGTCAATGGGAGATCATTAATGAACAGCAAAAACAGAAGAGGGCCCAAGATTGAGCCTTGCGGAACACCAGACTTCGGCTCAAAGGGAGATGAAAGACAGGATTTGACTGTACCAACACACGAACGATTGGAGACGTAGGAAGAAAACCAGGATATTATATAATCTGGAAGATGAAAGCTTCTGAGCTTTAAGAGGAGGAGATTGTGATCAACAGAATCGAAAGCTTAAGAGAAATCTGTATGAATAACATCGACCTGTTTTTGCTTATCTAAAGCTGATGCTACTGTGTTGTTAAATGACAGTAGGTTGGTCAGAGTCGATCTGCCTTTGATGAAACCATGTTGTTTGTTGGCTAATAGAGGAAGGACTAAAGGATAAACTCGGTTGTATACCACACGCTCAAGTATCTTACTAAAACACGAGAGGAGCGAGATTGGTCTGTAATTTGAGACACAACTAATATCTCCAGCTTTAAAAATAGGAAAAATAAAAGCATTTTTCCATTCTGCGGGGAAAGTGGTATTGTAAAGACTGATATTGAAGATGATGGAAAGGGGAACACATAGCGAAGAGGACAAGGATTTGGCGAAGATATTCGGGATGCCATCTGGCCCACAACCGATGCTTGCATCAAGATTATGCATGATTAACTCCACTTCCAATGGAGTGATGGTTAAGATATGAGAGGTAATAAATGAGGGAGGCAAAGATGCATGAGGATTAGAAGAGGGAATGAGAGTTGAGGGAGAGAAAAAAGATGAGAAATAATAAGCAAAGAGATCACAAGAGCCTTGTTGAGAGGAAGAAGAAAGGTGTTGATAGCGCATATGCACGGGCATAGCTCGAGAATTTTTGAGAGAGCGGATTTAGGACCAAAAAGGTTTGGTTAGTATTTAGAGAGTTTTCTAAGTGCTCCATATAGCTTTTTTGAGCAACATGAGCGATTTTTTAGCTTGTTTACGACACTCCTTATATGCTCCTAAATCGCTTTGCAGGCGCGATTTCAGGAACTTCTTCCGAGCGATCTCATTCGCTTTAAGAGCAGATGCCAAGTCAGAGAGTTCAACCACGGAACATCGCTGACTTTTTTCGGTCGGTAGCTAGGCGTATACTTATCTATGATATCAGCTAGAATGGTATTGAATTTACAGAGTGCTTCATTGGCATCTAAATTCCTAAGCAGTGAGTACCAGTTCTTCGAATTGATTTCCTGCTCGATTTCAGAGCCTTAAAAAAGTTGTACCGAATCGGCAGTGCTTTTTTGCAAGAGGAACTAATGCCCATAGTGAGTTGAAAAGAGAGAGGTGGATGGTGAAGATCTGGTTTCACAAAAGGTGTGACAGAAGGAATTAAGCCAAATGAAGATAGTAGGGGTAGAATGCCGATTCTAATTCACATTTTTCATACAAATTTCAAATGTTGTCGAGGGTGTGTGTCTTGGATGTCCGTATGTACCGTTTCATTTCGTTCCCATTTAGAGTGGCATAAGTGTTTGCCTGGGATAGTAAGGTGCGAGTCCGCGATAGATGCGGGTTTCTTGGGTGGTTGCCGGGGAGGATGTGTGCTTTGGATGTCCGTATGTTCCGTTTCATTTCGTTCCTATTTAGAGCAGCATAAGTGGGTGCCTGGGATACTAAGGTGCTAGTCCGAGGTAGGTGTGGATGTCATGGATGGTTGTGGGGAGGATATGTGTCTAGGGTATGTAGGTGTATGTATCAGCTTAGTGTAGGTATAGGCGGATACTAGGGATGAGAAGGTGCGGGTTTAAGGTAAGTAAGAGATCTGTGTCTTGGTTGAGTAGGTAAGCGTTCCGGGTTTTAGTAGCCTCTAGCGGTTTGTAGAACTAGTATTGATGGTTGTGTTCTAGAATAGACATATGGCTTTAGATGACGGGTGCGCTTTCTTAACCTAAGTAGCCTCTAATGGTAAATGGTGAAACTAGGCATATTGATTATAGTCTAGGATAGGCCCATATTTTCAATCAATAGATTAGATTTCTCAGCGGGCATTTATATTGGGTTAATATACAAGTTTGAAATTAATGGGAGCTAGCCTTTGACGCTTTTAGCGATAGATAATTATACTATTCATGGTTGTTATTTCTCTATAGCGGAAGGATTTCTCATACATTCGTTGCTTATAGTCTTTGCATGGTTTCGTTATTCATCTTTGGTGGAAGTGTTTCTCGGGTCTTAAACGCTCCTAGTGGTTGATAGTTTTTTATCCATGGTCGTTTTAATGTACGAGTATATGTTAGGAGGTCCATGTCTAGAGTTGATACCTTGAAGTATTAGGGTTGCTGATCAATTAGGGAAGCTCTGTAGATAGGAGGCGCTCTGGGCGGTTGTTCACTGGTTGTAGGAGATCCTTTAGCGTGTGTCACTTATTGAAGGCGTTTGGGGCGAGCGATTAACTTGATCACGTTAGGCGTGCTGGACTTTTTTATGATGCGAGTGGCTGCGTGGTGACGGCGGGCGTTTGTATAGACGGATGACTGCGATACTGATGGATGATGGACGTGCCCGTCAGCGCGTATTCTAAGCCGTGGGAATTTACTTCATGGGTGCTTGGATAAGGAACGCGTTGCAGCGATTGGTGTCTTTGGCTGCGTATGGGAATTGCCGATTCGCTTGATATGCTAGCCGTGCCGGAAGTTTATATGATGCGAGTAGTTGTGTGGGATGGAGGGCGCTGCTATAGACGGGTGGCTTTGCATTATGGATGGGCGACGGGCTTGCCTTTCGACGAGTGCTCTAAAGCATGAGAATTTACTTAGTGGGTGCTTGCTTAAGGTACGTTTTGCTCCTCGTTTGATGTCTGTGGTTAAAAATGGACGGTATTGTAGATGTGATGCGCGTTGCTTGTTGGAGGAAGTAATTTGAGGTGTATGTTCCCACCGAGGTGGATGTCATGAGCCGTAGAAATTTGTCTCGCGAGCGTTTGGTTAAGTTTCCGCATTCCTCATCAAAGGGTGCCTGTCTTTAAGTATGGATGGCCTTGTCGGCGATTCGGAATGATTTACGTCGCTTTTTGGAGAATCGTGATTGTGGTGTAGATTCGCTCGGCGGCGAGTTCTGTTAAGCATGGAAATTGACCTCGGGGGATGCGTGGCATGTGCAAGTGATTTTGCTTGTTAAGAGTAGTGTTTCGTACGCATAGACTTCCCTGTCGGCGCGAGTTTTGGGGCATCGGAATCTACAGCGTGGAAGAGAAGTGGCATGGCATACATTGCATTACAATATAGTTTTGCTTGATGGAGGCGGTTTTTCTTGTTGTGTTGGCCGTGGGCAGCGGGTAACGTGATGCGCGGCATTGAGACGTGTTTTCATGAATGTCCATTCGCAGATGCGCCTGTTCTAGTTTGCTGATTATTATTTACATTGATCGTTTTCAGTTTCTTTTTGCTCGGATACGTCGTTTCTTTGTTTTGTGACTCAGTGCTATTGTATATTATTGCTTTTATCGGTTTCATGTTAATAGTACCTTAAGAATCGTCAACAATGTATTTAATTCAGTAAGACTACTATGTTGATTGCTCAAATCTATGAATGTAGTGAAAGAGATAATGCGTTCTTGATATTAAGTATAGTATTAAATTTTAGTTTGCTTGTGGCAGCATTTTTTTTGTCTTCATCATCATCGCTTATTTCTTAGAGCAGGTTCTATACTTCATTCTCTGATTTTACTATTATGTATAAGTATGGCACTATATTCATTCGTTTTTTTTACTTTACTATAGGATGCCCATTGGTTTTGTTCAAAAATTCTAAAAATTTCTTCCAAGACGAGATGGTGATAATTTTGTTCGTACATCATATGATTTGTCCCTTTTGATAAGTGCTTGGGTCTATTTTTTAGATCACTATGTTGAGATGTATGTTTTGGGTATCTATTCTAAATTTGAGATTATTTATGGATGTTGTATAGGGAAGATATTACGGTTTATGGCTTCTGGAATGCTACTTTTTTATGATGGATGTAGAAATCATCATGGTGGTCCTAATGAGTAGAAATATAGACGCATTTTCATTGATAAATTTTGGGTACGTACTGAAAGGAAGAACGTAATATAGAAAAAAGTGAATGCGGTAGGTCATTGACATTTGGGGTTTGTTGGTATTATGGTATTATTCTTTGTTTATGCCCATAACGCATGGAAAAATATTTTTTAGTCATGCTAGCATTATAGGCATGCACTAGATTGAATAAATTTTTATATTTACTCTGAATTAGGTGCTGTTATTGTGGGTCTGTATTATTTAGTTTAGGTAGTTTCATGAGTGTCGGTATAATATAGAGTAAAACTATTATTTTATGCTTGTCTCATATTCTACACAGTATGTATGATTTTTTGACATTTCCGAATTTCTCTAGACATATTTTCATTTAGAACTTGTTGATGTTTTGAGTATGATAATTTTTAATTTGTTATCTTCTTAGGAAAATGATGCATGCTTGGATGATGCCGTTAAGTTGATACTTTCCGGATGCATATTATCGCTTTTAATGCCTATATGATTGCATGAGAATTTACAAACCCCATACTTTGTGTGCTTGTATGAAGCGTAAAGTCACTTCAGCTATATTCATATACATTTTCATTATTTGAGCATTGTAAAATACGTATTTCCTACATTTTAAATATGCTAGATTTATCATCATAGGGATTGTCGGGTATGCTCATTGACATATTCAAGTATTATTTTCACATAAGTAAAATATATTCTTGTTGAGTTTTTTTCTTATCAGAATTTTTTTCTACTGGATGCTTGATTGATTTTTTTTAGGTTTGAAGAAGGTCTAATTAGTTTTCAACATAAAGGGTATGTTTTGGGTTGGCGCACTGCTACTATAGATCACTTAGGCTAATGTTTACGTAAGATAGTTCGGTAAAGATAATGATGTGTGATAGCATATGAGTTTATAGTAGGCTATTTTTACATCGATCTCATCGTATCTTGTATAGACAAGTAGCATATGTTATGAAGTGTTCATGATAAGGCTGGTCACGAGTCATTGTACGATGTTAAGATATGATCATTACTTTCAGGAGGTGTTTGTCTGCTAGTAATTTGATGAACAGATGTATACTTGAGTTGAATGAACTCATGCGGGTTTTTTTGGCTCTCATTGGATATTTTTGAATGGTAGAATTGAGTGTTTGATATTTGGGAGTATCACATATGCTAGGAATGTTTCGGTTTTTTTTGGTTTGTTGTTTGAGGTATTTGTTTACTTGAGCAGTGTTAGATTAGTTGTTAAAGTAAACAGATTGTGTTTCTTTCTAATAGAAATAATTTATTGAGTAATGCAATTTTTTGTTATATATAAATAAATTTTCATACAACTTACAGGACATCTGATATATGGGTTGATATATTTATTAATTCTATAGCATATTGAACAATTTTCAAGTTAACTTAACCTAGATTTATTCAGCTGCACTATTTCTGCATTAGGACCATACAAATGTATAGTAAGTCCTCTCACGTCTTTTTTTAATGTTTATTATACAATTTATATAGCAATTCAATATCCTCAGCATATAATAGTAGCTTATGTCCCCTTCACTCTAGTGCAAACTGTTGATGTTTCAATTCTAATATCGTTTTGATTGTATTTTATGAGAATAGTATGTTCCTTGATGAATTACTGATGAGCATTTCCTTAAACTTTTTCATTCTAATAGCGCTGGCCACCAGTTGGCTCTAATTTTGTTTGGACTATTTATACCACCCGATGCTATGAATTATTACTTTGTCGTATGTATGCGAGACTGCAGGAGTATGTACTGTTTTATTAGTTTAAAAATATGTTTATTAGATACTTTCTCGCCCATATTACCATATTTAAGCATATAATTCTCGATTCGTATTCGGTGTTCAGGAAAAATATCACGGTATACTTCCATGAAGTATAGGATAACCATTGTAATAGATCTTATCGCGGTGAAAGTGTATTGACCTCTGTTTTCCTAGTTTTCTTGACGTCGTTTACGTTGGTTTGCTGAATTTTAAAAACCTCATAATAATCCGTAGAATTATATGTAGTCTAGTGATAGAAAAAACGACGTGCTGCCTTTAAGTTAACATACATTCATGTCCTAGTTTGTACAGTGCAGCTAAGATGAGGGTCTGTTTCTCAATATTAAATTTCAGTATTATATAGACTCAAGAGATTATACTTGATTTCAAAGCCTTTCACAATAGTTTGTAGTTCACCAAGTCTCAATTTCCTCGAGAGAAACAGCGAATCTATGAGAAAAACCTCTTGCTGAACTATACATACTATCTTGATGAAGGCTTCCACAAAAGCAAAGTAATACTTGGATTTGACCCGCTGACATTTCAAGCGAAAATAATCTTCCGATGCAGTGGACAACATCAGTTGGAGTTAGATAACAGTCAATGGACTTCACTTCGCCAATACCTCATTGATCTCAAGGATAGAGTAGATGAGTTCCCTGCAAATTAGCTTGGACTTCTTGAACTCTTCTACATACCTATTGGAGGAGAGAGACTAATACTTAAACATCCCGAGCTCTTCACGCTTTTCATCTTGATGGATTTTTTCAACATTATCATGCAATACAACAATTTGCTTACCGATTGTGTGAAGGAATACTATGACCAATATTGTGCAAGATGCAGAAAAAAAAGCGTACTTAAACTAGATATCAACCACTTCTTCACTCCAACTCAAACATCATTTGTAAATATAAACTACTTTAGGCTTTTTTATGAAATACCAGTACTATGTAACGATCTAATTTTCCATGTGATGAAATAAAATACTAAAAACCCTATAAACAATGTTTTACTTCACTTAAAGGAATTATTCATTAGGAAATTGGAAATTGAGACTTGGTGAACTACAAACTATTGTGAAAGGCTTTGAAATCAAGTATAATCTCTTGAGTCTATATAATACTGAAATTTAATATTGAGAAACAGACCCTCATCTTAGCTGCACTGTACAAACTAGGACATGAATGTATGTTAACTTAAAGGCAGCACGTCGTTTTTTCTATCACTAGACTACATATAATTCTACGGATTATTATGAGGTTTTTAAAATTCAGCAAACCAACGTAAACGACGTCAAGAAAACTAGGAAAACAGAGGTCAATACACTTTCACCGCGATAAGATCTATTACAATGGTTATCCTATACTTCATGGAAGTGTACCGTGATATTTTTCCTGAACACCGAATACGAATCGAGAATTATATGCTTAAATATGGTAATATGGGCGAGAAAGTATCTAATAAACATGGAATACACTACCAAATATGTGAATGGTCCAACTCTAATGCGACATCAGGCACTGATACATGCATTTGTCATTCATACGATCAAAGCAAGAAATATTTTTAAACTAATAAAACAGTACATACTCCTGCAGTCTCGCATACATACGACAAAGTAATAATTCATAGCATCGGGTGGTATAAATAGTCCAAACAAAATTAGAGCCAACTGGTGGCCAGCGGTATTAGAATGAAAAGTTTAAGGAAATGCTCATCAGTAATTCATCAAGGAACATACTATTCTCATAAAATACAATCAAAACGATATTAGAATTGAAACATCAACAGTTTGCACTAGAGTGAAGGGGACATAAGCTACTATTATATGCTGAGGATATTGAATTGCTATATAAATTGTATAATAAACATTAAAAAAAGACGTGAGAGGACTTACTATACATTTGTATGGTCCTAATGCAGAAATAGTGCAGCTGAATAAATCTAGGTTAAGTTAACTTGAAAATTGTTCAATATGCTGTAGAATTAATAAATATATCAACCCATATATCAGATGTCCTGTAAGTTGTATGAAAATTTATTTATATATAACAAAAAATAGCATTACTCAATAAATTATTTCTATTAAAAAGAAACACAATCTTTTTATTTTAACAACTAATCTAACACTGCTCAAGTAAACAAATACCTCAAACAACTAACCAAAAAAAAACCTAAACATTCCTAGCATATCTGATACCCCCAAATATCAAACACTCAATTCTACCATTCAAAAATATCCAATGAGAGCCAAAAAAACCCCGCATGAGTTCATTCAACTCAAGTATACATCTGTTCATCAAATTACTAGCAGACAAACACCTCCTGAAAGTAATGATCATATCTTAACATCCTACAATGACTCGTGACCAGCCTTATCATGAACACTTCATAACATATGCTACTTGTCTATACAAGATACGATGAGATCGATGTAAAAATAGCCTACTATAAACTCATATGCTATCACACATCGTTATCTTTACCGAACTATCTTACGTAAACATTAGCCTAAGTGATCTATAGTAGCAGTGCGCCGACCCAAAACATACCCTTTATGTTGAAAACTAATTAGACCTACTTCAAACCTAAAAAAAATCAACCAAGCATCCAGTAGAAAAAAATTCTGATAAGAAAAAACTCAACAAGAATATATTTTACTTATGTGAAAATAATACTTGAATATGTCAATGAGCATACCCGACAATCCCTATGATGATAAATCTAGCATATTTAAAATGTAGGAAATACGTATTTAACAGTGCTCAAATATTGAAAATGTATATGAATATAGCTGAAGTGACTTTACGCTTCATACAAGCACACAAAGTATGGGGTTTGTAAATTCTCATGCAATCATATAGGCATTAAAAGCGATAATATGCATCCGAAAAGTATCAACTTAACGGCATCATCCAAGCATGCATCATTTTCCTAAGAAGATAACAAATTAAAAATTATCATACTCAAAACATCAACAAGTTCTAAATGAAAATATGTCTAGAGAAATTCGGAAATGTCAAAAAATCATACATACTGTGTAGAATATGAGACAAGCATAAAATAATAGTTTTACTCTATATTATACCGACACTCATGAAACTACCTAAACTAAATAATACAGACCCACAATAACAGCACCTAATTCAGAGTAAATATAAAAATTTATTCAATCTAGTGCATGCCTATAATGCTAGCATGACTAAAAAATATTTTTCCATGCGTTATGGGCATAAACAAAGAATAATACCATAATACCAACAAACCCCAAATGTCAATGACCTACCGCATTCACTTTTTTCTATATTACGTTCTTCCTTTCAGTACGTACCCAAAATTTATCAATGAAAACGCGTCTATATTTCTACTCATTAGGACCACCATGATGATTTCTACATCCATCATAAAAAAGTAGCATTCCAGAAGCCATAAACCGTAATATCTTCCCTATACAACATCCATAAATAATCTCAAATTTAGAATAGATACCCAAAACATACATACACAAACAAATCATATGATGTACGAACAAAATTATCACCATCTCGTCTTGGAAGAAATTATTAGAATGTTTGAACAAAACCAATGGGCATCCTATAGTAAAGTAAAAAAAACGAATGAATATAGTGCCATACTTCTACATAATAGTAAAATCAGAGAATGAAGTATAGAAACTACTCTAAGAAATAAGCGATGATGATGAAGACAAAAAAAATGCTGCCACAAGCAAAATAAAATTTAATACTATACTTAATATCAAGAACGCATTATCTCTTTCACTACATCCATAGATTTGAGCAATCAACGTAGTAGTCTAACCGAATTAAATACGTTGTTGACGATTCTTAAGGTACTATTAACATGAAACCGATAAAAGCAATAATATACAATAGCACTGAGTCACAAAACAAAGAAACGACGTATCCGAGCAAAAAGAAACTGAAAACGATCAATGTAAATAATAATCAGCAAACTAGAACAGGCGCATCTGCGAATGGACATTCATGAAAACACGTCTCAATGCCGCGCATCACGTTACCCGCTGCCCACGGCCAACACAACAAGAAAAACCGCCTCCATCAAGCAAAACTATATTGTAATGCAATGTATGCCATGCCACTTCTCTTCCACGCTGTAGATTCCGATGCCCCAAAACTCGCGCCGACAGGGAAGTCTATGCGTACGAAACACTACTCTTAACAAGCAAAATCACTTGCACATGCCACGCATCCCCCGAGGTCAATTTCCATGCTTAACAGAACTCGCCGCCGAGCGAATCTACACCACAATCACGATTCTCCAAAAAGCGACGTAAATCATTCCGAATCGCCGACAAGGCCGTCCATACTTAAAGACAGGCACCCTTTGATGAGGAATGCGGAAACTTAACCAAACGCTCGCGAGACAAATTTCTACGGCTCATGACATCCACCTCGGTGGGAACATACACCTCAAATTACTTCCTCCAACAAGCAACGCGCATCACATCTACAATACCGTCCATTTTTAACCACAGACATCAAACGAGGAGCAAAACGTACCTTAAGCAAGCACCCACTAAGTAAATTCTCATGCTTTAGAGTACCCGTCGAAAGGCAAGCCCGTCGCCCATCCATAATGCAAAGCCACCCGTCTATAGCAGCGCCCTCCATCCCACACAACTACTCGCATCATAAAAACTTCCGGCACGGCTAGCATGATCAAGCGAATCGGCAATTTCCACACGCAGCCAAAGACACCAATCGCTGCAACGCGTTCCTTATCCAAGCGCCCATGAAGTAAATTCCCACGGCTTAGAATACGCGCTGACGGGCACGTCCATCATCCATCAGTATCGCAGTCATCCGTCTATACAAACGCCCGCCGTCACCACGCAGCCACTGGCATCATAAAAAAGTCCAGCACGCCTAACGTGATCAAGTTAATCGCTCGCCCCAAACGCCTTTAATAAGTGACACACGCTAAAGGATCTCAAGCCCCACAACCAGCGAACAACCGCCCAGAGCGCCTCCTATCTACAGAGCTTCCCTAATTGATCAGCAACCCTAATACTTCAAGGTATCAACTCTAGATATGGACCTCCTAACATATACTCGTACATTAAAACGACCATGGATAAAAAACTATCAACCACTAGGAGCGTTTAAGACCCGAGAAACACTTCCACCAAAGATGAATAACGAAACCATGCAAAGACTATAAGCAACGAATGTACGAGAAATCCTTCCGCTATAGAGAAATAACAGCCATGAATAGTATAATTATCTATCGCTAAAAGCGTCAAAGGCTAGCTCCCATTAATTTCAAACTTGTATATTAACCCAATATAAATGCCCGCTGAGAAATCTAATCTATTGATTGAAAATATGGGCCTATCCTAGACTATAATCAATATGCCTAGTTTCACCATTTACCATTAGAGGCTACTTAGGTTAAGAAAGCGCACCCGTCATCTAAAGACATATGTCTATTCTAGAACAATACCATCAATACTAGTTCTACTAACCGCTAGAGGCTACTAAGACCCGGAACGCTTACCTACTCAACCAAGACACTGATCTCTTACTTACCTTAAACCCGCACCTTCTCATCCCTAGTATCCGCCTATACCTACACTAATCTGATACATACACCTACATACCCTAGACACATATCCTCCCCACAACCATCCATGACATCCACACCTACCTCGGACTAGCACCTTAGTATCCCAGGCACCCACTTATGCTGCTCTAAATAGGAACGAAATGAAACGGAACATACGGTCATCCAAAACACACATCCTCCCCGGCAACCACCCAAGAAACCCGAATCTTTCGCGGACTCGCACCTTACTATCCCAGGCAAACACTTATGCCACTCTAAATGGGAACGAAATGAAACGGAACATACGGACATCCAAGACACACACCCTCGACAAAATTTGAAATTTGTATGAAAAAAGTGAATTAGAATCGGCATTCTACCCTTACTGAAGATGAAGGAAGGTTGGATAAAATTAGATCAAGAACTTTGTTATTGTTATTGGGAACACTATTGAACTGAGAGAATGAGGAAAGAGAAAGGAAAGAAGATAGAGCAAAGGACAAACTACCACTGGAGAGAACTGATGAAAATGATTCATCCCATTCGACATTCGAAAAATTGAAATCGCCACAAACTAGGAAATAAGATGTAGGAAAATCAGTGTTAATGCAGTTCAACAATTCAGAAAAGAACTGCTCATATACTGAGGTTGGACTGTTACATGGAATATAAACTGCAAAGACGACTAAAGTATTGTAAGGGGCAAAACAAACACGCACAGCAACACATTCAACAGGAGGCGAGATTAAGAGGCCAGCGCACAGTGAACAGCTGAGAGATTTATGAACGCCTACCAAAACGCCTCCGCCATCGTGATTACCGCTTGCCTCACGAGCGCGATCTTTGCGGAAGACAAAATGATTGGGTAAAATTTCATTGTCTAAGGTTTCACTCGTAAGCCACGTTTCTGTCAAACATATAATTTTATCTGAAAAAACAGTTGAAGATAATCGGAATTCATTTGTCTTGGTCCTTAAGCCACGGACATTTTGATAATAACACGGAATACAATTGCTTGAAGTGAAGTTACTACTGTTGCGGCCGCTCGCTGGGTCAAAAGCTACGAGGTCTAGGTCGTTTGCTGAATGTTTTATCAAGCGTTCCTTTTGGCCAGAACTCAGGTTTGAGTATATCCAAAAGCTCTGCAGGTACCGTTAGCTTGAAGGATCCAATAATTTGATCCGAAAGATTATCCTTCGTTAGCTTGGTGCATCGGAATATTTTCGGGACGTGTCCAGGTTTGGACGTAACGTATTGTTTAACATTATCCTCTAAGGTTGCATAAGCAAGTCTTGATATGAACACCTGAAGGGGTGGCGACACAGTTTACAAGATGCTATCTGATGTTACACTTACCAGAGGAGTTTAAGGTAATACGGCTATGTTTGTGCCACTCTCTAGAGAGGAGGGTTGCTGATGTATCTGTTTATCAGATTGCTGGCAATTCTTTTCTCCCTGCATCTGGGGCTGTTGCTGTTGATGGTACTCTTCATGCTGAGGTTGCTGTTCTACCGGGGTTCCATCAAGAAGTTGACGAGACTGATGAGGACCAAAGGGCTCCAGTTGAGGTTGACATTGAAGTCTTAGCAGATCAGGAGGATGTTGCTGCTGTTGGCTCACCATGCTACGCGTCAGAGGATAGAGGGGGCTAACTGCCATTGAAGTAAGAATGTTGTTATACTCAGAAGTCATCGGAGATGTGGTTGGTTGCTCAATGTCAATTTAGGTTAAAAATTCCTGCATTTTTAATTGTGCGTGTTCGATCTTATTTTTTAGATTCCCTATATCAACAAAAAGGGAATCAATTGCAAGCAGTCGTGATGATGCTCATAGCTGAGTTCACCACGTCTTGAGCTGCCAGTTCTTCCGTCCCTTCCGGATCTCCCTTCAGTGGTGCACGTGTTGTGAGAACCTTGCAGAACCTCTCGACGTCCATCCTTTCAATGTTCCATCCAATTGTAGAAAGCCAAGAGCACAGACATCGGGACACAACATCGCTTATCTCAAGCAGAATGCACTGATGATCACTGGCTGAGTAGTCCTCTAATACTTTCCAGTTGTGTATCCTCCATACTAGGGACCCCGGGGCAAATATCAAGTCCGGTATGGTACCATGATGCTGAACTTTTATCATGATGTTGCTCGCTCAGCAGCAAAAAGTCGGCTTTCATGTCCCTCGCAAACTGCTCAAGCAGATTTTGGGCGATTGAACTGCGGTGTAGATTTAGCTGCAGGATGTGGGTCATCGAAGTTCTGATTTTGCCTTGGCTAGGGCTTCCTGGAAAACCCGGCATTTTCCTGATCCCAAGACGTGTCGAACATCAGGTCTTGGATCAGCATCCTTGCAAAGAACACAGTGTGCCTCCTTCGTCCACTTTTTTATTTTATGTCTCATTTCACCACATTTGTAGCATAGGGAACTCCGTTCGGCTGCTTTGCGTACTTGTGTGGCATGACCATAGCCGAGGCATTTGAAACACTGAAGAGTATCCTACAGACAATCCACCCTATTCTTACTTTGCGCTTGTTCAGGAATTGTTCGGCGTCCTTTTCGGTCAAGTCAACTATGGCCATGCGTTGTCCCCTATTGTTTTCTGACTAGACGCCATTCTGTTATTGATTTTTACTGGTGAGGCTATCTGCATGTGGCTTTTAGATTTCGCCCGAGTGCTTCTTTAGCCTTCTGCTCGACTTTGGCCTTTAACCAGCTCCTCCGATAATGCACTTTGCGGTCTAGGAGCTGCTTTGTTTTTTTATCCCAGCCCAATTAGTCCGTCTTACCTATATAACAATGACGTCGATGACCTCCCAAGTCTGTATCAATAACCAACTCACCGATGCCTTTGACTTAAATATCGGACAAAAGCAGAGAGATCGGCTGGCCCCATTGCTTTTCAATATGGTTCTGGAGTACGTCGTAAGAAAGCTACCTGTTGATACATGAGGAACATAACTATACAAGTCAAGCCAAGTTGTAGCCAATGTAGGCGACATCACCATTTTGTCACGGTTATTAAAAAATGCCAAAAGCTCTTCCTGAAACTCGCCAGCGAAGCAAAACTAGTAGGGCTACAAATCAATGTAAATACAATGAAGTTTATGACATAGTCAAGAAAAATTATCTCAAATGCCCAAAACATCAAACTTGGTAAATACAATATCGAAAATGTGAGCAAATTTGCATATTTAGGTGCTAAAATAACGAGAACTCGTAATAAAAGAGATGAGGTACACCGAAGAATACAGCTCGCAAATAAATATTTTATTTAGTTTTGATGCTCTTGAAGACCAGGTCTATACACAGTAAAATAAAGCTCCAAGTAAACAAATCTGTGATAAGACCTGTGTTATGCTATAAGTGTGAAACATGGACCCTGACCCAAGTATCCGCAAATATATTGAACGCCTTTTAGTGACGGGTCCTGAAGCGACTGATCGAAGTGAAGCTAGACGTGGACCAATTGCGAATTTGATACAACCATGTGCTGTATGAGATTTTCGACGAGCCTGAGGCCTCAACGATTGTAAGGCTGACAAAGCTCCAATGCGCTAGCCACATGAATCGTATGGACAAACAACGGATACCCAAAAAGGTATAGATGGGGGAGAAGTGAAGGCCGAAGACCAGCGGGGAAACCGAGGAGACGCAAGTCTCAGATTTTGAAATTGGAGGACGTGGTCAATGGACTGGGACGGTTGGAGCTACGTTTTGCAAGGAACGAAACCCAAGAGGGGCCTTGGTGATACAAAGAAGAAGAAAAATAACTTCCATGCAGACTTACAGCTTTTATACAATCCACCCTAATCATTCCTCCTAACACTAAGAACCACTACCCGAACCCAAATCTATCCATACTTTTCCTTAAAGGACAACATAAATTCCACAAACCCAAATTCTCTTCCTGGCCTGTTGTCAATTACCGCCCAGGTCCTGTACACTAATTAGCATGGCACTTGGCAACGATAAAGGCTGATGTCATGCACCTTGACGACAAATACACATTAAAGAAGAGCAGTGAACTAGTGAACTCTACCACCTCTTTAACATTAACTGACACTTGTCGACTTTTACCGCTAGACATCACAAACCTCTATACGTCTATACACGTCGACGAAACACTGAACATGCTAAAAGGAAAACGTTTTATGAATAACAGCCGATGATGAACAAGTCAACAACTCTATCTCATAAAAACCACAATGATGCAGAACTATTTCAAGTACAAAGACAACACAAACATCGCCAAGGACGGTCTGGGTATGGGACATTTAATGTCATCAATAATGTCAGAAATATTCTTATAATCTTTGAAAGTGGTTTTTATAGGGTGATTCATAACAAGTGTACACATGTAAACGGGCCTTAACTCTTATTTATCACCAATTTTAAGGCCCATATATAGACAGATTATGACAGTTTGGGCTTTTACAATTCTAACCATGGCATCATACATATCTGCCAAACGTTTTATTATCGTTAAAACTTTTTACAAAAATAATGAATCGCTAGTGCAAATATTTCGCGCTCTACGTGAATTTTTTGGTCCACCCATGAATTGGCCGGCAAGATCGTGTGATTTGACTCCTTGTGACTTCTTCCTTTGGGGATTTCTGAAAGATCGTGTTTACGCTGATGCTTCCCAGACTACTGAAGTATTAAAAAACAATATTCGAGCCAACATACGCCGGAAATAAGCGAAAATGTCATTGAAAATTACAATCATCATTTGAGCAGCACGAGGTGCACATATGTCCAAAGTAATGTTTTATATTTGCGCCGAAACGAGGATGCGAGGGAGATGGTTGTCCGCGAGGAGAGACAACGCTCGCTCAACGATTGGCAGCAGTCTTGGAGGAATTGCACGAAGGGAAGGTGGACTGCGCGCCTCATCCCGGATGTGAGACCGTGGCTAAATCGAAAGCATGGTGAGACTGACTTCTATCTGACCCAGCTTTTGAGCGGGCACGGGTGTTTTCAGTCTTACCTGCACAAGATCGGCAAGTCACGGTCTCCCGATTGTCGGTTTTGCCCAGGAGAGGAGGACAATGCCTGTCACACATTTTTTGCGTGTACGAAATGGGCCAGGCTGCGAAGGGAACTCTACAGGGAGACGGGAGAGCTCACCCCGGATAATATAGTTGCGGTGATGCTCGAATCGGTTGACAAATGGAACCAGGTGGCACATTATGCTCGGGCAGTCCTAAAATATAAAAGGAACTCACAGCAGCCGGAGGCGCTGGGGCTGGGGGATCGCTCTTCTGGCAATTCCTCTTCCCCCCTCCCCTCCCGCTAGGAAAGGGACTCCCCAGCTTGAAGGCGCCCCACGGCGTAACAAAACGAGACCTGGCCCGAAGTAATGTGTCAAACGGTTCCAGGCTAGGTTCTCAGATTGACAGGGGAGGTGTTTAGTGGGTAGTCCAAAGGTATCCTCCATGGGAGTCCCACACTGCCAGACTCGGCGGGCATAAATGCCTTCACCTCCCTACCACAAAAAAAAAAAAAAAAAAAAAAAAAAAAAAAATGTTTTATATTTAATTGTAAGGGACCAAATTTTCATAATTAATAAACATTAAAGCTCAATCTTTAAGAAAAATATGTTTTTTTTTGACGAAAATGTGTACACTTGTTATGAATCACCCTATATAACTAAAATTGTCAAAAAATTCAATGTAATTTTTACCGACGAAATGTGGTAAACTGTTTCATCGTTATTAACTAACAAGACGGACTTCTGACCTGTATGAATGAAAAACGCCTAAATTTAAATTTTACTATAGAAATAGAAACAAATAGACAACTCAACTATATGGAGCTAATTGTGAAACCCAAACAAATACGATAAGACAACAAAATATACAGAAAACTAACCACAACTGATCATACCATACACGTAACATCTAATCACCCCGCAAAACATAAATGAGCACCAAACAGATCAATGGTGTAGTGACTCGACTCCATCCCCATGACTCCTATTTACAGAGCTAGTAATAACGGATACAAACAACATGACATTGACAAACTTGTTACACAGTATAAACAAAAACAGGAACGCCAACTAACTGAAACTCATAAGACCGACCAACAGTGGATTTCGTTAATATATGCAGACAAAGAGACAAACAAACCATCAAGCTTCATAAGGGAATACAAACTGCAAACTACATTCAAAACTAACAACAACTTTGGAAATAAACTGAAATCAAAACTGAATCACACATCTTTATACAAACTGGCATGCAAGGACTCGAATGGTCTATACCGAGGAAGGACAACACGGAAGCTACCGACAAGATACAAAAAGCACTTACGAGCTTTTTTACACAACAAGGCAGACTCCAATTATGCGACGTACGTATAAAACTACGCACACGAGACTGACGTTAAAACAAACTCTATGGCATTGCTACATAAACAAAGCAAAAGACCAAGAATTGACATCCTAGAAAGGCTTGAGATATTCTTAAAATAGAAAAACTGACGGTAACATTATCAACGAACAACTTATAACCAATTCCGACTCAATTTTCTCAGTACTATAACACACTTTCCAACGGAAACGAAAACGAGATGAAACAGAGCAAACCGACATCAAACAATCTAAAAAACAAAAACCCAATATCCCTCTACCTGACCTAATTTAGTACCTGACCTACTTTAGTACCATCTACTTAACCCATCCTACTACTACAAGCATATATGTGTAAAATCATTCCCTTCAACACATCCTTTAGACACTGAAGATGACTCGAAAGAGTCAAAACGCGTCAGGTCATACACACCGGTAAAACTAGTCAAATTAATAAATAGAAGCCGGACAATACGGACAATTTGAATAAAATGAGTGATTTAATAGATCACAGATGGACAAACAAACGATTCAATAAAAATAAATTGAAAATTAATTAGCAGACAGACATACAGACAAGTAAATACAGATATAAATTTTGAAGATAATATTTATGTTCAATAAAAATAAAAATTAACTACTTTTATTTATCTAAATCTCGATGCATAGCTAACCAAACTCAAACTAGTTAAAAATTTACTCAAAACTAAAAGCAACCATAAAATGAACTATCTTAAATACCAAATACCTAATCTAAGTAAAATAACAATCTACCTAACTAAAACTAAATTATATCAAAACCCCGATTAACTAAACCTTAATTCAAAAACTTTAAATAGAAAACCTTATCAAAATTGACACCAACTAATCAATTAATCTTAAAGTCAAACAGAAATAAAGAGGCGAAAAAATGGTAAATTATTATAATTTAAAAATGTCGGACAATTCATTTCTTAAACTGATTCTTTCATGCAAGGAAAACGGAAAAAGAATGGATCATTAAATTGGAAGGGGGTTTAAACTTAGACAGTACTCATAGTATGTACAGGCAAGCCTCAAAGTCAAAGTCAAAAGCGCTTTATTCAATACTTATCATTATAAATTTAAAAAGAATATAAAGCAAATTCCAAACAATACAAAAAATTAATGGCCCAAATGGCTCCCTAAATTTATACGTTATAAGTTAAACACATTTTATCAAAAAAACTGTAGCAAATTCAAATTGATTAAGATTATTACATATTTTAGAATTTGATTGGAAAAAGGAAAAAAAACCAAACAAGCACTATCCTAAAATTATTTATAATTTTAAAACAACATTCAATGTTGATCCTACACCTAATATGTTATTACCTAGTTCTAATAAAATTCAATCAAAAACTATAGCTTAGACTAAAAAAGAAATAACAACCATGAATAGTATAATTATCTATCGCTAAAAGCGTCAAAGGCTAGCTCCCATTAATTTCAAACTTGTATATTAACCCGATATAAATGCCCGCTGAGAAATCTAATCTATTGATTGAAAATATGGGCCTATCCTAGACTATAATCAATATGCCTAGTTTCACCATTTACCATTAGAGGCTACTTAGGTTAAGAAAGCGCACCCGTCATCTAAAGACATATGTCTATTCTAGAACAATACCATCAATACTAGTTCTACTAACCGCTAGAGGCTACTAAGACCCGGAACGCTTACCTACTCAACCAAGACACTGATCTCTTACTTACCTTAAACCCGCACCTTCTCATCCCTAGTATCCGCCTATACCTACACTAATCTGATACATACACCTACATACCCTAGACACATATCCTCCCCACAACCATCCATGACATCCACACCTACCTCGGACTAGCACCTTAGTATCCCAGGCACCCACTTATGCTGCTCTAAATAGGAACGAAATGAAACGGAACATACGGACATCCAAAACACACATCCTCCCCGGCAACCACCCAAGAAACCCGAATCTTTCGCGGACTCGCACCTTACTATCCCAGCAAACACTTATGCCACTCTAAATGGGAACAAAATGAAACGGAACATACGGACATCCAAGACACACACCCTTGACAACATTTGAAATTTGTATGAAAAAAGTGAATTAGAATCGGCATTCTACCCCTACTGAAGATGAAGGAAGGTTGGATAAAATTAGATCAAGAACTTTATTATTGTTATTGCGAACACTATTGAGCTGAGAGAATGAGGAAAGAGAAAGGAAAGAAGATAGAGCAAAGGACAAACTACCACTGGAGAGAACTGATGAAAATGATTCATCCCATTCGACATTCGAAAAATTGAAATCGCCACAAACTAGGAAATAAGACGTAGGAAAATCAATGTTAATGCAGTTCAACAATTCAGAAAAGAACTGCTCATATACTGAGGTTGGACTGTTACATGGAATATAAACTGCAAAGACGACTAAAGTATTGTAAGGGGCAAAACAAACACGCACAGCAACACATTCCACAGGAGGCGAGATTAAGAGGCCAGCGCACAGTGAACAGCTGAGAGATTTATGAACGCCTACCAAAACGCCTCCGCCATCGTGATTACCACTTGCCTCACGATCGCGATCTTTGCGGAAGACAAAATTATTGGGTAAAATTTCATTGTCTAAGGTTTCACTCGTAAGCCACGTTTCTGTCAAACATATAATTTTATCTGAAAAAACAGTTGAAGATAATCGGAATTCATTTGTCTTGGTCCTTAAGCCACGGGCATTTTGATAATAACACGGAATACAATTGCTTGAAGTGAAGTTACTACTGTTGCGGCCGCTCGCTGGGTCGAAAGCTATGAGGTCTAGGTCGTTTGCTGAATGTTTTATCAAGCGTTCCTTTCGGCCAGAACTCAGGTTTGAGTATATCCAAAAGCTCTGCAGGTACCGTTAGCTTGAAGGATCCAATAATTTGATCCGAAAGATTATCCTTCGTTAGCTTGGTGCATCGGAATATTTTCGGGACGTGTCCAGGTTTGGACGTAACGTATTGTTTAACATTATCCTCTAAGGTTGCATAAGCAAGTCTTGATATGAACACCTGAAGGGGTGGCGACACAGTTTACAAGATGCTATCTGATGTTACACTTACCAGAGGAGTTTAAGGTAATACGGCTATGTTTGTGCCACTCTCTAGAGAGGAGGGTTGCTGATGTATCTGTTTATCAGATTGCTGGCAATTCTTTTCTCCCTGCATCTGGGGCTGTTGCTGTTGATGGTACTCTTCATGCTGAGGTTGCTGTTCTACCGGGGTTCCATCAAGAAGTTGACGAGACGAGTCTTAGCAGATCAGGAGGATGTTGCTGCTGTTGGCTCACCATGCTACGCGTCAGAGGATAGAGGGGGCTAACTGCCATTGAAGTAAGAATGTTGTTATACTCAGAAGTCATCGGAGATGTGGTTGGTTGCTCAATGTCAATGTAGGTTAAAAATTCCTGCATTTTTAATTGTGCGTGTTCGATCTTATTTTTTAGGTTCCCTATATCAACAAAAAGGGAATCAATTGCAAGCAGTCGTGATGATGCTCATAGCTGAGTTCACCACGTCTTGAGCTGCCAGTTCTTCCGTCCCTTCCGAATCTCCCTTCAGCGGTGCACGTGTTGTGAGAACCTTGCAGAACCTCTCGACGTCCATCCTTTCAATGTTCCATCCAATTGTAGAAAGCCAAGAGCACTAAATTTATACGTTATAAGTTAAACACATTTTATCAAAAAAACAATAGCAAATTCAAATTAATTAAGATTATTACATATTTTAGAATTTGATTGGAAAAAGGAAAAAAAACCAAACAAGCACTATCCTAAAATTATTTATAATTTTAAAACAACATTCAATGTTGATCCTACACCTAATATGTTATTACCTAGTTCTAATAAAATTCAATCAAAAAATATATCTTAGACTAAAAAATTCTATCACCATAATCCTTATCTCTAAACCTGATATAATAAACATAACATATACACAATCTATCCGTAATTTTTAATGCAAATAAACAACAACACTAAATGTAGCAATAATGAGCTGAAACTCAAAGACTAAGGAACGAAAAACACAAAAGCTGAAAATAAACGCGAATAATTTAGACGATATACCTGGATACCTGGATTGCTCCGTCTCAGCTCGATCAGCTTCAACGAATCTAGCGAATGAGTATCTCCATTGGAATTGTTGGCCTCGTGAACTCAAATCAGGAGGATATTTTATCTTCTTATCGGTGGCCCATCTATATATGTGATATATGACTGGGACCCAGTCAAAATCCAAAAATAACGATTCATGTCCAAATACACGAAGGCTTCTGGAGGAACGTAGCCAGTAGCGAGGCAAATCGCAATATACCCGTCTATAGGGTGGAATGGCTATGAAATCCAAGGGTTTTCACTCACAGTTACAGATCTTGCGATATGATTCCGAAGAAGTCTCAATATGAAGATATCGATTCTTGTCACTTGAGCAGTTGAATAAATTCTTCTATTCGATATATAATGCTTCCAATCCGTATCAGGCTTTATGTACAGACTAGTACATGCATGAAAACATTTCCTTTCGAAAACTCTTAATTTTTCCATAGTGTGAGGTTTTCCAATAAGAGGTGTTATTTTGAACAGATCATGTGATTTAACACCTTGTGACTTCTTCCTTTTGGGCCACGTGAAAGAAAAAGTCTACGCCAAAAGCTCAGCGTCGATTCAAGACCTCAAAGATGGAGTTCATGAGGCTATCGAAGACATAGGGCAGCCACTTTGCGATTTGGTTATGGAAAATTTCATGAAAAGGATATGGTCCTGTAAGCGTGGTCGCGGTGACCATTTGCTTGCCGTTATTTTCACTATTAACAACATACTTTTTTCTTAATAATGAAATAAACATACGATCATTTATATTAAAAAACGGCGTTTTTCTTTTAATATCAAAGTAAAACCTCTTATTGGATTTGGTTATGGAAAATTTCATGAAAAGGATATGGTCCTGTAAGCGTGGTCGTAGTAGTCATGTGCCTGATGTTATTTTTTACTATTAACGGCTTACCTTCCTCTTTGTAATGAAATAAACATCCAATCATTTATATTAATAATGGTATTTTTCTTTTAATATCAAAATAACACCTCTTATACTAGCACTCTGGTTGAACCAGATCTGACATCCATATGTCAAAACTGGTCTAACCAAGGTCTTGTAACAGAAATTTTGACCTTTTGATCAATGTATCTGGAATAAAAGAGTCTTCGTAGGGCCATGTTTACTTTTTGTGCCTTGCTGAGCATGATCTTGACATGTTCAGTACAGTACAGATACTGATCTAGATGAACACCGACGTATCGAATACAGGATTTATGTGGAACCCGTTCTGAGCTACCCTCACCAGACAAGATGTGGAAATCCTTCCAATTACGTTTCAGGTCTTGACTGACCCTTTGCAGCGTTGCCCGAAACAAGATTGGTTCGCACTCCTACGCATTGATTTTCATTCGCCAGTTTTGGAGATTGCTCTGAGCTATTGTAGCTTTTCGGTCTTCCGTAAAGATGATTAGATCGTCAGCAAACACTACCAATGATTGCGTTGGCGAAACGTTAAAATCAAAGCCTTTCAATAGCTTGCGAATGAATATTGAGAAGAGCAAAGGCGAAGTAACTGTTCCCTGCTGTAGACCATTCAAGACCTTGAATTCGCGCATTGTTGTCAGATTTCCATCAGTTACAGCAAACGATTTCCCGTATAACGTATTGCAAATCATGGCGAAAAGGTGTCTGGGGAAATGCCTTGTAGGATTTTAATAACTAGTCCATCTAACCACAATGTTTCGAAGGCTTTCTCCATATCAATGAGACATGCTCCAACACATTCCTTGTCATTTAGTTTCCAACAGATGTCTGAAGTTACTTTCGTTATTGCATGTGTCGTCGAATGCCTGGCATAAAAACCAAATTGGCAATTCGGCATCAGCTCATATTTCTCAATGTGGGCGTTTAATGATTTGTTGAGATCACTTCAAACTCCTTGCCGATGTTAGGCAGCAAGCTGATTGGGTGATAGCTTTTAGGGCATGGAGATTCTTTTCCTTTCTTCAAGATCGGAAATACCTTAGCCTTTTTCCACTCATTTGAGAAATATAAATTGCTCAACATGTTGTTGAACTATATGCAATAATTCCTAATAGCAACCTCAGGCAAATGTCGGCGAACTACATTTGAAGTACCATCAGTAGCACATGATTTCTTGTTGTTTATCCTGCGAAATATGATACACAAGTCTTCATAGCTGACGAAATAAACAATAAGGTGCAAGCTCGGTATGAGGTCAGATGTTAATATTTCATTGAAATGAAGAATTGATTCACCGTTCAGGCTTGATTTGAAGTCGGAAACTTTTGCTTCAACGACCTCTGAAAATATTTCATGGTAGATGACCCAACTCAAATGTGTTCCAATCAGGGCAAGTTTATGCAATCCCTCAGATATAATTTTGTTTCCATTTCAGAGTCGTACTATCAATTTCGATACCAGCCCTATCGAGAAGATTTATCTCTTCACTAGCGACTCCAAGATTCGAAACCTTCACTCGAGACTTCTTGCGGAATAAACTATTCACTTTCACGAAAGCGCTATCTAGGTCCAGAAGGCTGATACCCTTCAATTTTTCCGCCCATTGATTGCTGACCTCGCTCCTGAAGTATAAATGGATTAAGTTCCTGACATTCTTCAGGTGTAATTTGTAGTCCAATCGTCGATAAATATTTTTCACGCGTGTGAGGTGAAGGCTTTTCAATCTTATCAACTTTAGAATGGTTGGTGTTTCATTTCCTTCCATATTGATTCAATGTTTAGTCGTGGAAACTACTTTCTCAATCGTTTCCAACGGCAGTTTCTCTAACTTGGACAAATAGAGATATATTTCATCGTTAGTTAGATTCCTGTCATTAGGAACCATTGAGCAAGAGTTGCCATCATCAGAAGAAAGACATTGTTTCTGGTACTCCCGATTAAACTTCTTTTGAAACTTTCCCCAGTCTGTTTTACTGTAATTCAACCGATAATTTTCATGCTGAAATGGAATGACGAAGAGATCATCGCTTTGATGATTGATTTCCATTACGATTGTGTTATAATCATTATCGTAAAGGAGCACTTACAGTTTCTGCTGAGGACTATTAAAGCTGAATTCAAGTCTTGCGTCAGCAATGCAGATGTCCAAATACAAATTTGTCCTAGGGTATGTTGGGAACTCCGAACCATATCGATTGCACTTATATTCAATTTGGTTCTCTGTTATCCACGATTTCAGGAATACACCTCTTGGATTATTAGTAGCGTTCAGCCATAATGTATGCTTGGCGTTCAGGTTGCCAGCAAGAATATAATAATTATGCAGCCTGTTCAGTTCGAGTATTTCAAACAAGGAACGGAGCTCCTCCTTGAACTTGAGAACATTTCGACCAGTTGCACAGGCAAAGATAATGAAGAGGTTATCCTAACCTGGCATTGAGATTTTGATAACGGACACTTCAAGAGTTCGAAGCTTTTGAGTTCAACTTTTTCAATATTTTGGAAACAATAGGGTCTTCTCACCAATATCCCGGTGCCACCTCCCATATCACAGTTTACCCTATCGTTTTTACGAGTTCAAAATCCTTGAATGTCATGGAGTGCCATGAACTGAGGTGGGTTTCAGGTCGTCAGGCTTTTGCTTAACAACAAATTCAAGGAGATAATCACCCCGATGTATAGTAACAATGGAGTTGACGTTGATCGAGATGAGACGAATTCTATCCATGGGAATGTGGCTGGATGACAAATTATTTCAAGATTAATTTTCGTATCTTGTTTATCGATTCTCTCCTATAAAGAATTTAGTTGCTGGTAAATTTTGAGAAGCAGCTCATTATTGTCACTTACATTATTTACATTATTTACCGCATTTTGTGCTGGTGCTCTAGCGGCAAGTGCAAATGATACTCTGGGCTAGACGAAGTTTGGAGCTAAGACACTACGGTGTAGTTGTGTTTGCTTTGAGGCAAATTTTACTCTCGCATCTTGATATCGGGAGCATCATCGATATGATGCCAGATGACCAAAAGCACCGCAGTTAACGCAGTATGATTTCTCTTTTGGCTCCACCTGAGCCAATTTGCACTTACCGGGAACATGAACGTCCTTGCATTTGACGCATCGATAACGCATGGCGCTGTTATAAACTCCCTACCGGGGGTCCTGCTAGCCTCCTCCGGGGAGTCCCACGGTACTGGTTTCTCCTGCACTCACCTACGCACTTGTAAAGGGACTAAATGGACCTCCTTGGAATTAATAAACAAGAGTTGCTTACTGGTTATTCTTTATTTTTTGCTTTTTTCTTTAGTTGATTCTCGGCGTATAACCGCAATATCGTCCGTGGTTGGAGGATGGGAACGTGCCGCAGTGCGATAACGGGTCGCGATCTACTGACGAGTCCCTCGGCGCACTTCCCGTGCTTGACGGCGAAAGAAGGCCTGCTCCGTGGGTGTGATGGACAAGTGGGCTAATCGCCTAAGCTGGTACAGCTCGTGCCGTTAACGCTCCCGCCGGCCTCCTCGTGGACGACTCTGTTTGGTGGTGTTGTCGGTGGTGTCCAGGGGCGCCTTCAGTCTCTGCAGATATTCGTCTTTGCTAATGGGTCGGGGACCGGCTCGGAGCTCTTCCTTGAGCACCTGCTCCAAACTCCGAGTGGGAGCCTGCTGTGGACGGGTTGATTTTCCTAGCTACCTAGTACCACTGGCCGACAGGGGATAGAGCGGCACGCAGACGCTGTTGATCCTTACTGCTGGAGTCCTTGTGCTGCTCGCTGCTGCGTCGGCTGCTTTGCCACGGTGTTGTTCCTGGGACGCCTGGAATGGTAGGGAAGATTAGCAATGGTGGCCAGCAGCGGTTACGCTATTAAGCCTGGAGGAACATGGCTAGTAATGCCAACACCTCACCAATTTGCTTGTTACTTCCAAGTATGTAGATTCTCCGGTATGTGCGTCGTTGCATAATCGGCTCCCAACTGGTTTTTCCACCTCGTTCAAGAACTTTAAATACTGTTCTTTCATGAGCTTTCAACCTAAATTCTCTTAAAATTCGCTGAGTAGCCAAACACGTCCGCTCTCGTTCCACGACCGTTTTTCCTTCCCGCTTCGTCTCGCTTGCTCCGCTGGTGAATATGCGAAACTGGAGAAATTGAGCGAAAGAGTGTTTTTCGCTTAAGCTTTCGACTTCGAAAGAGTGCTTTATGCTTAAGCTTTCGGCTTTCCCACGATCTCTTGAGGTGAAATAGCGAAACTGGGGACATAGAGCGAAAGAGTGTTTTAGCCAGAACTTTCGGTTTCCCCACGATCTCTCGTGGTGAAATAGCGAAACTGGGAGCATTGAGTGAAAGAGTATTTATGCCGGAGCTTTCTGTTTTTTTCCGCTTGCCTCACTTCGAAGCACCCCGTTCGTTCATGATGTGAATACTATTGCGGGTTGAACTTTCTCGTTTACTTAACTGCTCGCTTATTTCCTTGCGTATGTGTTTCTTTGGCTAATTTTCATTGGCGTAGTGCGAGTACATAGGAGTTATTTGCTCGCTAGAACTGCAGTTATTAAGCGGAAATATATCCGAGCGTGTTGTATGTGTTCGTTCGCAATATTCCTCCGGCAGTTGAAAATAGGATTTAGTGTACTTGGAGAGTACAATAAATCGTCGCTCTACTCCAGTGATCTGGATTACTTAATGTACCCCAATGGATTACGCTCGCTCTTGGTTTTTTCGCAAATTTTGTTGTTGGTTGATTCTCGCTACCTTCCCTTTTGTGCAAATCATTCGTGCTGTTACCACCATTGCTGTTGTCCACTGTACTTCTCGCAACGTATCTTTAACCATTATTCTTCTGCTGGCTTGCATGTTTACTAGATGGTAACGTAGTTCTATCGTTTAATTTCGTATTTTTATTGGTAGGCGTTATAACTTCTAATTGACGTTAACTAAAGTTTGATTTCGTACAATTATATATAAATGTTCTGTTTGATTCAATCGTTGGTTTGATATAATCATATTTTAATACTTGGTTTGGTACCATAAGTTAATGGTAATCAATATGTATCACATGTCAATGTTGCATTCATAAATTACTTCAATTAAAAATTACTAAGTTGAGATTTGATTTTATACAATTATGCATCATATTTAATATTTTGTTTGGTACCTTGAGTTAATGTTGATTGATAAGCATTGCATGTCAGTGTTGCATTTGTAAACTACTACAATTAAAAACTACTAAGTTAAGATTTGATTTTATACAATTACGTATCATATTTTCCTATTTTGTTTGGTACCTTGAGTTAATGTTAATTAATATGTATTAGATATCCAAGTTGCTTTCATAAACTAATGCAATTATAAATTAGTTATTTGAAGTTTCATTTCATACAATGTTCTGTTTGATTCAATCATAAGTTTTGTACTGATGCTTAAGTATAGAATGAGCTAAGATCCTGTTTGGTTTAATATTTTGTTTGCTTCAATCGTTAATTAAGATGTTACTATTTCATTTGATTCTATGCAATAATGGAATAGTGTTACATTTGATTCTGTCGTAAATTACAGGATTATAAATTATTTCGTTTTATTGTAATATTGAAAACCATACTGAACATATTTTCCGTTCTTAAATTGTTTTTTCTTGATAATAAACTATTCTATATTTTTACAATTGAAAAATAGCGGAATACAATTTCTTCTTTTAATTGGTTTTACTTAATAATATGGTTACAACTTCTTTTAAGATTCATATTCAATGCCGATCTTTTTTTTATATTTGGAAGTTAATGATTTGCTCTTATTTTTATCTCAAAATTATTTTTGTTATCTTATTGTCCCATATTTTGCTTTTCTTTACTGTGACTTTTATTCTATGTTCAGGATATTCTGAATCTCTTAGAATTTAATCATTACTTAACTCAAAGTTACTTTTGATATCCATTGCCATATATTTTATTTTGCATTTTCTATTTTTATTCTACTCGTATATGTTTTGGCTTTTAATTTCCTCATTTCTTTCAAACAGTGTTATAGTGTGTTTTCTTGCGTATACTCAAATATTTTAACTACTAATTAAGTCTATGTTGCTTTTGGTAAATGATTATTACTCGTATTATGGTGCTACTAATTGATTAGTACAGGTTTTAGTAAATTATAACAGTTAGCGTTAGTGAGGATTTAACCGGGGGGTGGGTGCGATGGCATTTTTTTTATTTTGTTTTACCGTGCAATTTTCTCCTTTACATCTATTTTTCCTTTTAATTTCTATTCAATTAACGTACCTATATTACTCATGTTATTATTATTCCCTTCGTTTTCCTTTTACTTTTCATATTTAGATTACGTTACTTAGTTCTCCATCGTAACTATTGTGCCACTGGATTAGTGGGAGTTTCTGTTAGTATGTAGGCAGAGCATTAAAAATGAATTCTTAATGTAATGGGATGAGTGAGTATGTACATGGGTATACCAAGTCGCCTGTACGGCATCCTTTTTGCCAATACTCGTACGGGTGATAATATTGTTCCCTCCAATCGCTTAATTAGCTTCATCCGAACGAGAACTTTGTATTACGGTGCCGGCGAAGATCACTTCGTCCAAGCTTCGTACAAGTTTCTCTTCACCTATTCCCCATGGTATACTAGCAGCTATCATTCGAGTCGACTGTTTGCATGCTCGGTTAAGCTTGTTATCAAGTGATAACTTTCTGCGCTCTTCGATGCACACTTGCATACATTCTCTTTACCTATTCTACATGCTTTACTAGCAGCTATCATTCGAGCTGACTGTTTGAATGCTCGTTTAAGCTTGTTATCAGGTGATAACATTCCGCGCTCTTTGATGCATACTTGCGACTTGAAACGAGTGATTCGGTGCAAGATATCATTCATGTGCTATCAAAAGGAAGCTTGCTAATATATGGGTATCATGTAAATTGTTAGCCAATCGTATCGTTCCAAGGGACTTGGCTTTGTTATTAGCAAATGGTGGGATATATATATGTATATACATACATACATATATGTATATATATATATATATATATATATATATATATATATATATATATATATATATATATATATATATATACCTGTATATACACTTTTTCCCAATTTTATACCATTGCTATAATTAGACTAGCTGAAAGGAACGGGTGGAAAAATGCGCGGGAATTTGGGATTGAGTACTACTTGCTGGATTGGGTGCTTGTGCGTTTGAGCTACGCGTGGTTGTTAGCTGTTCCCTATGGATGACGCCATTCCGGGACTTACCTGTTGCTAGTAGTGTTTGTGGGACCCGCTGGCTCACCTCCGCAGTTTGGATCTACAAGGCAATACCCGGGTTCGACACCTCTGTAGATCCTCGATTGCTTGATTTCGTCCAACAACGCTCCTTAATGATCCTGATCAAAAGTTATATCCCTATAATTAATATCGAGACTACCGCTATACTGGTCGAAGCCGTGGATAGGCCTACATGCCTTCTGGCTGTCTCATTAAATTTGATCCGATCGAGGTGCGAATAAATTTCATTGAGGCCGTGGGTGCTGGCTGCGACATGTATGCCTCCGTTCTTAGCCATTACTTGCTTCATTCGTGGCATACTGTGGTTGCTCACCAAATCAGCAACGTCAAGCTCTAAAATCCTGGGGTCTACTTCGGGGAAATATTGCGGTTGAATTATATCGAACCGGTGGGCACTTTATAATGTATGGTCATCTCGCTTTATAATGTATGGTCATCTCGTTAATCTGAACTGTGCAGGGGAGATGGAGGGCTAGAATTCCTTGACTAATCAGCTTGTGTGTTGTGACGCTAGTATTGCAGTGGATATGGATGGGCGTTTCATTCTGTAGAAAATATATCCAACTATTGGGTTTGCTCAGCTTGATCAAGGAGTCGGTTATTGATGTACTAACTCGAAGGGGAAGCACCGTCTTCAGTTTGAGTGGGTTGTACAGGAGTGATATAATTTCATTTGTAGACGGTGGTGACTGAACGATCGGTGCAGTTAACGGTGCCACGTAAAGGTCACCCGGTTTCGGATGTTTTAGTTTCTTGTGACTTGCATTGCTTAACCGAAACCTGGCTTAATGACCGATCTATGATCGATATACTTCCGGCAAACGTGATGGTGAAGGTGTGCTAATAGCTGTAAACAACCAGTTGCATTGTAGACTCGTCAGTACTTTTGCTCCGTCACCACCAATCGAAGGCGTAGCAGTTCAAATTTCTCTTCATAGCTGTTCACTATTTGTCTTCTGTATTTACATTCCCTGTAGAACTCACTTAAGATCGTATGAAATCCTTTTTGTGAACTATCGAGCTTTATAATTAATGCCAGCTCCTCCTCGCAGTTTTTAATCTGTGGGGACTTCAATATGCCTCTTGCTAACTGAGATGCAGAAGCTAAATCCATTGCTTCTTCTGATAACCTTTCTATACCCTTATCCTCATTTTTCTCCCTCTGTAGCCCAAAACAATTAAACTATGTAATGAATGCTCCCAAATGCATTCTTGACCTAATTTTCTCTAGCAACCCTGCTGCAGATCCTATTTTCCCTGCTGCTTCTCCTTATGTTAAGCCAGACCCTCACCATCCTCCTTTAGAGATCCGATTATCATTGGATCCAATACGTGGCAAGCCTAAAGAGAAATCAAATCGATTTAACTTCTTCAAGGCTAACTGCCAAGGCTTAGCTGCTGATTTCGACGTCACTAATTGGCAAGCTACCCTCAATCTTGACAACCCCAACCTCGCAACACAGCAATTCTATGCAGTGCTTAACAGCAATATCCCACTGCATACACCAACCACACGACCACGGAAAAATCTTCCTTTGTGATTCACGAGAGAAGTTGAATCTGCTTTGTCCTTGAAGGACTCAGCCAGGAAACGCTACTTACGTTCGAGATCAGAACTGGACCTCTCTGAATTTTGCCACCTACGTACTAATGCAAAAAAAGTGTGTAAGTCCACAAAGTTATCTTATTTGAGAACAATTGAAGCATCATTTGCTAATAACCCTAAATCATGTCAACTCTTCAAAAGACTCGCGTCGGCATATCAATGCATTGTCATACCAGAACCACTTAGTTTACAATGACCAGGCCATATGCGACATGTTTGCTGACTATTTCTCCGCTGTATTTAGCTCCCAAACCGCTACTTCTGATGAAGACCCTCAATCCACTCCAGACTTAATTGTTGATTTATACACTAACCCCTTAGAGGTCGCTGAGGTAATTCAGTCCCTGAATTCTAGTAGCACAGTTGGCCCTGATAGAATCCCTAAAATTTTTATCAAATCCCTCTCTTCATCCTTATGTATTCCCCTCGCCCATATCTTTAATTCAAGTCTCGAAAAGGGTACTTTTCCAGACGTTTGGAAATGTGCAAATATCCTCCCCATCCATAAAGCGGGTGACCACTCCCAGGCCTCTGATTTACAGACCCATTTCACTCCTATCGTGCTTTGGAAAAATCCTGGAACGCATTGTTCACTGTAAACTTTATAATGTTTTGCACCCCAACTTATCCGAAATTCAACATGAATTTGTAAAAGGACGTTCTACCGTAACCAACCTAGGGGAATTTGTCAACACCGTTGCAATCACCCTTGACTTAGGAGGTCAAGTTGATGTGATCTACACTAATTTTGCGAAAGCATTCGATAGTGCGGATGACAACAAGATCAGGGATCTCGCCTTTCTTGGATTCACTCTTTTCTCTTTCATCGATCCTGCACGGTTATCTGTAATGGATCTTTGTCACACTCTTTCGTCCCAACTTCTGGTGTTCCACAGAGATTAATTTTAAGTCAACTTCTTTTCAACCTCTTTGTTAATGATCTCCTAGCTATCTTCACATCCAACCCCCTTCTATATGCTGATGACCTGAAGATATCTCGAGTCATTAATTCAATTTAGGATTGCCAAGCTCTTCAGGATGACTTAAACTTTTTGTCCTCTTGGTGTAGTATAAATCGACTTCAACTTAGCATAGCTAAGTGCCTTTCCATGACCTTTACCCATAAAACTTACCCCATTCAATTTTCATACTCTATCTAAAGCTCTGTGTTCGTTTCGGTTGAGAATTTCAAGGATTTAGGTGTGACATTTGATTCTCAGTTGAAATTCAATGTTCACGTTTTGGAAATAACCAAGAAAGCTTCTTGGATCGCAGGCTTTGTCCTATGTTGCTCTCATAGATGTTTCAGCTTTCAAACCTGTGTTCGGTTATTCGTCATGTTGGCTCGCCCAATTCTTGAATATGCATGCCAGATATGGTTCCCACATCTTAATTATCTCATGATGGCGGTTGAATCTGTGCAGCGTAGGTTCTCCCGCACACTTTTCTACAAATACAACATCCCGTATCGCCCTTATGACGATCGCCTGAATTTCCTTGGTCTACCTTCACTGCAGGTAAGGAGGCGATTCCTGGATCAATGCTTCTTATTTAAATTATCTAGAGGCATGTTATCGTCTAAATTATACAACGCCATTAGCATACGACCCCCTTCTCGCACTAGGTCGTCGCAATACTACGCTATACCGTTTGCCAGAACCGTAACTTACAGTCACTCACCGATTGTTCGTATGGTAAGAGACCATCTTAATCTCCAGCTTGGTCCTCCTTCAGCTCATTTGAATCATTTAAAAACATGCAGCGGAGAGTACTCTACGAGCAATAAATTCTTTTGTCGTTAGTTTCAGTTACTACTTAATTGTTAACTTTAGATTAATTCTTACATGATATTTATATTTTTACCTTAACACGTAATCTATTAGTTCTATTTTATAATTGGGATCATTAATTCTGTAAAATAGTGATGAAATAAATAAATAAATAAATATATTTCATGCAACATTTTGCTGGAAATCAGAAGAGGATGAATTATATTGTTCTGCACCGACACAGCAATGTCAATGATGGTGCGTTGCCTTGTGTCAATCTCTAGTAATTGAGCTAGTAATGAAGTCAGTACCACGTTTCTTCGCTCCGCTGCGAGTAATTTATCGGTCATAAGAAAGATGTCCTTGATTTGCAAGCCAAGTTCCGCTTGTCTGCTGATCACATCTTTTTCATTCTCGTCGTCTATGGTACCGAATAACGAATGTAGCGCTCTCCCGACCCTATCAATGAATGACCTTTTAGCCCTTTTAGGCATCAGCGACTCAAACAGAGCTTGAGATGGAAGTGCCTTAACTGCTCCGCACATCCCAAGCCCTTACCTGCACAAAGCATCTTAACGAGGTAATCAGCACGTTCGGCAACTCCTAATTGCTCCTGGATTTCTCCTAGATTTAAATCCATCACGACGCTCCAGGTACTGTGGTAGCTCAACAGACTGCCTACATCTACATCTCTATTCCCGTGTACGCTATGCTCTCCAGTGAATATGGTTTCAGATCCTCGTTCGGGGCGGCATAAAACCAATGCTGAGCAGGCTTAAGATGACGATGCCGATAGCCATTACTAGCAATACGGGAAAAAAAGGGAGAAAGGGGTTAGAATTATTTATTCATAATATGGTTTAATTCGATTGTTATGAACATTGACCCGTTTTTTCCTTATTACAATCGTGGTGTTGAGGGGGGAGGTAACAGCCTTGACCTCATATGGCCAAACTCATACTTGCACGAGCTTGTGCTTACAGTTCTCGTTTTTTAGCAAAACTTTATCCCCCATATGGAAAGTAATTGGTCTGACGTTGTTATCATAATGGGCCTTGAATTGTAATTTACTCTCCATTATATTCTTACGTGCCAAAATATACATCTTCTGTAGTTCTCATGGTCATAGAGAGGCTGGCTCCTTCTTTAGATTCGACGGAACGTCCGCTGTGAACCCATAGAGACAATCCATTGGAGTGAGTTTCGTGCTATCGTGTTCACTGTACACTGTACACGAACGCAGCCGTACGCAGAAATTGATCCCAAACCTGCGGGTTGTCATCCAACATGGATCTCAAATATTCAACAAGGGTTCTATGGGCTCGTTCCAATGCTCCATTGGATTGTGGGTGATAGGCAGTAGTTTGCATTTTCCTTTTATCTAATAGCCTACATGTTTGCTTGAATAGTTTCCCTACAAAGTTAGCCCCCTGATCGGTAACTAGCTGCTTGGATATTCTATACCTAGCAATAATTTCGTCAAAGAATACTTTGGCTACTGTCACCGCCTCAGCGTTCGGTAAAGCGTACCAATCTACAAATTTTGTTAAATTATCCTGAAAGGTCAAAATGTATTTATTTCTCGAAGTTGTCTCAAAGAGAGGCCCCACGATGTCCAGATATACTTTATCAAATGGCCTCTCCGCTATGTTTGTGACAACCATTGGTATGCGGTGCTGGGGAGAAGTCTTCATAGCCTGACATTTCTCACACTTCTTCACATACCTTTTAATGATTGATAGCATATTCCTCCATTTATACTTACTACGAATCTTCCTGTAGGTTTTCGCAACCACTTGATGTCACCCAAAAAGGGAGTCATGAAACTCCAATAAGGCTGCTCCCACATATTCCGGGGTATTGGGAGTCAGGATCTCAGGTTGTACCTCGGTCTGGAGAGATTTAATCTTAATCGTCTCCTCACCATCAGCTGCGTAGTCTCCACTATCCCCGTGGAGACCTCCCAGTGCTGGATCTACACAGAGCCCCTCGGAGGAGAAGTAATTATTTGCTTCATCAGTACCGGCGGTACTGCCGTCCCTGCTTGTCTGTTGGACTCTTTGCGTCGGCTCCGCTGACCTACCTTCCAGAGCTTGCCCAAGCAGTTCCCGCTATTTTTGCGCTCGAGTTATGGCACCCCACTGATACTTATTACCTGCTTCATTCACCAGGTCCTGAGGGATCCTACTCAACGCGTCGGCATTGGTATTATACTTTCCCGGTTTGTACTCAATGCGGTAGTCGAAGTCCGACAATTTATGGTGGAGCGTTACCAACCGGGCGGTAGGATCTTCCGCGTTAAATACTCCCTTTAAGGGTTTATGATCCGTATAAATGGTAAGATGCCTGCCCTGCAAGTAACATCTGAAATTCTTCATTGCTCAAACCATCGCAAGCAATTCCTTTTCAATAGTGGAATAATTACGCTCCGCCTTGTTCAGCGTTCGACTCGCATAGGCTATATGGTGGTCCTTGCCAATTTCTCCTAGAGATAGGACGGCCCCCATTGCCTCGTTATTTGCATCAGTGGTAAGGTTAAAACGCTGCGAGAAATCAGGATACGCCAGCAATGAGGGTTCCACCAACGAATTTTTCAACAGCTGAAATGCTTCCATATACTTATCTGTCCATTTAAATCGAACGTCTTTACGGAGCAGATTTGTAAGGGGTTTGGCTACCTAAGAAAAATTCGGGATATACTTCCGGTAATAATTAACCAGCCCTAGAAAGACTGTAGCTTCACGTACGCAGCTAGTCTTACTCGGATTCGGCCGCTCACCTGTTTGGGAACAAATATGTCCCAAATATACCACTTCAGGCCGTAGGAACTGGCACTTCTCTGTTTGCAGTTTTAAGTTGTTTATCCTCAGTCTGACAAAAATTTTTTTTAGCTTATCAATACGATCCCTCAAGTTTTTCCCATGAACCACTATGTCATCGAAGTACACAAAACAATCAAAACCTTGTAAACCTAAATTACTTTTTATGGAATTGTTTGCAGCTACATATAAATGAGTTGCATATTTTGAATAATAATTTTTCTGAAAAATTATTAGAGAAGAAAAATGTTAGAAGAAGGTGGTTTCGACGTGTGCACTAATTCTCCTCAGGCCATCACACTTAGATACACACCGGTGATGGCGACCACCATGCTCAGAGGTGAGGGAGTTAATTTTTAATTTTTCAATATGTTTTTGTATCTGCAAGTTATATTCAAGGTAAATTTCTCTTGTAAGTACTTGTATTAGCTAAACTTTTTTTTTTTTTATATTGGATCATTTCACCCTTTTCACATCAATTTAATGTAAATCTATACGACAAATTTTGCTCTACATTTGAAGCTTTATCTAACGTCGCGCGGATATCGATCACTCTTTCGGATGGCTCCGATAGCTTTTTAAATTACTTTTTATGGAATTCTTTGCAGCTACATATAAATGAGTTGCATATTTTGAATAATAATTTTTCTGAAAAATTATTAGAGAAGAAAAATGTTAGAAGAAGGTGGTTTCGACGTGTGCACTAATTCTCCTCAGGCCATCACACTTAGATACACACCGGTGATGGCGACCACCATGCTCAGAGGTGAGGGAGTTAATTTTTAATTTTTCTACTAATGCAAACTCAATATGTTTTTGTATCTGCAAGTTATATTCAAGGTAAATTTCTCTTGTAAGTACTTGTATTAGCTAAACTTTTTTTTTTTTTTAATTGGATCATTTCACCCTTTTCACATCAATTTAATGTAAATCTATACGACAAATTTTGCTCTACATTTGAAGCTTTATCTAACGTCGCGCGGATATCGATCACTCACGTATCTAAGTGTGATGGCCTGAGGAGAATTAGTGCACACGTCGAAACCACCTTCTTCTAACATTTTTCTTCTCTAATAATTTTTCAGAAAAATTATTATTCAAAATATGCAACTCATTTATATGTAGCTGCAAAGAATTCCATAAAAAGTAATTTAAAAAGCTATCGGAGCCATCCGAAAGAGTGATCGATATCCGCGCGACGTTAGATAAAGCTTCAAATGTAGAGCAAAATTTGTCGTATAGATTTACATTAAATTGATGTGAAAAGGGTGAAATGATCCAATTAAAAAAAAAAAAAAAAAAAGTTTAGCTAATACTTGTAAACCTGTTAGTATGTAGTTCATTAGCCTCTGAAAAGTGGCTGGTGTCCCTTTTAAACCAAAAGGCATCCGCTTAAATTCATAGTGTCCACAACTATACTAAATGCTGTTTTCGGCCGATCCTTTGGGTGCACCAAGACGTGAATGCCCCTACTCATCTAAAATATCCTCTATACGGGGTAACGGAAAAGCGTCTCCTATAGTTTTCTCATTCAGTCTCCTGAAGTTAACGACTACCCTCTTGGCTCTGTCAGCTCCAGCCTTCTTGGGCACAACCAAGAGAGGGGAGTTCCGGGGGCTCTTGCTCGGCTGGACAATATCGCTGTCCAACATCCCCTTGACCTGCTCATTAATAATGTCCTTCTGGGGCTGACTCAAACGGTACATTTTCTGATTTATAGGTGGTTGGTCCGTCACCAATGGAATCTCATGTGTTATAGCCTCCGTGTAGCTCAACTTATCCCCCTCTTGACATAATTCAGTAATAGCAGCCCTCTTTTCAGTGTTGATATGTTCATAAAGTGTGAGCTCGTGTCCCAACAATGCATTGCGCTTAGCATCAACCAAGGGAAGCTGATGCACTGATTAAGTACATTTGTTCCCCAACCGTTCATTAGCTAACTTCTGAGTTCCTCCCCCAGCTGATACCAAGCCCCCTATCTGTTTCATGAGGGGACCCTTGTAAGGCGCTTGACAGGGTTCTACCTCCTTATTCGTATCCTCTAGAATATAAATCAGATACTCATCCAACTTCTTAAGTTCCAAGACAATCTTTTTAAGAGAAACTGGCACCTCATTCAAGTTCATCAACCCTATTACCGGGTGGAACAGTTCTAGGAGAGCATTGGCTAGGAACACGCCATCCGCTATTGAACTTGCGGTACAAAGCATTCTCTGATCCAACCGAATCGGAACCTCCACTAGATGTTGTGTCCGTGGCAACAATGTGATAACCCCCTTGGAAGTGACTCGATAGATTCCACTGGAACCACTTTGTCTGCTAGTGTGCCCCTTAGCAGAACGACAATTCATATCCTCAGCTCGGTCTGATAAGCATGCCGCGCTTCGCGCTACCCTCGTGGACAACGCGTATGTGCTATTCGGTGCCTCAACCGACGACTGATGCGAATCTATTGTTCCCTCTTGGCACTCAAGAGGAACCCTGAATTCACTGCCATTTGCTCCTGTGCGAGGAAACACTAGTGACTGAACAGGACCTTCTATATTACAATTTTTTGCTAGAAAGTCATTTCCAAGAAGACCATCATTGAACGCCCCCTGAATTGCGTCTATCACGTGAAAAGTACAAGGAAGCTTGGTAAGGACCCCGAAATTGCCTTGCGTAGAACCAAGGGTTTCTCCTTCCCCAAAAGGGCTTGATAAAGTGAGCTTACGACTAACATCTATTGGACACGTATCACGTATTACCGATTTGCTAATTATGCTAACCCCTGTGGTAAATTTAGTTTTCCCCTGTTTCCCAATATCTAAAGGCAATGAAGCGGTCATGAGGTTTGATTCTCTGTAACTGTTATCTACTGTGTTAGACCCGCCAGCAACTTCCTGTGACACCCTAGATTCAACCCTCCTACTGAGATATTGGCTTCCTGGTTGCACCGTCTTTATTGTAGCCAAGCCGGGGATTTTCGACTCGACTATGTCTCGTTTCCCTGCTGCTTGGCTTTCCATCTTTTCTTTTGGTAACACGTACCCATGGCATGACCCCTTCGGCCACAAAAATCACATTTTACCTGAACACTAGAAACCCTTGCTATACCGTTTGCCAGAACCGTAACTTACAGTCACTCACCGATTGTTCGTATGGTAAGAGACCATCTTAATCTCCAGCTTGGTCCTCCTTCTGGCTCATTTGAATCATTTAAAAACATGCAGCGGAGAGTACTCTACGAGCAATAAATTCTTTTGTCGTTAGTTTCAGTTACTACTTAGTTGTTAACTTTAGATTAATTCTTACATGATATTTATATTTTAACCTTAACACGTAATCTATTAGTTCTATTTTATAATTGGGATCATTAATTCTGTAAAATAGTGATGAAGTAAATAAATAAATAAATAAATAAATATATTTCATGCAACATTTTGCTGGAAATCAGAAGAGGATGAATTATATTGTTCTGCACCGACACAGCAATGTCAATGATGGTGCGTTGCCTTGTGTCAATCTCTAGTAATTGAGCTAGTAATGAAGTCAGTACCACGTTTCTTCGCTCCGCTGCGAGTAATTTATCGGTCATAAGAAAGATGTCCTTGATTTGCAAGCCAAGTTCCGCTTGTCTGCTGATCACATCTTTTTCATTCTCGTCATCTATGGTACCGAATAACGAATGTAGCGCTCTCCCGACCCTATCAATGAATGACCTTTTAGCCCTTTTAGGCATCAGCGACTCAAACAGAGCTTGAGATGGAAGTGCCTTAACTGCTCCGCACATCCCAAGCCCTTACCTGCACAAAGCATCTTAACGAGGTAATCAGCACGTTCGGCAACTCCTAATTGCTCCTGGATTTCTCCTAGATTTAAATCCATCACGACGCTCCAGGTACTGTGGTAGCTCAACAGACTGCCTACATCTACATCTCTATTCCCGTGTACGCTATGCTCTCCAGTGAATATGGTTTCAGATCCTCGTTCGGGGCGGCATAAAACCAATGCTGAGCAGGCTTAAGATGACGATGCTGATAGCCATTACTAGCAATACGGGAAAAAAAGGGAGAAAGGGGTTAGAATTATTTATTCATAATATGGTTTAATTCGATTGTTATGAACATTGACCCGTTTTTTCCTTATTGCAATCGTGGTGTTGAGGGGGGAGGTAACAGCCTTGACCTCATATGGCCAAACTCATACTTGCACGAGCTTGTGCTTACGGTTCTCGTTTTTTAGCAAAACTTTATCCCCCATATGGAAAGTAATTGGTCTGACGTTGTTATCATAATGGGCCTTGAATTGTAATTTACTCTCCATTATATTCTTACGTGCCAAAATATACATCTTCTGTAGTTCTCATGGTCATAGAGAGGCTGGCTCCTTCTTTAGATTCGACGGAACGTCCGCTGTGAACCCATAGAGACAATCCATTGGAGTGAGTTTCGTGCTATCGTGTTCACTGTACACTGTACACGAACGCAGCCGTACGCAGAAATTGATCCCAAACCTGCGGGTTGTCATCCAACATGGATCTCAAATATTCAACAAGGGTTCTATGGGCTCGTTCCAATGCTCCATTGGATTGTGGGTGATAGGCAGTAGTTTGCATTTTCCTTTTATCTAATAGCCTACATGTTTGCTTGAATAGTTTCCCTACAAAGTTAGCCCCCTGATCGGTAACTAGCTGCTTGGATATTCTATACCTAGCAATAATTTCGTCAAAGAATACTTTGGCTACTGTCACCGCCTCAGCGTTCGGTAAAGCGTACCAATCTACAAATTTTGTTAAATTATCCTGAAAGGTCAAAATGTATTTATTTCTCGAAGTTGTCTCAAAGAGAGGCCCCACGATGTCCAGATATACTTTATCAAATGGCCTCTCCGCTATGTTTGTGACAACCATTGGTATGCGGTGCTGGGGAGAAGTCTTCATAGCCTGACATTTCTCACACTTCTTCACATACCTTTTAATGATTGATAGCATATTCCTCCATTTATACTTACTACGAATCTTCCTGTAGGTTTTCGCAACCACTTGATGTCACCCAAAAAGGGAGTCATGAAACTCCAATAAGGCTGCTCCCACATATTCCGGGGTATTGGGAGTCAGGATCTCAGGTTGTACCTCGGTCTGGAGAGATTTAATCTTAATCGTCTCCTCTCCATCAGCTGCGTAGTCTCCACTATCCCCGTGGAGACCTCCCAGTGCTGGATCTACACAGAGCCCCTCGGAGGAGAAGTAATTATTTGCTTCATCAGTACCGGCGGTACTGCCGTCCCTGCTTGTCTGTTGGACTCTTTGCGTCGGCTCCGCTGACCTACCTTCCAGAGCTTGCCCAAGCAGTTCCCGCTATTTTTGCGCTCGAGTTATGGCACCCCACTGATACTTATTACCTGCTTCATTCACCAGGTCCTGAGGGGTCCTACTCAACGCGTCGGCATTGGTATTATACTTTCCCGGTTTGTACTCAATGCGGTAGTCGAAGTCCGACAATTTATGGTGGAGCGTTACCAACCGGGCGGTAGGATCTTCCGCGTTAAATACTCCCTTTAAGGGTTTATGATCCGTATAAATGGTAAGATGCCTGCCCTGCAAGTAACATCTGAAATTCTTCATTGCTCAAACCATCGCAAGCAATTCCTTTTCAATAGTGGAATAATTACGCTCCGCCTTGTTCAGCGTTCGACTCGCATAGGCTATATGGTGGTCCTTGCCAATTTCTCCTAGAGATAGGACGGCCCCCATTGCCTCGTTATTTGCATCAGTGGTAAGGTTAAAACGCTGCGAGAAATCAGGATACGCCAGCAATGAGGGTTCCACCAACGAATTTTTCAACAGCTGAAATGCTTCCATATACTTATCTGTCCATTTAAATCGAACGTCTTTACGGAGCAGATTTGTAAGGGGTTTGGCTACCTAAGAAAAATTCGGGATATACTTCCGGTAATAATTAACCAGCCCTAGAAAGACTGTAACTTCACGTACGCAGCTAGTCTTACTCGGATTCGGCCGCTCACCTGTTTGGGAACAAATATGTCCCAAATATACCACTTCAGGCCGTAGGAACTGGCACTTCTCTGTTTGCAGTTTTAAGTTGTTTATCCTCAGTCTGACAAAAATTTTTTTTAGCTTATCAATATGATCCCTCAAGTTTTTCCCATGAACCACTATGTCATCGAGGTACACAAAACAATCAAAACCTTGTAAACCTAAATTACTTTTTATGGAATTCTTTGCAGCTACATATAAATGAGTTGCATATTTTGAATAATAATTTTTCTGAAAAATTATTAGAGAAGAAAAATGTTAGAAGAAGGTGGTTTCGACGTGTGCACTAATTCTCCTCAGGCCATCACACTTAGATACACACCGGTGATGGCGACCACCATGCTCAGAGGTGAGGGAGTTAATTTTTAATTTTTCTACTAATGCAAACTCAATATGTTTTTGTATCTGCAAGTTATATTCAAGGTAAATTTCTCTTGAAAGTACTTGTATTAGCTAAACTTTTTTTTTTTTTTAATTGGATCATTTCACCCTTTTCACATCAATTTAATGTAAATCTATACGACAAATTTTGCTCTACATTTGAAGCTTTATCTAACGTCGCGCGGATATCGATCACTCTTTCGGATGGCTCCGATAGCTTTTTAAATTACTTTTTATGGAATTCTTTGCAGCTACATATAAATGAGTTGCATATTTTGAATAATAATTTTTCTGAAAAATTATTAGAGAAGAAAAATGTTAGAAGAAGGTGGTTTCGACGTGTGCACTAATTCTCCTCAGGCCATCACACTTAGATACACACCGGTGATGGCGACCACCATGCTCAGAGGTGAGGGAGTTAATTTTTAATTTTTCTACTAATGCAAACTCAATATGTTTTTGTATCTGCAAGTTATATTCAAGGTAAATTTCTCTTGTAAGTACTTGTATTAGCTAAACTTTTTCTTTTTTTAATTGGATCATTTCACCCTTTTCACATCAATTTAATGTAAATCTATACGACAAATTTTGCTCTACATTTGAAGCTTTATCTAACGTCGCGCGGATATCGATCACTCACGTATCTAAGTGTGATGGCCTGAGGAGAATTAGTGCACACGTCGAAACCACCTTCTTCTAACATTTTTCTTCTCTAATAATTTTTCAGAAAAATTATTGTTCAAAATATGCAACTCATTTATATGTAGCTGCAAAGAATTCCATAAAAAGTAATTTAAAAAGCTATCGGAGCCATCCGAAAGAGTGATCGATATCCGCGCGACGTTAGATAAAGCTTCAAATGTAGAGCAAAATTTGTCGTATAGATTTACATTAAATTGATGTGAAAAGGGTGAAATGATCCAATTAAAAAAAAAAAAAGTTTAGCTAATACAAGTACTTACAAGAGAAATTTACCTTGAATATAACTTGCAGATACAAAAACATATTGAGTTTGCATTAGTAGAAAAATTAAAAATTAACTCCCTCACCTCTGAGCATAGTGGTCGCCATCACCGGTGTGTATCTAAGTGTGATGGCCTGAGGAGAATAAGTGCACACGTCGAAACCACCTTCTTCTAACATTTTTCTTCTCTAATAATTTTTCAGAAAAATTATTATTCAAAATATGCAACTCATTTATATGTAGCTGCAAAGAATTCCATAAAAAGTAATTTAAAAAGCTATCGGAGCCATCCGAAAGAGTGATCGATATCCGCGCGACGTTAGATAAAGCTTCAAATGTAGAGCAAAATTTGTCGTATAGATTTACATTAAATTGATGTGAAAAGGGTGAAATGATCCAATTAAAAAAAAAAAAAAAAAAAGTTTAGCTAATACTTGTAAACCTGTTAGTATGTAGTTCATTAGCCTCTGAAAAGTGGCTGGTGTCCCTTTTAAACCAAAAGGCATCCGCTTAAATTCATAGTGTCCACAACTATACTAAATGCTGTTTTCGGCCGATCCTTTGGGTGCACCAAGACGTGAATGCCCCTACTCATCTAAAATATCCTCTATACGGGGTAACGGAAAAGCGTCTCCTATAGTTTTCTCATTCAGTCTCCTGAAGTTAACGACTACCCTCTTGGCTCCGTCAGCTCCAGCCTTCTTGGGCACAACCAAGAGAGGGGAGTTCCGGGGGCTCTTGCTCGGCTGGACAATATCGCTGTCCAACATCCCCTTGACCTGCTCATTAATAATGTCCTTCTGGGGCTGACTCAAACGGTACATTTTCTGATTTATAGGTGGTTGGTCCGTCACCAATGGAATCTCATGTGTTATAGCCTCCGTGTAGCTCAACTTATCCCCCTCTTGACATAATTCAGTAATAGCAGCCCTCTTTTCAGTGTTGATATGTTCATAAAGTGTGAGCTCGTGTCCCAACAATGCATTGCGCTTAGCATCAACCAAGGGAAGCTGATGCACTGATTAAGTACATTTGTTCCCCAACCGTTCATTAGCTAACTTCTGAGTTCCTCCCCCAGCTGATACCAAGCCCCCTATCTGTTTCATGAGGGGACCCTTGTAAGGCGCTTGACAGGGTTCTACCTCCTTATTCGTATCCTCTAGAATATAAATCAGATACTCATCCAACTTCTTAAGTTCCAAGACAATCTTTTTAAGAGAAACTGGCACCTCATTCAAGTTCATCAACCCTATTACAGGGTGGAACAGTTCTAGGAGAGCATTGGCTAGGAACACGCCATCCGCTATTGAACTTGCGGTACAAAGCATTCTCTGATCCAACCGAATCGGAACCTCCACTAGATGTTGTGTCCGTGGCAACAATGTGATAACCCCCTTGGAAGTGACTCGATAGATTCCACTGGAACCACTTTGTCTGCTAGTGTGCCCCTTAGCAGAACGACAATTCATATCCTCAGCTCGGTCTGATAAGCATGCCGCGCTTCGCGCTACCCTCGTGGACAACGCGTATGTGCTATTCGGTGCCTCAACCGACGACTGATGCGAATCTATTGTTCCCTCTTGGCACTCAAGAGGAACCCTGAATTCACTGCCATTTGCTCCTGTGCGAGGAAACACTAGTGACTGAACAGGACCTTCTATATTACAATTTTTTGCTAGAAAGTCATTTCCAAGAAGACCATCATTGAACGCCCCCTGAATTGCGTCTATCACGTGAAAAGTACAAGGAAGCTTGGTAAGGACCCCGAAATTGCCTTGCGTAGAACCAAGGGTTTCTCCTTCCCCAAAAGGGCTTGATAAAGTGAGCTTACGACTAACATCTATTGGACACGTATCACGTATTACCGATTTGCTAATTATGCTAACCCCTGTGGTAAATTTAGTTTTCCCCTGTTTCCCAATATCTAAAGGCAATGAAGCGGTCATGAGGTTTGATTCTCTGTAACTGTTATCTACTGTGTTAGACCCGCCAGCAACTTCCTGTGACACCCTAGATTCAACCCTCCTACTGAGATATTGGCTTCCTGGTTGCACCGTCTTTATTGTAGCTGAGCCGGGGATTTTCGACTCGACTATGTCTCGTTTCCCTGCTGCTTGGCTTCCCATCTTTTCTTTTGGTAACACGTACCCATGGCATGACCCCTTCGGCCACAAAAATCACATTTTACCTGAACACTAGAAACCCTTGCACCCTCATTAACAACTGGTGTTGCTATAGCTGGCCGCGCCTTACAATCCCTCTGATCGCGACCATACTCCTTACATTCTGGACAATAACGAGTATTTTTCCAACTATAGCAGTCTGCATAAGTGTGGCCTCGCTTATGACAAAAGTTACACGTAATTTTCGGACTCTTTGCAAATTTAGATGACTTCGAGCCCGAACTTGGATCGAGCGCCATTACTACCTGTGGCTGGAAAGAAACAGCACACGGATTAGGTGTGTAATTAGTTTTTTGAGGCGTAAATGCATGTTGACCAGGCAACCAAGCAGCAAAAGTGGGTTTTACCTGTGATATTTGTGGGTATGACTGCATGAGATTTCCCTGAAGGAGAAAAGCCCCCTGCTGCAATTTTTCCATATTTAATCCTTTTGGAACTAAATCTTCGAAGGTAGACGTTTCCTGCGTCAACAAATACTGAAAAAAAGGGGATTATTAACACAACCCCTAAAGGCATTCTTAGCGGAATCCTCCAGCTGTGCGTTTGCGATCTCACTTACCTCTGAGCCATACTTAACAACAGCAGCCTCCTGGCACCGCTTAAGCATTTGCCTCAGATGTGTCGTGTAGGACAATACTGATTCCGTGCGGCTTTGTTTGGCTGAGATGAGTCCACTCACCAATTCCTGGTAGGTTTCCCTTGGCAAGTAGACGCGGTTTAAGAGCTCCTCAGCTGCCTCTAGAGTTGAAGGGAAATTTGACGATATCGGCTGGTAAGCCTCCCCTCGAAGACGAGTTGGAAAGATCTGCATGAAAGCTACCTGCTCCTGGCTATTCAAACATTTCCAAACTTTCCTGCTGTATCCAATAAAGGTCTGCAGGTCTAAAACTATTGACGGGCTTGGGGCTCCCTAAAACAAAGGGATCATCTGCCCCATTAACTTAGCTACCTTAGCATAATCGGCCATATTGCCTGCAAGATTCTTAACCTCTACCCCCTTACCAGTCGTACAAACAGGACTAGAATGATTGGTTTGATCAATTGAAGCGTTTGTAGATGGGCCTGCCTCAAATGATAAATTCCAATCGTGAGACGTAAACAGCGTCTTTAACGATTGCGATAGATCAAAAGTACTGGTCTGGTTCAGCGAGACTCCACTGAAGTGTTTAATCTCTTCTTTAAATTACTTCGTTTGTTTGCGAAACTGACTAATTCGCTCTAAACGATGCACATGCAAATCATCAACCGTATTCGTTAATTCAATAATTGTGTTCAATTCAACGGGCTCGGTTTCTCACTTCACCTGTGGATTTGAGCTAGAACAAGAATATTCAGACTTACCTTTTGGAGTTGAGAGTGCTCTACCGCTTCATAACACGAATCCGTCACTTTCTTCTGGAGTTGTCCAGTGAATTACTCCTGCTGCCTGATTCCTATCACTCATTCGCGTGATTTAACAATTAATAATAACCGTGTCTTCGGGTTAACGTACAAGTCGCTAACAACGCAACTTCTGTGGTTGGTAAGGACTACAGTTTCTATAACACTAACTGGGTTGTTCTTGCTACAATTCCAAGGATATGAAGTCCAAGCAATCAGGATGCGTGGATGAGTGCGCTTATATCGAGAGTGTTAATGTAAGATTCCAATTTCGAACATTTCACCAATTTAGTCTGTACCAAATTGATCACTCTAAAGCGAGTCGCCGTACTAGCGCTGTTCAGTAACTATAACTGGCTGCGCCAATGTTATAAACTCCCTACCGGAGGTCCTGCCGGCCTCTTTCGGGGAGTCCCACGGTACTGGTTTCTCCTGCGCTCACCTACGCACCTGTAAAGGGACTAAATGGACCTCCTTGGAATTAATAAACAAGAGTTGCTTACTGGTTATTCTTTATTTTTTGCTTTTTTCTTAAGTTTATTCTCGGCGTGTAACCGCAATATCGTCCGCGGTTGGAGGATGGGAACGTGCCGCAGTGCGATACCGGGTCGCGATCTCCTGATCTCCCTTGGCGCACTTCCCGTGCTTGACGGTGAAAGTAGGCCTGCTCCGTGGGTGTGATGGTCAAGCGGGCTAACCGCCTCAGCTCGTACAGCTCGTGCCGTTATCGCTCCCGCCGGCCTCCTCATGGACGACTCTGTTTGGTGGTGTTGTCGGTGGTGTCCAGGGGTGCCTTCAGTCTCCACAGATATTCGTCCTTGCTAATGGGTCGGGGACCGGCTCGGGGCTCTTCTTGAGCACCTGCTTCAAACTCCAAATGGGAGCCTGCTGTGGACGGGTTGATTTTCCTAGCTACCTAGTACCACTGGCCGACAGGGGATAGAGTGGCACGCAGACGCTGTTGATCCTTACTGCTAGAGTCCTTGTGCTGCTCGCTGCTGCGTCGGTGTTGCTCCTGGGACGCCTGGAATGGTAGGGAAGATTAGCAATTGTGGCCAGCAGCGGTTACGCTATTAAGCCTGGAGGAACACGGCTAGTAATGCCAACACCGCACCAATTTGCTTGTTACTTCCAAGTATGTAGATTCTCCGTTATGCGTGTCGTTGCACATTCGGCTTCCAACTGGTTTTTCCACCTCGTTCAAGAACTTTAAATACTGTTCTTTCGTGAGCTTTCAACCTAAATTTTCTTAAAATTCGCTGAGTAGCAAACGTGCGCTCTCGTTCCACGACCGTTTTTCCTTCCCGCTTCGTCTCGCTTGCTCCGCTGGTGAATATGCGAAACTGGGGAAATTGAGCCAAAAATTGTTTTTCGCTTAAGCTTTCGACTTCGAAAGAGTGCTTTAAGCTTAAGCTTTCGGCTTTCCCACGATCTCTTCAGGTGAAATAGCGAAACTGGGGACATAGAGCGAAAGAGTGTTTTAGCCAAAACTTTCGGTTTTCCCACGATCTCTCGTGATGAAATAGCGAAACTGGGAACATTGAGCAAAAGAGTGTTTATGCCGGAACTTCCGGTTTTTCTTTCCGCTTGCCTCACTTCGAAGCACCCCGTTCATTCATGATGTGAATATCATTGCGGGTTGAACTTTCTCGTTTACTTAACTGCTCGCTTATTTACTTGCGTATGTGTTTCTTTGGCTAATTTTCATTTGCTGCCTAGAACTGCAGTTATGAAGCGGAAATATATCCGAGCATGTTGTATGTGTTCGCTCGCAACAGCGCAGTTAGCAGCTGAATTTCCAAATCTTTGACTTCAACAACACTGGTTGACTTCTTTTTTCTGGAGGCGTTCCCACCTCACCACTCGGAAGTTCAAGTATCTTATATGTCGAAGAGCACTAAAACTGCTCTTATTTGAAATATGCACAAAGTAAAGTGGTAAATTTTTTTTCTTCCGTCGACCTTCTTGTCGCGAATATTTTAATGGAAATAAATTCAATTTTTGGTTCTGCCTCCTTGAGCACCTGAAGAAGATCGACGGTATCTTCTCCACAGGCCAAGTCTCTACAGCAAAAAGGTCTGGTTCTTCTCACTTTGCGGGGTATATGTGGAACTTCTCCAGAATTTAGTGCATTTTTAGCTGATTTGAAATCAACCAGTGATTTCGATCTGATTGTTAATTTTTCGACATTGACTCTTTAAATCTCGAAATCAGTTAATTTATTTCCGGCTGCGAATAGCCGAACCACATCCTTTCCGCTTTGACCGAACACATTTATTGGCGGAACTTTCTCTGTATTTTTGGCAACTTTTTGAGAAAGACCAGCAGAACTGCGAACTGGTTTCTTCTCTTTATTTTTATTTTTTAATTGAAGAATAAAATTATCATTACCCTAACATTACCTTCAATACTTTCGTCAACGTCCATTTCTTGTTGGGGTCGGTCCAGCGCAGCATAGTAGTTTTGGCTGTTGTTAGTGCCTCAAGAACTTAGTATTTCTTCTGGGATGACTTGTTTGACAGCTTCCTTCTGCTTAGTTTCCATATTTATTGGCCTTACCGGTTCTGTATCTTGAGTTTTCGTCCCTCTCTTATACATATCTTAGAACGTTTTTGGTCGTAGTTTCAATTCCTGAATTTTAGCTTGAAGTCGACTCACTTCTTGTTTGTCTACGACTACTTCAGTCTTACGCCCACCATCTGCGGAGTCCTGGTTACTTGTGTTTCTTCTTTTATTGACGCTTGCCCCCAATTTCGTATTGCTACTCTCCCCAGGGCCTCCCAACGGAGGGCAGCCGTCGGGCTTCTCCATGCAGCAGTCCCGAGTTAGTCTTTGGCTTATTTGCTTTTGTTGACTTATTGGAGTCAGACTGTATTCGATATAGTTCCAAGGGTTGATTCCTTACGCGATAAACGCTTTTTCCGATATAAATCAAAATTTGCTTTTGACTAACTTATGAAAAATTAATTTAATTTTTTAAACTGACTTTTGTGAAAAATTAATTAATTTTTAAAATTAATGACAGGTGCGATTAAAAACACATCGACACGCAACGAGTGCAAGACGTAAAATATATTAAAAACACGTCTATTTGCAATGAAGGCTAGACGTAGAATCTAGAAGCAAGCCTCTTGGTGCCTCGCATGACAATGTGGCTTTAAGGTGAACTCAGCTCAAAATGTGACCATCTAGGCTGATCATGAAACTATAATGAATCAGACTCCATAATACCTTGAAAAAGAGCCGCTCAAGACATAAGGTCAAACAAGCAATATGATGGAATAGAGTGCGTCGGCTGATTCCACGAGATTGTTCAAGGCAACCTATCCCTTATAGGGAGATATAGTCAACAACACAAGCCTCGTTGGTTTCTCAAAATTATCCACATTAAAATAGCCTGCATACTGACAAAACCGGTATACGACTTTAAAAACATAAATTCCAGGACGAGGATTGCCGTTTAACTGCGGCAAATCCTGTGATCAAAAATTCATACTTGAACAATCGAACTTCAAACTGATTATCAATATTCAACCCAAAACATTCTATTTTTACAAAAAATATATTTTCCCTGGACTGCTCAGAGCACTATTCATGTCAAGCACTCTAGATGCTCAGCCAAACAAATCTAAAATGTTAAAAATTTAAATTACTATACCAAGAAATTAGGCAAATGCACCTTAAACAATTATAATTAAAACTCACTTTCGGTGCCATTCTGTAACAGATGGTGCTGCTAAACTTTTAAAAAAACCCAACAAAAATCTTTTTGGGTGCCAATATTTTACAACCATGGAAGTTACCGCAGTTGCAGACATTCGTTCTTAGCAGAGGGGTGCTTAACCCGGGGCAGTTTAATGAGGCTGGCTAGCACTCAGTCATGTCGCAGGTCGTCCAAGATACTCTCTGCTTGTGCTGTGCCACCCTACACACAAAGGCTAGTTTGAAAGAAAATGAAAGGGAGACGAGAGGGTCATTTTAAGAAATCAGAAAAATATTTTTTTTTTGACAAGCCCGATCGTTTTATTGACAAAAATGACATTTTTTCTAGACAATTCTCAATTTTACAAAAAAAACAATAGAAAAAACAATAAATAAAACCTGAGAATAAATCAGCCCCCTTCTAAATCCAATATAATTTCATTTGAAAAAAAATTTCTAAGAATTTTAATGTAATCAAATACAAAACTAATATGGTAAAAAGGCAAAAAAAAACAGGGAAGAAAATCAAATGTTTGCTCTGTCCCTTTCCTGCTGAACTCGTAAGCGCTCAGCGAAAAATAAAAACAGAAGGATGGGGCTCTAAAAATTAAGATTCAACTGTAACATTATGTAAAACATATCAAAAAGCCACGAAACGGCCACTTTCATTAACGACATCCGCGATGTTGTCTTTTACTCATGCCTAACTACCTGGGTCGGTTTCATTGGGCATAGCCCCAATATATCCACTTGTATAGCTGCGGTGCGTATATGAATCCACTTTATCAAACTTGAATGCCTTAATATCAACTCCACTAGTAAAACGCACGAATTCCTCCTTAAATACATTTATTTCTTTCACTAAATACAGCTATTTATTCTAATTTTGGCTGTTCGTAGGTCCACTTGTGGCCTCTGCTTATGGCGCTGCTGATCTTTAAATTCCACCTTTAGTGCTTTGAACAGCTTGATGAACGACTCCCGCTCCGCTTTCGTTACAGCGAGATACGCCAGTCGGCGCAAGTTGTTACTTGTGTGGCGATACTCCACAATACGCCCCCTTTTTGCTCCTACTTTTCCGGCTCGACCATGGGCGTATCAAGCGGCCTGGCCAAGCGTGCAAGATACACCTCGATGGAAATCGACCTTGGGCCTGCTTTGGGCGTTAGAACGATTGCTTCCTCGAGAGTTGGATGCGGTTGTGATGACATCACAGGCTGCTGGTGGCGTTTAGCAGTAGTTCAGTCGCTGTTTATGTATACCGGTCGCGCGTATGTTGGCAATGCGTGCCGGTTGCTTGGTTATCGGTGGCGATATTGTAAAAATTGCCATATCTCGCTTGAATTGCTGGACACTGACCTGATTGTCTGGTCGCGGTCTTTTCATTGCACGTCCGCTGATGTTGCATTAGCTCATTTCTGGGCAAAATTACTTAGGAACGCTACTGCTCAGGCGTTGAGCAGGGCAAGTAACGCGTACTTTTTGCTGCATACTGCCTGAAACTAGCCTGGGCTTCTGGCTGCCTGATGTTGCTTGCTAGTTAACTGTGGATGTGTGTTGGTAAATAATGCGTACGGCTGCTTGGATCCGGGCTAGAACGCTTTGAGGTCTGTCAGACTCGGGCTAAATGCCTTGAGACGATTCTACTTGGGCAAAGGTCTCGAGCAAGACAAGCGTAGTATCAAGAGCTTGTTGATCGCCATGGATATTTATACAAAAATAATACTTTTTGCCAATCAATTTTATTTCATATTAGGTGCATTTAACTCTTTTCTTCGTCAACTAAAATAACGATTAATATTTATAATAAATTAGAGAAGAGGATTGCTTGGGTAATTTTCCCGTGGCCATTTATCGGTGATTAGCAACAATGTTAAAGCTTTTCAAGAAGTGATTTTACATATGTACTCGTTCGATTTACTCCAGCTTTGTGGGTTGGTCAATGCCAAGCCAACTGGGCAAGCACGAAGTATATGGCATTTTCACGCATGCCCTTGCTTCTCAAACTTTTGCGCATGATGCAGTGTGCTTACGAGAACCAATGTGCGAAGCGTTAGTAATGCTCGAAACAATGGCCGAGCTTAATGTCCAGAACTTATTTTCGTTCGCCACAACGCTGCTTTTCCCGAAAAGAAAGTTCACGAGTGGCTTCAAGAGCCTAATCAATATAAGGATTGAACCTTGCCATTATACGTGAAATACAACATCATTCAAATGTCCTCCACGGGACCTCTTAGAGGCCTCAATCCTTTTGAGGTAATTTTCAATGACTTTTCGGCACATTTGTGGCAATATCTCGGCCATAACTTCACGAATATTGGTTTTCAATTGCTCAAAATTTTGAGAATTGTTTGCGTAAACACGATCGATAAAAATAAATCCAAAGGTGTGAGGTCGTAGGATCTTGCGGGCCAATTGACATCACGCAATCTTGAAATTACGCATCCGGGAAATTTCTCTTGCAAAAGTGCTCGATTAGCCTGTGTTGTGTGGCTTGTGGCTACATCCTGTTGGAGCCACATGTTTTCTGGATCATAATCTTCAATTTCTCTCCAAAAATAATCGGTTAACATCCGCCCATAGCGGTCAGAATTGACTGTAATGGCTCTTCCTTGATGGTTTTCAAAAAAATATGAGCCAATAACACCACCAGACTATATTGCACACCAAACGGTCACTTTTTCCAGATGCAAAGGCCTTTCTGCGATCACATGAGGATTTTGAGAGCCCTACATGTGGCAATTCTGTTTATTTACGTAACCACTGAGCGAAATATGAGCCTCATCACTAAAGAAAATTTTGTTCGAAAAATCGTTATCAATGGCTTGTTGTTCAATCACCCAATTCGCATACATACATGCTGCGTTGTGTATGGTCTTGAGGCTTAAGTTCTTGAGTGAGTTGGATTTTGTACAGATGGAGATGCAAATTCAAATGCAAAATCCGCCACAACGAGCCGTAAGACAAGCCCAAATGTTGAGCACGTCGAGGAATCGACAAATTCGGGTCTTCCTCCACACTTTGAGCAACGACAGCGATATTTTCAGCAGAACGAATGTTTCGATGATGCAGAGGCCTTGCATTACCAATAACCGATCCAGTCTCTTAAAATTTTCTCACAAAAAAATTTGGTTTTTGTTTTTACATTACTCTACTAAATTCTCCCTTTTCCATTTGTCTAGTCTTTTCTTCCTAATTAAATTTACATAGACTACAACGAAAAGTTTGCTGAATATGCTTTTGGTTATGTACTTTTCTATCAATATGCTAATACGTTAGTAGGGAAGAATTTTTTTCTTGATTATGATTGGAATGTTTTTACTTCGTATTCATTGGGAGTTGTTCTGTTCTGTACAAAGGGAATTACGACTCGGTTAGGCGTGATGTTCGTCTATATTTCCACGATCGCTTGCGGTTGCTCATATTTGTTGGCCAATTAGCTTCGAGTCGAAAAAAAAACTTTCTATCAAGGTAGGTATTGGGTTGAGTGACTCGTGATTGTTCGATAATTACAGAGGCGAATATTGTCTGCGGTTGGGTGGGAGTTTGCTTTCATTTAGTTTAATGATCACTGCTTGATAGGATAGTTGCGTTACGTGGTTATTAATAGAAAATTAGCATTGTCATAGTTATTGGCTTAAACATTAAGGAGCAAATTTTTCCTTTTTTTTAAATCTCGAAAAGTTTAAGCTATTTTTTATTGCTATGAGGGGCAGTTTCAAAAAAACTGAGGGTGTAAAGTTGTTATAACCTGCTCGCGGTGTACCCCTGGCCTCTTCCAGCGGTACCCTGGTCTCTACTTTAGTCTACACAACCAAGTCCTTTAACCTCCACCTCTCGGAATGAAACACCAGCTGTACGCAATGACTCTACAATGTTGTTCACAAGGTATTAATAGATTTCACAATATAATTACAATTATTTTTCTACTCGTTTATTCTCTACGCCAGCAGCCGTGTTCCTTTTCCAGTGCCTGCGGAGAGCTTTTACCTTGGCCTTCCACCTGAACTGCCGTTCGATTACGTAGGCTTCTTCTCTGAAACGGCTGCATCCGACCTCGGTCACCGCCAAGCGACACCGACGCGTGTAAAACACTCGTCGAAATGACTGCACTGTGTCCCCAGCTCAAAGCTTTGTGACACCAACGCGTACAAAAGACTCGTAGAAATGACTGCACTATGTCCTCGGCTCAATGCCTAGTGACACCGTATAAAAGACTCGTAGAAATGACTGTGTTGTGCCATCCGCTCAATGCCTAGTGCCATCAACGCATATAAGAGACTGGCAGAAATGACTGCACTTTGTCCTCGGCTTAATGCCTAGTGACACCAATGCGTATAAAAGGTACCTAGGACGAACTGTACTGTGTCCTCAGCTCAATTCCTAGTGACACTGATGCGTATACAAGGGTCGTAGAAATGACTGCACTGCATCCTCGGCTCAATTTCTAGTGACATCGACGTATATAAATGACTCGTAGAAATGACTGCACTGTATCCTCGGCTCAATGTCTAGTGACATCGGCGCGTATAAAAGACTCGTAGAAATGACTGAACTTTGTCCTCGCCTCAATGCCCCGTGACACCGACGTGTATAAAAGGCTCGTAGAAATGGCTGCACTGTATCCTCAGCTCGATGCATAGTGACAACAACGCATATAAAAGGCTCGTAGAAACGACTAAACTGTGTCCTCGGCTCAATGCCTCGTGACACCAATGCGTGTATACTACTCGTAGAAAAATACTGAGCTCTCCTCTATCACGAATCGTTGCTTTTATTGAATAAAAAAGCCGCTGCTGCGTAAATCTCAATCCAATTACTTCATAAGCTTCGCCAACCCTGCCGACTAAGATACAAATTTCGTACAAGAAATTGTTGTGGAATCTGCATACTGAACAAAAGCCCAATTCCGTAAGTTTAACCACTGCACATCCAATACCTCAATACCATTTTTCTGCACAGTATGCATTTACATTACTTTCCTCATTCCACCTCGGTCATAAAATCATGTCAGCATTTCAATTGTTTACTACGGCCGGAGATCCCAGCATTTGTTGTTAGGAAATTCGATTGGGGACTCCACCTTACTCACATTGTTTATTTGTTAACTCATGACGAGACATGATGATAATGCGTGCTTGTATGTCTCGAATGTCATTTTCATGCGGTGGGTATTAATTTGTTTCATATGTTGTTTTTTTTTTGTATGTTGGGTTGATGGACGCTTTCTGCTAGATATTGTTTTTCTTAGTCAAGTGGTTTGTTTTGGTTTTCATGCATAATATTTCATATTTTGTTTAGTCCTGCGGTATTGACTTACATGTGTTTAAGCTTCGCCAACTCTGCTGACTGAAATCCCAATATCGTGCAAAAAATTGCTGTGGAATCCACATACTGAACAAAAACCTAATTCCATAAGTTCAACCACCGCACATCCAATACCTCAATACCATTTTTCTGCACAGTATACATTTGCATTACTTTCCGCATTCCACCTCGGTCATAAAATCATGTCAACATTTCAATTGTTTACTAAGACTGGGGATCCCAGCATCTGTTGTTATAAAATTCGATCGGGGGATTCCACCTTACTCGTATTGTTTATTTGTTAACACGTTACGACAAATGTTGATAATTCGCGTTCGTATGTAATTTTCATGCGGTGCGTATTAATTTGTTTCATATTTTGTTTTTTTTTTTGTATGTTGGGTTAATGGACGCTTTCTGCTACATATTATTTTTCTAAGTCAAGCGGCTTGTGTTGGTTTTCATGTATAATATTTGATATTTTGTTTACTTCCGTGGTATTTTCTTACATGTGTTTTCTGCTAAATATGATTTTACTTAGTCGAGCGGTTTTTTGTGGTTTTATTCGTAATGTGTGATATCTTGTTCAGTCACGCGGTATGTTGTTATATGTGAAAGTTTTGCTTTCAGGCAGGACATGGTGACGAGGCTTTAACGTTACTATGTGCATTTGAAAACTTGAATCTACTGTGCTTGGAGAGCTACGAAGATGTTTTTTACTTACTTTTATGGTTGTACGTGAAACGGCGTATTCCATGGGCTTCATGTTGTGGTTCCTTGTTAGCCTACATTAGACCATTATGTTTGAGTGTGTTATCTTTAAACTATTTGATATCTTCTGCCTTTTCTAGCTGATCTTATGTTCGATCGTCCAAACGCAAAAGTAATATTACATTTATATAACTCCTTATGCTAGAGAGCATGTCGTCCACGTATACAGTTGCGTCTTTTTTGAAAGTTTTCGCTATGCCTTGATGTCCATCGAAAGGGGAGTGGTGATTTTCATTCAAAACAGTTTTTATCTCTTCTGGGTCCATGAGTATTATAATGCCATCCTGGCCGGGATTCGTCGGAGCTGAGGCTTCTTCTGTTTCATTATCCTCAGGCATGGCATCTACCGTGTCTTGCTTGATTTCCGGGTGCCTTTTGGAAGAATATGGTAGTCTTAGCAGAATCCTTCAGATTTCGTGCCGTTGCGAGGATATTGCACTGGGTCTTGCTTTTTGCTACTGTTGAAGACTCATTGGGGATCCTACTTTAAGCATCCACGTTCGTGTTGTATTTACCCGGTTTGTATTTAATGTGATAGTCGAATTGAAATCTCACCAACCGGATAGTTGGGTTTTTGACATTAAATCTTCCCCTATGCGGTTTGTGTTCGGTGTAAGCCGTGGAACGCCGACCCTGCAGGTGGCATCGGAGATTCTTGAGAGCCCAGACTATTGCTAGTAATTCCTTCTCAATGGTTGCATAATTCCGCTCTGCTTTGTTCTGTGTGCGGCTTGCATACGCCACAGGTTGATTTTTGCCAATTTCACACTGGGAGAGTACGGCTCCTAGTGTCTCGCTGCTTGTATCCGTTGTGAGATTAAAAAGTTTCAAAAAATCAGGGTATGCCAACAAGGGTGGCTCTATCAGTGCGTTCTTCAGATAATGAAACTTCCATACACTTCTCTGCCCATGTAAATTTAACGTCTTTTCATAGAAGATTGGTTAACGGTTTGGCTAGCTTGGAGAACTGGACAGTAAACTTCCGGTAATAATTGACCAAGCCTGAAAATGATTTTAACCACCGGACAGTGTTTGGCACGAAGAATTCCCGTACATTGATGGTTTTGCTGGGATCTGGGCGAGCACTCGTTCGCAAATATATGTGTTCCAAAAAAACCATCTTGGGCTGCAAAAGCTGGCCCTTTTCGGGCTTTAATTTCAGGTTGTTCACGCTGAGTCACATGAAGATTTTCCACAATTGTTTATATAGCCTTCCAAGTTCTTACCATAAACCACTATGTGGTCCAAATAGACGAAACATTTGAACCCCTGGAGGGCAGTCAAAATGTAATTCATCATCCGATGGAAAGTAGCGGGTGCTCCCTTTAGTCCGAAAGGCATGTGCTTAAATTCACAGTTCCTTTAGTTTGAGCTAAACGCGGTCTTGGGCCGGTTCTTAGGTTGCACGAATACCTGGTGATATCCACTGGCCAGGTCCAGAGTACTGAAATATTGGGAATGTCCGAGTTGGTCATAGATTTCTTCAATGCAAGGTGGTGGAAAGGCGTCACCTATGGTTTTCTCATTTATTTTCCTGAAATCGACCACTACCTTCCATTTTTCATCCTGTCGGCTCCGGCCTTCTTGGGTACTAACAAGAGGGGCGAGTTCCAGGGATTTTTACTGGGCTGGACGGTATTATTGTCCAACATTTACTTGAGCTGTTCATTTATGATATCCTTTTGTGATTGACTCAACCGATACATGTTTTGATTGATTGGAGCTTGTTCTATGACTAGCGGGATCTCATGCGACATTGCCTCAGTATGGCTGAGCTTGTCCCCTGGTAGATAGAAGTTATCGTTAAATTCCTGGCATAATTGTTTTATTGTGGATCTTTCTTCGGCATTGTGATGCTCGTAGAGCATGAGTTCCTACTTTAGCAGCGCCTTTCGCATTAAATTGTGGGAGAGGTAACTTGGCACATTTGGGACTTTTTTCGGCTTTGTTGACAAAACATAGTCCACGTATCTTACCCTAGGTTCCATTGGTTCAGGGGGTCCCGCGCACCTATCTGTTGAGTCCAACTGTGTGATTAGATATTCGCCCAGCACGTCGAGATGAAGGTCAAGCTCCTCGAGTGTAACTGGTAACTCATTGGAGTTCAAAATACCCTATTGGTCTGGAGGGACTCAACAGGGAGTTGGCCAAAAAAACCCTTCCACCGAATTGCTTGCTGCACAAAGCTTTTCCTGACATATGAATTAAATCACTGCTATATTTTGTGTTCGGGGCTGCAAGGTGATAGATTTCTTCAAAACTACATTGTGCCCTCCTTCCGGGGGTACACCTATGGTCAATGTTGGTGTGCCGCTTCTGCTTGGCGTTCTACAGAAACTGTGAATTCCTTGGGATTAACCTCTGCGTGAGGAAATGTTAATTCTTCCCCAAACCTTCAACATTACAGTTCTTGGAAAGGAAGTCGTTTCCCAGAATCCCATCATTGGGTAGTTCAGGGGTCACGTCGACCACTTGGAATGTGCACGGAAATTTAGTGGGGAGTTTGAAATTGCCTTTCGTGGAGCCAATGGTTTCTCCCTTCTCGAATTGAGTTTGTAAGGTTAGCTCACTATGTTGATTTATTGGACATTCCGTTTTTGCTAACGATTTCTTTATTATGCTCAACCGTGTCAATAGTGAATTTTGTTTTGTCTTGCTAACCTATATCCAGTGGTAAAGAAGTCACATTCAGATCGGTTTTGCATTGATGTCCGCTGGGAGTTCAATATGGGGCACCGCTTTGGTGCCTATTGAAGTCGAGCTGGGGATTTTCGGACTGGATGAATAAGAATTCTGCTCTGTGGGACAAATATTTTGCGTTAGTGTGGAAGCAGCAAAACTGGGTATCACATGCGGCCCTTGAGAGTATGCCTAGCGTTGACCAACTTTGGAAAAGAAAGGCTGTTTGTTGGAGTTTTTACATATCCAAACGACTACATCTTCAAACGTACTGACAAAGGTGGAGATTCATCACCCCACCCCTGAAAGCGTTCTTTGCAGAGTCTTCCAGGTGTTCGTTTGCTACCTTGCTGGCTTCAGAACTGTATTTGATGGACGCTGATTCCTGACATCTTTTATGAAGTTCCCTCACGCGTGTTGTATAGGTAAATAAATATTCCGTAGGGTCTTGTTTTGCCACAACTAGCCCACTAACGAATTCTTGGTAAGTCTGCCACGGCAAGTAAACCCTAGTCCACAACTCTTCCGCTGCCTCTATAGTCGCCGCAAACTTCAATGTAATAAGCTGGTATGCTTCTCCTCTAAGTCTTGTAGGAAAGATTTGCATAAACACAACTCACTCCTGGGCAGTTAAATACTGCCAGACTTACTACCTGCAGCCTATAAAAGTTTGTAACTCCAAGACAATAGTCGGGCTGGGAGCTCCAAAAAATAAAGGAATCATCTGGCCCATTAATTTCACCATTGCTTGTCTTTAACCTCGAGTTCTATTCCCGTCATAGGTTATGTTTGGGACGGACGAACTGTATCCACCGTGAAAATTAAAGAAAAATTCATTTCAAATGATAGCCTCTAGTCACCGGACGTAATCAGTGACCCTGGAGATTGCGATAGATTAAAGTTACTGAATTAAATGTAGACTGTCAATATATTTTGTATAAGCGAGGATCGATTCACTACTTGTGGTGTCGAGCTCTCGTTTCATTGTGTGATCTAGGTCCAAAGGAAAAGTGCCGCACCTACTTTGGGGAGTGGATCACGTTTTTCCACTACGGAGTACAAGTCCTTGGCTTTCCTGTGGTATCGTACCGAAGGCTTGGTCTTTTCGCTCGTTACCTGATACTTGTAGGGCATCCGCGTGTCCTATGATTATTCCTTTCGTAGTTCCTGCCAACTCTACCTTGGAATCGTTTTAGATCTGTGCGACTGATGTTTACTACCCCGAAAAATGGATTTAATGGTACAGGCTGTGTGGATGAGCGTATTCTAGGAAAAAGTGCTGGTAAAAGTCCAGATTCCGCTGGTTTGCTCAATTTGACAAAAATCAAAACTCGAGACTTACACCGCTAGATTGCCGTAAACAAAGTCATTCGCAACTGAATACTTGCTGATCCAATGGTTATAACCGGTACCCGGTGTACTCCTGGCCTCTACCAGTGGTACCCTGGTCTTCACTTTACTCTACGAAACCAAATCCTTAAACCTCCACCTCTCGGAATGAAACACAATGTATTTTACATGGTATTAAAAGATTTCCCAATGTAATTACAGTTATGTTTCACCTCGTTTATTCTCCACCCCAGCAGCCGTGTTCCTTTTCCAGCGCCTGCGGAGAGCTTTTGCCTTGACCTCCCACCTGAACTGCCGTTCGATTACACGGTCTTCCTTCCTGAAACGGCTGCGCTCGACCTCGGTCACCGCCAAGCGACACCGACGCGTATAAAAGATTCGTGGAAATGACTGCACTGTGTCCTCGCCTCAAAACTTCGTGACACCGACGCGTATAAAAGACTCCTAGAAATGACCGCATTGTGTCCTCGGGTCAATGCCTAGTGACACCGTATAAAAGACTCGTACAAATAACTGCACTGTGTCCTCAGCTCATTGCCTAGTGACACCAACACGTATAGAAGACTCGTAGAAAAATACTGAAATGACTGAGGTGTGTCCTCGCCTCAAGCCTCGTGATATCAACGCGTGTATACTACTCGTAGAAAAATACTGAACTCTCCTCTATCACGAATCGCTGCTTTTATTGAGTAAAAAAGCCGACGCTGCGTAGACCTCAATCCAATTATTCCATAAGCCTCGTCAACCCAGCTGATTGAAATCCCAATCTCGTGCAAGAAATTATTGTAGAATTTGCATACTGAACAAAAACCTAATCCATAAGTTCAATCACCGCACATCCACTACCTCAATACCATTTTTCTGCACAGTATACATTTGCATTACTTTCCTCATTCCACCTCGGTCATAAAATCATGTCAGCACTTCAATTGTTTACTACGACCGGGGATCCCAGCATTTGTTGTTATGAAATTCGATTGGGGATTCCACCTTATTCGCATCGTTTATTTGTTAACTCGTGACGAGACATGTTGATAATGCGCACTTGTATGTTTTGTATGTCATTTTCATGCGGTGGGTATTAATTTGTTTCATATGTTGTTTTAAAGGGGTTTTGTAAAATAAATTTACAAAAACCTACTAAAATCGCGTCCTGTCTGTCCGCGTGTCACAGCACTTTTTCTCACAAACTACCGAAGCTAGTAACTCAATTTTGTATGCAGGTGTAAAGTGATGCTCTCTTCAAAGTTCAACTATAAAAAAAGTTTATAAGGTATTTAAGGGGTCCTTCCCATATAGGGGAGTGGCCCTGGAAAAAAAATTTCATCAAAAGTAACCAATATGGGTATCAAATACAAAGTCTTGATAAGATCTTTTCAAAATTGGTCTTAATTTGATACTTTATACTTCGAGGATGCGCAGGGGGAGGAAATACATGAAAAATGTGTGTCCCCTACCCTCGCGATTGTACATTGTAATCCGAAAAATCTGAAAAAAACTATGGAGGTAGGTGTTTATGAGTACAACATCAATAAATGCCTTAGAAGTCAAAATTGGCTCAACTTTGTTAATAATAGTATGATCTTCGAATTTCACATTTTCCCCAATAAAATCGCATCAGTACCCTTGAACTGAACAAAATTCGATATTTATGTAGTTCTACAAAGGGTACTTGAACTTTTTAAGTTTGATGAAAATCAAATGATATACACGGAAGTTATAGCCGTTTGAAATTTATCCAGTCACAACAAGAATAACACATGATTTTAGTCTTTTATGGACTTTCCATCGAATCAGTCACTGCAGTTTTGACTTGATCTTCTTGGAATTTTCCAATAAGGGCAATAACATTAATATTTTTGAGAATTCACGATTTTTGTTGTTTTGCAACAAAATGGCGACCGTTGAAAGTAGAACAACTGTAGATTTTCTTTTAAACGTGCACATTTTCTTTGATATACTTCTTGATGTTATTTATTGCTGGTGACTGCATTTCTGAGAAGTTGGGTACAAAACTCTTCTGACATGAGCGTGGGCCTGTTTACTCAACTTGTTTATATGTTGATTTGGTGGACGCTAAATGTTAATTTCAAGCGGTTAGTTTTGGTTTTCATGTATAATATTTGATATTTTGTTTAGTCACGTTGTATGCTCTAACATGTGTTTTCAGCTTAATATGATTTTACTTAGTCAAGCGGTTTGTTTTGGTTTGATGCGTAATGCTTGATATTTTCCTTTGTTACGCAGTTTGTTGTTACACGTGTTTTCTGCTAAATATGATTTTACTTAGTCGAGTGGTTTGTTGTGGTTTTATGCATTATGTTTGATATTTGGTTTAGTCATGCAGTATGTTGTTACATGTGAAAGTTTTGCTTTTAGGCAGGGCATGGTGACAAGCCCTTCATAAAGTGTTGCCTTTGAAGTTTGTTTTCTGTTTTACACTAATTCGAACGGAGGGTCTGTAGTATATAATGGGATTGTTGGTGGTGGGGTTGGTGGCTTTACTTTTTAATTTTTTTTTTTGAGCTACTGGGTTAGCTTCTGTTGTTACTGGCTGCCCGTTGAGATTAAGAATAACATGGAAAGTAGGAGACTTTCTGCTTTGGTATCTTCCGAATGTGGGTTGAGCGCTTTAGATGTTTAACGACATCGATAAAATGCAAGCCGAATAATCAGATATGCCTTTAATAACGAGTGCTACAACGGATGTGGAGAGTTTGGTTAGTTGGATCTGGGTTTGGCTAGTTTCTTTAATTTTGATCAGATCTAGCTTGGCATAGACTTCTATGAGGTAATGAGTATTTCCTTGGAAAATGTTATCTTCGTCTGTATGTGGGGCTAAACATAATGATGTGTTAGCATGTCTTACCGTGAGAGCTGAGAGGTCTATGTTAAATAGTTTAGTGTCAAGTTCCGGAAAAAGGTGGATGTTGCACTGTGAAATCTTGAGAACTCTCTTTTTGGTGTGGGGTCAGAAGTTCATTTATTTGTAGGTTACAAGGCTGAGTAACAGTCAGGACACCCCTATCGCTAAGACTATGCGTAGTTACGGTGCTGTTACATTACACGTTGACGGGTGTGGTAGTTAGGAGAAAATATAGGCATATTAAAATTTTTTTTAACTACCTCCATTCCCTAACACTCTCTCCATCACTCTTTCATCGTCGCACAACGCTTGTGCGATCTGCACTTCACACGCCGTCAATTCTTACGTATGCCTCCAGGTAATGCTAAAACATTTAAGAAAGGCATTGCGTGGAGATGCATTTATATGAAGAGGCAGGAAAATTTTATTGCCGTACAGATTATGCAGTAGTTTGATACTTTCATTGTCATAAGCTGGAGATCGAATCATTGGGGCATTCAATGGCATTACATACAAGTACAAATCTCCGGGTCCGGGTCTCTGATTATTTTAAGACTTTGAGCATTTACTGAGGTGAATAAAAGGGACTGCTGCCTAGATAGATGGCTTGCAATGTGCGTGATATTAATATCAGGGACTAAGACATATATTTTGTTTGTACGGATTGGAAAAGTATGAATTTGCTGTAGCTGAATCATTAGTAATTGAAATAGAGATAATCCTATGACTATAACAAGTTTTCCTTTCATTCGATAATGTCGTATGTTTGCTGACTGAAGTACAACTTGCTCACAAAAATTAGGGCAAATATTTTCGGTCTTAGTATAAACTTCTTGGAGCTTTTTCGTGGATATTAGGAGGAGGTGTGTTTTGATATTGTTAGTCAAGACAATAATATCGACAATTGTTCGTTGCCTAGACTCTATTTATATTATTTAAGCAAGCAGAATCGTAATAATTTTCGTTTTTCGTTGATTTACCAATAAAACATTGTAACATTTTCGATATCCCTTATTTGCAAAGCCAATTGTTGCTGTCTGTCCATTACATGGGCTAAAAGTCTATAAAGCTCTTCGAAAGAGGTCTTTACTACACTAATTCTTTGTTTTTCCAGTTTAACTAGTTGTTTTTCATTTCTTTCTACCTATTGTAGTGTTCTATATAGCTCATTTTCATTGTCCATTGTAACGAATAAATAGTGCATGGTTTGACCAGGCTCATTAAATAGCGATCGTTTAGATTTCCGGGACATCCATGACTCGTAGAGTGTACAAGAGCGGTACTTCAAATTCTCCACTAAAATGTGGATGTGCCTGCTTTGATCTTGGCATTCCGTATTGTCAAAAGAACAAAGTAACTGCATCAGATGCTCTGCCCGTTCAGCAAGCGATATTTGAGTTTGTATCTCTCCCAAGGCAAAACTCTATCACGATGCTCCAAGAGCTATGGTAGCATAAAAGCTCCCCTTAGGTTTCCAACAGAACCCTTGTATCTATTGGTGCGATCGTGAACGGAAGTGCTTTGATTCATATTTCCGAAATTGTCAACGTTACAAGTGTAATGATCTATATGCAAACCATTTCTGTATGATAAAAAGAAAGAAAAGAAAGGGAAATAAGAATGAAACGATAAAATTGAAGGCAACAATCACTATTTATTCATGGGAAAGTGTTACTACATAACAAAGTATGTTGATATATTTTTTCCCAATCCAATCGTGGTGTTAACTGGTGAAGTAAACAATATACGGGCCTTTCCATACCTGCACTAACTTGTGTTTCCTATTTTCATTTCTGAGCAACAACTTATCCTCTACATGAAAAGTTATAGGCCTAGCTTTTTGGTCGTAGTTCGCTTTAGATTTGATTTAACTGGAAAGTAAGTTTCTACGAGCTATTTCATACATTTTCTGGAGTTTATATTTTGGAATATAAAAGTAATTTTCATGGTTTTATAAAGGGATATGGTCCTTTTTAAGATTATATGGTATTTCTGCTATGAAACCAAACAAACAATCCACTGGGGTTTGTTTGCTACTGTCGTGTTCACTGTTGTTATGAACTAATGCGGCAGTCCTTAAAACCTGATCCACGGTGGCCCGTAAATACTCTACCAAAGGTCGGTGAGCCCTTTCAAACCTCCATTGAACTGAGGATGATAAACAGTTGCCTGTAACTTCTCAATATGAAGTATCTTGCACAGTTGCTTAAACAAATTACCCACAAAACTCATTCCCTATTCCGTAATGACCTGTTTTGGAATTCTGTATCTTGTTATATCATCGAAAAAAAACTCGAGCTGCTGTTTCAGCCTCTGCATTTTGCATTGCATAAGTTAATTAAACAGAGGAAAAGGTTCATTAAAAAAAATAATCTTATTGTAAGAAAGTTCGTTACAAACTGAAACTTAAGTCTAACAGTTGAATTAGGTAAACTAAATATGCTTACTAGCAAAAATGTGCATTCTCGTGCATTTCCCAGCGTTTCCGTGCATTTACCGTATCAAGTATATTATTTTGCTGACAAGACTGTCTGCCGGCCCACTTTTCTATGAGAAAAGGTAAATTGGCGTTAACTCTTCCCCCTTCAAGTCCGGTTGTCCCAATCGGTGTTAAAAATAGGGTAAGTCGTTGAACTTCACTTTCTTGTGGGACCCACTAGGTTCCGGTGATCGAATTTCTTCCACAGGCTTTAGACTGGAGGTCACGACTTGGGTTTTTTTATTGGAATTCTAGGAGGTTGAATTTGGCTTGATTTTAACAGGTTGCATCTTCTCCAAATAAGCAATATCACGATGATAAGTAATGTAAAGGATGTTGTTGTTATTGTAACAATTTTTTGTACATCACCTTCTGTTTTTAACAGCTCGATATTCTTACTATTGTTTATATGAATATCTCTGAGCATCTCCATGGAAAGCAGTTCTTGAATCGTTTCACCTTCTACTGATGGTTGTAAGATGGCAGGTAAGGCTTTTAGGGTGGAAGTCTCGTAGGATTTAAATATCTTGCCATTAGCATTGATTGTTGTGTTGCTATACTTGATGAGGTAAGTACCGTTGAGGCTGTGGGTGTTGCCTTCTGTCTGTAGGGTTCCGTTGAATCTATTCAGCAAGAGAATTCCCGGGGCTATTTCATCCATGTCCGGGATATGCTGGTTATTAACTTTGCTGCATTGGGCGCTTATGCTTCGCAGGAGTCGTGGAATGCATGTGCTATTACTTATGTCTAATAAATTTGTGGTTTTACATATCGCAAATCTGTTCATTTCTTTACATTCGTTTTTTATTGCATATATTTGTTCTTCATTTGTCAATATGTTATTGTATTTTAAATCGTTTACAAAATTGAATTTTTTTACAGGTTTGATTAATAACTTTTGATAAGAGTAAGTGGAATATTTACAATGTATAGAATAGATGACCCGTTAGTAATGATTTTTAATTCCGAAAAATCTAAGGCCTCCTCGATTGTCTGAAATAGTAACTGTTCTTTATCAAGAGTCTCAGTTGCTAATTTAATTTCTGTTTTGGAAAGTATTATTGAATTTATAATGCCGACTTTAGCCCAATGAAGTGCGTAATTAATATTAACCAATTCTTCTTTTATAAGTTTTAGACGGAACTGAAGATCCAAAATATAATTAATTTTTGATTCGGTGTTGTTTTTGATCAGATCTTTGATTTTGTTGGTAGTTTTTGTTATGTTGTTTATTCTTTCGTCATAGAGCTGATTTATTATCACTTGCTTATTGCTGTTGCCCAGCAGATTGTTCTTTTTCGCTTTTATTGTTATGAAATCCTCGTGGTCTGGATTTCCTGCTAACCACTTCCAAGCTGTCCCTATGAAATTAAAAGATCTCTTGGTTCTACGAAGTTTCAGATTTTCATAAGATTTTCGATTTGATCGATTTCGAATTTCAGGTGACGGGAGCTAGGGTTAGATCTGAAATGGGACAGATTCAAGATCGGTTGTATATTTGCCAAAAACTGCTTGTACATGTCAATAATATGAATTAATTTAAAATTGCCATTATGAATCTTTGCATATCCCGAGTGGAGTGACACAATTTGTGAATTAGAAAAGTCAAGAATTTGTACGTTTGCGGAAGCGATGCCGGCAACGAACTTTAAAGAAGAAACTAGGTTTTAATTTTGTCCTTACGTATTGTTTTGCCTGATTCTGTAATAATTTTTGTGTTCTTGTTTTCCCTAACAATTTCTGGTTTGTAGCGAGATGAACGTTTTGAACCCTTTCGTTTATTTTGTTTCACGTAAACAATATCTCCTGGGCTATAATCTTAAGGTGGTTTTCTAAATTTATTATGTTGCTTCATATCCTTCTCCTGTTTTGCTTGGAGCATCTCAATATTCACGAGTCGCAACGCATCTACGTCAACGAGGTCATTGTTTGTTGTTCTTCCCAGGAAAAGTTCGGAAGGTTTCTTCCCAGTTGTCGAGTGGATGGTATTGTTGTATTCCAAAACAGCTTTCTCAAGAAGTTCTTGAAAAGAACAGTCTGGCTGCTCTTTCTTGAGACATCTCATAATCTCTGCAAGGGTCAAATGGAAGCGCTCCACTTGACCATTAACCTCGCTTTTATACGCGGGAGTTTTGTACGTCTTGATTTGGAGCTCGTCTTCCATCATTGTGGTGAGAGAGATGGACCTCAATGCTGCTTCATTGTCTATGACGACGCTTTCGGGTATACAAAACAGAAAGAGAATGTCCCGCAGGGGCTGCTTCATATCTTCAACTGATTTGGAGGGAATTATTTTGGCTACAGCGAATTTTGAAAATTTATCGGTGGGTGGGTGCTGATCGTACTTGCTTTCCTGGCATGTGGTACAACGACTCACGATATTTTTTTATTTTTTAGACATTTTGGGGAAGTAGAAATGTTCCGGGATTTGAAGCCGGTTTCCTTCGCTATTACGATGCGCTCTTTTATGGGTTTTGATGATTTTATCCTCTTGTTCGACTTCACTCGTTAGATCTTCAACTATTTTCTGTGTATACCTGATTCTATAGTTGATGAAGTGAATCGGATAAATTTCTTGAACTTTTCCCATTATCTGTTCGCTTGTTGAAAGCCCATTGATAACGTTCGGGTTCAGATACCTTTTGAATATACTAATGATGGATTCTGTATTGTATTGTGGTATGATGAATATGTGTCTGGTGTAATTTTCGAAAGGTACTAGAACTTGGTAACTATCTTCTTCTCCTGTCCTTAGGACTACTTGGTTTCGGAAGATCGGTATTTCAATGGTAGGTATTAAATTTTGTGAGGAGCTTTCATCGCTATGTTGTGTTACCGTCATGGAATTCAATAGTGCTACTATGGGGGCCTAGAAAGGGAATCGGCGACTATATTGGCCTTACCCGGTGTCACGGGAACTATTTGCACTTTGTTGTTTTTTTCTTCTTTTCTCAGCGGTTGTTGAAATACCACCCGAGCCAAGGTTAATATTAAAAATAAAAATGTTAAAATAATAAAATTAAAAATGTCAAAAGATTAAAATAAAAATGTAAAGTAAAAAAATAGGCAAAAAAACGAAATGTGAAAAGATTAAAGTAAAAATGTAACTTAAAAATAGGGAAAAACGAAATGTTAAAATAATAAAATAAAAAAATGTTAAAAGATTAGAATATAAATGTAAAGTAAAAGAAAAATGTAGGCAAAAAATAACGAGCTGTTAAAAGATAAAAATAAAAATGGAAAGTAAAAATAGGCAAAAAGAAAAGAAAATCCGATTACCATCACGCACAACTGATCGCAAACAATACCAAGGGACGAATCAATCGCTGAGCGATAGGACAAGAATGGCATACCACCTTTACAATTTTATAGCGACAAACGAAAGTAGGCAATGAACTCTTTTTACGAGGCATCAGAGATTGTGCTGAGTCAACTGGACCACCACAAACTACAGGATCGAATGCACGATGATCTTCTATCAGCTCCACATTGAAGTCAATACATACTGTGTCGTCATCAAAAAGCCGATGTGGGATTTTGTACGGTCTTGAATACCACTGGACAATTGCCTGATATGGATCGTCATCGCTTTGAAAAAAACCATTTTTCACTTCATACGAGTTCTTGATGCTGGCGATCTCGCAACTTTCTACTGAACCTGAATCTACTGACCCTGCACACGATATCAGAACGAAATCTCCAACTTTAAATGTTAGATCCGTAAATGCACTTCTTGTAGAAATAGCAGTTTTTCGTCACTACCTCCCCGTGCTGGGAGTGGGTAATTTACGCGCCTACCGCACTGCAATTTCCTGTAGCATAGTAGAAGAAAAATTGAACACGTACGCTAAGGATCAAAAGTTCTCTATAGGACTTCTTATTGGACAACCAAATGTTGATGGGAAGGATTAAATTGTTTATATCGCTCGAACATCAGACAATGGCAGCGGAAGTGAAGAGCATATTTCAAATTCACCAGTAGAATCTTTGGGAGCTGTCGATCCGCCATTGCTTGTCAACCATACCGTGATGGCAACGCGAATGATCCCGGATAGCTTCTTTGTTCAAGGTCGAAACAACATCTTCCAGTCCGAAGCCTTGACTAAGAAGATTTGACACTGTGCCCAGGAAATGAATAAAATTCTTTCAGACGCTAAAATATTTCGCAGTGATACGGAACGCTATGACAAAGGAGAAAAGTTAGTTTTGTATTGTTCACCATATGGAGAGCGGGTCTGCCGTTCCATAAATGTTTCCGAACCCTCAGGATCGTTCAAACCAGCAGAATGGAAGACAATGGATAAGCAAGTATCCTGGCACATGGTCGAGACGAATTACGACATTGATGAAGTATTCCCGCTTTACATTAACGAGAAAGTTGTGAATCTAGAAGAGAATGGTTTACTAACATCAAAATCCATCAACTCGTACTTAGAGCACAGTGCAGTCTTTATAAACCAAGACAACTTCGAGGACGACGTTAGTCTCGAACACCTATGAAAACGCGTAGGGATCGCAAGGGGAAAACGGACAAGTTCAAGCTTCGGTCTCTTTCCCAGCTACAGTTCCTGAAACGGATTTGTCACAAGTTATCCAAGTCAATACATACTGTATCGTCATCAAAAAGCACGATATAAACAAACACGACACTGACAGAGAGTCAGTCACTTTGACATTCTACACCTGATGGGCGAGTGTACTGAAAAGGGAAATTTAAACTTCAATTGCTTGATATTTTCCTTTGTTACGCAGTTTGTTGTTACACGTGGAAAAGGGAAATTTAAACTTCAATTGCCCGATGCACCCTAGTTGGGGGATCTGAATTGAACATTGAATCGCCCAGGGAAAAAGTTAACGGCTCGCCGGTTGAAACCGAGCCGATGAAAAATCGAATAAGGAAGAACGGCACTCTCTCTTTTCTGGCGGGTTCAACAACAGCGAGGGACAAAGCGAGGATAACGCTCTGAAACTTGTGAAAAATCTATCGAGGAAAGAATTGCGACCGGAGAAAAATTTCAACAGCGATCCAACTAAAGGAGATTGGCGACATCAGGCAATAATAAGCGCGCTGGCTGAAAATTGCAACGCAGATTACTTCGGGGGGCCCCCGCTTAAGTAGAGTAAGTGAAATCTTAACTTTTTAATCCATTATATTTTTTGAACTTCATTTGCATTTCGAAATTAAATATATAAAGTGAAATAGTGGAAGTTTTTGTGTGCTTATCGAAGGAAGAGTAAGATTGCCGCGCATGTTTATTGTACACCTGGCTCGGATGTGTTCGAAGGCAAATTTCCTTGCGATTTATTCAGGAATTTCTGTTAGCAAAAGTGCGATTGGGAGGAAATTACCAATCCAAACTATCCCGGGATTATTTAGCGTGGGTGTGTACCTCTGATTTTTGCTCGGTACGAGTTACGCCGGAAAATCTGAGCCCGGCAAGTCGTGCAATTGGTCACCCGGTGATTCTAGTCCTCCCCTGTTGGGAAAGAACTTAAAGAGTGTTAGTCCGAGTTGTGTGAGGGGTATTCGGCAGCCGCGTTCTCGCTTGGCGGCTTTTTAGGATCAGGGGATAAGCGAGTGGTGCCACCTACGACCGTCTTCGACGGCAAGCCGGGTCCGAGGTCCTTAGCCGAAGGAACTCCCACAAGGAGGGTAACTGGAGGGTAACAATTTGGCGCCCAACGTTCGTTGGGGTAAAGTAATCGTGAGTCGAGTAAGTAAAGTTTATCGTAAAATTGCTTAATCAGTGCCAAAAAAAAGTGAAGTGATAGTGTCTTATTGCGGGAGTGTGATATTTTTACCAGTGACTTAGTGAAAGAAGTGTAGTGATAGTGCTTTATTGCGGGTGTGTGATATTTGCACTAGCGACTAAGTGAAGGAAGTGAAGTGATAGTGTCTCATTGCGAGAGTGTGATATTTTTGGACTTGGTGAAATTATAAGGGAGTGAAATTCTCTCAAAAAGTGGTGTGATTGCTTAGCTACTAGCGATTCATTTCAGGAAATGGCTCCGTCTTACATCGAACGTCAAGCGAGTTTGATTATTCAGACCAATCAATTGCCCCAGGCCTAGGAGAGAGGAAAGAAAACAGGGAAAACAACCGAGAAGAGTGTGAAAAATAATAATTTGAAGTGCATATCAAGGAAGGAACAGTGAATATAAGTTGTATTATAAAGAAAAGAATTAATTTAACAGCGAAATTTGTAGTTTTATTTGTCAGAGTTAAGGTAATTATTATTAAGGGGAATAGTACACACTAAAATGTCTCGTACTACCAAAATTTTAGTTAATAGGTTGTCCAAGGATGAATTGACGTATGAGCTCTGCATACGAGATCAATCACCGGGAACAGTCGATGAAATGAGGAGGAATTTACGGACGGCATTACGGGCAGAGCTAGCGATGGATAGAAGTATGGTGGAAACCAAACACTATCCATACACGCCTAGCGACGATCTTGAGGCCGTTTGCAGCAAGATATTGGAGATTTGATCACTGATGGAGAAATTTGAAGGCGATACGGATAGCGGCGACTTCTTGAAAATCAAAACTAAAATTGAATTTGGACTTAGACGCATAACTAACATTCAGGCGGAGGAAATCGATCAGGAGAAGGAGTCAAGCAAACTTAGGGGTGAGCTCATGATGGTCATGGGAGAACTGCTACTGAAAGCAGAGGGTGATGATGGAGAAGAAAAGGAGGTGGAAAGCGCTGTCGACATAATCCCTGCTGGTGGTAGTAGAATGGCTAAGCCTGGTACACCAATAACTTCGGATGGGGGAACAAAAACGGGAGAGGTAAGGGAAGAAGGAAGGATGAAAAGGAGCCACGAAGAAGAGGAACGGTCTCCAGAAACGCCAGCAAGATTTTCATTACCAGGGTTTTCCACTCCCGTAGCAAAACAGGTGGTACGAAAATTGCCGGATGTCTCCAAATTGGGAGTGAGGTTCTCCTGCGACCGCTCTGGGTCTTTCAATGCATTCTTAGAACGAGTTGAGGGGCTGAGAGTGGCTAAAGGAGTCAGCAAATCTCAGCTGTTTAGAATGGCAGCTGAGTTATTTGAAGGAACAGCCTTGGTTTGGTTTCGCTCAGCTCGAGAACGCGTGGCCAGTTGGGATGAATTGTGCCGCGAATTACGGGAGGAGTTTGTTGCAATCGCCATAGTCGCCGCAACTGCAGACATTTATTTGTGGCGGTGACCAATGTTCCTTTCTCCCGGTGTCGTTTTGAGCCGGCTAATGCTCAGCCGTGTCTGGGTTCGTAGGAGATAGGTCACCGCCCGTGCTAGCCACCTTATTATTTAATACCACATGGGTAGAAGAAAAGGATTATGGAAGGAAAAGGAATAGAGAGGACCATCCTGTGAAATGAATAAAAATTAAATTAATTCATTATAAATATATATTCAATAACAACAAAAAAAAAAAAAAACATGTATATATATATATATATACATATAAAAATAAATTTTCATTTTTAACAAAATACCAAACTTACTCCTTCCTGATTGCTGAGCGCTCTGCATCTGGTAAGAGACTGGAATGAAATTACAGTAATTAAGTAAAAACTGGTAAGAGACTGGAATGAAATTACAGTAATTAAGTAAATTGAATAATAAAAAAATTAATAAAGTTTAAATTGATTCAAAAAAAATCTAAGCTCGTTTACAATAAAAAAATTACAATGATATTCATATTTTGAAATTGAATGGAATGACGTCACCAAGTGAATATCTTCTAACTTTGATTTTAAATAGTTTGTACACGAACGTTCATCTACAATATTCGATATACACTTAATATCGAATAGCTTCAACGTTCCTTTTTAAAAATCCTTGTGCCGCACCAGTCCTTTGTCACCTGAATTGGTGACAGCAAGATGCGCCAATTTATAGCCGCCAGTACTTGATCTGCTCACAGTTCACAAAAAAAATAATATTTACTTTCGTACAGTCACTATGTTTATGCACTTTACTTTAGCTTCGAAGGAAACTACACACGAGAACGAAGCACTTAATAATTCGTTTGTTGTTTCTTTCGATTTTTCGGGGTTTTTAATGTTTATTTTTATATTTTAGTTTTAAAAAAAATTAGTAATTATTGTTCTCATTATTTTTCAAATAAATAAAAACAAAGAGTTCGAGATTGAAAGGTACCTTTGGGGGCTCCCTGATACCAGTGATAGCATTGATGATTGAGTTCGTACAGGTCCACTTCGCACTTTTTTTTTGATCAGTTTTTGTGATGCACTGTAATTGCGGTTAAGGAAAACACATAGGCCACCCGACAGTCTTGTTGTTCTCTCTTAGAACTAAGCGTACTCGCGCAAATCGACTGGATTTGCAAAAATTCTGGTTTAGAAAATACCAAACACCACTACACAGTCCCTTTTGCGCAAATTTATAAACAAGTGTCAAGTACCAGCTCGCTCGCATCATGCAACTGGCCATTAATCTATCATTTTTCCGATACTGCTCGAGTTCGGGTTGAAGTCTTTGGCTCGGATTCCGCAGATTACACTATTTCGTATATTCCGTCTTTCCTCTCTTGCAGCAAATTGTCTATTTATCACGCACAAGCGAACAATGATGTTCCACTAGACCACTCCAACTTCGAATCTGTATAGATATTGGCCGCCGTCTCGTGCTTGGTTTGATTTTGACGTTTCACCGATGACGGTAGTCTCGCACACCAACCGAATCCACAACCATACACCTGCAACACCAGCACGCGTTACTTTTCGCTTCACCTCTCTACACACTTCTAAATTTGTTTCTTCACTTTGCCATCATCTCCGCTACATTTTTTATCATTTCACTTTTCAATTACCAACTCACCCATCGGCGAAGATCCATTGCTCTTGCGACTGCTCATCAATTCTATTGCTCTACCTTGTCCAGCACCAGTTCAGGACCAATTCCCACGTCTATTTCCAACCCTGCGAGTCCGTTCACGCCGTCGTACCCTGCTTCCAACTCCGACACTCCACTCGACTCGTGGCAGCCACTTAGAGCACCTACTAGCCAACAGCTTCAAAGAACATATGCAATTTTCTGCTAGATCTTGTCCGAAAATTCTTCTCTTGCGCAAATCGTTGTCACCGATGCAATAATACCGAGTCCAAAGCCTGTTAAATCTCAATCATACCGTCCAAATTAACGCACTTCCCACTCCTTGTCCGCAAAATCTATTGCATTCCAGTTGCCTACACCAATTGTTTTTTCTTCGACACTCCAACTTCACATTGAGCGAGAAAACTAATTGAATTCGACTTGAGACGATAACCAAAATCCAATCTTTTTAACACTCTAAAACGCTAACATCTGCTGCTTCAGAAGTCGAGATCCAAATTTTTTCATTTTTGGCAATTGTTCGAAAAGCAAAACTTTTTTTTTTATTTAAATTAAAAACTATTAAGTATAAATTTATTAAAGAAATTAATTAAATTATAATATTATAATAATAAAACAGCATGTTGTTCGCAACAAGTTTTTGCCTCCAAACTATGATGATCTCTTGTGAGAGGAGATCCGCCACCGAACGCAAGGCAAACACGAGTCTATCGGGGCTTACGTTGCGGTAATGGATGGGTTATTTCGGCGGCTGACGGAACCATGCTCGGAAAGACGGAAATTAAAGTTGCTCCAGAGAAACATCACTCCTTTCTACGAGCAGCAACTTTCTATGAGAACTATAGCGTCAATGGCGGAGCTAATTAATATGGGTCGCACGTTGGAGGAGACACGAGCATTGGTGGAAGCTTTTGTGCCTCCACCTAGTCGTAGAACAACCCGGTTATTAGAACCGGACCTGGCATATGCTGAAACGCCAATATTAAGCGAGATCAACACGCCTGGTGGGGCAACACGGGGATCCTGTTGGACTTGCGGTAGTCGGGAACATTTCGCCCGAGAATGCAAAAAAGGTCGACGCTGTTATGGGTGTGGGAAGCAAGGAGTCATACGAACTAGCTGCCCAACTTGTTCTCCTACTCAAACAACACCAAAGCGGGAACAACCTGCGCCCAATCCATCGGAAAATGGAAACCGTGCTCATTAGGCGGCGGAGAGAGCACGGGAATAACGGTTGAATCCGCCATCCGAGAGGGAATATTGAGCTATGCACTGGGAAGGGTACCGGATGACAACCGGCCACATTTAAGAGTGCAAATTCTCGAACTACCATTGTTGGAACTAGTCAACTCGGGGGCGACACACTCAATCCTGGGCGGGGAAACCTGGGAGAGGTTAAAGACTCGTGGCATGGAAGTGAACCCAGCGGAACAAGTCTCAATAAAAATGGACAATAACGCTAGGGCAAAGATAGAAGGGGAAGCTTGGGTGCCCCTCACTGTCAAAGGCCACACGAAGTGGATGCCGATGCTGGTAGTGCCAGCCGTGAACCAGCCCCTTATACTGGGGGTAGACTTCCTACGGTTATATGGGATTGTGTTGAATCTTAAGAGTGAGTCGTGGAAGTTTTCCGTCACAGCTACCCTGGAGGCGCTGCTAGCGAGATCTCGGCTGACAAAACCAGAGGAAGGGGAACTTCAGAAGCTGATAGAGGAGGAGTTCAAGCTGATGGGGGAAGGCCTTGGTTGCACAAGCGTGGTAGAACACGAGATTAAAAACAATTCTCCACCTATAAAGCAACGATACTATCCTGTTTCACCTGCCGTCCAGCAACACATCAATGCTGAGCTGGACAAAATCCTCGAGTTAGGAGTGGTTGAACATTCCTCAAGTGCTTGGTTATCCCCGATCCTACTAGTCAAAAAGAAAGATGGGAAATACCGTTTCTGCGTTGATTATCGAAAACTAAACAAAGTATCGGAATGAGACGCTTATCCGATCCCGTGTGTATCTCCTACGCTAGATAAGCTCCGAAACGCCAAATATTTGTCCACTATAGACATCAAGTCTGCGTATTGGCAGGTTCCGATGGCCGAGAAATCAAAACCTTACACGGCATTCACTATTCCAGGGAGGGGTCTGTTTCACTTCAAACGCATGCCGTTTGGTCTTCATAATGCCCCTGCTACATGGCAACAATTGGTAGACCAAATACTGGGACCGGAGTTGGAGCCTTATGTATTCGTCTACCTAGATGATGTGATTGTGGTCACTCCACAGTTTAGGTCACATCTGGAGGTTTTGCGAGAAGTGCTACGCCGGTTGCGTGAAGCAGGACTTCGAGTATCTCGGGAAAAATGTGAGTTTTGTCGCCCGCAACTTAAATATCTAGGGTACGTGCTGGATGACAAAGGGCTACATGTAGATCCAGACAAAGTGGATTGTTTGCGGTTTATACCGGATCACGCCACACTAACTGCTCCATTGACTGATTTGCTGAGGAAAAATCGGAAATTCGTGTGGACTGCCGAGTGCGAGGAGGCCTTTCTGCGTTGTAAAACCAAGCTATCCACAGCACCAATCCTCACATGCCCTGATTTGACCAAGCCCTTCAAAGTTCAAACCGATGCTTCTGACACAGGGCTGGGGGCAGTGTCGAGTCAGGGGGATGCAATGGGGGAGAAGGTAGTCTGCTACCTCAGCCGTAGCTTGTCAAAGGCAGAGAAAAAGTACTCGACCACGGAAAAGGAATGCTTAGCGGTGTTGTGGGCGGTAGAGAAACTGCGCCCATATCTAAAAGGAACGCAGTTCAGTGTGATCACGGATCACTATTTGTTGGTCTGGTTGAACAACCTGAAAGATCCGAACGGACGGTTGGCGAGATGGGCTGTTCGACTCCAGCAGTTTGATATTGACGTCCTGCATAGGAAGGGCAAAGAGCATCTCGTACCAGATGCCTTATCACGGTCAGTCCCCGAGGTCGACATAGTCCTGGCAGAGACGAACAGTGGAGATAAGTGGCTGGAAAGGATGATTTCAGATGTGGAGAGAGAGCCACAAAACATTCCGGACTGGAGGGTGGAAAACGGACAACTGTGGAAACACCTCACGGGCAGGTCCCCAGAATCAAGTGGCAAAATTGGAAATGAGTTATACCCAAGGGAGAGCGGGGGAAAGTACTCCGACAGTGTCACGACGATCCAAAAACGGGTCATATGGGAGCTGGCAGGACATACGATCGTGTGCTGCAAAGGTACTTTTGGCCCAAAATGAGAGCCGATATTAAACGATATGTCGCAAGATGCCAGATCTGTCAGTCGGCTAAAGTGGAACGAAGACGTCCGTATGGCCCAATGGTCTCTAGGGAAGGCCAGGTGAAGGAGCCGTGGACGATAATATCCGTTGATCTGATAGGTCCTTTACCTTGTTCAACCCTAGGAAATTGCTACGTATTAATCGTTGTGGATTACTTCAGCAAGTTCCCGCTTATCTTCCCACTCCGTCAAGCACACGGAAAAGCAATCGCACGTATATTGGAGGAACAAGTATTTTATTATTTGGAGTACCAGTGGTAGTAATTTGCGACAACGGAGTACAGTTCCGCTCTAAAGAGTTGCAGAGATTGGTCACCACGTACGGTACCAAGATTCAGTATACGGCTTATTATCACCCCCAGGCTAATCCCGCAGAACGGGTGAACCAAACTATCAAAAGTATGCTAAGAATGTACGTAGGGGATAACCATAAGTTATGCGATAAGGAAATATCAAAGATCAGGTGTGCTATGCGAACGTATACTCACGAAACAATGGAGGTGACCCAGTATTTTGTAAACTTTGGACGCGAAATGGTGACTTCGAGGGAAGACCTTCACCCAATAGAGGAAGAGGAGGTTCAAAATGATCCAAGGTTACGAGAGAGCTTGATAGCCAAAATGCGGGAGGAAGTTAAGGAACGCATGAGAAAGGCGGTGGAGCAAAGCTCACAAAGATACAACCTTCGGAAGCGGACTCCACTTACATCTTAGAGATAGATCTTAGAGATAGGCTGAATTAGTTGAGTAAATGCCAGAGGTTATTAGAGTAAATTTTCATGGTAGGAGCTGATACCCTAACAAAGAAAAAAAAAGGGTAATTACCAGAGTGTCGAGGATGTTCCTTTTCCATATTTTTCGTCTTTCTTCATTATATTTCTGACGAGCCACTTCCATCACGACCTCTGAATTCGCTTGTCGTAGATGATGGGGCTAAAATCAGGAGATTGAGAATTGATTAGCTTTGGATTGAAGTCAGTTATATGCATTGAAATATGAAATAGTAGAATAAGGGCCTAATGAAGTTGTTAGGGTGTAATGTGACGCCTACGCCCGGGAATCGAAGTGATTCCGATCCCGAACCCTGGCAATGCCTCCCACAGTTGCCATCAAAACACTATGCCACTGGCGACCAATAAAAATGCCCATTGCCGCCATGTGGCGTTCCATTCCGCGTCAGTTGCGACGACTCCCAGTCCACATCTGTTTTGTCGGTGGTTGTCAAAGTGACAGTCCGACGCAACAGGTGGAGGAAAAACGTGGGAAAGATAACCTCCGATATCAGTGGAGTGTCTTTCTGATGTCCTTTTGAGGGCTTTTCGGGCGTGATAGCGGTGCTGTAGCTAACGGAGGGCTGGTTGCTTCTCCGTTTTGGAAGGGGTTAATACATGTGGCCAGATTCGAGTACTGATCAAACCGATCCGAAAACCCAGAATTGAGAAGGGACACCAACAAATTAAAGAAAGCACCAAACATTGTCCGAGGGAATGACATGATCTACCAGCGCGGATCAACTTACGGCAGATGATAATGACAAAAGGCCAAGCTCGAGTTAGAGTTCCTGTGACAGTTTTGAAGCATTCCTTGTCGAGGGAGGTAACCTATTTATGGATAAATATACAGTCGGATATTCGGAGGCTAGCAAGTAAGCTTCACGATAAAATATCAGCAGTGCCCACGTCATTCATTTGACGGAATAAGTTCCGGAGCTAAATATAAGTTGCACACAATCGCGCCATTAATGTCGTACGACAGATTAAACCTAGTTTTGGGAGCTGTTTCCGAAAGTTAAGGTAGATTATGCAAAAAGAACTTGACGAGCTAGATGTGCCAACAGAGGAACTCCAAGATACGGTGTTTATTACATATGTCATTGTAATTGATTGTATCGGTAGCTAATTTTATCGCCTTTTACGTTGCACCAAAATATGTCGAGTGAATGTGGCCGTTTACATTATTCTATGCTCTTCAATCGGTGGTTTAACTGTGATGTTTTGCAAAGCGATAGGGCCTTCTATTCGGGATACCATATTAGGAAAATCGAATGACTTTGGAACATGGCTTCCTTGGATCTTAATCCTAGCGACAGATATGTGTATCGCTGTGCAAATGAACTATTTGAATAAAGCCTTGGATATTTTTAATACAAGTGTCGTTACACCAGTATAGTACGTAATGTTTACCACTCTCGTAATTGTAGCATCTGCAATTTTGTTTAAAAACAAAAATGAACTCCTAGACTGAATGAAGGCAAAGAATTAGAAATCTTCATAACTTAAACAAAAAACGGTTCTCCTCCGATCAACGAACGCTGCCAGTTTATGGTATGGTAACAGTTTATAATTATTGTAAAAATATTTTCACAATAGGGAGCGCTTTTTTTTTTAAACAGTAAACCTAATCGCTAATGAACCTAACAATTGAAAGGACCTAGCAAATCAGGAGAAATGTGTTTAGTTAATGTACTCTGCGTCCTAGAAAATCTATATTAAATATCCAAAATAAGAATATAGAAATTCAACTCAACTACTTTCAAAACCTACTTAAAAAGGAAGGAAATAAAACCCATACTGAAACTTTGTGAAGCATATATTTAGAGTAACAATTAATGAATACCATTTAGAAAAGAATTAAAAAAATCAAATGGAAAGCAAACAACACATTGTACAAGATCTAATATTACTTTTCTAGTTGTTTAAAAGAAAAAAATGAGACATTTGATGGACAAGAGAAAATTTTAAGTTTTATGCTGGGAAATGAAAAAAAAAAATTTGGTATTGATTGATTGATATACTAGGTCGGAAAATAAAAACAAGTAGGAATGGAAAATAAAAACAAATAGGAAAGGAAAATATAAATGAAAGAGAGATGCTATGAAATGTTGGAGATAACTAAATTATTAATGAAGGTATTAAGATAAAAAGGACAAAATGTGTTTTTGCTCCTCATATTTGTAAATTTATTATTCAAAGATTATTAAAAGTCTAAAGTAAAGAAAAGGAAAAAAAATTAAAGACAGTCGGAGGTGTTTTCAAGTAAAGGTGAACAGTGAATAAGGTTAGATGATTTGCAAGCAGTATAAATTCAAGGAATTGTGGTGGGAAAATCGAATGAAAAAGAGAAAAATGCAGCAAACGTTTTTTGAAGCGATCTACTAGTTTATTTGGTCCTTTCTATTAGCTAGTCGAAGTCTTAAAGGCCTGAATTCAAAAGGAATTGTAAGCGAGTCGATTTATTGCAATTGAAAAATGGTTGAAAAGAAAAATTAAGAGAAATGTTGAGCATGAGTTAGAGTTAATTATAGAATTAGGAAATCTGCAGAAACATTACAAGTGAATGTCAGGTCCCTCATGCAGCAACTACATTATATGTACACTATTTAAGAATAATTGTGAAAAATGTCTTATCTAGGGATGCCATTTATATTTTCCTCTCTTATTGCAAATAGTTATTTGCAAATTCACAAGTGAATTATTTATAGTTAGTATGCCTTATAAGGTACATGATGTTGTGTACAAGCCTTCTGAGTTTGCAATGAAAAATCGTTTTTAAAATTGATAAATGAATTTACTTGAAAGTACAATTGAACAATACTGTAAATAAAATATTACAAAACAGGCTAGGTTTATAAGTATTCACAATTGAAATTTATTTTCATTATCACTGAAGAGATTAGAAATTGCATTTTGTATGGATGTTTTTTTTAACTTATTCCTTGTTAGAAATAGCATAACTTGATAGTTTTTACATCCTATTTATGAAAGGATAATACATTCTATGAATTTTTTTTTTTTAACGGTTCATATTTGGTTGAATTCACTTTTATTGAATATTTTCATTATACAGTTTGGTTATATACAATTAATTTAATTCTGTAAATCTCTTGTACCATATTTGTGATCCCGTAAGGTTATCATTTCATTTAAATATTTAAAGTGAATAATAAAGTGTTTATATTGTATTTTTACGTAAGAAAGCAGTTATATGATGGGTTTAAAAGAAAAGAAATAAACAAATCATGAATTGCTAACTACTTAACGACTTTCCTTTTCAGTGGTTCCTTTTGTTTCAGCGGGAAAGTGAGTGCAGGGTAGGTATGCCGTCGCGAGGGTAGGGTTTCGAAAAATCCGCTGAGGTCGGTTTCGCGTCGTGCGCGATACGCGGTACCTTTGTTATTTTGTCGCTTTATTCGAGTAGTTTTCGTCGGGTTGAGTTAGAGTAGCATACTTTTCGGTACCGCGTCGGAGCAGTCTTAGTCCAGGTTGCACAAGACGGCGAGGAGAGACCTATAGCCTTCATGTCTCACAAGTTGAACCCAGCCCAGCGAAATTACACGGTCTCCGAGCAGGAACGTCTAGCTGCGGTGTTGGCAGTAAAACGCTTCCGAGCCTATGTGGAGGGACACACCTTTGAAATCGTTACGGACCACGCTTCTCTGAAATGGCTAATGAGCCAGACTGATCTCAACGGCAGATTGGCCAGGTGGGCACTGAAATTACAGGCATTTGACTTCACAATCTGCCACCGAAAAGGAAGCCAGCATGTAGTCCCCGACACCCTATCCAGAATGTTCGCCCCTGAAGGAGCCGAGTTGGTTCAGGAGGACGACAGCCCCCAATTGACCGATCTGGACCATCCTGCCTTCAAGTCAGCCAGCTACACCCAACTGATTCACACTATCCAGAATCAACTGTCCCAGCTTCCGGAACTGCGGTTGACAGATGGATTTATTTATAAGCGGATGGGACACGCATCCGGAGACCCCATACAAGAAGAAGAACAGTGGAAGTTGTGGGTGCCCGAAGAATTAACCACTGATCTTATCAGACGGGCTCATGACCACCCATCAAGTGCGCACGGCGGATACGGTCGTACACTTAGGCGGTTGAAAACCTGTTTCTTTTGGCCTAAGATGGCACAACAGATAAAAGCGTACGTAGCCTCCTGTGATCTATGCAAGTGCACTAAAGCGCCCAACACCATTCTTCGGCCTCCCATGAGTAAGGTTGAGGTCCCCGAACGCGTGTTCCAGCGCTTGTACATTGATCTTATCGGTCCTTACCCTCGATCTGCTTCTGGTCACACGGGAGCTGTCGTGGTCCTAGACCAGCTCTCTAAGTTCCCTATCATAGAACCACTACGTAACATGCACACTGGACCTATACTCAGCTTCTTGGAGGACCGAGTCTTTCACATGCTTGGAGTTCCAGAGAAACTTGTCTCCGACAACGGGGTCCAGTTCACCTCAAGCAAGTTCCGAGACCTAATGTCCAAATACGGCATCATTCACCAACAAACCGCCGTCTATTCACCACAAGCCAACGCATCCGAACGACTGAACCGTACGCTCATAGCGGCCATTCGCGCCTTTGTCCACCCGAATCAGAAGGACTGGGATCGCAAATTGTCCGCCATCACTAGTGCTCTGCGCTCATCGTACCACGCCACTACCGGCATTTCGCCGTATTTCGCATTGTTCGGCCAGTACATGATCCGTCATGGAAGCGCTTACCGGCTATTGCGGCAGCTGAAATCGCTAGAGGACCCAATCGTGGTTCTGGAACCGCACGAAAGGCTCCAACTTCTGCGAGATCAACTACGGGAGAAGATTGAAGAAAGTAGACGGATGGGGGAGGAGCGGTACAACCTGCGATCCCATCCCTCTGGCTTTAAGGCAGGCGACGAAATATATCGTCGAAACTTCCGGCAGAGCAATGCCACCCGACATTACAATGCCAAACTAGACAAGAAATTCGTGAAGTGTCGAGTCCTACAAGTAATAAGCCCCACCCGATACCTCATCGCGGACATGGCTGGTAAAACCCTGGGAATTTACCATGCAAAAGACCTTCGACGATGAAGTGCAACTATTTCACGCGAAAGAAAAAAACCATGGCTTACCTAAATCTCTGCCTGGACGGAGACCTCCGAGTAACACCTGACTCCCTACTGTATAGCCACTATCGAGTCTTCATTGAAATTGTTGTAGCCTATTCCTCGAAAACGACCTTCGACCCGCCATGGCCCTAACCAAGACCTTTTACATAGGAGGCGGGATCGGAGTAACTTCGATTTTGGGGGGGGAATGTGTAATGTGACGCCTACGCCCGGGAATCGAAATGATTCCGATCTCGAACCCTGGCAATGCCCCCCCACAGTTGCCGTCAAAACACTATGCCACTGGCGACCAATAAAAATGCCCATTGCCGCCATGTGGCGTTCCATTCCGCGTCAGTTGCGACGACTCCCAGTCCACATCTGTTTTGTCGGTGGTTGTCAAAGTGACAGTCCGACGCAACAGGTGGAGGAAAAACGTGGGAAAGATAACCTCCGATATCAGTGGAGTGTCTTTCTGATGTCCTTTTGAGGGCTTTTCGGGCGTGATAGCGGTGCTGCAGCTAACGGAGGGCTGGTTGCTTCTCCGTTTTGAAAGGGGTTAATACATGTGGCTAGATTCGAGTACTGATCAAACCGATCCGAAAACCCAGATTTGAGAGGGGACACCAACGAATTAAAGAAAGCACCAAACATTGTCCGAGGGAATGACATGATCTACCAGCGCGGATCAACTTACGGCTGATGATAATGACAAAAGGCCAAGCTCGAGTTAGAGTTCCTGTGACAGTTTTGAAGCATGCCTTGTCGAGGGAGGTAACCTATTTATGGATAAATATACAGTCGGATATTCGGAGGCTAGCAAGTAAGTTTCACGATAAAATATCATTCATTTGACGGAATAAGTTCCGGAGCTAAATATAAGTTGCACACAATCTCGCCATTAATGTCTTACGACAGATTAAACCTAGTTTTGGGAGCTGTTTCCGAAAGTTAAGGTAGATTATGCAAAAAGAACTTGACGAGCTAGATGTGCCAACAGAGGAACTCCAAGATACGGTGTTTATTACATATGTCATTGTAATTGATTGTATCGGTAGCTAATTTTATCGCCTTTTACGTTGCACCAAAATATGTCGAGTGAATGTGGCCGTTTACATTATTCTATGCTCTTCAATCGGTGGTTTAACTGTGATGTTTTGCAAAGCGATAGGGCCTTCTATTCGGGATACCATATTAGGAAAATCGAATGACTTTGGAACATGGCTTCCTTGGATCTTAATCCTAGCGACATATATGTGTATCGCTGTGCAAATGAACTATTTGAATAAAGCCTTGGATATTTTTAATACAAGTGTCGTTACACCAGTATAGTACGTAATGTTTACCACTCTCGTAATTGTAGCATCTGCAATTTTGTTTAAAAAAAAAATGAACTCCTAGACTGAATGAAGGCAAAGAAATAGAAATCTTCATAACTTAAACAAAAAACGGTTTTCCTCCGATCAACGAACGCTGCCAATTTATGGTATGGTAACAGTTTATAATTATTGTAAAAATATTTTCACAATAGGGAGCGCTTTTTTTTTTAAACAGTAAACCTAATCGCTAATGAACCTAACAATTGAAAGGACCTAGCAAATCAGGAGAAATGTGTTTAGTTAATGTACTCTGCTTCCTAGAAAATCTATATTAAATATCCAAAATAAGAATGTAGAAATTCAACTCAACTACTTTCAAAACCTACTTAAAAAGGAAGGAAATAAAACCCATACTGAAACTTTGTGAAGCAAATATTTAGAGTAACAATTAATGAATACCATTTAGAAAAGAATTAAAAAAATTAAATGGAAAGCAAACAACACATTGTACAAGATCTAATATTACTTTTCTAGTTGTTTAAAAGAAGAAAATGAGACATTTGATGGACAAGAGAAAATTTTAAGTTTTATGCTGGGAAATGAAAAAAAAAAATTTGGTATTGATTGATTGATATACTACGTCGGAAAATAAAAACAAGTAGGAATGGAAAATAAAAACAAATAGGAAAGGAAAATATAAATGAAAGAGAGATGCTATGAAATGTTGGAGATAACTAAATTATTAATGAAGGTATTAAGATAAAAAGGACAAAATGTGTTTTTGCTCCTCATATTTGTAAATTTATTATTTAAAGATTATTAAAAGTCTAAAGTAAAGAAAAGGAAAAAAATTAAAGACAGTCGGAGGTGTTTTCAAGTAAAGGTGAACAGTGAATAAGGTTAGATGATTTGCAACCAGTATAAATTCAAGGAATTGTGGTGGGAAAATCGAATGAAAAAGAGAAAAATGCAGCAAACGTTTTTTGAAGCGATCTACTACTTTATTTGGTCCTTTCTATTAGCTAGTCGAAGTCTTAAAGGCCTGAATTCAAAAGGAATTGTAAGCGAGTCGATTTATTGCAATTGAAAAATGGTTGAAAAGATAAATTAAGAGAAATGTTGAGCATGAGTTAGAGTTAATTATAGAATTAGGAAATCTGCAGAAACATTACAAGTGAATGTCAGGTCCCTCATGCAGCAACTACATTATATGTACACTATTTAAGAATAATTGTGAAAAATGTCTTATCTAGGGATGCCATTTATATTTTCCTCTCTTATTGCAAATAGTTATTTGCAAATTCACAAGTGAATTATTTATAGTTAGTATGCCTTATAAGGTACATGATGTTGTGTACAAGCCTTCTGAGTTTGCAATGAAAAATCGTTTTTAAAATTGATAAATGAATTTACTTGAAAGTACAATTGAACAATACTGTAAATAAAATATTACAAAACAGGCTAGGTTTATAAGTATTCACAATTGAAATTTATTTTCATTATCACTGAAGAGATTAGAAATTGCATTTTGTATGGATTTTTTTTTTAACTTATTCCTTGTTAGAAATAGCATAACTTGATAGTTTTTACATCCTATTTATGAAAGGATAATACATTCTATGAATTTTTTTTTTATTTAACGGTTCATATTTGGTTGAATTCACTTTTATTGAATATTTTCATTATACAGTTTGGTTATATACAATTAATTTAATTTTGTAAATCTCTTGTACCATATTTGTGATCCCGTAAGGTTATCATTTCATTTAAATATTTAATGTTAATAATAAAGTGTTTATATTGTATTTTTACGTAAGAAAGCAGTTATATGATGGGTTTAAAAGAAAAGAAATAAACAAATCATGAATTGCTAACTACTTAACGACTTTCCTTTTCAGTGGTTCCTTTTGTTTCAGCGGGAAAGTGAGTGCAGGGTAGGTATGCCGTCGCGAGGGTAGGGTTTCGAAAAATCCGCTGAGGTCGGTTTCGCGTCGTGCGCGGTACGCGGTACCTTTGTTGTTTTGTCGCTTTATTCGAGTAGTTTTCGTCGGGTTGAGTTAGAGTAGCATACTTTTCGGTACCGCGTCGGAAATTCGGGAACGCGAAGTAAAAAGGAGATTTTGTTCTTTGACTGGTTATAGAAAGAAATACGGAGTAACGTAAAGTAGGTTTCCTCTCCATATGGTTTGGTTTTTCGTAACGCGTTTTGAAAACGGGCGTGTACAGGTGGCTGAAAATATGTAAATGAGCGTAACCCATTCGGAGACCCGCGACCGAAATCCTCTCCGAACTAGCTGGCCGACAAGCATCCACCGCGTGAATGGGTTACGGTGCACGGATTGGTTGACCGGTTGGTACCATCCGTTGGCACTACTCAGACTTAACGTCTAGAACCGATGAGAGGTCGGTTCCTTGGTCGGACTAAAAATGTTTTTAAATCATTACAAGGGGTAGGAATAATAGCTTAAACTATGTTGAGTCACGTAGCATGGTGGTGGATATTAGCAGGTAAGCAAGCGTGGGTTTCAGAGAGTCAGAAAGTAAGCAAAAACTAGTTGAATAGGATTTATAACACAATAAGGCCAAGTGGAACAATTTCCTTTTACCTCTCCTAGAATAGTGTAGTGAGTTTAGTAGCAGTTAGGTTTTTTAGTGGTATTTCCAATAGTCGGTTGCTATTTCCAGTCTCCTCAGTCATTTTCTTTGCGTAGAACTGCGAGGCATACATCTACCCTACGCATATTGTCAGTAGGGCGACTGATCTGACCCGCAACACCACGCTGTGCGGTCGACGCGGGTAGTAATTGAACATTTGGGTTGTTAGATAATACTCGTAATGATGCGCAAAAATACCCCAGAACTCGGGAATTCATTGGTTGCTCGCTAAGGTATACGATTAGAATGGTTGGAAGGATATCGTAGCATATATTGAAACCTTGTTTCTCCAGCAGCTGGGTATTTTAACTTTGAGTAAATTAAGAAGAATCGTTGCAAGTAAGGTTGAACCAGTCTCTACTCAACCGGCTAACTAACCCCCAAGCATGGAAGAAAATGTATTAGAAGAGTGGATTTCGGGGAACCCACTTCATTTGCATTTGCATATTTCCTCTCCCTGTTTTATTCCTCCTCGTTTTTCTCCTCACTGGTTTTTTTCCTTCCGAGATTGGCGTGAGGTTAGGATAGCTAAAAGGCAAAAAAAGAAAAAAACAGAAAAACAAATCAGTCAGGGAATTATTGTGAACACTGAAATAAGGGGTGTAGGCTACGAACCCAGAAGAAGGTAGTGAGTAAATAAGTCGATGCGGAATGAAGTAGGGACTAAGCCTGGACTTTGAGTGAATTTCAGGGAAATTCACTTAAAGGAGGGGGGGAATTGTCAGGGGAACTATTTACACCTTGTTGTTTTTTACCACTGGACCATCACAAACTACAGGATCGAATGCACGATGATCTTCTATCAGCTCCACATCGAAGTCAATACATACTGTGTCGTCATCAAAAAGCCGATGTGGGATTTTGTACGGTCTTGAATACCACTGGACAATTGCCTGATATGGATCGTCATCGCTTTGAAAACTATTTTTCACTTTATACGAGTTCTTGATGCTGGCGATCTCGCAACTTTCTACTGAACCTGAATCTACTGACCCTGCGCACGATATCAGAACAAAACCTCCAACTTTTAATGTTAGATCCGTAAATGCACTTCTTGTAGAAATAGCAGTTTTTCGTCACTACCTCCCCGTGCTGGGAGTGGGTGATTTACGCGCCTACCGCACTGCAATTTCCTGTAGCATAGTAGAAGAAAAATTGAACACGTACGCTAAGGATCAAAAGTTCTCTATAGGACTTCTTATTGGACAACCAAATGTTGTTGGGAAGGATTACATTGTTTATATCGCTCGAACATCAGACAATGGCAGCGGAAGTGAAGAGCATATTTCAAATTCACCAGTAGAATCTTTGGGAGCTGTCGATCCGCAATTGTTTGTCAACCATGCCGTGATGGCAACGCGAATGATCCCGGGTAGCTTCTTTGTTCAAGGTCTTTTTGAGGTAGCTGAAACAACATCATCCAGTCCGAAGCCTCGACTTTCAATTGCCCGATGCACCCTAGTTGGGGGATCTGAATTGAACATTGAATCGCCTAGGGAAAAAGTTAACGGCTCGCCGGTTGGAACCGAGCCGATGAAAAATCCAATAAGGAAGAACGGCTCTCTCTCTTTTCTGGCGGGTTCGAGACAACAGCGAGGGACAAAGCGAGGATAACGCTCTGAAACTTGTGAAAAATCTATCGAGGAAAGAATTGCGACCGGAGAAAAATTTCAACAGCGATCCAACTAAGGGAGATTGGCGACATCAGGCAATAATAAGCGCGCTGGCTGAAAATTGCAACGCAGATTACTTCGGGGGGCCCCCGCTTAGGTAGAGTAAGTGAAATGTTAACTTTTTAATCCATTATATTTTTTGAACTTCATTTGCATTTCGAAATTAAATATATATAGTGAAATAGTGGAAGTTTTTGTGTGCTTATCGAAGGAAGAGTAAGATTGCCGCGCATGTTTATTGTACACCTGGCTCGGATGTGTTCGAAGGCCTTGCGATTTATTCAGGAATTTTTGTTAGCAAAAGTGTTTCTTTATTTAGTATTTCGCTCGGTGCGAGTTACAGGTGCGATTGGGAGGAAATTACCAATCCAAACTATTCCGGGATTGTTTAGCGCGGGTGTGTACCTCTGATTTTTGCTCGGTACGAATTACGCCGGAAAATCTGAGCCCGGAAAGTTGTGCAATTGGTCACCCGGTGATTCTAGTCCTCCCCTGTTGGGAAAGAACTTAAAGAGTGTTAGTCCGAGTTGTGTGAGGGGTATTCGGCAGCCGCGTTCTCGCTTGGCGGCTTTTTAGGACCAGGGGATAAGCGAGTGGCGCCACCTACGACCGTCTTCGACGGCAAGTCGGGTCCGAGGTCCTTAGCCGAAGAAACTCCCACGCGGAGGGTAACACCAGTTTGTATTTGAGTTCATAATTGTTCTCTTCTAATATAGCTTTCCAGCGCTTCATTTTACTGTTATTGTTCTTATTACTGAGAGCATATGTTAAAGGTTGATGGTCGATAAAGATTTCTGCCTTCCTTGAACCATAGAGGTGATTCCTCAAGGAGTTCAAGGACCATATATTTGCAAACATTTCTTTTTCGTTGACTGCATAATGCTCTTCAGTTTTTGAGAGGGTCCTGGAAAGGAATGTTATTGGTTTTCCATTTTGTGATAACACTGCTCCAATTGCGTAGCTCGACGCATCTGTTGTTAGCTCGAATTCTTTGTTGAAGTCTGGATGGGCTGAAACAACTTCTTGGGACATCAAAGCTTTCCTTAGTTTATCAAACGCATCGAAAGCATCTTTATTCATGTGTATAATTTTATTTTTAGAGTGAACTTTGGGCATATGTTCGTCCTCCCCCTTAAAACGGACGTCAGGGGCTTTGCGAGCTTTGCATAGTCACGAATAAAGCGGCGGTAGTACCCTGACATTCCAAGGAAAGATCGGAGGTCCTTGGGTGTTCTCGGGGTCGGAAAGTTGGCGATAGCCTGAACTTTCTTCTTGTTGGTTTTGATACCCTGAGTACTCACAATACACCCCAAGAACTCAATTTCCTGCTGCATAAACTCGCAGTTATCAAGCTGGATTTTCATATGAGCAGAGTTTAGATTTCCAAAAATTCTTTCTGGGCTCTGAAGATGCTCTTTCTCACTTCTGCCGAATATAATTATGTCATCCATGTAGACGTAGCAGCTTTGCCC
>OZ017742.1:183442560-183470060 GCA_963969285.1 Odontomyia ornata | reverse complement strand
GAACTATATATTAAAGTATGCATGTAACACTTATCATTTAACATTTTATGTATTGTAGCGTTCATAATATATTCTATACGTTGTTTGCAGTGTAGGTACACTAGAGGAATTAATTATAATGCAACCGTACCGAAAACAAGCTCTTGTTCTTTAAAATATACCCTCTTTTATCTGAATTTTTGGTTATCCGAATGGGGTCCGGTCCCAATTGATTCGGATAATTGGAGCTCTACTGTATATACAATATCTATATATATATATATATATATATATATATATATATATATATATATATATATATATATATATATATATATATGTATGTATAAATATACATATATATATATATATATATATATATATATATGTATATATATAAATATACATATATATATATATATATATATATATATATATATATATATATATATATATATATATATATATATATATATACAAGTCAATATATATTTATAAACATACGCATTTCTATGTATATATATATATATATATATATATATATATATATATATATATATATAATGTATATATATATGTATATGTATATATATATATACATATATATATATATATATATATATATATATATATATATATATATATATATAGATATAGATATATATAGATATATGTTTACATATATGTAGATGGACAATATATATATATATATATATATATATATATATATATATATATATATATATATATATATATATTTATTTATATATATTTAAATATATGTATATATATATATATATATATATATATATATATATATATATATATATATATATATATATATATATATATATCAAACTATTCAAAAGTGGCCAAAGCTCTTGGTGTTGTGTTGTTTATCTTGTCTTCTGTATAATAAGGTCTATAGTACCTTCTGGAATTCTTCGTTTGTGGTGGCTCCGCCGCCTGAACATGCTGATCATGTGATAGAGCATTACATCCCAAAACGTTACCAGAAGAAAGATTTGCACGTTTATACACAGTTTGAAGTCGGACAGTTCTAATTCTGAACAAAATGATGGTGCCCAAGATTTTCAAATGCACAACTTGGAATTGCGTTAGTTTTTGCTGGGAGCTAATCTGATGACCAACCGTGATAAAATCCGCATCATCAATTAGTCCTTACCGACACCCGGCTTATGCTTATGATTGGTTAGCGGTTTTTATTAGCATACTTTAGAAGACAACAGGGACTTGTATTGAAAGAGAGGGGCGTAAAATTACAACGATCATCTCTCCAATGCGGAAGCAATTGTTTCTTCAGTAGTGAAGAGCAAAATCCTTCAATCTCCCCATGCCTAGGTCGGCATCAAAGAGGCTGCCCTGTAATAAACATAAGCAGTCGAGCAACCCCGTGGTGGTCAGGAGTGGCTGCTCCTGAAGAGATAAGGTGGCCACCCCGTCGAAACTGCTCAGTGTATTGTTTTACGGGATTAAAACTAACTACATCTGTCTAGTTTCCATCCTTTATGCAGAGATGAGTGGATCACTTCAGCCACGTTTACATCTTTAGGTTTGACGTCCCACTTGTAATGCAAAGACCTTCTTCGGGAAAAGTAACGGTTGCTTTTTTTCAAATGTTTGCGTTTGTCTCAAGTCTCCGTGTCCGCTAACTTTAATGAGACAAAAAAATTTGAATTACTATAGAGTAGCTTAATTGACACTTGCAAGAACATTTCTAAAGATAATAAAAATTGATCAGTACGCCTCGTAGAGTACAGCACGCGTAGCTTGAAAAGAACCCCCTCATCTGATTCCGCAAATAGCTAGTCAACAAGCACGCGTACGCAGTCGTTAAGCAAAGCTAGTCAGCTGAGCTTGGTTTTGTTTATAGCTCGCCGACATTTGTGCCAGACAATTAGCACCCATGTCCTACATGGATTCTTAGATGTGCTAAATCATTATAAGATTCTCTTCAAAGGTTTGTGGTTAGTGTATACTGTAAACTTACCGCAGGTAACTGTAATGTGACGCCTACGCCCGGGAATCGAAGTGATTCCGATCCCGAACCCTTGCAACCGGCCAGATGGGTATGTCCTCGAAGTGCCAGCGGACTTCATCGGTCGTGCGGATATCGTTGCGCAGAAAATATTTCTTTTCTGTCCAAATATTTAGATCTGTGGATATAAATATTCGAAATATAAAATTAATCCAAACCCCGACACATTTCGAGACATATCCATCTGGAAATGCCCCTCCACCGTGGCCATCGAATAACTATGCCACTGGCGACAAATGGAGAGGCACATTTGCCGCCATGTGGCGTGCCATTCCACACACAGCTGTTTTGTCCGATGTGACAAGCGGTGGATTTTGACAGCCACATGGAGAGGTGACGAGTAGACAGTTTCTTAAACATAAGACGCGAAAAACACCTCCGAGGCCGGGAAAATAATAAAAAAAAAAAAAGAAAACGAAAAAGAAAGAAAAAATAGTGGTTCCCACTCAAGTGGACAATCATCCGAATTACTTTTTCGCTTTATTGCGACTTCGTAACACATCTGTTGCGCGGGGTGCCATTGAACGCGGGAAGAGTGGCAGTCACCAGGTAAATCGACAAATATTTATGGTCCTCGACTGATTTGTAAATTTTTTAGCTTCAACTAGGGGAATGCGGATCGCGATCGCGCACCGTTGCGCACGTGACAGTTCCCGGGTACTCCCGGACACCACTCCGGATTGCGGATGGCTGCGCCTCCAGCGGCACCATCTGGGTATCCCACGACGGGCGAACTCTCGATAACGTACCAGACGGACCTGCGTCGGCTTCTTCCAGTCCCCCGGAAAGTCCACGTGGCAGTCGAAATCGTAGCACGCAGCAACTACCAAGCGGCGCTAACAAGTGTGGCACATGAGGGATCGAACAGGTACTAAAAAAATGATCCCGATAAAAATGGAACGTCACTTTTTTTTAACCAAAATATCCGTTAACCTGAAGGAATAGTTGCAGTGTTGTAATTGATAAACTTGAGCTTACGCATCTTCAGTTTACAAATGATGTCACCGTCTGTCAAAGATTCATTATCTTCTATATTACCAAAGCTTTATTTTAGATATGGACTGGGGATTGTAAACATTTGAATAAGAGATAATGACTACTAGCCCTGATTCTACGGATGAACTTCACTTCAATTTGTAATAATCTTTGAGTTGATTCCTTTTCACGGTCCTAACATCCCCATTTAATTATTTGTAATACCATCGCATATGATTTATATTAAAGTCGCCTATTTATTATATGAAGCAGTGGTCTACTCCGACAGTAATCATCTGCACTTTCCTTCTCTAAATGTGCCACTCAAGTGAAAAGCTCTCCATGATGATTTGGTTAACGTTTAATGCACGATAATTGTTTATTGGCCTCTCTAGATAATCGTTTGACTACATGTATAGTAGGCTCATTGATTTTCTTTTTCTTTCTTTCTGCTTGTCTGTGTTTGTTTAATTCGATGCAAACCTCTTTAAATTCAGTGGCATCGAATAGAGTTGTATGTCCTGACAAATGAACTGTATTAAATGCCTCGCGGAAACGTTAAAGGTCTGTGGTTATACTTACGAGTATATTCTTGTGCCCCTTAGCCACCAAGAGTTACTAAAAGAAGCAGTTTTCTGGGTACATAATTGAGGAATATATAGTTCCGATTTGGTTCGTTCAAGCGACAAATAAGACTAAAGATCATCATGCTTGATGGGGCTGTGATGTGGTGCTTTATAACCATTCGCTTGCAGTAAAATTTTGCAGTATATAGGCTTCTCAAGTTGAGTAATCTTCTAGCTATCCTTGACTTGTACTTGAAATTCGAGAGCTAGCCAAAAAAGCGTCTGAAAGTGTGTTATTCAATTGAATCAATTACTCTAAATGCAGGAATGTGCATCTTTAGGACTTGAGGACCATAACGCAATTTGTTCACATCTTGTTGCTACCAATGGAAAATTCCGTTGAACCATTTGCATGAAGTATTTTCAAAAAAAAAGTGATCCAGTTAAATGGCTCGATTTTTAGAGCGACGTGAAAGATGGAAGAATATATGAGCTGCTTCCGTCGAAATTTTTTTGTATTAGCTAAATATAAAGCCAATACCATGTAAAGCGGAAACTAAGAAATATGAAAGAAATCAATGAATGTTATTCTATTGCATAATATAGACTCATTTGGAAGTGAATTAAAGAGTTGAGATTTGTAAAAAGAGGCAGCCCGCATTAATCGCCAAATAAACGAGTATATCATCAAGACTAGCTCTTCCTTTTTAGATTGGATGATGTATTGAGATTAACAATTATCTTTGCCTCAAAAAGAAACAACCTTACATTCCTATATTTTCAAAAGTGAAATTATTTCTGCACAATTGAAACAGATGCTTCATATACAGTCACAATCGTAGATTTGATTCTAGATTAAAATTTGGTTTGAAGGAATAATTAAAAGTACATATGCTTTTAACTTGAACTATTTCCTCTTTAAAAGATCAGAACAAGAATAAAATGAGTACCATTTTTAGCAATTCAACCCTGTAAATATTCACGCTTGCGAAATCTCAATTACAAATAAAAATTACAATTGTTAGCCCATGCTTGAAATACTAAAGACTTAATTTAATGTTTGAAGAAAACAAAAATCAATTTCATAGTTAGTTTGCATTTCGTGTGGAAAAGAATGAATAATATATTTGGCAAAATAACTTATTTAAAATTTTTATTTCAATTTCCAAATCAAAATCCTTTTAATCTATTACGTCTTACTCATTGATATTAGGTTAAAGGACATTTTATTTACAAAAAATAATGTCATTGCAATTTATTAATTTAGTTTAAACTCAAATTGATTCAAATGACTTAATCTTACAAAATAATTTAAGATTTATACAAATAAACAAACTGTACGCTAAATCTTGTCCGAGATGAAATTTGTAATGGATACATGTAACCAAAATATAAATATTCATCGCCTACAAAAGTAAAAGCAAAAAAGAAACAGTAATTTCGGATGGATGTGAATAAAATTAACTTTAAACTATTAGTTGAAACGTAATCAGTATGGGACGATAAGTTGAATAGTAGAGTATTCGTAATATTGTATCCCGAATTAAAATTAATGTTAGTTTTTGGAATTTATCCTTCCTTATTAATATTTAGACGAAGAACTAATATTTCGTGTTTGATGTGCTAAAACTCCCTTTGATTATTTTTAATGAATGTGTTAGAATAAAAAAACAACATGAATTGCTAAAACTTAACCAAGACTTTCCTTTCCAGAGGCTCGTTCTTTTTCAGTGGGAAGAGAGAGTGTAAGGTAGGTATGCCGTCGCGAGGATAGGGTTTCGACAAATCCGCTGAAGTCGGTTTCGCGTCGCGCGCGGTACGCGGTACCTTTGATTGTTTCGTCATTTCATTAGAGTAGTTTTCGTCGGTTTAATTTCGAGTAGCATATTTTTCGGTACCGCGTCGGTGATTCGGTAACGCGCCTATAGGATTTTGTAGCGTTTTTGATTTGAGATCTGTGGAGAGATCACATCCAGAATTAACGTAACGTAGGTTTCCCGTTCTGGATGAGCAATTGTTGACGCGTTTGGAAAACGGGCATGTTCAGGTGACTGAAATATTGTAATTGAGCGTAACCCATTCGGAGACCCGCGACCGAAATCCTCTCCGAACTAGCTGGCCGACAAGCAGTCACCGCGTGAATGGGTTACGGTGCACGGATTGGTTGACCTGTTGGTACCATCCGTTGGCACTACTCAGACTTAACGTCTAGAACCGATGACAGGTCGGTTCCGCGTTCGATCTGAAAAGTAGAAAATCATTACAAATGGCGCCCAACGTGGGGCCTAAAGCATCCTAAGGGGGAAAGAACTTCGCGTCTTCTGACGAGTTGGTCCTTTACGGAGGATGTAAGGTACTTTGGTACTCAAGTCCCACTATCAGGAGCAGTGGAGTTATGTGATACACACCAGAAGTCGCTTCACGTGAGTTGTATCTTCCGCTCTCCTTTGTTTGATTTTTTTTTCTCGCGACAGAATCCATCCGATGTGTTGTCCCAGGTTAACCCCTGTAAGGACCTTCTATTTTCTTGATGGAACTGCCAGTCTGATGGGTTTACCTATCAGCATGGACTCTCAAGAAAATAGAAGGCTACCTTGCCTTTATGTCGCGGAAGGATTCTAACTATTTCGTATGCGTGTTAGACGAGTGGTATCGGTTCAACGTTCGGTGGCGTATGCTGGAGTTGCGAAGCCCGGAATGCTTCCACGCGTCGGGAAATTTTGACCGCGTACTAAAATCGTTACGGTAGCTCTACCACTTGTCTCGTCGAGTCACTTTAACGTAGTTTAGAGACGGTTTTTTTGTAATGTATGTGGGTTTAGGGGATAAATTTTGTAAACCGACCGAAAGCACCCTTTCTTCGGCAGATTACCACGCACTCTCATTTCCCGTTGGAGGAGTCGACCACTGGAAAGGAAAGTGTGTATTCAAATAAATCTTTTTTTTTCTTCTCATTCAGTATAAATAGCTCGCCACTATCGGCCACTAAACTAAGATTAAGCTTTTGTATTTATATATTAGGGGTATAGTAATAAGTATCATATTTTATATATTTTAATTTTTCCAGTCATATTAGCACCACATTAAACCCACACGACAATGGCAACGAAGCGGACCCTTGAAAAGCGGTGGACCCGGTCCAAAACGGTCCAACCCGCGAACTGTGGAATCTGTTTCGAGGACGTAGTGGAGGGCGGACACAGCGTGCGATTGGATTGTGGACATCTATTCCATCGTGCCTGTGTACAACAGCTCCTCCTCACGTCAGAGAGTTGCCCATTATGTCGGCGACCCATCGAGCGGTCTGCCCTAGACGTCCCCCTCGGAACGCCCCTACCAACGCGCGGAGCAGTGGCGAAAGGAGTTCCAGAGGCCGAACAGTCCCAACCACTTTTAGACCTGCAAGGAGCCGTAGGCGGTGAAGTTCCGGCCGCAAGTGTCGTGTCCAAGGTGACCCCCATGCCTTCCGCCCACTCCATTGACACCCTCGTGGCGTTGATGAGGGATATGTCGGAGAGAATTGGCAACCTGGAGGGAAAGCTCCAGAATCTCCCTATGAGCCAACCACCCAGTCGCGTGAGAACTCCGGTTGGCTGGGAGCCCAATCCCAGTGTGGCGATGCCCCCCTCCCGACAATCCGAGCAATGGGTCCCACCTCCAAGGAACTCAGGAATGGATCCCAGAGCTCCCGAATATAGACCACGACACAGTACCGGACCTCCGTTGGTACCTCCAGCCCCCGAGGCAGTACAGTACAACAGGTCAACAGAGGATGTGATTCCCCCCGGGAATGCATTGACACTTTTTCGAGACCCGACGCCTCGTATCATGGAGAGTTGGCGCCTGAACTTTACAGGGTTCAACGATATGATATCGGCGAACCGGTTCCTTTTCCGGATTCAGGCGTTGGTATCCAGCACCCTGGGAGGTGATTCCTCGGCCTTCCTCCGGCATGCACATCTTTTGTTCAGCGGCGACGCTGCCGACTGGTACTGGAGCTTTAAAGAATCAACGCCACGTCCCACTTGGCACTCTTTCAGTGCAGCCTTCCGCAATCGATTTGAGGATGGCTTCACTGAGAGAGAGCTAAGGGAGCAAATAAAGAAACGGAAACAAGGCGCTCACGAACCGTTCGACCAGTACTACACAAGTATAGTGAGATTGAGCACTCGCTTGCGAACTACCATGCCCGAGGACGAACTGGTAGCAATCATCAGAGAGAATATGCGCTGGGATCTCCAGAACAGCCTTCTGCATTTTCCCATCAACACCATACAGGGATTGCGCCTCCATGCCCGTAGACAAGAACACTTGGATGAGCGGCGTGGTACCTTCCCTCCACAACCTCGCATAACGGGACCAAATCCCCGAAATCATCACACCGCGGAGTTGATGGCAGCTGACTACCTGCTTGCTGATCCAGTACCAGTACCGAGGAGCGGAGCACCACCGGAGCTTGAGGACCCAGCCTTGATTGATCGACCCTCCCTTGAAGCAATTACAAGCCCGACGGTCTGTTGGAACTGCCGAAAACCGGGACATCGGTTCTATGCATGTCCAGCGGAGCCGACGCTTTTCTGCTACCGCTGCGGGAAGGCCGACACATACGCACCTGACTGTGCAAATTGCAAAGGGCGAAAAAACTTGCCACCGAGTGCCGCGACCACCCGTCGGCACTCCTAAACCCCGGACGAACCAATTTTGACCCTATCACTAGCTATGACCAAGCTCCCAACATGACTCCAACTCTGCTGACTCGCACCGCTAACCACAGTTCTCCCGAAGTTCCACAACCGACGCCGTCCTTCGCCGAGGCCAACGCGCAGGGAAATGATAGCGAGACGAAAGTTCCTTGGTATGTAAAACCTTTTCATATCAGGCTGCGGAATTACTTGGCTACTCGACAGCGCATCTTCCATGAGGAGTTGTCCACAAATGTACCACCGCGAAGCAAGCGAGCCACGCGTCGGATGCGGAGCTTCTGAAGAAAAGTCAGGCAGTCGAGGAAGGTGTTGAAGGACATATACTTAGACGAATTATTGAGGGATGATGTTCGGCCATATGCGTCAGTACACCTCCTGCAAAAACGAGTGTCAGGCTTAGTCGATACGGGAGCCAGTGTGAATTGCATAGCTGCCGAGTTTGCAGGGGAGGTACTGGCAAGGCACGCGGACCAAATCCGTCATTTCACCTCCTGGTTAAGCACGGCGGACGGAACTCGTCACTCGGTAGTGGGAAAAATTATGACGGATGTCACCTTTAAAGGAGTAACTAAACCCATGGAATTTTTCATCATACCTCAGTTAACCCAGAATCTTTACCTAGGAGTGGATTTCGTTCGAAAATTTAACTTGGCCCCGGCACTATTTCCCGGTACGACCCTGGAGTCCGTCACCCCAGCTCCTGACCAATCTCAACCCACTAACTTACTACGACATACTCTGGATGTAAATCAGCAACTGCGTCTAGACTCGGCTATATCGGCTTTTCCATCGCATGAGAAGGAAGGTCTCGGGCGGACTGCCCTGGTGTTCCACACGATAGATGTGGGGGACGCTAAACCCATAAAACAGAGACATTTCGCCATATCTCCGGCGAAGGAAAAATCATTATATGCCGAAGTGGATCGAATGCTAGCATTAGGCGTAATCGAAGAATCACAGAGCGCGTGGGCGTCCCCAGTCACCTTAGTTGTCAAGCCGAACAAGGTCCGGCTATGCTTAGATGCTAGACGCTTGAACACCGTCACCGTCAAGGACGCATACCCTCTACCGTTGATTGAAGGCATTTTGAGTCGGTTGCCTAAAGCCCACTTCATCACGAGCTTAGATCTCAAGGATGCCTTCTGGCAAATTCCCTTAGACCCCGGTTTAAAGGAGAAAACAGCCTTCACAGTCCCAGGTCGGCCCCTATATCAATTCGTGACCATGCCATTCGGATTGTGCAATGCCCCCCAAACAATGACGCGCCTTATGGATAAGGTGATACCACCTCATTTGCGGCACCAAGTTTTCGTTTACTTGGACGATCTGTTGCTTATAACCGAGACCTTTGACGAACACATCGACCTGCTTCAGGAGGTGGCTCTACACATCCGGAGGGCAAGATTAACCATCAACATACGGAAGAGTCAGTTCGTGATGACGGAGGTGAAGTATTTAGGTCACATCATTGGGCATGGCCACATCAAGACCGATCCGGAAAAGACTCAAGCGATTGACGTTTTTCCATTACCCAAGACCACCAAACAATTACGCCGATTCTTAGGTTTATGCGGATGGTACCAGCGTTTTGTACGTGACTATGCCACCATTACCACTCCTTTGACCGACATGCTGCGTAAAGGACGTAGATTCGTCTGGGAAGAGCCCAGCTTGCGAGCCTTTGAAGAGCTAAAGAAGAGTCTGACTACAGCCCCCGTACTGCACAGCCCGGACTTTGACAAACCGTTCTCAATCCATTGTGACGCGAGTCAACATGGGGTGGGAGCAGTCTTAGTCCAGGTTGCACAGGATGGCGAAGAGAGACCTATAGCCTTCATGTCTCACAAGCTGAACCCAGCCCAGCGAAATTACACGGTCTCCGAGCAGGAATGTCTAGCTGCGGTGTTGGCAGTAAAACGCTTCCGAGCCTATGTGGAGGGACACACCTTTGAAATCGTTACGGATCACGCTTCTCTGAAATGGCTCATGAGCCAGACTGATCTCAACGGCAGATTGGCCAGGTGGGCACTGAAATTACAGGCTTTTGACTTCACAATCCGCCACCGAAAAGGAAGCCAGCATGTAGTCCCCGACACCCTATCCAGAATGTTCGCCCCTGAAGGAGCCGAGTTGGTCCAAGAGGACGACAGCCCCCAATTGATCGATTTGGACCATCCTGCCTTCAAGTCAGCAACCTACACACAACCGATTCACACTATCCAGAATCAACAGCCCCAGCTTCCTGAACTGCGGTTGACGGATGGATTTATTTATAAGCGGATGGGACACGCATCTGGAGAACCCATACAAGAAGAAGAACAGTGGAAGTTGTGGGTGCCCGAAGAATTAACTACTGATCTTATCAGACGGGCTCATGACCACCCATCAAGTGCGCACGGCGGATACGGTCGTACACTTAGGCGGTTGAAAACCTGTTTCTTTTGGCCTAAGATGGCACAACAGATAAAAGCGTACGTAGCCTCTTGTGAGCTATGCAAGTGCACTAAAGCCATTCAACACCATTCTTCGGCTACCCATGGGTAAGGTTGAGGTCCCCGAACGCGTGTTCCAGCGCTTGTACATTGATCTTATCGGTCCTTACCCTCGATCTGCTTCTGGTCACACGGGAGCTGTCGTGGTCCTGGACCAGCTCTCTAAATTCCCTATCATAGAACCACTACGTAACATGCACACTGGACCTATAATCAGCTTCTTGGAGAACCGAGTCTTTCACATGTTTGGAGTTCCGGAGAAACTTGTCTCCGACAATGGGGTCCAGTTCACCTCCAGCAAGTTCCGAGACCTAATGTCCAAATACGGCATCATCCACCAACGAACTGCCGTCTATTCACCACAAGCCAACGCCTCCGAACGACTGAATCGTACGCTCATAGCGGCCATCCGCGCCTATGTCCACCCGAATCAGAAGGACTGGGATCGCAAATTGTCCGCCATCACTAGCGCGCTGCGCTCGTCGTACCACGCCACTACCGGCATTTCGCCGTATTTCGCATTGTTCGGTCAGTACATGATCTGTCATGGGAGCGCTTACCGGCTATTGCGGTAACTGAAATCGCTAGAGGACCCAATCGTGGTTCTGGAACCGCACGAAAAGCTCCAACTTCTGCGAGAGCAACTGCGGGAGAAGATTGAAGAAAGTCGACGGATGGGAGAGGAGCGGTACAACTTGCGATCTCATCCTTCTGGCTTTATGGTAGGCGACGAAATATATCGTCGAAACTTCCGGCAGAGCAATGCCACCCGACATTACAATGCCAAACTAGACAAGAAATTCGTGAAATGTCGAGTCCTACAAGTAATAAGCCCCACCCGATACCTCATCGCGGACATGACTGGTAAAACCCTGGGAATTTACCACGCAAAAGACCTTAGACGATGAAGTGCAACTATTTCCCACGAAAAACCTTGGCTTACCCCAATCTTTGCCTAGACGAAGACCTCCGAATAACACCTGACTCCCTACTATATAGTCACTGTCGAGTCTTCACGAACATGGTTGTAGCCTATCCCTCGAAACCGAACTTACCCGCCACGGCCCTAACCAAGACCTTTTATATAGGAGACGGGATCGTAATTACTTCGATTATGGGGGGGGGGGGAATGTGTAATGTGACGCCTACGCCCGGGAATCGAAGTGATTCCGATCCCGAACCCTTGCAACCGGCCAGATGGGTATGTCCTCGAAGTGCCAGCGGACTTCATCGGTCGTGCGGATATCGTTGCGCAGAAAATATTTCTTTTCTGTCCAAATATTTAGATCTGTGGATATAAATATTCGAAATATAAAATTAATCCAAACCCCGACACATTGGAGACATATCCATCTGGAAATGCCCCTCCACCGTGGCCATCGAATAACTATGCCTTTGGCGACAAATGGAGAGGCACATTGCCGCCATGTGGCGTGCCATTCCACACACAGCTGTTTTGTCCGATGTGACAAGCGGTGGATTTTGACAGCCACATGGAGAGGTGACGAGTAGACAGTTTCTTAAACATAAGACGCGAAAAACACCTCCGAGGCCGGGAAAATAATTAAAAAAAAAAAAGAAAACGAAAAAGAAAGAAAAAATAGTGGTTCCCACTCAAGTGGACAATCGTCCGAATTACTTTTTCGCTTTATTGCGACTTCGTAACACATCTGTTGCGCGGGGTGCCATTGAACGCGGGAAGAGTGGCAGTCACCAGGTAAATCGACAAATATTTATGGTCCTCGACCGATTTGTAAATTTTTTAGCTTCAACTAGGGGAATGCGGATCGTGATCGCGCACCGTTGCGCACGTGACAGTTCCCGGGTACTCCCGGACACCACTCCGGATTGCGGATGGCTGCGCCTCCAGCGGCACCATCTGGGTATCCCACGACGGGCGAACTCTCGATAACGTACCAGACGGACCTGCGTCGGTTGTCACCGTCTGTCAAAGATTCATTATCTTCTATATTACCAAAGCTTTATTTTAGATGTGGACTGGGGATTGTAAACATTTGAATAAGAGATAATGACTACTAGCCCTGATTCTACGGATGAACTTCACTTCAATTTGTAATAATCTTTGAGTTGATTCCTTTTCACGGTCCTAACATCCCCATTTAATTATTTGTAATACCATCGCATATGATTTATATTAAAGTCGCCTATTTATTATATGAAGCAGTGGTCTACTCCGACAGTAATCATCTGCACTTTCCTTCTCTAAATGTGCCACTCAAGTGAAAAGCTCTCCATGATGATTTGGTTAACGTTTAATGCACGATAATTGTTTATTGGCCTCTCTAGATAATCGTTTGACTACATGTATAGTAGGCTCATTGATTTTCTTTTTCTTTCTTTCTGCTTGTCTGTGTTTGTTTAATTCGATGCAAACCTCTTTAAATTCAGTGGCATCGAATAGAGTTGTATGTCCTGACAAATGAACTGTATTAAATGCCTCGCGGAAACGTTAAAGGTCTGTGGTTATACTTACGAGTATATTCTTGTGCCCCTTAGCCACCAAGAGTTACTAAAAGAAGCAGTTTTCTGGGTACATAATTGAGGAATATATAGTTCCGATTTGGTTCGTTCAAGCGACAAATAAGACTAAAGATCATCATGCTTGATGGGGCTGTGATGTGGTGCTTTATAACCATTCGCTTGCAGTGAAATTTTGCAGTATATAGGCTTCTCAAGTTGAGTAATCTTCTAGCTATCCTTGACTTGTACTTGAAATTCGAGAGCTAGCCAAAAAAGCGTCTGAAAGTATGTTATTCAATTGAATCAATTACTCTAAATGCAGGAATGTGCATCTTTAGGACTTGAGGACCATAACGCAATTTGTTCACATCTTGTTGCTACCAATGGAAAATTCCGTTGAACCATTTGCATGAAGTATTTTCAAAAAAAAAGTGATCCAGTTAAATGGCTCGATTTTTAGAGCGACGTGAAAGATGGAAGAATATATGAGCTGCTTCCGTCGAAATTTTTTTGTATTAGCTAAATATAAAGCCAAAACCATGTAAAGCGGAAACTGAGAAATATGAAAGAAATCAATGAATGTTATTCTATTGCATAATATAGACTCATTTGGAAGTGAATTAAAGAGTTGAGATTTGTAAAAAGAGGCAGCCCGCATTAATCGCCAAATAAACGAGTATATCATCAAGACTAGCTCTTCCTTTTTAGATTGGATGATGTATTGAGATTAACAATTATCTTTGCCTCAAAAAGAAACAACCTTACATTCCTATATTTTCAAAAGTGAAATTATTTCTGCACAATTGAAACAGATGCTTCATATACAGTCACAATCGTAGATTTGATTCTAGATTAAAATTTGGTTTGAAGGAATAATTAAAAGTACATATGCTTTTAACTTGAACTATTTCCTCTTTAAAAGATCAGAACAAGAATAAAATGAGTACCATTTTTAGCAATTCAACCCTGTAAATATTCACGCTTGCGAAATCTCAATTACAAATAAAAATTACAATTGTTAGCCCATGCTTGAAATACTAAAGACTTAATTTAATGTTTGAAGAAAACAAAAATCAATTTCATAGTTAGTTTGCATTTCGTGTGGAAAAGAATGAATAATATATTTGGCAAAATAACTTATTTAAAATTTTTATTTCAATTTCCAAATCAAAATCCTATTTAATCTATTACGTCTTACTCATTGATATTAGGTTAAAGGACATTTTATTTACAAAAAATAATGTCATTGCAATTTATTAATTTAGTTTAAACTCAAATTGATTCAAATGACTTAATCTTACAAAATAATTTAAGATTTATACAAATAAACAAACTGTACGCTAAATCTTGTCCGAGATGAAATTTGTAATGGATACATGTAACCAAAATATAAATATTCATCGCCTACAAAAGTAAAAGCAAAAAAGAAACAGTAATTTCGGATGGATGTGAATAAAATTAACTTTAAACTATTAGTTGAAACGTAATCAGTATGGGACGATAAGTTGAATAGTAGAGTATTCGTAATATTGTATCCCGAATTAAAATTAATGTTAGTTTTTGGAATTTATCCTTCCTTATTAATATTTAGACGAAGAACTAATATTTCGTGTTTGATGTGCTAAAACTCCCTTTGATTATTTTTAATGAATGTGTTAGAATAAAAAAACAACATGAATTGCTAAAACTTAACCAAGACTTTCCTTTCCAGAGGCTCGTTCTTTTTCAGTGGGAAGAGAGAGTGTAAGGTAGGTATGCCGTCGCGAGGATAGGGTTTCGACAAATCCGCTGAAGTCGGTTTCGCGTCGCGCGCGGTACGCGGTACCTTTGATTGTTTCGTCATTTCATTAGAGTAGTTTTCGTCGGTTTAATTTCGAGTAGCATATTTTTCGGTACCGCGTCGGTGATTCGGTAACGCGCCTATAGGATTTTGTAGCGTTTTTGATTTGAGATCTGTGGAGAGATCACATCCAGAATTAACGTAACGTAGGTTTCCCGTTCTGGATGAGCAATTGTTGACGCGTTTGGAAAACGGGCATGTTCAGGTGACTGAAATATTGTAATTGAGCGTAACCCATTCGGAGACCCGCGACCGAAATCCTCTCCGAACTAGCTGGCCGACAAGCAGTCACCGCGTGAATGGGTTACGGTGCACGGATTGGTTGACCTGTTGGTACCATCCGTTGGCACTACTCAGGCTTAACGTCTAGAACCGATGAGAGGTCGGTTCCGCGTTCGATCTGAAAAGTAGAAAATCATTACATAACAGCATAAATTTTTGGCTGCCCAGACTGTTGCTAGTAGCTCGATAGGGAGTCTATGTTGTTCTGCTTTGTTTAATGTCTGACTGGCATATGCAATTGGCTTGTCCTTTCTTTTTTCTCCCTAAGATAAAACTGCGCCCAAAGTTTCATTGCTGGCAACAGTAGTCAGGTTAAAAGGCTTACTAAAATTGGGGTATGCTAGAAGAGGTGGTTCAACCTGTGCGGTTTTAAGATGTTGTTGGCTAGGAAACGGGGGCCCCTCCCAAGAGGTGGCGCCAAATAACACAATCGCCCTTGACCGCGCAGAAGAGGAGCGGCTTACTCGGAAAGCGGGGAATATCGTCAAACAACTGAGGGCTGCCTGCGAAGTGCAGAAAAACATAGGCAAGAGTGTCAAGAATGGCATTCTTGAACTGGAGGAGCTTTTTGGCCGCATAACGCACTACAGGCGGAGGTGGCTTGCAGCCGAGAAGCACCAAAAAGACACGCTCTCCCTCGAGGCATCAGCAGCAAAAGAATGGCCGGTAGCCCAATTGAAGGCGACTGTGAGAAAAGGAGGAAGGACGAGACCATAAACGAAGTTGACACTCCAGGCGAGGAGTTTCATGTGGTGCGAAACAAGGCAGCGAAAAAAGCGGCCAAAAAGCTACTCCTAGAAAAAAAAGACAAAGAGCTCAACCACGAAGAGAACAAGGAGCCCCCCGCTATACCGCAGAAAACAAAAAGCAAACCGCGGCACAAACCCTTGCGTGAGGCACTGCTTATTAAACCCACTAAGGGCCGAACCTACGCAGATGTCCTCCGTGAAATTAAAGGAGCGGTCAAGCCAGACGACACCAAAACTGCCATCAAAGCAGTTCGACCAACCCGGACCGGCGGCTTGCTGGTGGAATTCGGGCCAGAGGCCACAAACAAAGATGCATTCCGTGACGCGGTTCAAAAGGTTCTTGGAGATGCGGCAACGGTTGCCTCGCTCGAACCAATGGCCACCCTGGAAATCAGGGACCTCGACTGCGTCACGGACAAAGCTGAAGTAGAGGATGCCATTAGGAGGGAGTTCCCCAGCTTAAGTGAAGTCAAGGCAAGATTGACACGTGAAAACACAAGGGGGCAACGCATGGCTATTGTCGAACTAGCTGATAAAGACGCCCAGCAAATCCTGGCGAAGGGCAAAATTAAGATAGGTTGGGTGATCTGCAGGATACGGAGAAGAGCGATCCCTATCCGCTGCTTCAGATGCTTCGAATACGGACACACCGCGTATGTCTGTAGGGGACCCGACAGGAGATCTCTGTGCTACAAATGTGGTGAAACGGGGCACAAAAGGAAGGAGTGCACGAACGAGGCAAAATGCATTCTTTGCAAGGACGCTAAGCTAGCACCTGGCGACCTCAAACATGAGCCGGGGACAGGGAGATGCCGGGTTTTCAAGGAGGCCCTAACTAAAGCCAAATCGATACTCAAATGATCCGTATCCTGCAGGTCAATTTGCACCGAAGCACAAACGCCCAGGACCTACTTGAGCAGTTTGCGAGGGATAAGAAAGCTGACCTCGTGTTGCTGAGCGAGCAACATCATAACAAGAACTCGCAAGCGTGGTACCCTGACAAAACTGGTACCTCGGCCATCTGGGTTCGAGACAGCGCCCGCCTTCAGGTGCAGGGCCATGGACGCGGGGATGGTTTTGTGTGGGTTCGGTGTTCAGGGATAACATATTTCAGTGTTTATCTGACGCCTAACGAGGCAATGCGATCCTTTCGAACCAAACTCGATGCCCTGGAGGACGCTGTCTCGAACACAGAGGGCCACATGCTGGTCGGGGGAGACTTCAACGCTAGAGCCATCGAATGGGGTATGCCACAATCCGACCCGAGGGGAAAGCAAATATTGGACATGGCGGCCAGAACAGCGCTTTTTGTCCTAAATACTGGTAACACCCCTACTTTCCGCCGCTGGGGTTGCGTAGGAACCATACCCGATGTGACACTCGCTTCGGAGTCCCTGGTACCTAGAGTACACAACTGGCGAGTACTAGAGGACTACTCGGCTAGTGATCACCAGTATATAGCTGTTGAGATTCACGACGGTGTCACTCTGCGTGCATATGCCCAAACTTCAATCCTCGGATGGAGGACTGGGAGGATGGACGTCGAGAAGTTCACTGACGCGCTTACGGCAGGCGCACCGTTGCTGGGAGCTCCGCCAGGGAGTGGAGGGCCTACAGCCAAGGACTTGGTGAACTCAACTATGAGTACCATCATAGCTGCTTGCGAGTCTTCCATGCCCCGCCGGAGACCCCGACATGGTAAGCCTCCAGTATACTGGTGGTCAAACGAGATCGCCGAACAAAGAAGCGAGTGTCACAAACTTCGGCGAGAGGCCCAGCGGGCGCGAACACGGGAGGAGGCAGACACTAGGCCAGCAGCATACAGGTCCGGCAGGAAATATCTTCGCAGGCTTATTAACAAGAGCAAGGCCCGATGCTGGCAAGACCTCGTGGACGATGTAAATAGGGATCCGTGGGGCCTTGGCTACAAGCTGGTCATGGGGAAACTTGGTGCCCTACGGAAGCCTTGCATACATGACGCGGAAAAGATGGACGCGATAGTGCGGGGACTCTTCCCCGCCCATCCCGTCCGTGTTGACGCTGTCCATGGTGAAACAGCAGTCGAGTGCCCACTCTTCACACAGCTGGAACTGGAGGAGGCAGTCCTCTCCCTGAAGGCAAGGAAGGCTCCAGGTCCAGATGGTGTTCCAGCTGAGGTTTTGCAGCTCGTCTATCACCATTGTCCTGACTTGCTGCTCAGCACATTCAACGCTTGCCTACGGGACGGGGTTTTCCCGGTACGATGGAAGGTGGCGAGGCTCGTGCTGGTCAGCAAGGGGAAGGGAAATCCCGAATCGCCGTCTGCATACCGCCCGTTATGCATGCTAGACACGGCTGGGAAAGTGCTAGAGAAACTCATCAAGGGAAGACTCACTGACGCGATTCGTGCTGCTGGGGACCTATCTCCTCGGCAGTACGGCTTTAGAGCAGGACGTTCTACCATTGATGCGATTGCAGAGGTGGTGAACGCGGTCCAAAAGGCAGAGGCATATAGTCGCACCAAGCGACGGATCGTCCTGTTGGTGACACTCGACGTCAGGAATGCCTTCAACTCCGCTAGATGGGTGGATATTCTGGATACGCTGGAAAACTCTTTTCAAGTTCCAGAATATCTAATGCGGCTTTTGAGGAACTACCTAAAGGACCGAAGCCTGCTCTACGACACGACACAGGGCCAACGAAGGATGGCGGTTACATCGGGTGTTGCCCAGGGATCTATCCTTGGTCCGGACCTGTGGAACGTGTCTTACGACGGGCTACTGAGACTTGAGATGCCAGATGAGTCGCGCTTGGTCGGCTATGCGGATGATGTTGCGGCTCTGGTCGCCGGACGCACCGTTGAACAAGCGCAACTTAGGCTAGGTATGCTAATGCGCCGAGTGAGGGACTGGATGACTGCTCGCGGGCTCAATCTAGCACTGGAGAAAACCGAAGTGGTCATCTTGGCAAAAAAAAGAATCCCTAGAGTAAGGATGATCAGTATTGGAGATATACAGATCGAATCGAAGCCAGCGGTGAAGTACCTGGGGCTACTGATCGACTCGAAGATGAGTTTCTCTGAGCAAATCAGGGCAACGGCTGAGAAGGCTGCTTCGGGAATATCGGCCCTGAGTCGACTTATGGCCAACGTAGGGGGACCCAGCCCATCAAGAAGACGCCTCTTGATGAGTGCTGTAGGGTCAGTGCTACTGTACGGAGCAGAGGTATGGGGCGACGCTCTCAGCAAGGAGGTATACCGAAAACGATTGGCACAGGTACAGAGAAGAGGAGCACTGAGAATTGCATCTTCGTATCCAACAGTCTCCGACTCGGCGGTGAGAGTGATTGCAGGCGTGATACCTGTCGCCCTCCTTGCTAGAGAGCGCCGCGCTATTTACCTGCGCCGAAACGAGGATGCGAGGGAGATGGTTGTCCGCGAGGAGAGACAACGCTCGCTCAACGATTGGCATTAGTCTTGGAGGAATTGCACGAAGGGAAGGTGGACTGCGCGCCTCATCCCGGATGTGAGACCGTGGCTAAATCGAAAGCATGGTGAGACTGACTTCTATCTGACCCAGCTTTTGAGCGGGCACGGGTGTTTTCAGTCTTACCTGCACAAGATCGGCAAGTCACGGTCTCCCGATTGTCGGTTTTGCCCAGGAGAGGAGGACAATGCCTGTCACACATTTTTTGCGTGTACGAAATGGGCCAGGCTGCGAAGGGAACTCTACAGGGAGACGGGAGAGCTCACCCCGGATAATATAGTTGCGGTGATGCTCGAATCGGTTGACAAATGGAACCAGGTGGCACATTATGCTCGGGCAGTCCTAAAATATAAAAGGGACTCACAGCAGCCGGAGGCGCTGGGGCTGGGGGATCGCTCTTCTGGCAATTCCTCTTCCCCCCTCCCCTCCCGCTAGGAAAGGGACTCCCCAGCTTGAAGGCGCCCCACGGCGTAACAAAACGAGACCTGGCCCGAAGTAATGTGTCAAACGGTTCCAGGCTAGGTTCTCAGATTGACTGGGGAGGTGTTTAGTGGGTAGTCCAAAGGTATCCTCCATGGGAGTCCCACACTGCCAGACTCGGCGGGCATAAATGCCTTCACCTCCCTACCACAAAAAAAAAAAAAAAAAAAAAGATGTTGAAATGCTTCTTAGCATTTTTCAGTCCAATTTTATTCTACACCATTCCTCTGCAGGTTTGTTATTGCTTTGGCCACTTTTGAATAGTTTGGTATGAGTTTGCGGTAGTAGTTTACCAAATCTAGAAAAGACTACAAGCTCCTGATAGTTTTCGGGGGAGGGAATCCTTCGACCTAACTAGTTTTGCTGGGATCCAGTTGAGCGCCTGGTAGCAGATATGTCCTAGATAAACTACTCCAGGATGCAGGAATTGGTACTTTTCTGGTTGTAGCCTTAAACTGTTATATGAATATCCTCCTAAGTTTGTTTATGTGTTCGTGTAAGTTTTTCCCTCAGACGACTATATCGCCTACGTATACAAAAAATAAAAGCCCTGAAGACCTTCATTAATCACTGGAATGAAGCAGGGGCCACCTTCAATCCAAAAGACATGCGCTTAAACTAATAATAGCCATAGATTTTGCTAAAAGCTGTCTTACACCGATCTTGGAGTCGTACGAGAACTTGAAGGTAGCCACCGACTAATTCCAGCGTGATGAAATAGCGTGAATGTTCCAGTTGATCTAAAATGTCGTCAATGCGAGGTAGGAAAAAACCATCTCCAATAGTTTTGTTGTTTAGTTTTCTACAGTCAATGACTACACGCTATTCTTCCGCCGTTGGCTCCTGCTTTTTTTAGTACCACCAATAAAAAGGAGTTTTAAGGGCTTTTGCTAAGTTGCACGATACCATTTTCCAGCATTTCTTTAAACTGTTCGTTAATGATTACTTTTTGTGCCTGTACGTTTTTTGATTTATGGGGGCTTGATTGGCGATCAATGGTATTTCGTGCTAGATTGCATTCGTGTGGTTAAGTTGATCTCCTGATAAGAAGAATACATCATCAGATTCTTGTCATAGGTACGTAATAGCCGCTTTTTGATCAGGATTTAGATACTCGTAGAATATTAATTCATTCTACAGTCTAGCATTTCTATGCATATTGTGTTTTATTTACCAGGGGTTGCTTTAGGGTGCTGTGGTAATTGAGTTCATTTGTGTTAGTAATGAGCCCTTGTTGTTCCGATTGAACATATGGACTATTATCTTTAGCTCTATGGTGACCTTTCTTTTTCAGCTTTTAGCTCCTTAATAGTATATTGGGTGGTTGCTTCCAGACTAAGATCCATATCTGTCAAGATAATGGGCATACTAGCAGTGTTAAGTACTCCGACCAATACTCAAGATGAGTTCAGAAGGGAATTCGTTATGAAAACTCCGTTGTAAAATTTCTTGCAAGTAACAGATCATTTTCTGTGGAATATTTAGGGGAACTTCCACTGTCTGCTGGGTATGGCGACACAAGGTGACAGCCTTTTCCAAAGTGACCATGTACCTTCTCTATCCCTAGTGATCGTGCCGTCCATTAGGCTTTGTCGTCCGTAAATGGGTGGCTTTAGCGTCATGCCTGCTTGGTCCTTACAAAGGTCTAAGTTTGCGTTGTTTGACGCGTCCTTGTATCTTTGCTGTAGGTGGTTCCTATTCAAAGGGAGGAATAATGGGAGGGAAAGCTTTCTGAAGTTGATTTCTGTGCGAGGTAATCGGAGAATTTTAGTGGGGCCCTCCACGTTCCAGTTCTTAGCTAGAAAATTGTTGCCTAATAATCTATCATCAGCTACTTTGAATATTACATCCACAACTTAGAAGTTATAGAAAAAGGGAGTGGGGCAGCTAAATTTGCCTGCTACAGCTCCTAGGGTTTCATTCCATCCGAACAGACACTGTAGCGCCACCTTTTGACGTGAATCGATTTCGCTTGGCTTAATAGCTGATTTTTTCGTCTGACTTACTTCTACGTCAGTGTCTTTAGTTAATGTAGTTGTAGGGTGCATTCCTATATCTAGGAGAAGAGTGGCAGAAAACAATTTGATTTCGCCGAGATTAGTGCCCAATTTAATTCTAATTAGAGTCGGATCAGGGATTTTTGACTCAATTTTTTGGCGTTTTCCAAGCTAGTACTTTCCCACATCTTTTTTTGATGGCAGTTCCCTACTTGGTGGCCTTGTTGACCACAGAAGTTACAAACTGCTGACGTGTGATACCCTTCGGGGCAATCTTCTTGTTTTATTGTGTCTTGTTGGGCCCTTCAGTCTTTTAAATGCTTACAAATAGGACAGAAAGGGGTGTTTAGTTTAGGTTACGAGAGAAGTTGCAAGTTATCTTGTGTTGCTTTTTGCATTCTTGCACGTGCACTGGGATCCTTACTTGATTTTCATTCTGAGGCTGAAATGGTGGTGCAAGGGGATTTGGTGAAAAGGTGGTATGTCTCATTGGGTAGTTTAAACTGAGTTCTTAGGAACTGCACTGAACATGATATGCCCCTTGCTGCATTTTTCCATGTCTAGAGCCTTAAATATGAGTTCCTCAAACGTGAGCTTTTCCAGTGGCAGTAAATACTGGTATAGATTAGGATTCATGACTCACCCTTTTACGGATGTAATAATAAAATCCTCCAATCACTAACTTAAAACATTCACTGCCTCCTTCCCATATTTACTATTGGCTTCTTTCTGGCTACGCTTCAACAACTGTCACATCCGTGAGGTGTAGGCGATAAGCGTTTCAGTAGGGAACTGCTTGGCTGTAGCTAGTCCGGTAACTAGCTCCTGATGAGTTTCGCTTGGTAGATACAATCAGCTCAGGAGCTTTTTGGTAGCATCGAGTGTTGTGGAACAGCTAGAGGAAATTAGCTGGTCGATTTCACCACACAGCCTAGTAGGAAATATTTACGTAAACGCTGATTGCTCCAATCTGTTCAAACATTTCCAAACTTGTTTGCTGCATCTCTAAAAGGATTGTAACTTGTAAGCTATTGTAGAGCTTGAGGCTCTTGAGAACAAGGAGATCATTCATCTCATTAGTTTGGCTACTTTCATGTAGTCTGCCATTGCGCTGGATATCCCTCCTTCTATGGATCGGAATCTACTGATGAGCTCCAGTTGTCGAGTGTGATTTCCTCTACTGTGTCTGTCAGGGCCTGATACGACGTCAGTTCCTGCGAAGCTCGCAGAACCTGGACTTACTTTATTAGTCGCCTTTAACGACTAAGACTTACTTCTTTGTGTTTTTCATATTCTTCCATTTTGTCAGGTGACTCCGCCTGGCTTACTTGTAGACGTAAAATCGTTTACAATCTCCTCTGCACTCAAAAGTTTGTCAGTCATAAGTTGGTTTTGGGTTGTAAACACTTTTTTGACATTCGACCGGAGTATATGTATTATTTTCACTGAATGGTTTTATTTTTGTTTAAAGTCTTGACTATTCATTTGAAATTTCACATTGAAGTGTGAAGTGAACTTTTTGATTGTTTAACTTCCTCATTTAGTTCAATGTTTATGTCTGCTTGCCACTGTAAGATAAATTTGTGTTAGCACATAAATTGAAGATAGCGTCGTTTTACACTAGGTCAACTCAGAAATGAAGTGTTTTTGGCAAAAATATAAATATTCTAGGTAATGCATGTTTCCAACCTCGTTCCCAGACACCAAAAGTTTGGTTCAGATATCGGCTGATGTTCCCATCAGTCAGTATACTATAGAGTCTCAAACCGTAGTCTTACAAAACCGACATCCTACTGGCTACGCCATTTTGTTACATTGCCAGTATACCCTATCTATACTGACACGAACTGGGGGCTTGATATGATGTATAACCTGTATACACATCAATGCTCCCAGGGAGAGAGAGATATAACTGCATACCACTTACCTGCTACTACATTTACATCAACCGGATCAGTAAACAGATGCGTTTGTTTAATGAGTTAATTTCATTTCACTGTTTAATTATGTTGAACAATTACACGTTAAGTTGAGTATGGCAATGCTTTTATCATCCGATGCTCAGAAAAAGATCCTCTGCTAGATTGCTCTTCCTCCTGCTGCTTTAGTTGGTTCACCCTCTAGTCGCTTTGACTGAATCGCGAGTTGATTTCGGTCATGACGTATAAATACATCAATGCAGTATTTTAATCAAAATATCTTGAATCAATGGAAATTATACTACGTTTTGCTGTTTATCACGCCTAAATTTGGTTTATGGTTAAAACAATATTTCAAAAATTATTTATCCTTAGCTTATTTATCCACCAGGGAATAAATTAATGAGGACTGACTGACAATTATATTTTTGAATCAATTAATTAATAATCTAACGGCTGGCCCCGGGCGTAATGCCTTGGAATGCTACTGCTCGGGCTAACGCATTGAGTATGCAGTCAGATTGACACATCAATCAATTATTTGTTCAATTGAAGGCTCCGCGATTAATTGCCTTGGGGTGCTAATACTTGGGCAGATGCCTTGAGTACGCAGTTGAAGCTATTCTTATTCGCTTACCCCGGGCTAAGTGTCTTGCAATAGAATAAGCTCAGGTGCACGCCTTGAGCTAGCGAATGGAGAAATACTTCTCGATGTTCCTGCTTGTTTAATCTTCTTTTATAGCATAATAATGCTGACTTAATTGCCTAGCAATCAAAATAATGACAACAATTTAAACTAGTACATGGTCAAACATCAAGTTTAATGTTTTTACCGCCATATCTCTATGATTGGCAGAACCGCAAAGTTCAAGTTTACATTGGATTTGCCTAATTGTGCATGCGTGTAACCAATTCATCCCACTGAAGCGGTACGGTCGATAGTGCAGTCTTTTGTGTATGTTTTAATTCTCAAAACGAGTATGGATACACAGCCCTTTCTGCTAATGCATGATACAAGGCCATGCGCAAAGATGGTTTGATTACGAATCGCACTTTTTGCATATGTTGTCCTTCATAGTATAAGAGATGACCGACGGTATGCAGACGTCATGATTGCAGTACGGCTCCCGTAAAAGCGGCCTCACAATATCTTCTCTTCTGACTAAAAGATGAAAACTTAGCACTTTGCTTTCTTAACAATCTAATAAAGTCGTAGAAATCGCAATTTTTTTCATTCAATATTCAGTTTTTACGTTAATTCACTCCTCAGATTATTTATGTATTGTTGTTTTGTATCAAACACTCGATTTTATTTTCTACGCAATGTCGGTGGTTACCTTTTGCAAGCACATTTGAAGTGTCGTCAACTTCTTTTTGATTTTACCTCACTTCACTCCCATCAATTCTAATCGCTAGCAAATTTTAGCTCTTGTCTTTCTTTATCACTGCCCAACTTCCGCCACTAACTTTCGTTCATCCCAAACTTGTTCATCGCAAAAGAAACAGACTTTTATTCACGGATTCATAAGAAAAGTTTTAATTATTTCATCATCAATTGTTTAGATACATATATATATATATATATATATATATATATATATATATATATATATATATATATATATATATATGTATATATATATATATATATACATATATATATATATATATATATATATATATATATATATATATATATATATATATATATATATATATATATATATATATATATATATATATATATATGGCAAGTCTAGATAGCACTGAGCCTTTTTCTTATGAATTTTTGAATGAATATTTTATTCAACTACATATTGTCCATTACTATCCATGACTTTTTGCCACTTTTTGAGTAGAGCCATTATTCCATCTGTGTATAACTACTGTGGTTTATCGGCGAAAAACTGGGCCAAGTGATTTTCACGCGACTGACTTTTTGCCACTTTTTGGGTAGAGCCATTATTCCATCTGTGTATAACTACTGTGGTTTATCGGCGAAAAACTTGGCCAAGTGATTTCACAGTCCCTTTTTGAAGTGAATTTCTTTGCATTAAGTAAGTTTTGCAGAGAGCGAAACAATAGCAGTCTGACGGTGCAAGGTCTGGACTAGACGGTGGATGGCAAAAGGTCATGCGTAATAATGAACAATATGTAGTTAAATAAAATCCATTTTCAATAAAAGAAATATTCAATCGAAATATGATAAAATATGTTACTTTTAGACTTGGCAATATACATATATATATATATATATATATATATATATATATATATATATATATAGTTATATATATATATATATATATATATATATATATATATACACATATATATATATATATATATTTATATTTATATATATAAATAAATAAATAAATGTATATATATTTATATATATATATATATATATATATATATATATATATATATATATATATATATAAATATATATATATATATATATATGTCTAAACTTTAATACACAATGTATCAAATACCAAACAATTTAATTTACACCAGAAATTCCTAATAAATAAATAAATAAATATATATATATTTATATATATATATATATATATATATATATATATATATATATATATATATATATATAGATGCCTAAACTTTAATACACAATGTATCAAATACCAAACAATTTAATTTACACCAGAAATTCCTAACACGCTATTTGAGTTTAATTTTTTTTTTTTTGTGGTAGGGAGGTGAAGGCATTTATGCCCGCCGAGTCTGGCAGTGTGGGACTCCCATGGAGGATACCTTTGGACTACCCACTAAACACCTCCCCTGTCAATCTGAGAACCTAGCCTGGAACCGTTTGACACATTACTTCGGGCCAGGTCTCGTTTTGTTACGCCGTGGGCGCCTTCAAGCTGGGGAGTCCCTTTCCTAGCGGGAGGGGAGGGGGGAAGAGGAATTGCCAGAAGAGCGATCCCCCAGCCCCAGCGCCTCCAGCTGCTGTGAGTCCCTTTTATATTTTAGGACTACCCGAGCATAATGTGCCACCTGGTTCCATTTGTCAACCGATTCGAGCATCACCGCAACTATATTATCCGGGGTGAGCTCTCCCGTCTCCTGTAGAGTTCCCTTCGCAGCCTGGCCCATTTGGTACACGCAAAAAATGTGTGACAGGCATTGTCCTCCTCTCCTGGGCAAAACCAACAATCGGGAGACCGTGACTTGCCGATCTTGTGCAGGTAAGACTGAAAACACCCGTGCCCGCTCAAGAGCTGGGTCAGATAGAAGTCAGTCTCACCATGCCTTCGATTTAGCCACGGTCTCACATCCGGGATGAGGCGTGCAGTCCACCTTCCCTTCGTGCAATTCCCCCAAGACTGCTGCCAATCGTTGAGCGAGCGTTGTCTCTCCTCGCGGACAACCATCTCCCTCGCATCCTCGTTTCGGCGCAGGTAAATAGCGCGGCGCTCTCTAGCAAGGAGGGCGACAGGTATCACGCCTGCAATCACTCTCACCGCCGAGTCGGAGACTGTTG
>OZ017742.1:183360060-183427560 GCA_963969285.1 Odontomyia ornata | reverse complement strand
AGCGTCCTAAGAAGGATAAGCGGGAAACTCTGCAGGACGCGCCAGATGTTCGAGCGGTGGAGGAAAATATAAAGAAACTCGAAAATTTAATGGTCACTGCTGCGATTGCTACCGTAATGACTGAATGGTTAAAGAACCATCCTGCAGTCAACGCGGAGATTATGGCAGGAAGGGAAACGAGTGACCAGGCAATTGAAGCGACGATGTGTGATTTCATCGCCAATGTCGAAAAGGTGGCGGAAGTGCTGTATTTGGAAACAGAAGCCGATAACCTCTCCCAAGGACGATGGTGGCAAATCACAATTGAAGCCCAGTGACATAAAGAAAAAACGCTACTCCGAAAAGTGGGAGCTGTTCTAAAAAGAATACAATCTGCGTGCGACTCGCCAAAAATCACCAAAGTAGTAAGGATTGGGATTGAGCCTCTAGACTGCATAGGGTATTAACGGAGAAGCTGGTTAAAGACCAAAGAGGACCAGAAGGCCGAAGAAGAGCAAAAGTCTAAAGAAGCCCTGGGGGCGAAATCTAGAAGGCACGTGCAGACAGCTCCACAATTAAAAATTAATAAAAGAATGGCGTCCAGACCGATCGTAGAAGATCGGGATAAAAGAAGGAAGGAAGAGGCACTTGATGGGCGCAGAACACCAGATCAGGGGTTCAAGACAGTGCTTACAAAAGGAGCGAAGAAAGCCGCTAAGAAACTCCTTCAAAAAGTGCCAGAAGTTCGCACGGACACCCAAGAAGAAAAAAGACCCAATGAAGATCCCGGCAGCAGGCACTGCTCGTAAACCCCAAGATGGCCAATCCTACGCGGAGGTACTGCGGGACATCAGGGGAAACGTAAGCCCCGAAGACACCAGCACAGCCATTAAAGCAGTGCGACCAACGCGGTCGAGCCACATACTGGTCGAATTTGGAGTAGAGGTGGATGATAGGGAAGCATTCTACGACGCAGTGAAGAAAATCCTCGACAAAAGCGCAGCTATAGCCTCACTCGAGCCAATGGCAATGATCAAAATAAGAGACATTGACTGCGTCATAGATCTGGCCGAGGTGGAAGAGGTCATCAAAAGGGAGTTCTGAAGCATGGACGAGATTAAAGCGAGGCTAACACCAGAAAATCAAAGGGGACAAGGCATGGCCATAATTGACTTGACCAAAAAGGACGCTAAACAATTTCCGAATGAGGGCAACGTAAGAAGAGGGTGAGTTTTCTGTAGAATGCGGCGAAGAGCAACGCCTATTCAATGTTTCAAATGCTTTGTGTATGGTCACACCGCACAAGTCTGCAAAGGACCCGATAGGAGTTCTGTATGTTACAAGTGTGGTGAAATGGGACATAAAAGAAAAGTGTGTATGAAGGAAGCACACTGTATTCTTTGCAAGGATGCTGATCAAGACATGACTTTGGCCCCGTCTTGGAATTAGGAAATTTCCGGGTTTTCCAAGAAGCCCTCACCAAGGCTAAATTAGAACTTCGATGATCCGCATCCTGCAGCTAAACCTTCACCGCAGTTCAACCGCCCAAAATCTGCTTGAGCAGTTCGCGAGGGACAGGAAAGCCAACTTTTTGCTGCTGAGCGAGCAACATCACGATGAAAGTTCAGCATCATGGTATCCTGATGAAACTGGTACTGCCACCATCTGGGTTCGAAATAGTGACTTCCAGGTGGAGAGTTGTGGACGTGGGGCCGGTTTTGTGTGGGTTCGGCACTCAGCGACCACCTTCTTTAGTGTGTACTTAACGCCGAACCAATCGATATCTTCTTTCCAAGCCAAGCTTCACGTTTTGGAGGGTGCTGTCTTGAACGCAGGTGGAAACGTGCTCGTTGGGGGGAGACTTCAACGCGAAAGCAATCGAATGGTGTATGCCTCAAACAGATCCGCGGGGAAAACGAATCCTAGAAATGGCAGCTAGGACGGCGCTTGTCGTACTAAATACCGGAAATACGCCGATTTCCCACCATATTGGCTGTGAAGGCACCATACCAGACGTGATATTTGCCTCGTCCTTAGTACGGAGGATACACAACTGGAGAGTATTTGAGGACTACTCAGCCAGTAGTCATCAGTGCATTCTGCTTGAGATAAGCAATGTTGTCTCCCAACGTCCATGCTCTTACTTTCCACAACTGGACAAAAACGGAGATTAGCAGACAGTCTGATCCAGACTGAGATTCCTGTGGTGTTCAGGTGCAGCAAAAAAATGATGCGAATGCCAGAGCGTCGTATGAAGGAAAAGCGGGAAACTCTGCAGGACGCGCCAGATGTTCGAGCGGTGGAGGAAAATATAAGGAAACTCGAGAAATTGATGGTCACTGCTGTGATAGCTACCGTAGTGATTGAAGCAAGGGCCATCAATCCTGAATTGATAAAGAATCATCCTGAAGTCAACGAGGAGGAAAAGAAACGAGTGACCAGGCAATTGAAGCGACGATGTATGATTTCATCGCCAATGTCGAAAAGGTGGCGGAATTACTGGATTTGGAAACAGAGGTCGATAACCTCTCTCGAGGATGATGGCGGCAAATCACAATTGCAGCCCAGCGACATAAAGAAGAAACGCTATTCCGAAAAGTAGGAGTTGTTCTAAAAAGAATACAATCTGCATGCGTCTCGCCAAAAATCACCAAAGCAGTAAGGATTGGGCTCCTTGAACTACAAGAGCCTCTAGACCGCATAGGGTATTAACGGAGGAGCTGGTTAAAGACCAAAGAGGGCCAGAAGGCCGAAGAAGAGCAAAAGTCTAAAGAAGCCCTGGGGGCGAAATCTAGAGGGCACGTGCAGACAGCTCCACAGATTGATTTTACTGCCGCGTTCGTGGTAACCCTGCGACCTTGAAATTCCCTTTCCCTTCCTCAACATCTTCCCCTCTCCATTGATATATTAACCATCGCTCGAGCTTCTCTAGTTCGCCTCTTGTGTGGTGTTGAGTAGACGTCTGTTGGTGGTGCTCGTCACGAAAATGGAGAAACGAAAACAAGAGCAACGCGTCGCGATAAAATTTTGCGCCAGATTAGGCGAAACAGCTTCGGAAACGTACGCCAAAATTGTAAAAGTGCATGGTGATAGTGTCCTTAGTCGTCCGCAGGTGTTTCGATGGCATAAAAAGTTTAAGGAGGGGCGTGAAAGCGTGGAAGAGAAGGTGCGGAGTTGGAGACCAGTCGAGGTGTAGACTGACATGAATGTGCAGCGTGTGCGTGCCCTAGTCCATGAAGATCGGCGTTTAGCAGTTCGAATGTTGGCCTTGGAACTGGGTATGAACCGCGAAACAGTCAAACAAATTTAACCGACGATTTTGGGATGAAAAAGTTGTGCGCGAAGATGGTTCCAAAGAACCTTTCTGAGGAGCAAATGCAGCATCGACTGACCGTTGCAGAAGATTGTTTGGGACAAGTGGAAAAGGATCCCACGCTAGTTGATCGAGCAATGACTGAAGCAAGGGCCAACAATCCCGAATGGTTAAAGAACCATCCTGTAGTCAACGCGGAGATTATAGCAGGAAGGGAAATGAGTGACCAGGCAATTGAAGCGACGATGTGTGATTTCATCGCCAATGTCGAAAAGGTGGCGGAAGAATTGTATTCGGAAACAGAAACCGATAACCTCTCCCAAGGACGATGGTGGCAAATCACAATTGCAGCCCAGCGGCATAAAGAAGAAACGCTACTCCGAAAAGTGGGAGCTGTTCTAAAAAGAATACAATCTGCATGCGACTCGCCAAAAATGACCAAAACAGTAAGGATTGGGATTGAGCCTCTAGACCGCATAGGGTATTAACGGAGGAGCTGGTTAAAGACCAAAGGGGACCAGAAGGCCGAAGAAGAGCAAAAGTCTAAAGAAGCCCTGGGGGTGAAATCTAGAGGGCACGTGCAGACGGCTCCACAATTAAAAATTAATAAAAGAATGGTGTCCAGCCCAATCGTAGAAGATCTGGGTAAAAATAGGAAGGAAGAGGCACTTGATGGGCATGGAACACCAGATTAGGGGTTCGACTGTGCTTACGAAAGGAGCGAAGAAAGCCGCTAAGAAACTCCTTCAAAAGGCGCCCGAAAGTGAATTTCGCACGGACGCCCAAGAAGAAAAAAACCCGCTGCAAAACAGGAGAGAAAGAAGCCCGGCAGCAGGTACTGCTCGTTAAACCCCAAGATGGCCGATCCTACGTAGAATGCTGCGGTACATCAGGGGAAACGTAAGGCCCGAAGACACTAACACAGCCATTAAAGCAGTACGACCAACGCGGTCGAGCCTTATACTGGTCGAATCTGGAGCAGAGGCGGAGAATAGGGAAACATTCTGCAACGCAGTAAAGAAAGTCCTCGGCAACAGCGCAGCTATAGCCTCACTCGAGCCAATGGCAACGATCAAAAAAAGAGAAGTTGGCTGCGTCACAGATCTGGCCGAGGTGGAAGAGGCCATCAAAAGGGAGTTCTGAAGCATGGGCGAGATTAAAGCGAGGCTGATATCTGAAAAACAAAGGGGACAACGCATGGCCATAATTAACTTGACCGAAAAGGACGCTGAACAATTTCTGAATAAGTGTGGGTGGGTTGTCTGTACGACATGGCGCAGAGCAACGCCTGTTCAATGTTTCAAATGCCTTGGCTACGATCACACCGCACAAGTATGCAAAGGACTCGATAGGAGTACTCTATGTTACAAGTGTGGTGAAATGGGACGTAAAAGAATAGAGTGTATGAAGCAGGCACACTACTCGTATATTCTTTGCAAGGATGCTGATCAAGGCATGACTTTGGACAAGTCTTGGGATAAGGAAAATGCCTGGTTTTCCACGAAGCCCGAGCCAAGGCAAAATTAGAACTTCGATGATCCACATCCTGCAGCTAAAACTACACCACAGCTCAACCGCCCAAAATCTGCTTGAGTAGTTCGCGAGGGACATGAAAGCCGACTTTTTGCTCTTGAGTGAGCAACATCATGATAAAAGTTCAGCATCATGGCATCCTGATGAAACTGGTGCTTCCACCATCTGGGTTCGAAATAGTGATTTCCAGGTGGAGAGCCCAGACGTGGGAACGGTTTTTTGTGGGTTTGGCGCTCAGAGACTACCTTCTTTAGTGTGTGCCTAACGCCGAAAGCGAAGAAGGCTCCAGGTCCAGATGGTGTTCCAGCTTAGGTGTTGCAATTCGTCTATCGCCATTGTCCTGACTTGCTGCTCAGCACATTCAACGCTTGCCTACGGGACGGGGTTTTCCCGGTACGATGGAAGGTGGCAAGGCTCGTGCTGATCAGCAAGGGGAAGCGAAATCCCGAATCGCCGTCTGCATACCGCCCGTTATGCATGCAAGACACGGCTGGGAAAGTGCTAGAGAAACACATCAAGGGAAGACTCACTGACGCGATTCGTGCTGCTGGGGACCTATCTCCTCGGCAGTACGGCTTTAGAGCAGGACGTTCTACCATCGATGCGATTGCAGAGGTGGTGAACGCGGTCCAAAAAGCAGAGGCATATAGTCGCACCAAGTGACGGATCGTCCTCTTGGTGACACTCGACGTCAGGAATGCCTTCAACTCCGCTAGATGAGTGGATATTCTGGACACGCTGGAAAACTCTTTTCAAGTTCCAGAATATCTAATGCGGCTTTTGAGGAACTACCTAAAGGACCGAAGCCTGCTCTACGACACGACACAGAGCCAACGAAGGATGGAAATTACATCGGGTGTTGCCCAGGGATCTATCCTTGGTCTGAACCTATGGAACGTGCCTTACGACGGGCTACTGAGAGTTGAGATGCCAGATGAGTCGCGCTTGGTCGGCTATGCGGATGATGTTGCGGCTCTGGTCACTGGACGCACCGTTGAACAAGCGCAACTTAGGCTAGGTATGCTAATGCGCCGAGTGAGGGACTGGATGATTGCTCGCGGGCTGAGTTTAGCACTGGCGAAAACCAAAGTAGTCATCTTGACAAAAAAGAGAATCCCTAGAGTAAGGATGATCAGTATTGGACATATACAAATCGAATTGAAGCCAGCGGTGAAGTACCTGGGGCTACTGATCGACTCGAAGATGAGTTTCTCTGAGCAAATCAGGGCAACGGCTGAGAAGTCTGCTTCGGGAATATCGGCCCTGAGTCGACTTATGGCCAACGTAGGGGGACCCAGCCCATCAAGAAGACGCCTATTGATGAGTGCTGTAGGGTCAGTTCTACTGTACGGAGCAGAGGTATGGGGCGACGCTCTCAGCAAGGAGGTATACCGAAAACGATTGGCACAGCTACAGAGAAGAGGAGCACTGAGAATTGCATCTTCGTATCCAACAGTCTCCGACTTGGCGGTGAGAGTGATTGCAGGCGTGATACCTGTCACCCTCCTTGCTATTGAGCGCCGCGCTATTTACCTGCGCTGAAACGAGGATGCGAGAGAGATGGTTGTCCGCGAGGAGAGACAACGCTCGCTCAACGATTGGCAGCAGTCTTGGGGGAATTGCACGAAGGGAAGGTGGACTGCGCGCCTCATCCCGGATGTGAGACCGTGGCTAAATCGAAGGCATGGTGAGACTGACTTCTATCTGACCCAGCTTTTGAGTGGGCACGGGTGTTTTCAGTCTTACCTGCACAAGATCGGCAAGTCACGGTCTCCCGATTGTCGGTTTTCCCCAGGAGAGGAGGACAATGCCTGTCGCACATTTTTTGCGTGTACAAAATGGGTCAGGCTGCGAAAGGAATTCTACAGGGAGACAGGAGAGGTCACCCCGGATAATATAGTTGCGGTGATGCCCGAATCGGTTGACAAATGGAACCAGGTGGCACATTATGCTCGGGCAGTCCTAAAATATACAAGGGACTCACAGCAGCCGGAGGCGCTGGGGCTGGGGGATCGCTGTTCTGGCATTTCCTCTTCCCCTCTTTCCTCCCGCTAGGAAAGGGACTCCCTATCTTGAAGGCGCCCCACGGCGTAACAAAACGAGACCTGGCCCGAAGTAATGTGTCAAACGGTTCCAGGCTGGGTTCTCAGATTGACAGAGGAGGTGTTTAGTGGGTAGTCCAAGGGTATCCTCCATGGGAGTCCCACACTGCCAGACTCGGCGGGCGTAAATGCCTTCACCTCCCTTCCACAAAAAAAAAAACGCCGAACGAATCGATATCTTTTTTCCAAGCCAAGCTTCAAATTTTGAAGGTCGCTGTCTCGAACGCAGGTGGGAACGTGCTCGTTGGAGGGAGACTTCAACGCGAAAGCATTTGAATGGTGTATGCCTCAAACAGAGTCGCGGGGAAAACAAATCCTAGAAATGGCAGCTAGGACGGTGCTTGTCGTACTAAACACCGCAATTACGCTGACTTTCTGCCGTATTGGCTGTGAAGGCGCCATACCGGACGTGACATTTGCCTTGGACTCCTTAGTACGGAGGATACACAGCTGGAGAGTATTAGACGACTACTTAGCCAGTGATCATCAGTGCATTCTGCTTGAGATAAGCGATTTTGTCTCCCAACGTCCATGCTTTCGGCTTTTCACAACAGGATGGAAGTTCGGAAGAAAGAACGTCGAGAGATTCGTCGAGGTTGTCACAGCAGGTGCGCTGATGCAGTAATATCCGGAGGGGACAGAAGAACAGGCAGCTCAAGACATTGCGAACTCAACTATGAGCATCATCACGGCTGCTTGCAAAGCTTCTATGCCCCGTCGAAAACCCAGGCACGGCAAGCCCCCAGTGTACTGGTGGCCAACTGAAATCGCTACAAAATAAAGGGAGTGTCACAAGCTTCGGCATGAGACTCAACGGGCACGGAACCATGAAGAGGCAAGCAACCGCGCAGCAGCATATCAGACAGCCAGGAAATGCCTTCGCAAATTGATCAATAACAGCAAGGTTTGCTGCTGGCAAGATCTAGCGGACAATGGGAACAAGGATCCGTGGGGCCTTGGCTACAAGCTAGTTATGCGGAAGCTGAGTGCCCTAGGAAAACCTTGCATACATGATGCGGAAAAGATAGACGCGATAGTGCGGGCACTTTTCCCCACCGATCCCGTCCGTGTTGACGCTGGCTATGGTGAAACAACAGTCGAGCGTCCACTTTTCACACAGCTGGAACTGAAACAGGCAGTCCTTGCGCTGAAAGCGAGGAAGGCTCCAGGTCAAGACGCCCTAACTTGCCCCTCAGCATATTCAACGTTTGCCTACGGAACGGGGTTTTCCCGGATCGATGGAAATCCCGAGTCACCGTCTGCATACCGCCCGTTATGCATGCTAGACACGGCCGTGAAAATGTTAGACAAACTCATCAAGGGAAAACTCACTGACGCAATTCGTGCTGCTGGGGACCTATCTCCTCGGCAATACGGCTTTAGAGCAGGGCACTCTACGATAGATGCAATTGCAGAGGTGGTGACCGTGGTCCAAAAGGCAGAGGCATATAGTCGCACCAAGCGACTGATCGTCCTGTTGGTGACACTCGACGTCAGGAACGCCTTCAACTTCGCTAGATGGGTGGATATTCTGGATACGCTGGAAATCCTTCTCAAGTTCCAGAATATCTAATGCGGCTTTTGAGGGACTACCTGAAGGACTGAAGCCTGCTCTGCAACACGACACAGGGCCAACGAAGGATGGAAATTACATTTGGTGTTGCCCAGAGATCTATCCTTGGTCCAGACCCGTGGGACGTGCCTTACGACGGGCTACTGAGACTTGAGATGCCAGATGAGTCGCGTTTGGTCGGCTATGCGGATGATGTTGCGGCTCTGGTCGCTAGACGCATCTTTGGACCGGCGCAACTTAGGCTAGGTATGCTAATGCGCCGAGTGAGGGACTAGATGACTACTCGTGGGCTGAGTTTAGTGCTAGAGAAAACCGAAGTGGGCATCTTGACAAAAAAGAGAATCCCTAGAGTAAGGATGATCAGTATTGGAGACTTGCGAATCGAATCGAAGCCATCGGTGAAGTACCTGGGGCTACTGATCGACTCGAAGATGAGTTTCTCTGTGCAAATCAGGGCAACAGCTGAGAAGGCTGCTTCGGGAGTATCGGCTCTGAGTCGGCTTATGGCCAATGTAGGGGGACTCAGCCCATCAAGAAGACCCCTCTTGATGAGTGCTGTAGGGTCAGTGCAACTGTACGGAGCAGAAGTATGGGCCGACGCTCTTAGCAAGGAGGTTTACCGAAAACTTTCGGCACAGGTACAGAGAAGAGGAGCACTGAGAATTGCATCTTCGTATCCAACAGTCTCTGATTCGGCGGTGAGATTTATTGCAGGCGTGATACCTGTCGCCCTCCTTCCTATCTATCTGCGCCAAAACGAGGATGCGAGGGAGTTCATTCCCCGCGAGGACATATAGCACTCGGTCTACCACTGGCAGCAGTCTTGGTTGAATTAAAAGGAAGGTGGACTGCACGCCTCATGCCGGATGTGAGACCGTGGCTAAATCGTAGGCGTGATAAGACTGACTTATATATGACCCAGTTTTTGAGCGGGCATGGGTGTCTTCAGTCTTACCTGCACAAGATTGCTAAGCCACCGTGCCCCGATTGTCAGTTTTGCCCAAGAGAGGAACTCTTCAGGGGGACGGGAGAGCTCACCCTGGATAATATAGTTGCGGTGATGCTCGAATCGGTTGACAAATGGAACCAGGTGGCACATTTTGCTCGTCCTAAAATATAAAAGTGACTCACAGCAACCGGGGCATTAGGGCTGGGAGATCGTTTCCTGGCACTTCCTCTTACCCTCCCCCTTCCCACTCGGAAAGGGATCCCCCAGCTTGAAGATGTCCCACAGCGTAACAAAACGAGGCCTGGCCCGAAGTAATGTGTCAAACTGTTCCATGCTGGGCTCTCAGGTTGACACGGGAGGTGTTTAGTGGGTAGTCCAGTCACCTTCTTGCGAACATGGGAGTCCCACACTCTGTGCATAAATGGCATTCACCTCCCTACCACAAAAAACAGCCTGTTATTATTCACCCGCCTTGTCTTGGCGGTGCTAGGAAACAACCAGGCAACAACAATACCGTTCGAATTTTCGCCAAGTTTGTATTTTGAACGAATGAGTTTCCCTCTCCTGTCATCCGACGAATGGGATTTGGTTATTTACTATAACATGACCAACTATTGAAAGGAGCTAACTCTATAGCAGAATAGCAAATAAGCATTCCTGTGAACTAACGCTGGCTCAATTTGGAGAGACGGTGAGGGAGTAAACAGAGAACAACGAATTACTGCATTAACAAGATCATGGTCGATGGAAACGATCCCCTTTAAATATATCCAGCAACATCGCTCATTCTAGATTCGGCATTTTGGACGATGAATATGCTAAAAAAATTTCAGAGACGATAAAACATCTTGAGCAAAATAACGGATATTTGTTAGAACTGCTACGGAATCTAACGTTCATCATCGATTGCACTTCAAATATTATTGAAGAGTCGCATAAAGCAGTTAAATGACGGGTAAATAAACTTGAAGAAAAGCTCAACCAGACCATCAAAACCATTAAAGGAATTAACCACGAATTCTTCCAAGATAGAATTATTAAATACTTCTATACTCTAGCAGTTCTGTCAATACTGATGATAGCACACTTCCAATGAGCACAGTCTGCATTATTGCATGTCATATCAAGGGCCCACCTTGGCAAAGTTAACCCGCAACTACTAACTACAAGATAGCTCTGAAACCAACTAATAGTGGTTAAGGACCACCTCCCACCAATATTGCGAGTGCCTGGAAATTAAGGACAATTGTATAGAATGACGTCCAAGAAATATACGAAACTTTGCGAATCGTTCCAGTACCTATAGTAGCTAATAATACTTTTCTCACCATAATTCCATCAACACCAATTTTGCTAGTAAATCTGCCTTGAGATCAATACTGGAAATATCACAATGTCTTCCTGTTGGCTATTCCGAGTTTCTCTTCAAATTGTGGTACCTATTGTATCAAAGGGGTTCTAAAAGCAGTCACTATGAAATGACAATCCTGACTGAATTGAGCAACCTTTCCAGTTGTGAAGTCATCAAAACTAAGAAAACAGCAAGGTGGACCCAGATATTAAATCCAAATCACTGGATTTTTGTCAAAAACCAACAGGTTAGCATCAACATCATATGTGGAGCGACGATTTCCTCATGCGTACTATCCGGATCCAGGATCAGCAATGTAACGCGGGGATGCAGCACCAAACACGAGGATACTACATTACAAATGAGCATCATACATCCTACGATGATAAGAGCGTCCATCGTTCCCTCGCGAAATCTTTCCGACCTCATCGAGTTCACTGAAAACTTCAATACAACCCGTATGTCTATTACGCATGAAGACAAGTTAGAAAACGATGCTGAAATACTACAACAAAGCCTCAGTACGCTGCAAGTCGCCGGAATAGAACTCCCGACAAGCAAGTCAATTCACGTGCATCATTTCACCAGTGGATACTTGGCCCTATCAACTTTGGTGATCTGTTTATTGTACCTTGTATGGAAATACTATACGAGGCAACCTACATACAACCGTCATCCAATACCCGCACCACGCCAGCGAATGCCGTTGAATTCCAAGTAGATGCAGAAGTTCGTCTTTGAACAGTCAGTTTAAAGGAGGGGGAGGATATTCACTTACGATATCAAAATGTTCCACGTTAAAATAAATTAAATTCATTTTTCTTCATGCATATTAGGTTACTCAATGCCCGTGAGCATAAATTGCATCTTGAGCGTATTTTCATGAGAAAGTTTAGCTCATCAGAATGCCGCAGAGTTATGCGAAGTTTAGAATTTCTTTCTGTTGCGAAATATTATAGTAATAAATAGTAACTTGAGTTGCAGTTTTTGCTCTCATGGGAATGAAAAATTATTGTAGTGAACTATTTAGAGTAAGCAATTTAGATCAAAAAATTTTGTATGTATAAATGTAAGCATTTGAGAAATAAAATATAGTTGTATTTTCTACGTCAAACAAAGCCTTAATTCTTTTTTCTGGTGAGTCTGCACTAGCAATATACTCACAGTAACTAAGATCAAAGATATATTCGAGCACTGCACTAGCAATATATTTTGAGTTAATTCAACACATTTCTAGTAGTGTACTGGAGTGTTATTCGGGCGGAGAAAAACAAAACGCCTTCATTCCCGTACAAACCATATATATATATATATATATATATATATATATATATATATATATATATATATATATATATATATATATATATATATATATATATATATTTATTTATTTAAAAGAATTAATTTCAATATTAAAAGTCTAACTTCCACTTGTCAATAAATTTCTATTGCAATTGTCTTCTAAAATCACTTCACAATCACTCACTCAATATCGCCTTTACCTCGCGCTCCACTCTATCGCAGTTTTTATTATCGCGGTTGTAATGAATGATCCCCCCATTCATTCAGCTCGCCTTTATATAGGGTCTCTAGCCATTCAACCCATTTCTCGTACATTGGCGAATGTTCTGCCGAGAGGTACCTAGTATATTCGAGCAGCTTAATGAATGGAGTGACGTCACTTTAAGATGTTGATCATGCTTTGCCCGTCGATGCATGTTCAGCAGCTCTGTACGCCATCAAAAATAGTGGGATATGTCGATCCCAGTCCCTTTGGTTCTCGTCAACCATCTTGGCGAGGTGTTTATTGAGCGTACCGTTGAAACGTTCGACCATTCCATCGGATTGGGTATGCAGTGGTGTTGTCCTCATTTTCTGTATTCCCAGTAGTTCGCACATTTCGCCAAAAACTAGTGTCTCAAAGTTTCGGCCTTGATCCGAATGTAGTTCACAAGGTACGCCGTACCTACTGACCCAACTTAACACTAGCTGTTTGGCTACGGTAGTTGCTTTCTTGTCGGGAATGGGGTAGCCTCGGGCCACTTGCTGAAATAATCGGCCACAACCAGCGTGGATCGGTTTCCGCTTTCAGATTCAGGAAAGGCTCCAGCGATGTCAACAGCAAACCTTTCAAATAGTACACCCATGTTAAAGGTTTGCATTTGTCCCCTCAGTCGTCGCTTTGGATCTTTGACGGAAGCACAAATTGTGCATCTATGACACCAATCCTCTACGTCTTCTCGAGCGTGGAGCCAGTAAAACCTCTCCCGCAATTTTGTTAGGTCTTGTTAACACCAAAGTGGCCTCCCGAGGATCCATCGTGCATCTCCTTAACCACATCGTGGATTCGGCTTTTGGGAAGTATCGTTTGCATCCTATAGGAGCTGCCATCCGCCGATTCCCATTTCCACTTGAGTACGCCACCTTCCACCTGAAGGGAGTTCCATTGTGCCCAATAGCTTTTCAGGGTTGCGCCATGCATTGAAACGTCTTTCCACTCAGGTCGCCCAGTTGTCTCCTTCCATACGAGCAATAGTCCGATGTCTTCATCGGCTAACTGGGTATTTCGAATCTCCTCCGATGGCCAACATTCATCGAATTCAGCCGTTATCAATCGCAGATCAACAAGCGGCTCCTTTTCATCAATCCGTCGGCAATGCTTGCAGTGAGCCGGACATAGATGACGAGATAGGGCGTCAGCATTTCCTTGAACTCCACCCTTCCGATGAAAAATTTCGTAGTCATATGACTGCAATCTTTCGACCCATCTTGCACCTTGTCCCTCGGGGATTTTGAAGTTAAGCAGCCATTTCAGCGATGCATGGTCCATTCGAAGAACAAATTTCTGGCCATATAGGTACTTGTGGAACTGCTTGGTGGCCTCTTTTATAGCCAATAGCTCCTTCCTGGTCACGCAGTAGTTCCTCCCACTTTTTGAAAGAACTCAACTGTAATACGAGAGGACTCTTTCTTCGCCATCGATCTGCTGGGAGAGTACAGCTCCAATACCACCATTGCTTGCATCGGTGTCAACTACAAACATTTTTCTGGGTTTTGGATATGCCAGCACGGGTGATTAACACAGCTTCTCCTTCAGGGTCTCAGAGGCTACCTGGCATTGTCCATTCCAGACGTACGGACCATTTTTCTCGGTTAGCTGATGGAGACACTTAGCTATTTTGGCAAAGTCTTTGACGAATCTTCGAAAGAAGGTTGCCAGACCCAGAAAACTTCGTAGTTGGCGCATTGTTTGGTGTTGGCCAGCTCTTCATGGCTTCAATTTTCTCAGAGTCTATTTTGACCCCTTCTACTGATATGACGTGTCCCAGATATTTTACTTCAGCTGCGAAAAGGGCAAACTTGTCGGGACTAAGTTTCAAATTTGCCAGTCGAAATTGGGAGCAAACTTCTTTTAAGTTCCGCACATGCTCCTCGAACTTTCTCCCGATAACAATGCTGTCATCTACGTACACCAAGCAGGTTTTCCAGGTCAGGGCTTGTAGCACGTATTCTATCAGGTGTTCGAAGGTGGCTGGAGCATTGCAAAGCCCAAATGGCATCACCACAAATTGCCACAATCCGGTCCTAACTGAAAATGCAGTCTTCTTTCGGTCCTTCTTGTCGATTTCTACCTGCCAGTAGCCACTCTTGAGATCGAGTGTACAAAACCGCGTCGGCCAAAGTGCCCATGATGTCATCGATGCGTGGCAGTGGGTAACTATCTTCTTAGTGACGTCATTAAGCTGCCTATAGTCGACACAAAAACGAGTGCTACCATCGTTCTTCTTCACTAGAGCTACTGGCGCGGCCCATGGACTGACAGAAGGTTCGATAACGCCTTGTTTTTCCATGTGTGAGATCAGTGTGCTCATTTCTCCTTGTTTGGCTATAGGAAGATGTCTCGGTGCTTGTCCAATTGGCTTGACTCCCTGTGAATCTATGACGTGAGTTACCATACTCGTTCGGCCTTGGTCATCCGGGCTTCTTGAGAAGATGTTACTGTACTTGGTGACCAGATCAGAGGCTTGCTTGAATTGCTGTGCTGGAAATTTGACTTGCTTTAATATTTCAGACGTGGATTTCCGGGCTTTGTCTGTGTCTTGCCTCCTTTTCCAATGATGGTCATGAGTGGCTTGCAAAGAGGTGATGGTGGAAACAGGCTGGCAGCTGCCGATGACTTCTCCCGCTTTGATGCTCGTGGTTGAGCCTGCGGTGTTAAGGACTCGAACCGGCACGTATCCGTTCCTTATAGATCTTACAAGGGTTCATCCTACAATCAAACTGCGCAATGTGGACGTTTTCGTTGGCTCTATTAGATAAGATCGGTGGTCTCCAGAATCACCATTAAGCTTGGCCCATACAATGCTCTCAGAAGAATTCGGTACATCAGTGTCGGTACATACTACTACATTCATCTTGGGAATTTCAACCTTGGGAGCCTCCATCAATACTTCGACATTCTGCCATTTCAATACCCGTTTGCCCAAGTCCAACGTGATTCCATGTGGTCGCAGAAAATCCATTCCGAGAATGCAGTCATCCATAATGTTCGTGACCAAAACATTATGCCGGAACGCAAGGTCTCTCAACTGTACCTGGAGGTTGACCTCTCCATGAACAGGTGCAGTTTCTCCCGTAGCTGTCCGTAGTGAGCAAATCCTGCCCTTGGGAAGTAGTTATTACCCCACATGGTCTGTTAGGATAATCGATCGGGTTGCACCAGTGTCGATTGTTATGGTGCAATGTTCTCCGTGAACTTGACCCGGAAGGCATAAGTCCGCTTCTCCACGATGTAGTCATGACACAGTAATGGTGGTGCTGGGGACGTCGATCCTCCTAGCCAACCTCTGCCCCACGAAGTTGGCTCTTACATGTTTCCCGACCCCTCAGTCTGAAGGGCTTCCATTCTGGGCTCCTGACTCGGTCTAGATTTTCTTCTAGCTGCACAGCCTGGACAATAGCTCGGTTTTGTTCGCTTCTTGCAATCTCTTTGCAGGTGCCCCTTCTCTCCGCAATTCCAGCAACATGGTGCACCATTTACATGCGCATCTCGCTCAATTTCCACGCACTCACACCTGCACTCGTCTGTTACTACCTCGCGAACCCGAGCAATGGTACGAGTCACATTTTTCGCTGCCTCAAAGTTCAGACTATAAGCCAATGCATTGTTACGGGTGTGGAAGAAGGGACACGACTCGGGCTAACTGCCCAAATTGTCGCCAACAGAACACGACGAGGGCAGGGGGAGCAACTAACCGACTATCGGGAAACGAGCAACGTGCCCCATAGGCGACCGCGGTGGCACGGATAAAAGGTCGCAACGGAGTGTCTCAAAAGTGGAATTCGCCTTGGAGGAGAAAGAGGGAGATGCTCGCCCACATGTCCTGGTGGAGGTTGCAGGAAGGAGGATGCCAGGTCTATTGGATTCGGGGGCAAGCAGAACAATCATTGGATCAGAAGGTTGGGAGCAAGTGAGGAAGATCGTTGTTGCTTTGGATAAGTGTGGGACCCAGGTAGTACGAACCGCGAGCGGCGAGAGTTGTAAGGTGGAGGGCTCCGTATGTTTGCCTTTTATTTTAAAAGGACATACTCAATACTTGGAAGCATTGGTGGTTACCTCGGTTCCACAAACATTAATTCTGGGGGTGGATTTTATAAAGAAATTCAGGATTGTCTTGGACCTTAGCAGTCAGCAGTGGGACTTCGTCTCACTACTAGATGAGAAACTCCCCAACCACTTACAATCACTAAGTAGTCTTTCTTTAGAGCAAGAGTTGGAATTAACTAAGCTGCTGGAGGAGGAATTTAAGGCTATGGGTGAAGGGTTGGGGGAAACATCGATAGCCGAGCATGTGATCAAGACAACTGCAGCGCCCATCAAGCAAAGATATTACCCGATGTCGCCAGCTATATTGAAGCATGTCTATACCGAGCTTGATGATATGCTAGCCAGGGGAGTAGTGGAACCTTCGAACAGTGCCTGGTCATCCCCACTCTTGCTAGTGAAGAAAAAGGAGGGTACCTATCGATTTTGCGTGAACTATCGGAAACTCAATGCAGTATTTGAGAAGGATGCGTACCCAATCCCATACGTTTCCTCGACCCTCGATAAATTACAGGATGCTCGGTACCTATCGTCACTCGACATAAAATCCGCGTATTGGCAAGTCCCAATGGCAGCGGACTCAAAAGCCTACACGGCATTTACTCTGCCTGGGAGGGGACTTTTCCAGTTCAGAAGAATGCCATTCGGATTGCAAAATGACCCAGCGACTTGGCAACGATTGATTGATCGCGTGTTGCGACCAGAGCTGGAACCGTACGTATTTACGTATCTGGATGACATAGTGATCGTGACTCAGGACTTCACAAAGCATGTGGCAATACTTAGGGAAGTATTTCGACGGCTACGAAAAGCAGGACTACGGGTATCGAGGGAAAAGTGCCAGTTCTGCCGGCCGCAATTAAAGTACCTGGGTTACGTCGTCGATGAACAAGGGTTAAACGTCGACCCAGATAAGGTGGAATCGATGCTGCGGATTCCGTCCCCAAACTCCGTGAAGAAGGTTCGGCAATTTCTAGGGATGGTATCCTGGTACCGGCGATTTATCCCGAACCATGCCACCATTACTGCACCACTGACTGACCTTCTACGGAGGAATAAGAAATTCGTGTGGACTCCACTGTGTCAAGAAGCGTTTGAAGTCTGTAAAGCGAAATTGTCATCCGCACCAATCTTGAGTTGCCCAGACTTCAACCTTCCTTTTTGTATCCAAACGGATGCGTCCGATGTCGGTTTAGGAGCAGTTCTTAGCCAGAAGCATGCCTCAGGGGAGAAGGTCGTGTGCTATTTGAGTCGTTCCCTTAGCAAGGCGGAGAGAAAATATTCCACAACGGAGAAAGAATGCCTCGCGGTGCTATGGGCGGTGGAGAAGCTGCGGCCATATGTGGAAGGCTACCACTTTCAAGTGATAACGGATCACTATTCGTTAGTGTGGTTAAATAATCTGAGAGACCCTACCGGTCGATTGGCTCGCTGGGCGGTCAGACTGCAGCAGTTTGACTTTGAGATTATCCATCGAAAAGGAAAGGAACACCTTGTACCGGACGCTCTCTCATGCTCAGTACCAACGATAGACTCAATGGGACATGGAGAGGACGACGCATGGTATCGAAAGATGAGACAGAGAATAGAAGCCGAGCCCGAGAAATATGCCGCCTGGCAAGTGAGGTCAGGGGAATTATACAAGCGGATGCAAAGTCGACTGCCGGGTCCCGGGGGGAAGACTCCTGGAAGAAGGTCGTTCCGAAACCAGAACGAAGAGAGCTTTTACTAAAATTCCATGATGACCCAACAGCAGGACACATGGGAGTGGCGAGAACGCTCGATCGTATTGCACAGCACTTCTACTGGCCGAAGATGACCGCGGACATCAATACCTACGTGCGACGGTGCAAAATTTGCCAGTCAGTAAAAGTGGATCGTCAAGGATCTGCGGGTCATATGGTCAGTAGGGTGAACGAGGCTAAACAACCATGGGAAACTCTTTGTGTCGACCTAATCGGACCTCTTCCTCGTTCGACAAAAGGGAACACATACATCCTGACGGTTGTTGATTACTTTTCCAAGTTCGTGTTGCTATATCCAGTACGATCAGCCACAGCCAATGAGGTTACACGGATCTTGGAGGACCAAGTCTTCATGCTGTTCGGCGTACCACGCTCCCTTATATGCGATAACGGTGTACAATTTCACTCGAAAATTTTTCGGCAAATGCTGGGGGCGTACGGGGTTCACGCGAAATTTACCGCATTCCACCATCCTCAAGCTAATCCCGCCGAGCGAGTGAATCAAGAAGTCAAGAAAATGCTGAGGGCGTACAGTACAGAGAACCACCGGAAGTGGGATATTAACTTGGCTAAAATTGCATGCGCATTACGGACATACACTCATGAGGTTATGAAAGCAACTCCATATTTCGTCAATTTTGGAAGGGAGATGATAACCGACCCATGACAGTACGAGGCAGGTGGAGCGGAGAATCCAATTCCGGGCATCCAAGAAAAAGCTAGGGCCCTGCATACTATACGCGTAGAAATTGCTCAGCGGATGAAGCAGATGGCAGGAAAGGTCAAGGCCCGGTACAATCTCCGAAAACGCCCAGCATCGTTTAAGGAAGGTGACGAGGTTTGGAGGCGAAATTTTGTGCAGTCGGACGCCGCTAAATATTTCTCCGCGAAACTAGCTCCAGAATATATAGGGCCATTTGTGGTAGAGAAACAAGTATCAGCGAGTGCCTACAACCTCAGACACATGGATGGGAGAGCTGCAGGCACCTGGCATGCGAAGGACCTCAAAGTGTACGTCTCGTAAAGGTAGAAGCGGATCAACCCAGGGAAGGTCACGGTAACGAAGACACGAGTGAGATACGCAGTCTAACACAAGGTGGATCGTAATAGAAGTTAGTTTCCCAGGGGTAAGGCATGGAAGGAGAACCCGCTTACCTGAGCTTCAATATGTAGGAAAACTGCGAATCAGAAACCAAGGGATAACTGGATAGAATTAGCGCGATCGTGAGTCGAAGTTTGAAATAAGTAGATAGCTAACCTAACTAATTGAAGTGGGTATTGTTGAACTATCGGTAGTTTTAAGGGAATTTGAGGTTTTCAAGTTTGGTGTTAGTTGAGTTCATATTGGTTGGTACTAATAACAGGTTGGGTTGAGGGGCCCAGAAGTCTTAGTATTAGATCTCTTTCTTTTTGCTCAGCACTCATAGTTATATTTTTTTTTTAGGTTGGTGGAGGTCATAATATTAGTTTTCTGCTTCCTTACGTAGTATTCGTAGTCGAATAGGTTAATAGACGTAGTAGTAATAGTTTTTTTCCCCTTTTTTTTTTTTTGTTTTTTTTGTTAGTACTATTATTAGGTGAGACTGGTGGGCCGTGCTAGTTCAATTGGTGGATCAGGAGACTCGTAACCTCAGGGACGTTGAGTGGTTAGTATCATAGGAGTGTATTTCAGGGAAATCCACTATAAGTAGGGGGGGGGGGGGGGGGAAATGTTACGGATAAAACCGAAGGGCACCAGGATTACCTCATCCCGAACACTATCGTAACATTCGCGTGACTATGTATAGTCAGAAAGCTAAGCCGCACTCGACTAGGGTTTGTTTGCCAGTCCAAATTGTAATCATATTAGTAGTTTAAATACGATTATTGGTAGTCTTAAGCCAACATAATTATCATCGAGCGAAGGTCAGAATCACGTTGGAATGTTCCCCAGATATTTCGGTAAAATCAAAACCTAACAAGATCGAGCCAGATGTTGCCAAGGAGGACTCAGATGATGAGGATTCACTGTCTTGAAAATGTCGATAAAACGCTACAGTTTCTCCGGGAGCAACGGGTACATTTAGAAAACATCGGTTCACATGATATTGTCGATGGAAACGCATCTCTAAATTTAGAATAATTGTCCGGTTTACGAATCGTTCCAGAGTTACATTGCTACAGAAATACGGGATGGTGACAACAAATACGATGCTGGTGAAGAGTACAGTCTTCAAGAAGCTGAGAAAGGAGTGATTTTTATTTCGTTCCCGCCAGTTTTGCAACTGCATTTAATGAGATTTCAATACGATCCTGTAACTGACTGTTCCTTGAAATTTAACGATCGATTTGAGTCTGATGACGAATTGTGTTGGATCCATTCTTAGCAGAGAAGGAACAAACGGATGCTGTTTATCGCCTCCATGCGGTGCTAGTCCATTCAGGAGACAATCAAAACGGACACTACATCGCTTGCATAAATCCGCTGTTGGAGGGAAAATGGTGGATAAACTTGTGAACAGTGAAGCAAATTCTCGTCGGATAGCAATAGTGGAAAACTGCTTCGGCAGTTCCGGGCAGCCTCTTGCTATCCCCGGGCGTGTATTAGTTGGTGAAGGTGTTCTTACCAAAATGTGCCGAAAACGACCAAAAAGTCGACAATTTTTCCTGTTTAATGATATTTTAGTATATGGCAATATTGTTATTGGTAAGAAAAAGTACAATAAACAACACATTATACCCCTCGAAGAGGTCCAATAGCAAAGTTTAGAAGATAATGGACAATACAGAAACGAACAACCACCAAATCATTTGCAGTCTATGCAACAACAAGTACCGAAAAGCAAGAATGGATGGCGCCTATCAACAAGTGTATTGAAGATTTATTAAGGAAAAGTGGGAAGAAACCAGTGGAAAATCATGCCGCTGTATGAGTACCCGATAATGAAGCGCCAGTTTCCATGCTCATCGAAGAAATTTTTATTACCCCAACAAAGCTCGAAACCGGTTCGAGTATGTTTAGGTTGTTATGTTGCACTCAGTCAAGCTAAAACAGAACAACAGGTGAAAGCTGTGGTTACAAATTCAAAATCAAATAACAACACTGCTGACAGTTCAGGCGATGATGATTCAGATGACGAAGAAGATCAAAAACAAACACATGATGAACCTAAATTCTACGGCGACGTTGTTGCTGATAAGGCGTCGGCGGATAAAGCAGATAAACTGGATGACAAAGAGAAGTGATATCTACATACGGTGGCTCGATAACAAATTTGTTATTTGATACGAACGTTTAAAGAGAGAAATAAAGAAAACAAATGGTAAAGAAGATTCTAAGAAAACACCACACTTCGTGAAGAATTAATTGTTAACAAAATTATTGTTTATACGAATAACACAAATCAACACAGACTTAGTATCAGGAATGAAGAGAACGCAAATTATGAAATATCATTTTGTTAAATAACAATTTTAGTATTGTGCACTTTTCCCAAACAAAAACTAGCTTTTACAATAAATAACAATCAAGTAGAGTAGTTCCATTAGCTAGCTCGCGGCGGGATATGCCCGGGGACAGTCCTAAATCTCCACCAAACAGTCCAAACACAGAACTATGCCCAGATGATGAACTGAAAAATGTAAATATGAAATTATTGGAGCAAAGATGGTGAAGCGCAAAAAGATACGGACTGGATTTGGGAAAGGAGTAGCCGACCCGGTCAGCAACCACCAGAAGCTTCAAATGGATATAAACAAACATCACTGACAGGCCAAACTGTCAATGAATTACGTTCAGCTGATTCAGCCGAAGTTGGAGTGCTCGCCACCAGAGGGGAGCGGTGACCAAGTGGCGGCAAGAAGGAATTACCCCGCTGAAGAGGTGGATGACCGACGAGCGGAACCATAGCCGTTAGGAGGAGGCTATATAAGCACGCGAGGAATGGCGCGCCTCCTCTTTGATCACTTTTATCGTGGGCGACGACGGCAATGGAACCAGAGCAATCAGCGAGATAAAATTCGAAGCGCAGCGGAATCTTCACGTGGAGGACAGCGGAATCAGCAAAGCGAAATCCACGCTAAGAAAAAAATTGATATCAAAGCGACGAGCAAGTTTCGACATTGGAGAAAAGGCGACGGAATATATCCGCGAATACGATCGTCGAAGGGGCCCCTTTGTAGGGTTAGAAGAAAAGTAAGTTTTTTATGATAGAGTGTATCATTTGTTAGGTTTATAGATTATTTCGATCAGGAATACAAGTGTGGTGAAATTGTAAATAATTGAAGTTTATTTGAGTTCAATGAATGTTTGAAGGAAGAATTTTTTTGTCTTTAGAAGAGAAGTAAGTTCTTTGTTTCAGATCGCGGGTTGTAACGACTGCGGCTTGGACGGACAAGCCGAAGTGAAAGTGTCGGGGAGTTAAATAAAGCCCGTAATATCGGGAGTCAGAGTGTTCGGGGGTGGTATTGTGGTCCACGCGAAGGGTGGAGTGATTAAGAAGTGAAGAATATAGGGTGGTTAGTGAAGTGGTGTAGGTGAAGGATTGAAGTGAAGAATCTAGGGTGGTTAGTGAAGTGGTGTAGGTGAAGTATTAAAGTGAAGACCGTAGGGTGGTTAGTAGCTAGGGTATCGGCCGAATAACGTCGAGTTTAATCCGGTTAGTCGCATTCTCGCTTGGCGGCTATTTGGGGCTTTGAAGGAAAAGCGAGTGGTGCTCCACGCCCGTCTTCGGACGAGCTAACCGGGTTCATAAGCCCCGCCGGAGCACCCCAGTTTTCCTGGTAAAAAGTGGGTGTAACAGCATCCTTAACTGTTTGCTTTTGAGCTAAGCGCATGGCTTGTTGCAATTCCTGGTTTTTTAATGCACTGATGAATGCTTCTGTTGCTGCGTCATCTCGATGTTCTGGGTCATGAGGTGGGTAAGCCAAAAGTGCCAGTCGCTCAATGTCTTGTGCTAGTTGCTTTAAGGTTTCGCAAGACTTCTGCATCCGATGCTGTAGCTGTGACCGATAAATCTGCTTTAGATGATCGTCTCCATAACGCATGTCGAGCGCATTCATTATAGCAGCCGGGTTTGAGTGCAACTCAACGGGGATAGTCTGTAAAAGCTCGGCAGCTGGGCTTCTTAGGGCTAAGATCAATGTGGTTGCTCATTCCTGCTCATTCCAGTGATTTATCCGAGCGGCGGCTTCAAACTGGGTTTTGTAAATACCCCAAACCGTTTGCCGGTCGAATATTGGTGCTTGCACTGAATGTGCTTTGTTTTTCGGTTGTAAGCAGAGCTGGTGAGGTGGTTACTACTGGCTTCGCTGCTTCCAATTCCTTTTTCATGGTTTCCATGGTTGATTCTCTCCTCGACCTGGTATACCTTTTCCTCGACGCATTTAATTTGGTTGTTGAGACCACTGAGCTCCACTTTTATTTCGGTAGACTGCTTTTCCAAATCTGCCTTCAAATCAGTTGACTGTTTCTCCAGCTTCTGTGCGATGTCTGCCTTGATTTTGAATGCTTGTTGGTCTAACTTTGCTGATTGTTCATTTAGCTTCGCAGCTAAACTGAATGTCTGTTCATTTAGCTGCGCGGAATGTTAATTTAGCTTCGCAGCTAAACTGGATGTCTGTTCATTTAGCTCCGCTGATTGTTCATTTGGCTTCGTTGATTGTTCATTTAGCTTCGCAGTTAAATTCGACGACTGTTCTCGCTGCTCTTGCTGGTCCCTTTGGTTTTGGTGTTTCTGCTTTTTCTGCATCTGAGGGCTCACCGGAATCCATATACCCGCCTTCTGACTCGATCGCGTCACGCAAGCGCGCAATCAGTATGACCTTTGTACCTTGTGTAGCCAGATGTCGCTGCTCCAACTCCTCCTTAAGCTCCGATATGGTCAATTAATCAATTTTTAGATGTAAGTTTCCTGGCATTTTTATTGTTTCAGCTATTTTTCCACCAGTTTCCACGTTAAATTACACTATTGTGCACCTTAAAAATGTTTAAAAGTTTTCACATTCGAAGTTTTTTTTCTAACTTCTCGACACCACTGTCGCGTGTTATGGTTCGCGGCAAATAATTTGAATGTTCTGGGAAAGTGAAAACCCAATGTCTTTTTCAATTAAGTTTAGAACAGTATATTTAAAAGAATCCACAATTATTAATTTCACTATTAAATGTCTAACTTCCACTTGTTGATAAATTTCTATTGCAATTGTCTTCTAAAATCACTTTACAATCACTCAGTCAATACCGCCTTTACCTCGCGCTCCACTCTACCGCAGTTTTTACTATCGCGGTTGTAATGAATGATCCCCCCATTCATTCAGCTCACCTTTATATAGGGTCTCTAGCCATTCAACCCATTTCTCGTACATTGGCGAATGTTCTGCCGAGAGGTACCTAGTATATTCGTGCAGCTTAATGAATGGAGTGACGTCGCTTTAAGATGTTGATCATGCTTGGTTAGTTCTCGTGGTTTCGAGTAAATTCACTTTGTTGATCATGAGGTTCTTAATGGTTGTGAAAACAATTGCAGCAGTAGCTCGCAGAATTATTCGTGCACGTAACAATATATAAATACAATACATATATATATATATATATATATATATATATATATATATATATATATATATATATAAATATATATATATATATACATATATATATATATATATATATATATATATATATATATATATGTATATCTATATATATATATATATATATATATATATATACATATATATATATACACATATATATATATATGTATATATATACATATATATATATATATATATATATATATATATATATATATATATATAAATAAATTATATATAAATTTATATATATATATATATATATATGTATATATATATATATATATATATATATATATATATATATATATATATATATATATATATATATATATATATATATCTATAGATATATGTTCCGGGAAAATGAAAACACACTGTCTTTTAAATTAAGTTAAAAGAGTTTAATTATTGAGAATGCACAATAATTAACTTGTCTATTTTACAAATCACACTTTAATTTGCTTTTCACTTGTCTTATCAATTTATGTTTTCAATGTCTTCAAATATGTATATCTCGAAAAACCTTTACTTCAGTATCAATCAATATCGCTTTGAACTCGCGCAGTTGTAATTGGGAGAACATCAATTTTGCGTCGGCTAAAGTGTCCCTGATATCGTCAATGCGTGGAAGCGGGTAACTATCTTTCTTAGTGGCGTTGTTAAGCCGCCTATAGTCGACACAAAAACGAGAGCTACCATCGTTCTTCTTTACTCGGAGTACTGGCGCGAACCATGGACTGACAAAAGGCTCGGTAACACCTTGTTTTTCCATGTCCAAGATCAGTGTGCTCACTTCTCTTTCTTTGGCTATAGGAAGACGTCTCTGGACTTGTTGAACCGGCTTGGCTCCCTATGTATCTAAGACGTGAGTTACCATACTCGTTCGGCCTTGGTCATCGGGGCTTATTGAGAATATGTTACTGTACTTGGTGACCAGATCAGAGGCTTGCTTGAATAGCTGCACTGGCGATTTCGTCGGCTTCAATATTGCAGACGTGAATTCCCGGGCTTTGTCGGTATCTTGCCTCCTTTTTCAATGACGGTCATGAGTAGCTTCCAAAGAGGTGATGGAGGAAGTGAGCTGGCAGCTGCCAATGACTTCTCCCGCTTTGATGCTTACGATTGAGTCTGCGGCGTTAAGTACTCTAACCGGCACGTACAAAGCTTCGTTCTACTATCAAACTGCGCATGCCAACGTCTCCGTTCGCTCTATTAGATAAGATCGGTGGTCCCCAGAACCGCCATTAAGCTTGGTCCATACAATGCTCTCGGAAGAATTAGATACATCAGTGTCGGCACATACTATCACTTTCATATTGGGAATTTCAACGCTGGGACTCTCCATCAATACTTCGATATTCCACCATTTCAATACCCGTTTGCCCAAATCTAACGTGATTCAATGTGGCCCACACTCTGTGCATAAATAGCATTCACCTCCCTACCACAAAAAAAAATGGGGCCGCAGAAAACCCATTCCGAGAATTCAGTCATCCATAATGTTCGCGAACAGAAAATTATGTCGTAACGCAAGGTCTCTCAAATATATATCGAGCTTGAACTCTCCCTGGACAGGTGCCGTTTCTCCTGTAGCTGTCCATAGTGAGAAAATCCTGCCCTTGTGAAGTAGTTGTTGCCTCACTAGGTCTGGTTGGATAATCGATCGGGTTGCACCAGTATCGATTGTTATGGTGCAATGTTCTCTGTCAACTTGACCCGGAAGGATCAAGTTCACGGAGAACTGCTGCTGCACGATGTAGTCTTGACAAGGTAATGGTGATGATGGCGACGTTGATTCCCTTAGCCAACCTCTGCCCTCGAAGTTGGCTCTTACATGTTTCTTGACAGTCTCTCTGCCAGTGCCCCTTTTCACCACAATTCCAGCATCTAGGCGCACCATTTACCTGCGGCTCTCACTTAATTTCCACGCGCTCACACCTGCACTCGTTTGACACTACTTTGCGAGCCTGGGCAGTGGTACGAGTCACATTTTTCGCTGTCTCAAAGTTCAGACTATAAGCCAATGCACCCTTAACTGTTTGCTTTTGAGCTAAGCGCACGGCTTGTTACAATTCTTGGTCTTTTAATGCCTGATCAATGCCTCTATCTCTGCGTCATCTCGATGTTCCCGGTCATAAGCTGGGAGAGCCAATAATGCCAGTCGTTCAATACCTTGGGCTAGCTTCTGTAAGATTTCGCCAGACTTCTGCATCCGATGCTGTAGCTGTGACCGATAAATCTTCTTCAGGTTATCGCCTCCATAACATGTGTCAAGCGCATTCATTATAGCAGCCGGGTTTGAGTGCAACTCAACGGGAATAGTCTGAAAAAGCTCGACAGCTGGGCCTCTTAGGGCAAGAATTAATGAAGTTGCTCGTTCCTGCTTATTCCAGTGATTTGTCGTAGCGGCGGCTTCAAACTGGGTTTTGTGAATGCTCCAAACCGTTTGCCCGTTGAATATTGGTGCTTTCAAATTTCTGGATGTGCTTCGCGCTGCGGTTATAAGCGGAGCTGGTGAGGTGGTTACTACTGCCTTCGCTGCATCCAATTCCTTTTTCATGTTTTCCATCTCATGGTTGATTCTCGCCTTGACCTGGCTAAACTTCTCTTCAACCTGGTAAACCTTTGTAGCAACCACGGAAGTCACCACAGTTGCAGACATTAAGTATTAGCAGAGGGGTGCGCAGCCCGGGGTGGCATACTGAGGCCGGCTAGCACTCAGTCGTGTCGTGGGACTTCCGGGACACCCTCTGCTTGTGCTGAGCCACCCTACATACAATAACTAACACATAAGGAAAAGGACGGGAAAGGAAAAGGTCATTTCAAGAAATGAAAATATGGTTTCAAATGTGACATGGCCATTTTATTTACCAAAAACCCAAAATTTATATAAAAAAAAAAAACAATTCACAAATTTTACAAAAAGAAAGAACTAATTACAATCAAACCCGCCCCTTCAAAATCACGTTTAAGCAAATAAGGATTAAACCAAGGTTAACTAAATATACAAAGCTATGAAAAATCAAGTAATTTGAAACAATGCAAAAAGTATAGAAAATAATGCAAAAAAGTAAAAGAAGAATCAAATCTATACTCACTTACTTTCCTGCAAAACTCCGAGCGCTCAGGGAAAGGCCAAGAATGAAGCGGGGGGCCTCTGAAAACTAAAGTTGAAGTCTCTGGAATGTACAAAAAAAAGATTCAAGAGAGATGGTACAACGGCCACCTTTTGTAACTTCCACACTGGCTTGTTTGAACTGTATAACTTCTCACTGTATAACTTCTCACTCTTATCCTCCGGCATTGTATTTTAGTTTCTCTTCACTTTAGAATAGAATTTTTTGAAATTCACCGTTTTTTCTTTCTTTCCTCTCCTTCTTAATTCTTTTGGTTATCTATAAATTTCATTTAGTTCACAAAACACTTTGAATCAGTTTGTGTCTTCGTTAAAAGTATATTCTGTCACTTAAACTTTCGTACTTTCTGTACTAACATCCAAATTAAAACTATTGTCGCCCAAAATTCACCCAACACCCACACTGAAAATCCCAACCCCAAATTAAAATCCCCAAAATGCAAGTCAAGATACACTTTCGATTAACAAAAACTCTTCTTGACACGGCCAAAGAACTTCTTCCGCTTTCTAACTCGCAACGGACTCCGAAAAATTCACACCCAAAGCGCTCACACTTCTTTCCGACGTCAAATACTGACTGACCCCGCATTCAAGCACCCAATCCCGCATTTCACCTTCCCAAATCAGATTTCGCAATCCTTTTCATTTTTAAATTACCACTGCCGCCTTTGGGTAACGTAATCGAAGTTCATTACACTTCGATTCCGCCACCCACACATCTTTTTTCCCGTATCGACAATCACAATAGTATCCATGATGCATATATGGCAATTTACATCCTCCAAGAATCGCTCGATTGAATGCAAAGTGTCACATATACATTACGAAAACTATTAATTTTGCCGATACCCCAAAAAGAGTGCTTCCCTGCGCCCGGGGGAACTTGAACTCAGGGTTCCAGCAGACTAATCGATTTCCCATTCATCAGTTTAGCGAATTCAACTCTTTTTTGATGGGCAAGGTATGGAAATTTGTTAACAGGGAAATATGAATAATTTTTTGTTAGTATAAAAATATGAAATTTGTTAGTGGGAATAGAATTAGTTAGTATGAAGGAAGGAATTAGGTTTTGTTAGGGAAAAGGTATTGAATGAAGTTTTGTTAGTGGGAATTAATCAATGGAATGTCGTTAGTGGGAAAATTGAAATTATTAGTATATATATATATATATATATATATATATATATATATATATATATATATATATATATATATATATTTTTTTTTTTTTATTTGTAGTTGGAAATAAGGGAAAAGAGTAGGATTATGATGATGGGGAAGTAAAAATTATCGGGGAATTGGAAAAATGTTAATGAAAATAAATAAATACACAAAGGAGAAGGTAGGAGTGCCCAAAGGAAGGTAGAGAAGTTGCGGCGGCAATTTGAAGTTGCGAATGGGAGAAAGTCGATAAGCCGGAACTCGCAACACCTTTTTCTCGACGCATTTAATTTGGTTGTTCAGATCACCGAGCTCCACCTTCATTTTTTGCAAGTGTGCCTTGATTTCGATTGCCTGTTGGCTGAGCTTCGTTGATTACTCCTCCAGATTCTGTGTGATTTCTGCCTTCGTTTCAAATGCTTGCTGGTCCAGCTTCGCTGATTATTTATTAAGCTCCGCTGATTATGCATTTAGCTGCGCTGATTGTTCATTTAGCTTCGCAGTTAAACCGGATGACTGTTGTTGCTGCTTTTGCTGCATCAGCATCAACATTTGCATCAGCGCATTTTCTGGTTCTTTTGATTTAGGTGTTTCTACTTGTCCACCTTCTGCGTCTTTTTCCGCATCGGGGGGCCCGCCCAAACACAGACACCTGCCTTCCGATTCAATCGCGTCACGCAAACGTGCAATCAGTATGGCCGTTGTACCTTGCGTAGCCAGATTTCACTGTTCTAACTCTTCCTTAAGCTCCGATATGGTCAACTCATTAATTTTTGAATGTAAGCTTCGTGGTGTTTTTATTGTTTTGGCTTTCTTTCCCACCAATTTCTACGTTAAATTTCATTATTTTGCACTTTAAAAATGTTTAATAGTTTTCACTTTCAAAGTTTTCTTTTTCACTTCTCGACACCACAGTCGCGTGTTATGGTTCGCGGCGAATGAAAATGAAAATGCACTATCTTTCAAATTAAGTTTATTTACTAAGAATGCACAATAATTTACTTCGCTATTTTACAAATCACATTTTAGTTGGCTTTTCACTTGTCTTATCAATTTATGTTCCCAATATCTTCAAATATATCTCGAAAAACCTTTACTTCACTATCAATCAATATCGGTTTCCACTCGCACCCTACACTATCGCAGTTTGTGGTCCTACTATTACTCCCACTCATTCAGCTCGGCTTTACGTAAGGTCTCTACGCATTCAATTCATTTCTCGTATATTGGCGAATATTCTGACGAGAACTACTGGAATATTCAAGCGATTCTGAATACGCGCAGTGACGTCAATTTGAAATATTGATCTTGGGTCTACACGGTCGATTCTTGTGCTTTCGAGTACATTCGTTTGTTGATCATGATAGTTGCAACAACAATTGCGACAGTTGCTCGCAGAATTATTTGGACATGTAACAATATACGAGTATACATATATATATACATATATATATATGTATATATATATATATATATATATATATATATATATATATATATATATATATATATATATATATACTATATATATATATATATATATATATATATATATATATATATATATATATATATATATATATTTATATATATGTATATATATATATATATATGTATATATATATATATATATATATATATATATATATATATATATATATATATATATGTATATATATATATATATATATATATATATATATATATATAAGAAATTTTGTTTAAGGAATGCTGGTGTCCTAAGTGAAAGAACTACATTGTTCTTTCGCCCGAGCATTTTAGCTATCAACTTAATAGCATTTTTCGCTCAGCTGGTTGCAGCATTTGGGCTGGTTCCATTAAAAATCTCGCAGTTTCGTACGAGGTGACCGATATACTCCTCAGGAGGTGCCACATCAGTCACTTCGGGGCAGCTCGACTGCAGTCACCTCGTACGAAACTGCGAGATTTTTAATGGAACCAGCCCATATGCTGGAACCAGCTGAAGTCCCTCGAGTGAAAAATGCTATTTAGTTGATAGCAAAAATGCTCGGGTGAAAGAACAATGTAGTTCTTTCGTCTAGGACACCAGCATTCCTGCAAGAATCGTCATAAAACAAAACACAATCGCGGTACGAAACACACAACGTAGCGCACAAATACTCCGCATAAAAAATGAAATCAGAACACTGACATGAAAAAGGACGAAATCAACCGACAACCACTACATTCACACTTACAATTAACTAACATTATACAAACTGAAAACTTTCTACAGTTTTACAATGACGTGAGACAAAACATTGATATTCAGCTCAAAACTAAATATGAGACCATGATGAAGAAACTTGACAAATTGATGAAAAAACAAAACAAAATTACCACACCAGCGAACAGAACTTTCTATCCACGGACTGTAAACTTATCAAATACGCCTTTTGAGATGCAAGAAATGGAGCTGGTATATAAGGGACTGAAACACAACTCACATAATACAAACCGCAACAAAGACCTAGAACAACTAATAATCGACACTGAACTAGCCATTAACAAACTGCCGCAGGAACAACAGACACATGCAAGACATACTGCAGTAGACATACTACAAAAAATACGCACTAGCATAAACAAAACGGATTTCCTCGAAGACCATAAGATAATAAGACACATTCAGACAAAGCTTACGGATAACTACTAACAGTGACAAAGGCTGACAAAGGACATACAACGGTGATCTTAAAAACAACGGACTGCGTACAAAAAACAATAGACTACATTAACGCCAACGGATACAAACTGGTAAGCAAAGACCCCACCAATAAGTTCCAAGCGGACTTACGTACTGCCATTGTATAATCCCCACTAATTATTCCACCTAATACTATGCAACGCTACATAAACCCAAATCCATGCACACCACCCCTTAAAGCACAACCTAAGCTCCACAAACCCAATATTCCTATCCGTCCTGTCGTCAACTACCGCCCAGCTCCTGCATACTAATTAGCACGGTACTTGGCAACGATAATGGCTGATTTCATGCACCTTGACGACAAATCCGCATTAAAGAACAGCTGCGAGCTAGCGAATTCTACCACTTCTTTAAAATTGACTGAAACTTGTCGACTTTTGTCATTAGACATCGCCAACCTCTATACGTACGTCCCTGTCGATGAAACACTGGCCATACTAAAAGAAAAACTTTCATTCAACAACAGCCGACGATTCACAGATCAAATACTCAATCTTATAAAGGCCACAATCAATCAGAACTATTTTAAGTTCAATAGCAACACATACATTGCCAAAGACGGTCTGGGTATGGGACATCCAGTGTCCTCAATAATGTCAGAAATATTCTTACAATCTTTGGAAGAAGTCTTTATACTCAAAGTTGTCAAGAGATTCAATGTAATACTTTACAGACGATATATGGATGACTGTTTCATCGTTATTGACTCACAAGAAAATAAACAAGACAAACTACTTACCTATATGAATGAAATTCACCCGAATATAAAGTTCACTATGGAAAAGGAAACAAATGGACAACTCAACTATATGGACCTAACTGTGGCACGTGAACAAACACGATTGGACTACAAAATATACAGAAAACAAACCACAACTGATCATACCATACATGAAACATCTAACCACCCCGCACAACATAAGCTAGCAGCGTACAGATCAATGGTGCAGAGGCTTCACTCCATCCCCATGACTCCTACTAACTACTCCAACGAACTAAGCAACATTTACAGAATAGCTAATAATAACAGATACAAACAATGCGACATTGACAAACTTGTCACACAGTACAAACAAAAACAGGAACGCCAACCGACGGAAACTCATAAGAACGACCAACAGTGGGTATCGTTAACATACGTAGGCAAAGAGACATACAAACTATCAAACTTCCTTAGGAAATACAAATTGCAAACTGCATTCAAAACGAACAACAACATTGGAAACAAACTGAAGCCAAAACTGAATGACACATCGATATACGAAGGCAGCGGCATATACAAACTGACATGCAAGGACTGCGACATGGTATATATAGGAAGGACAACACGAAAACTAACGACAAGATACAAAGAGCACCTACGATCTTTCTTATACAACAAGGCAGACTCCAATTATGCGACGCACCTTCAAAACCACGCACATGAGCCTGATGCTATGACAAACTCTATGAAATTGCTACACAAACAAAACAAAGGACCAAGACTTGACATCCTAGAAAGGCTTGAAATTTATAAACATAGAAAGACAGACGGTGACATTATCAACGAACAACTTGTTACAAATTCCGACGCAATTTTCTCAGTCCTAGACCACACTCTTAGACGAAAACGGAAACGAGATGAAACAAAACAAACGGACAGCCAACAAGCAAAAAAACAAAAACATAATATCCCCCTACGTGGCATAATTGAGTAATTTACTTCCTGACCTCATTACCCATCCACTAATTACCCATCCGCTAATTACCCATCCGCTAATTACCCATCCGCTAATTACCCATCCGCTAATTACCTATTCGCTAATTACCCATCCTACGACTATATAAAGTCGCTCCCTTCAACACATCCTTTAGACACTGAAGATGACTCAAAGTAGTCGAAACGCGTCTGCTCACACAACTAAGCAAGGCCCGACGGCTTTTAAAGAAAAAAGAGGATTGGCCTGCGGATATCAAATAAACAAAGTTATTGACTATATATATATATATATATATATATATATATATATATATATATATATATATATATAAATATATATGTATATATATATATATATATATATATATATATATATATATATATATATATATATATTTATATATATATATATATATATATATATATATATGTAGATATGTATATACACTTGCCAGAAAAAGTATCCGTACATGCAAGATAACAAAGTTATTGTTGTACTGAAAAGCATATATCCACTTAATTTGAATGTATTCTTTTATAATGTCATAAAATCTACACTTTTGCATGATCCCCAGTATGTTTCATAATACTTACTATTTAAAAATACTTGAAACTCAAACAAAATCAATTTATGGCAACACAATAGACCAGACAAGGTATCCGCACAAAACAAACCGGGGGATTCCTCGTGTTACGCGATGACATATGCAGATGCATATTAATGTTTTTAGGTCCGATAATAGTTATATTTTAAGTTGTGATAGGGTTAAAAGTGAGTGCAGTTTTTCAAAATTTTATTTTGCACTAGAATACATGATGACGCCCAAAATTAGCGAAATCAGTGCTGAGGAGAGGAAAATCATGCTGAAATTTAAGAGTGAAGGGAAAACTTACCACAAAATTGCTCAAATAGTAGGCAAAACTCACTCCTCTGTCCAGTATGTGGTGAAAACATTTAATGCAACTGGTTCGATAATGTCAAAGATGGTTTCATTAATAAATAAATTTTTTTGCATGAATATTTAAATGTACCAGCTTTCTTAAGCATGATATTCCTAATATGTTGCTTTCTTTTGATTTTGTACGGATACTATTTCTGGCAAGTGTATATATATATATATATATATATATATATATATATATATATATATATATATATATATATATATATATATACGGATACTATTTCTGGCAAGTGTATATATATATATATATATATATATATATATATATATATATATATATATATATATATATATATATATATATATATATATATATATATATATATATATATATATTTATTTATATATATACATATATAAACACATATATATACAGGGTGCGTACGGTATTTTAGGACATGCATAAATGTGACTAGCTCCGCGAATTTTTTTTTTTATTGTTTTTCCTTTTCAGATAAGAAATGGCGGACTACAAAATCACTCAAAAAATGAAGAAAATGCTGCCATCGTCCCTAGATCTGGGAACCATACATATTTAGAGATCTCTAATGTTCTTAATTGCGCCCGTTCACTCGTGCATAATGTGAATTGGAAGCATCAGAAGGTGATACAGAGCCGGTTGCAAAATGCAAAAAGCACAAACAACGTTCTGATACTGTCCGATCAGCTTCATGTTTCTGAGCGCCTTATTCGTAAAGTTCTCCACGAAAACCTTCGGTATAAGTCTTACGTGATGCGCAGAGGAGAGCTCATGTCGGAACGAACACAGGAACAGAGAGTTCTCCGACCATAACGTCTTTTAAACCAAATCAAACACCCTGAGGTGCCCAAAATGTTTTGGTTTTTTTCCGACAAAAAAGTTTTGATCAAGATTAAAAGACCAATCGCAGAAATGACAGATGGCTATTCTCAAATCCTACGGAGGTTCCTGTTGTTATGCTCACAAAATTTCCGGCCACTGTTATGGTTTTAGGTGTTATCAGCAACGAAGGACATGTTATGCCACCACACTTTTTTACTCAAGGACTTCAAGTTAACTCTGCTGCATACATCGAGGTTTTGCAGGCGGTAGTGAAACCCTGGATGGACAATGTAAGCGGAGGCAGACCATACATTTTTCAATAAAACTTGCTGCTTCACATAAAGTGATGCGACACAAGATTGGATGGCCGAAAATTTTCATGACCACATAACACCGAACATATGGCCACCTAGCTCCCCAGACCTTAATCCTTTGGGTTATTACGTATGGGGCGTAGTTGAGCGTGAGACCAATATGCGTCCTCATAATACCACTTCTTCGCTGAAGAGTGCTATTAATGCCGTTATGGTCAATATGAACAAGGAGCATTTGATTCGGGCATGTAATCGTTTCCGGACCCGAATCGAAGAGGTTATTGTTGCTAGTGGCAATTTTATTGAATAACTCTATAGCCATATATTAATTTAACGTTGTATAAAAAGTTCCTGAAATTTCATTAAATTTTGTTAAAAACACAAGCTAATTAATTTTACTCTCAAGTTGTCCTCAAATACCGTGCGCACCCTGTAAATAGATATATTTTATGTATATACATATATATGTTATATATATATATATATATATATATATATATATATATATATATATATACCCATATATCTATTTATATAAATATATTTATATATATATACATATATATATATATATATATATATATATATATATATATATATATATATATATATACATATATACATATTGTTTTTTTTTTATTTAATAAGCCAAACAAGGCAATCACAAAAAAGTACTTATATCTAAACAATTCACAAAAAAAGTAAATATATATTTAACAAAAACTTATTTTAATGCGTCAGTAATATTTTTTTGAAGTTATGTATTGAGATAGTAGAAGAGTAATGTTCACTCATAGAATTGAATTGGCTCGTTTTCTGCGTAGGTGGTTATATGTTGGTCTTCATGAACGTTTCCTTGAAAGTGATTTTGCTTGATAGTGATGCAACATTTACTATCTTATTGATTACATTCAAAACAAAGCAAGAACTTAAAAGAGTTCTTACAGATGAGAGCGAGGAAAGATTCAAAATACAGGGTGGGCCATAAGGGTGTGGGTGGGCCATAAGGGCGGTTTAAATATTCGATTTAAGAAAAACTACGAAACATAACACAAATATATTTGTATTGTTAAAAAGTAGAAGCATAGGAATTTTTAAGACTTAAAAATAATGTTGTCCAATGTTTCGTAGTTTTTTTAAAATCGAATATTTAAACCGCCAACACCCTTATGGCCCACCCACACCCTTATGGCCCACCCTGTATTTAATCTTTACTGGTAATGTGGCAAGTAAGCAAAGTCTCTTGGGTCATAAGCATCACGCAAGGCAAAAAAATAAGCTGTTTCTGCACAGATTCAATGCGGATGCTGTGACTCTCAAAGCATGGATTCCAAATAATACAACTATATTCAAGGAGGAGGTAAACAAATGAGGTGTATAGAGTTTTGGTAACCCATAGGCTTTTGAATTATTTCGCGCGACGTTTTATGAAACCGAGCTGCTTTCATGCCCGAGCAAGAATTGTATCGTATTGAGAATGGAAATTTAACTTTTTGAAGTGGGGAAGCATTCAGGTTATAAGTGTGCTCAAATACTGAATTTTTTCTCGAGAAGCTTATAACATAACACTTTCCAACATTTAGATAAAGCCTGTTATCGTTACACCATTACAATAATGAATTTATTTTGGCTTGCAGAAAAATAGCCTCGGAATCGGAGTTGACGGTGTGGTATATTTTGAGGTCGTCAGCATACAGAAGATGAGGTACGTCACTTAAAATTTCAGACAAGTCGGACATAAAGATGTTGAATAAAAGGGGACCCAGGTGGCTACCTTGTGGCAATAATTTCTCTTGAAAAAGTGTCCTGGAATTTTACCAACTGTGTTCGATTATTTAGATATGATGCAATCCAACTGAGTAAGGACCCCGAGATGCCGAACTTCAGAAGTTTGGAGGTCAAAATTCCATGACCGACTCGATCAAAAGCTTTGGTGAACTCCGTGTAAACAGCGTTGCTCTGGTTACCTTTTTCCATTTCGCCGAGAATAGTTGAGGTAAGAAGCATTACGTTTGCGGTAGTTGATCGACCTTTGCGAAAACCATGGTGCTGTGCATTTAAACGTGGTTCAACCAACGTGGTAAGCTTATCACAAACAATTTTTTCGAACAACTCTGGAATAGCTGATGTTATCGCAATACCTTTATAGTTTGTTATAGATCGCTTATCACCACTTTTGAAAATTGGAGTCAAATGAGAAGACTTCCAGACAGTTGGAAAAGCCCCTCGTGATAAAGATGAGTTGAATAGAATAACCAGAGGGGAAGAGATTTAATGTATACACTCAAAAAGAAATCTCGTTGGAAGAGAGTCAGGTCCAGGTTCCTTGTTAATTTCAAGTTCTTAAATAGCGTTTACGATATCTTCACTTGAAAAACTCATTTCATCAATTAATGGTGCTGTCGTTAAATGGCAAATTTGGTATGCTAGAAGAATTGGTTGCCAGGCGGAAAACCTTGTAGAAATGCTCGGCAAAAAATTACTATCACCGTAAAACAAACCGCTACAATCATGGTAAAAGAGTTTATTACCATTCAATGGTAAGTTAGTATTAGGAATAGTATTTTTCAAACTCTTCTCTTGCTTTTTAGAGCATAGAGACATGCTTAGATCTCACATGCAAAGCGTATGTTTCCAGATCATTTTTTACCTGGTCAGCAGAAAGTCCGAGCTGCTTGTGAGTAGGCCTTCTTGCTGAATTAGTACTTTGAGATTCATTTTGGTTTTACCATCGAAACTGGTTGATTCAGGCGCTTTGTGCATGTAAGCAAGATAAAGTCGAACGCAATCAAACAATTTGTGTGTAAGTCTAGAAAGTAGATATCTACTCTCAAGATTATCCTTCATGTCTGTAGCCAACTTCACAGGAGGTGGGCTTAGTGGGGCTAGGTGACTGACATTGATAGTAGAGATCGGAGTGTCTGAAACTGGCGGAACAAGGATTATACCCTCAGAAGACGGAGCCAACGTATCACCACGGACGAAATTTGGGTAAAATGTTAGTGTAGTTGATTGTACAGAAGTTTTTTGGGAGAGGCTATTAATAGTTGCAATTATCGATTCAATCAGAGGAGAATTTTGCATCTCATTACTCTGAGTGGTCTGAGTTTCAGTGGAAATTGGTCTCTCCAAGTGTCTATCATTTGAAGAGAAAGTCGACGTCTGGGAATACGACTGAATCATATCAGAAGAGTAAGTCCTTGGTGATGAGCCAACTATATTGGGTGTTGAAGATCTTCTACTTCTCATTTAATTTTGAGTACATTTTTTATCGGTTTTTAAAAATTTCTGAAAATCATCTTTATTTTTATTTTGATCAATCGTCTTACACTAAGTGAATTTCGATTTGGATTTCCATTTTCTAAAAGTGATTAAATTCCGGTTCTGGCACTTGTTATCCTCTTGTCGATCGATAAACATCCAGGCATATCGTGCAGGAATAGATACTTTGAAGAATTTGTACTTGCGTTGCACCAACTCTAAAGAACAGTTTTCAAGGAAGAGCTCAAATTTGAGAAACTTGCTCATCCACACAGCATCTGTCGACTTTGGAGCTCCTTTGACGAAAAATACGTGGTATTCAGGGTTTTTCCGGTGTGATTCAGGCATTAATTTCAGATATTGGGAATTCGCCATTTTAATTTTCTCGATCCGCCTGTTCTTCATGGGAGATTTAGAAGCATCCTTCACTTCTTTGTGGCTAGAGTTGACTATTGCTGCTTGCTTAAATTCTGCGAGTATCAGCTCGTGATTTAATGATGGTGTTGAATTTACTTCAGAGTTCATTTTTTCAAACAAATTTTTTTCCATACTATTAATGGCTCTTAGCAGTTGTTCCTCAAATATTTTCGGCAATTCTGAATTTTGTTTGGAAATTTTGCTATCGATATCAGAAACCATTTTTTCCAAATCACGCAGGCGAGTACCAATAGTGCTGTATGACAAGGGAGCCGATGCATTAAACGGATCATTAATCGATCTACTCTTCACTGCTAAAGCATCTTTTAATTCTTCCAGCTTTCTGTCAACTTGGGTCGTCTTGCAACAATTATCTTAAATTGAAATAAGCGCACTTTTTAGTTGTTCAAGCATTTTTTCGGTTTTGCAAGAACTGATACTGGAGTTATTCATTGTTGAGGCCAATCCATCAAAGCAACTGGCCATTTCTGCAAAACTTTCGTCATTAGACCTAGTCTGCGCTTGTTGCTTATAAAGAAGCTGGTCTTTGTCTGAATTAAGCTTATCAATATAAGCCATGATGCTATCGTCCATGCATTTTAGCAGGTTTTCGAAGTTCTGGCAGTCGGAGCAGATGAAATGTGCATCGACGAAAGTGTTGTCAATCCCTTGGGGCATCAATGCAGGCTCCATGGAGTTTTCGATTGCAAAATGCTTTGCAAGTGACAAATTTAAATGTATTATCGAACGCGATGCAATTAGGATGGCTGCATTTTAAGCTCATTTATATCTTTTTGTTAATTTTAAATAGAATTGGGCGAAAAACGTTTTATACGATCATGTGGTAATGTCCAATATTTAAAAATGGGTCACAGAATCGTTACAATTAATCAATTCAAATAAAAATAAAATTATATTTAATGCCCGTTCATCAAAATTAATGTACTTAACTAGCGAATGTGTTTATATTGCAATATAACATGTGGGTCACTGAGTTAAAAATAAATAGTTAATTGGGACACAGAATTAAAAATGGAACCATTTTCCAAAACAAATTTGATAGTAATTGTTTCATATAACCAGGAATTTCTTTTGTTTGTGCAAGTGGCTCTATTTTTGTGCCCAACATATTTTAAAAGATTTTATTTTGTTTTGAATTTATTTTGCGAAAGTAATTGTTTTGTTTTGTAAAGTGAATTTAAATTTGTTTTATGTGAGATAAATTTATGTGTTAACCATATTTTATCTTTTTAAATTTTATTCAGGAAAAATTATTTAAAAAAGATTTAAATTTTCGTGAGTGGCTCTATTTTTGTGACCGTTACTGTAAATATATATATATATATATATATATATATATATATATATATATATATATATATATATATATATATATATATATATATATATATATATATATATATATATATATATATATATATATATATATATATATATATATATATATATATATATATAGATATATATATATATATATATATATTTATATTTATATATATATATATATATATATATATATATATATATATATATATATATATATATATATATATATATATATATATATATATATATATTTATATGTGCGGTACAAAACACACAAGACTTTTGTCATAAACATATTTTTGGTGGTGCCATCTGTGAATGAATGCGTTGAAAAGCTACAAGTTTGATGACATTCAGTAGAGTGGAAGCGAAGTTACACGTATGTTTGTGTCATCGGTTGTGACAGTATGTTTGTGTCATCGATACAAAAATGATTTTTGGAAAAAGCTCTAATATAAAACGTTTACCGAAACATTTGAATTGATGAAAAAAAGCTTATGGCGATGATTGTTTATCTCGTGCTAGACTGCATGAGTGGTTTACACGTTTCAGAGATGGTCATGAGGACATATATGATGATGAACATACGGGCCACCCAAAATCAGTGATCACCGAAAACTCCATCGAAATTGTGCGTGAATTTATCAAAAATGAGCCGAAATCATCGTTGAAATTCATGAAATCGGAGTAAGATATTTCCAAAACATCTTAACTGATCATTTGGGCTCCCAAAATGTCTGTGAACATTTTGTTCCGCATAAGTTCAAATTAACGAGACTTTTTTCCTAAATTTTGTTTTAATTTTTTGACTAGAAATCGCATTTTAACCATCAATCACTCACCGTATTCACCTGATATGGCTCTCAGTGACTTCTACCTATTCGGACATCCAAAAGGCTTGTACCGACATCCTGAAGGACATTCCGGTCAATGACTTGAAACACTCTTTCAGAAAGCTTTTGGATCGTGCAAAACAGTGTATCGAGGCCGGAGGCGACTATTTTGAATAAATAAACTTGAATTTATCTATATATACATATATATATATATATATATATATATATATATATATATATATATATATATATATATATATATATATATATACATATTTATATATATATATATATATATATATATATATATATGTATATATATATATATATATATATATATATATATATATATATATAGTTATATGTACAAATAATTCTGCAAGCTACTATCGCAATTGTTTTCACAACCATTAAGAACATCAACAAAATGAATTTACTCGAAGCCACGAGAACCCACCAAGCATGATCAACATTGGAAAGTGAGTCACTGCTCCATTCATTAAGCAGCTCGAATATACCAGATACCTCTCGGCAGAACTTTCGCCAATGTGCGAGAAATGCATTGAGCGGATGGAGACCCTATATAAAGGCGAGCTGAATGAATGGGGGGATCATTTATTGCAACCGCGATAGTAAAAACTGTGATAGTGTGGAGCGAATAGAAAAGCGATATTGATCAAGTAATAGAAAAGTGATTTTCGTTGATTGTGAAGTGATTTTAGTGGACAGTTGAAGTAAAAATTGATAGACGACTTGTTAAATAGTGAAAATGAAAATTGTGAAATAGTTAAATAAGTGATTGTGCATTTTTAAGTAATTAAATAAACTCTTTTAATTTAATTTAAATGACATTGCGTTTTCATTTTCTCGGAACATTAAAATTATTGGCCGTGAACCATAACACACGACATTGGTGTCAAGAAGTGAGAAAGAAAATTTTGGAAGTGAAGACGTTTAAACATTTTTAAAGTGCACAATAGGGTAAATTAACGTGGAAACTGGTGGAAAAATGGCCAAAAAGAATGAAAAAACAAAATGCCATTAAATTTTCATCTAAAAATTGATCAATTGACCATATCAGAGCTCAAGGAGGAGTTGGAACACCGAAATCCGGCCACACAAGGTGCAAAGGCCATACTGATTGCACGCTTGCGTGACGCAATCGAGTCGAAAGGCGTGAATCTGGATTCGGTTGAGCTCTCTGATGCGGAAAAAGGCGCAGAAGGTGGAGAAGTAAAAACACCAAAATCAAAGGAGCCAGAAACTGCGCTAATGCAAATGTTAATGCTCATGTCATCCAGTCTAACTACGAAACAAGATGAACAATCAGCGAAGCTAAATGAACAGTCAACTAGTCTCACTGCGAAGCTAGATGAACAATCAGCAAAGCTAAATGAACAATCAGCGAAGCTGGACCAACAAGCGATAGAAACCAGGGCAGAAATCACACAGAAGCTGGAGAAGCAGTCAACTGAAATAAAAGCGGAGCTCGCTAGTCTAAACAAACAAATTAAAGGTGTCGAGGAAAAGGTTGACAAGGTCGAGGAAAAGGTTTACCAGGCCGAGAAGAATGTCAGCTAGGTCGAGGAACAGGTCAGCCAAGTCGATGAGAGAATCAACCATGAGGTGGAAAACATGAAAAAGAAATTAGAAGCAGCAAAGGGAGTAGTAACCACCTCACCAGCCTCGCTTATAACCGCAGCGCAAAGCACACCCAGAAATGTGAAAGCACCAATATTCGACGGGCAAACGGTCTGGAGCATTTGCAAAACCCAGTTTGAAGCCACCGCTAGGGCAAATCACTGGAATGAGCAGGAACGAGCAACTGCATTAATTCTTACTCTAAGAGGCCCAGCTGCCGAGCTTTTACAGACTATCCCCGTTGAGTTGCACTCAAACTCGGTTGCTATAATGGATGCGCTCGACATGCGTTATGGAGACGATCATCTGAAGCAGATTTATCGGTCACAGCTACGGCATCGGATGCAGAAGTCTGGTGAAACAAGCTAAGCAACAAGCCGTGCGCTTAGCTCAAAAGCAAACGGTTAAGGACGCATTGGCTTACAGTCTGAACTTTGAGGCAGCGAAATATGTCGCTCATACCACTGCCTGGGTTCGAGAGATAGTGGCACATGAGTGCAGGTGTGAGCGCGTGGAAATTGAGCGAGAGCTGCAGGTAAATGGTGCACCATGATGCTGGAATCGCGGAGAGAAGGGGCACCTGCAGAGAGACTGCAAGAAGCGAAGAAAACCGAGCTATTGTCCAGGTTGTGCAGCGAGGAGAAGATCTAACTCGAGTCAGGAGCCCAGAATGGAAGCCGTTCAGACTGAAGGGTCGGGAAACATGTAAGAGCCAACTTCGTGGGGCAGAGGTTGGCTAGGAGGATCGACGTCCCCAGCACCACCATCACCGTGTCAAGACTACATCGTGGAGAAGCGGACTTATGCCTTCCGGGTCAAGTTCACGGAGAACATTGCACCATAACAATCGACACTGGTGCAACCCGATCGATTATCCGACCAGACCTAGTGAGGCAGTAACTACTTCCTAAGGGCAGGATTTGCTCACTATGGACAGCTACGGGACAAACTGCACCTGTTCATGGAGCGGTCAACCTCCAGATGCAGTTGGGAGACCTTGCGTTCCGGCATAATTTTCTGGTCGGGAACATTATGGATGACTGCATTCTCGGAATGGATTTTCTGCGACCACATGGAATCACGTTGGACTTGGGCAATTGGGTATTGTAATGGCAGAATGTCGAAGTATTGATGGAGGCTCCCAAGGTTGAAATTCCCAAGACTAATGTGGTAGTATGTACCGACACTGATGTACCGAATTCTTCTGAGAGCATTGTATGGGCCAAGCTTAATGGTGATTCTGGAGACCACCGATCTTATCTAATAGAGCCAACGAAAACGTCCACATTGCGCAGTTTGATTGTAGGATGAACCCTTGTAAGATCTATAAGGAACGGATACGTGCCGGTTCGAGTCCTTAACACCGCAGGCTCAACCACGAGCATCAAAGCGGGAGAAGTCATCGGCAGCTGCCAGCCTGTTTCCACCATCACCTCTTTGGAAGCTACTCACGACCATCATTGGAAAAGGAGGCAAGACACCGACAAATCCCGGGAATCCACGTCTGCAATATTGAAGCAGGTCAAATTGCCAGCCCAGCTATTCAAACGTGGCTCTGATCTGGTCACCAAGTACAGTGAAATCTTCTCAACAAGCCGGGATGACCAAGGCCGAACGAGTCTGGTAGCTCACGTCATAGATACACAGGGAGTCAAGCCAATTCGACAAGCACCGAGACGTCTTCCTATAGCCAAACAAGGAGAAGTGAGCGCACTGATCTCGGACATGGAAAAACAAGGCGTTACCGAACCTTCTGTCAGACCATGGGCCGCGCCAGTAGCTCTAGTGAAGAAAAAGGATGGTAGCACTCGTTTTTGTGTCGACTATAGGCAGCTTAATGACGTCACTAAGAAGATAGTTACCCACTCCCACGCATCGACCACATCATGGACATTTTTGCCGACGCAAAATGGTGTTCTACACTCGATCTCAAGAGTGGCTACTGGCAGGTAGAAATCGACAAGAAGGACCGAAAGAAGACCGCATTTTCAGTTAGGACCGGATTGTGGCAATTTGTGGCGATGCCATTTGGGCTTCGCAATGCTCCAGCCACTTTCAAACGCCGGATGGAACACGTGCTACGTGGCCTAACCTGAAAAACCTGCTTGGTGTACCTAGATGACATCATTGTCATCGGGAGAACGTTTGAAGAGCATGTGCGGAACTTAGAAGAGGTTTTCTCCCGATTGCGACTGGCGAATTTGAAACTTAGTCCCGACAAGTGTACCTTTTTTGCAGCTGAAGTAAAATACCTTGGACACATCGTATCAGCAGAAGAGGTCAAAATAGACCCTGAGAAAATTGAAGCCATGAAGAGCTGGCCAACAACAAGCGCCAACTACGAAGTTTTCTGGGTCTGGCAACCTACTATCGAAGATTCGTCAAAGACTTTGGCAAAATAGCTAAGTGTCTCCATCAGCGAGCTGAGAAAAATCGTCCGTATATCTGGAATGAGCAATGCCAGACAGCCTTTGAGACCCTGAAGGGGACGCTGTGTGAATCACCCGTGCTGGCATATCTGAAACCCGGAAAAATGTTTGTAGTTGACACCAATGCAAGCAGCGGCGGTGTTGGAGCTGTACTCTCCCAGCAGATCAATGGGAAGAAAGAGTCTTTTCGTATTACAGTCGAGTTCTCTCAAAAAGTGAGAGGAACTACTGCGTGACCAAGAAGGAGATCATTGGCTATAATCGAGGCCACCAAGCAGTTCCACAAGTACCTATATGGCCAGAAATTTGTTCTTCAAACGGACCATGCATCGCTTAGATGACTACTTAACTTCAAAAACCCCAAGGGACAAGTTGTGAGATGGATCAAAAGATTGCAGTTAATTGTTCATCGGAAGGGTGGAGTTCAAGGAAATGCTGACGCCCTGTCTGGTCGTCCATGTCCAGCTAACTGCAAGCATTGCCGACGGATTGAGGAAAAGGAACTGCCCGTTGATCTGCGATTGATAACGGCTGAATTCGATGATGGTTGGTCATTGGAGGAGATTCGAAATGCTCAGTTAGCCGATTAAGACATCAGACCGTTGCTCGTATGGAAGGAAACGACTGAGCAACCTGAGTGAAAAGACGCTTCAATGCATGGCACAACCCTGAAAAGCTATTGGGCACAATGGAACTCCCTTCAGGTGGAGGGTGGCGTTCTCAAGCGGAAATTCGAAATGGTGGATGGCAGCTCCTATAGGATACAAACTATACTACCCAAAAGATGAATCCACGATATGGTTAAGGAAATGCATGAAGGATCCTCGGGAGGCCACCTTGGTGTTAACAAGACCTTAGCGAAATTGCGGGAAAGGTTTTACTGGCTCCACGCTCGAGAAGACGTAGAGGACTGGTGTCGCAGATGAACAATTTGCGCTTCCATCAAAGGTCCAAAGTAACGACTGAGAGGACAAATGCAAACCAATAACGTGGACGTACCGTTTGAAAGGATTGCTGTTGACACCGCAAGACCCTTTCCTGAATCCGCTAGTTGTAGCTGATTATTTCAGCAAGTGGCCCGAGGTCTACCCATTTCCAACCAGGAAGCAACTACTATAGCCGAGCAGCTAGTGTTAAATTGGGTCAGTAGGTACGGCGTACCTTGTGAACTACATTTGGATCAAGACCGAAACTTTGAGTCACTAGTGTTAAGCGAAATGAGAGACGTGCTGGGAATACGGAAAACAAGGACAACAACGCTGCATCCCCAATCCGCTGGAATGGTCGAACGTTTCAACGGCACGCTCAATAAACACTTGGCAAAGATGGTTGACGAGAACCAAAGGGACTGGGACCGACACATCCCATTATTTTTGATGGTGTACAGAGCTACCGAACATGCATCGACGGGCCAAGCCCCAGCCAAAGTCATTTTTGGAAAGACTATACGTCTGCCAGCTGATATAAAGTTCGGAACACCCCCCGAGAAATCCCAAACCATCTCGGAGTACGCAAGTGAGCTAAGGCAACGGTTGAACCAGATACATCGGATAGTGCGAAAACACCTCGAATCGGCTACTGACCACATGAAGACCAGGTATGATCTAAAGGCAAATTCTACTGACTTCCAGCAAGACTTGGTATGGCTATATAACCCGCAACAGCGAAATGGTAGGTCTCCAAAGTTGCAACATAATTGGGAGGGACCATACCGAGTTGCAAAGCGAATCAACGACGTCGTATACCGAATACAGGAACATCGTAAGCCAAGAGCCAAAATGAAAATCGTGCACCTGGACCGTCTTGCCCAATATTACATCAAGGGAGAATTGACTACAACTGGCGACACATCTTTTCGGGGTGAAAAGAACTGAGGTGGGGGCAGTGTTATATGTACAAATAATTCTGCAAGATACTGTCGCAATTAATTTCACAACCATTAAGAACATCAACAAAATGAATTTACTCAAAACCACGAGAACCCACCAAGCATGATCAACATTGGAAAGTGAGTCACTGCTCCATTCAGAGACCCTATATAAAGGCGAGCTGAATGAATTCATTACATCCACAATAGTAAAAACTGCGATAGTGTGGAGCGAATAGAAAAGCGATATTGATCGAGTAATAGAAATGTGATTTTCGTTGATTGTGAAGTGATTTTAGTGGACAATTGAAGTAAAAATTGATAGACGACGATTGTGAAATAGTTAAATAAGTGATTGTGCATTTTTAAGTAATTAAATAAACTCTTTTAATTTAATTTAAAAGACATTGCGTTTTCAATTTCCCGGAACATTAAAATTATTGGCCGCGAACCATAACACACGACAATATATATATATATATATATATATATATATATATATATATATATATATATATATATATATATATATATATATATATATATATATATATATATATATATATATAATATATATATATATATATATATATATATATATATATATATATATATATATATATATATATATACGAGGTGTGTTCAAAATGTATTTTGAATTTTCGCGGGTTACGTATATTCGAATTTCGATTTTTTTGTGGCATTATGTTGGTACTCATGTCTGTCACTTATGCCGACAAGCTCGGCCATTTTGAATGTTCACTTAATTGGTGATAACTGCTTTACTTGCACGTGCTTTCAATCGCCTTCGATTTTTACTTATTCAAAAAAATGGATCAAAGAACGTGTATCAAATTTTGTGTGAAAAACGAAATTAAGTGCGCGGATGCATTCCGAATGTTGACTGTGGCATACGGAGAAGCTACCTTGGACCGAAGCAACGTTTATCGGTGGTACAAAATGTTTTTAGAAGGCCGAGAAGATGTGAACGACGAAGAGCGTGCCGGACGCCCGAGCACTTCAACAACAGACGAAAAAATTAATGAAGTGGAGAAAATGGTATTGGCCAATCGTCGAATCACCGTTAGAGAAGTTGCTGAGGACCTAAACATATCGATTGGCTCGTGCCATTCGATTTTTATCAACGATTTGGGCATGAGACGGGTCGCCGCGAAATTCGTACCAAAATTGCTCAATTGCGACCAAAAACAGCAACGCATGAACATTGCTAATGAGATGTTAAACTCTGTCCGCGACGAACCAAATTTGCTCCAGAGGGTCATAACTGGTGACGAATCGTGGGTTTATGGTGTGGAAACCAAAGCTCAATCATCTCAATGGAAGCTGCCGCATGAACCAAGACCGAAAAAAGCGCGCCAAGTTCGGTCGAATGTGAAAGTTTTGCTGACAGTTTTCTTCGATTGCAGGGGCGTGGTGCATCATGAGTTCTTGCCACAGGGAAGAACGGTCAATAAGGAATATTACCTGCAAGTTATGCGCAATTTGCGCGAAGCAATCCGCCAGAAACGCCCGGATTTGTGGGAGAACAAAAATTGGCTTTTGCACCACGATAACGCCCCTGCTCACACATCGTTGCTTGTGCGCGACTTTTTGGCCAAAAACAACACACTAATGATGCCGCAGCCACCGTATTCCCCAGATCTGGCCCCCTGTGACTTATTTTTGTTTCCTAAACTGAAGAGGCCCATGAAAGGATGACGTTACGCTACGCTTGACGAGATAAACACGGCATCGAAGGAGGAGCTGAACAAGATTAAAAAAAATGATTTTTTGAAGTGCTTCGAAGATTGGAAAAACCGTTGGCACAAGTGTATAATATCTAATGGGGATTACTTTGAAGGGGACGAAATAGATATTCATGAATAAATAAATAATTTTTGAAAAAAAACAAAACTCGCGATATTTTTTGAACACACCTCGTATATATATATATATATATATATATATATATATATATATATATATATATATATATATATATATATATATATATATATATATATATATATACATATATATACGAGTATATATACGAGTATATATATATTTATATTTTTATATATATATATATATACGAGTATATATATGTTTTTATATATATATATATATATATATATATATATATATATATATATATATATATATATATATATACATATATATCTACATACGAGTATGTATATATTTTTATATATATATACGAGTATATATATATTTTTATATATATATATATATATATATATATATATATATATATATATATATATATATATATATATATGTATATATATATATATATATATATATATATATATATATATATATATATATATATATATATATATATACAGATATATACATATGTTTTTTTTTCTCGTAATACTACAGCCCCTTTCGGGGCATTGTCATGATCGAATATATCGGAACTCCACAAAATGCCATGATCATTATCACGCTTTGGCTGTGTGTCCGTCCACCTAACTCTGATACGTTCAGATTTTAAACTAGCACGCATCATAACTGAACAGCCTTACAGTCCATCCGAAGAATCACTTGAACTAAATCTCGTTGACGCCAACGAAACTTGAACCAGAGACCTTCAGCTGACGGGCTTAGTGCTCTAACCACTACACCACGAGGACTACTGAACATATATATATATATATATATATATATATATATATATATATATATATATATATATATATATATATATATATATATATATATATATATATATATATATATATATATATATATATATATATATATATATATATATATATATATATATATATATATATATATGTATATATATATATATATATATATATATATATATATATATATATATATGTGTATATAAATATATATATATATATATATATATATATATATATATATATATATATATATATATATATATATATATATATATATATATATATATGTATATAGATATATATATATATATATATATATATATATATATATATATATATATATATATATACATATATATATATATATATATATATATATATATATATATATATATATATATATATATATATTGTGACATGTCCAAACATTTCTGCGAGCTACTGTCGCAAGTGTTGCCGCAACTATTAATAACACCATGATCAATAAATGAATGTACTGGAAAGCACAAGAATCGACCAAGCATGATTAATATCTGAAAGTGACGTCAATTAAGGGTATTTTGAATTGCTCGAATATTCCAGGTAGTACTCGCCAGAACATTCGCCAATATACGAGAAATGGATTGTATGACTAGAGACCCTATATAAAGCCGAGCTGAATGAGTGGGGGGGAATAGAAAAACCACGATAGTAATAACTGTGACAGGTGTGGAGTGCGAATGAAAGGCGATATTGGTTGATAGTTAAGATAGTTGAAATAAAAATTTATGGACAAGTGAAAAATAACATTTTAATTAATTTTTGTAAAAAAAGTGAAATTCTTAGCAAATAAACTCTTTTAACGCAATTTAAAAGGCAGTGCGTTTTCACTTTCTCGGAACATGAAAATAGTCGGCCGCGTACCACAACACGTGACAGTGGTGTCGAGAAGTGAGAAAGAAAACTTCAAAAGTGAAAACTTTCAGACATTTTCAAAGTGCACAATAGTGAATTTTAACGTGCAAACTGGTGGAAAACTAGCCGAAACAATAAAAATGTCACGAAAATTACATCTACAAATTAATGAATTGACCATATCGGAGCTTAAGGAGGAGTTGGAACAGCGAAAACTGACTACACAAGGTACAAAGGCCATACTGATTGCACGCTTGCGTGACGCGATCGAGTCGGAAGGCGTGAACCTGAATTCTGGTGAGCCCTTAGATGTGGAAAGAGATGCAGAAGGTGGAGAAGTAAAAACACCAAAATCAATGGAACTAGAGAATGCGCTGATACAAATGTTAATGCTGATGCTGATGCAGTAAGAGCAGTGTGAAGAGTCCTCCAGTTTAACCGCAAAGCTAAATGAACAATCATGGCAGCTAAATAAACAGTCATCCAGTTTAACTGCGAAGCTAGATGAACAATCAGCGAAGCTGGACCAACAAGCGCTCGAAACCAAGGAAGTGCAAAATCAGTCAACCGAAATAAAAGCGGAGCTCAGTTGTCTGAACAAACAAATTAATTGCATCGAGGAAAAGGCTTACCAGGTCGAGGAGAAGGTCAGCTAGGTCGAGGAGAGAATCAACCATGAGATCAGCCAAGTCGATGAGAGAATGAACCATGAGGTGGAAAAATTAAAAAGGAATCGGAAGCAGCAAAGGCAGCACCTCACCAGCCCCACTCATAACCTCAGCGCAAAGCACATCCAGAAATGTGAAAACACCAATATTTAACGGGCAAACGGTTTGGAGTATTTACAAAACACAGTTTGAGCCCGCCGCTAGGACAAATAAGTGCAATGAGCAGGAACGAGCAACTGGATTAATTTTTGCTGTAAGAGGCCCAGCTGCCGAGCTTTTTCAGACAATTCCCGTTGAGTTGCACTCAAACCCGGCTGCTATAATGAATGCGCTTGACATGTGTTATGGAGACGATCATCTGAAGTAAGTTCATCGGTCACGGCTACGAAATCATGAACAGTTTGGCCGACGCAAGATGGTTTTCTACACTCGATCTCAAGAGTGGCTACTGGCAGGTAGAAATCAACAAGAAGGACCGAGATAAGACCGCAATTTCAGCTGAGACTGGATTGTCGCAATTTCGGGTGATGCTATTTGGGCTTTGCAATGCACAAGCCACCTTCGAACGCCTGATGGAACATGTGCTACGTGGCCTAACCTGGAAGACCTGTGTACCTAGATGACATCATTGTTATCGGGAGAACGTTTGAAGAGCATGTGCGGAACTTAAAAGAGGTGTTTTCCCGATTGCAACTGGCGAACCTGAAACATATTCCTGACAAATGTATCCTTTCTGCAGCTGAAGTAAAATACCTGGGACACATCGTATCAGCAAAAGGGGCCAAAACAGACCCTGGCAAAATTGAAGCCGTGAAAAGCTGGCCAACACCAAACAAAAAGCGCCAACTATGAAGTTTTCTGGGTCTGGCAACCTACTATCGAAGATTCGTCAAAGATTTTGCCAAAATCCATCAACTAAACGAGAAAAATTGTCCGTATGTCTGGAATCAACAATGCCATGTAGCATTTGAGACCTCGACAGAGAAGCTGTGCGAATCACCCGTGCTGGCATATCCAAAATCTGGAAAAATGTTTGTGGTTGAGACCGATGCGAGCAATGGTGGGATTGGAGCTGTACTCTCCCAGCAGATTGTTGGCGAAGAAATGTCTTCTTGTATAGCAGTCGAGTTCTCTCAAAAAGTGAGAGGAACTACTGCGTGACCAGGAAGGAGCTATTGGCTATAAAAGAGGCCACCAAGCAGTTCCACAAGTACCTATTTGGCCAGAGATTTGTTCTTCGAACAGACCATGCATCGCTGAGATGGCTACATAACTTCAAAAACCCCGAGGGATAAGTTGCAACATGGATCGAAAGATTGCAGTCATACTACTACGAAATTGTTCATCGGAAGGGTGTATACGGTATATATATATATATATATATATATATATATATATATATATATATATACAGGTATATACATATATATATATATATATATATATATATATATATATATATATATATATATATATATATATATATATATATATATATATATATACATATGAAGATTGGCCATCGGAGGAGATCCGAAATACCCAGTTAGCCGAAGAAGACATCAGGCCATTACTCGTATGGAAGGAGACAATTAGACGACCTGAGTGGAAGGACGTTTTGATGCATGGCGCAACCCTGAAAAGCTATTGGGCACAATGGAACTCCCTTCAGGTGGAGGGTGGCGTACTCAAGCGGAAATTCAAAACGGTGAATGGCAGCTCCTATAGGATGCAAACTATACTTCCCAAAAGCTGAATCCACGATGTGGTTAAGGAAATGCATGAAGGATCCTCGGGAGGCCACCTTGGTGTTAACAAGACCTTAGCGAAATTGCGGGAAAGGTTTTAGTGGCTCCACGCTGGTGTCATAGATGCACAATTTGCGCGACCGTCAAAGGTCCAAAGTGACGACTGAGAGGACAAATGCAAACCAATAACGTGGGGGTGCCATTTGAAGGGATTGCTGTTGATATCGCAGTACCCTTTCCTGAATGGCCGATTATTTCAGCAAGTGGCCCGAGGTTTACCCCACTGCCAACCAGGAAGCAACTACTGTAGCCGAACAGCTAGTGTTAAATTGGTTCAGTAGGTACGGCGTACCTTGGAAACTACATTTGGATCAAGACCGAAACTTTGAGTCACTGGTTTTTGGCGAAATGTGCGAGTTGCTAGGAATACGGAAAACCAGGACAACGCCGCTGCATCCCCAATCCGATGGAATGGTCGAACGTTTCAACGGCACACCCAATAAACACCTGGTCAAGATGGTTGACGAGAACCAAAGGGACTGGGACCAGCACATCCCATTATTCTTGATTGCGTATAGAGCTGCCGAATATGCATTGACAGGCGAAGCCCCCGCCAAAGTCATTTTTGGAAAGACCATTCATCTCCTGGCGGACATAAAGTTCGGCACACCCCCTGAGAAACCCCAAAAGACCTCGGAGCACACAAGTAAGCTGAGGCAACGATTGAACCAGATACATCGGACAGTGCGAAAACACCTCGAATCGGGTGCTGACCTGCTTGAAGACCAGATATGATCCAAAGGCAAATTCTACTGGCTTCCAGCAAGATGACTTGGTGCGCCTATATAGCCCACAACAACGGAAGAGTAGGACTCCGAAGTTGCAGCATAATTGGGAGGGACCATACCGAACTACAAAATCAATAAATGACGTCTTATATCGCATACAGGAACACTGTAAGCCGAGATACAAAATGTAAATTGTGCCCCTGGACCGTCTTGCCCCATATTACATCCAGAGCGACTTAACTACAACTGGCGACACATCTTTTCGGGGCTAGAAGAACTGAGGTGGGGGAGTGTTGCATGTCCAAACATTTCTGCCCGCTATTTACCCGATTGTTGTCGCAACTATTAATAACATCATGATCAATAAACGAATGTACTCGAAAGCACAAAAATCGACCAAGTAGATCCATGATCAATATCTGAATGTGACGTTACTGCGGGGTATTTAGAATTGCTCGAAAATTCCAGGTAGTTCTCACCAGGACATTCGCCAATATACGAGAAATGGATTGTATGACTAGAGACCCTATATAAAGCCGAGCTGAATGAATGGGTGGGGGCCTAGAAAAACCGCGATAGTAAGAACTGCGATAGGTGTGGAGTGCAAATGAAAGGCGATATTGGTTGATAGTTAAGATAGTTGAAATAAAAATTTATGGACAAGTGAAAAATAACATTTTAATTAATTTTTGCAAAAATAGTGACATTAATGATCGTGCATTCTTAGCAAATAAACTCTCTTGACTTCATTTGAAAGACAGTGTGTTTTCACTTTCTCGGAACATTAAAGCAATCGGCCGTGAACCATAACACGCGGCAATTTATATATATATATATATATATATATATATATATATATATATATATATATATATATATATATATTGATACATATATATATATATATATATAAATGTATATATATATATATATATATATATATATATATATATATATATATATATATATATATATATATATATATATATGTATATATATAATATATATATATATATATATATATATATATATATATATATATATATATATTTATATATATATATATATATATATATATATATATATATATATATATATATACATATATATATATATATATATATATATATATATATATATATATATATATATATATATATATAAACTTTGTTTTTTAAATACAAAAAATTCCCGCGGCACTTTCAGCCGGAATGGCAAATTTCTCGTAGGTACTCGTATTTTTAAAAGCAAACATCATTTTTTGGCCTCAGCTTTAGAAATCAAACACTATTCAAGAGCAAGTAAAGGTAGCGTAGTAGTAAGGCTTCGGTCAGCTAATGCTACAGTGGAGTCCCTTTCAGCTTCATTTTCGAAAATGCAGGAGAAACTTAATGAGTCTAAAACTTCTTTAGCATCTCTTGTTTCAATTGTGCAGGCGGAGTTATCGTCGACCTGCCGGATGAATCAGCAACAGGAACAGGGTGTTACTTTCCTTCCATCTGAAAATTAGCATATTTTACAACAACACCAACCTGAGCTTGCTGTACAACAACAGAAACCTGAGCATGCTTTACAACAACAGCAATTGCTCCTGAGTCTGCCGCAGGGTGAGGATCAGCTACAGCAGTTTCCGGATCAACCGTCTTCACCTCAAAATTTTCTGCTGTCCCCTCAGTTACTTTCGCCCGGGGTGTATGATGAGCTGGTATCGTCACGCCGACATAGCATTATCAAAAATTCTACCGTGTCACCTCTTGAACAGCAGCGGCCTCTTACGCGAAGTGTGCTTGCGCAACAACAGCATGCTTGTCATCAGGAGTCAATTCCGGCTACAATTAATAAAGCTACGGTCCTGCAACATAATAGTCGCATGCAGCAGTCTATCTTGCCCTTACAACAGCAACATAAAATTCAGCCTCAATCCGAACTGAGCCCAACACAATTAACGAATCTTCAGCAAAATATCGTTGTGTCTTCAGCACCACAAAACTCTACAGAGAGTGTTTTAGCTGATAACGGAGTATTACGAGCAGTTTCCCCACCTCTCCAGTTGTTCATATCAAGGCTCGCCTACAACACAACTAAGGATACACTTACCAACTACGTAACATCGAAGCTTGGCTACACGCCCAGTATTTTCAGGTGCGTAAAGTTAACAAAAGACAACCTTCCTGACCAGGTTATAAGTTCTTTCAAGCTGACAGTTCCGGCTGAACTTTCGAGACTACTCAGTTCCGACTTTTGGCCAAAGGGCACACTTATTAAAACATTCGATACAATGCAGCCCAAGCGGCGATTTCGTCCCGATAAAGGTTCCAAACCACCTCAACAACCATCAAGGATCATCTAACTCTGAAAGTAATTCTTCATTTCCTAATCGTTCATTTATTTCTATTTACTATCAGAATGTTCGTGGCTTGAGAACCAAACTTGAGGACTTACTACTCGTATCCCAATTAAGTAACGATTCAGTTATCTGTCTAACTGAAACGTGGTTAAATGAGAATATTTCAAACGCAGAAATATTACCTGACTATTTAGTTTACCGTTGCGACCGTGACCTTAACGTTACTAATAAATCTGATGGTGGGGGAGTCTTGGTTGCAGTCTGCAAATCCCTCAATAGTTCACTTTGTGCTGACTTTAAATTTGCTCGAGCTGTTGAGTGTGTAATTGTGAAACTCCCTCTTCCTCATAACTCCTCATTATTAATTTCCTCTGTGTATATTCCTTGTAATTCTCCCTTAACGGTGTACGAAGCCCTCTTCGATGAACTCTCTGCCTATCTTCTTGCTCGTCACCCACATTCTAAAATTATAATTTGTGGGGACTTCAATCTACCGGCAGTGGAATGGGACCACTTAACAACACCTGGTATTTCCTCAACAAATAATCCTTCTTTGTTACTTTCTTCCTTATTTTCCCTTTGTTCTTTTTCACAGTTTAATCATATCCGTAACCCTAATGGTCGTCTTCTGGACCTTGTCATGTCAAATTTTCAAACTAGGTGTCTATCTATAGCTCCCGTTTTACATCCTTATGTTCAACCTGATCTCCATCATCCACCTTTGTCTCTAGCACTATCCGTTGATACCCTTAAACCCCAGAGAACTGCCTCAGTTTGTCGTTACAATTTCTTTAAAGCAAATTATGAGGCAATCAAAACCAATCTGGACTCAGTCAACTGGTGTACCTTCTTCACTCGTCTTGACTGCGATAGTTCCTTGAACAAATTTTATGATTACCTGAATAATCTGATTGCTCTTTACACTCCGCTCCAAGCTCCTCGCAATGTGAAAATGAAGCCTTGGCTTACCCAAAGTGTTCTTCGTGCCTTAAGAGCCAAAGATAAGGGGCATAGGCACTACAAATTGACCGGAAGTGATGATGCTAGGCAAAATTTCTGTAGATTGCGCTCTTTGGCTAAAACAGAGATCAAAATGGCCATGAGAAACTATTTTAGCAGCTTAGAGAGTTCCCTCCTGACAAATAATCCTAAACCCTTTTGGTCATACATCCGATCCCTTAAATCTTCCTCTTCCATCCCGCATACTGTCAAATGGAATAACACTGAAGCCTCCTCCCCTCAGAATATTTCTAACCTATTTGCCGAATATTTTTCCTCTACTTTTTCCTCTTCTGACATACTACACTCCCCTATAAATTCAATTCAAACTTATCCAGCATCAAGTACATCCTATTCCACTGATCCTTCTGAAGTTGAATCCCTTATTAACTTGCTCGATCCGAATGTTAGCCCTGGTCCTGATGGATTACCTAATATATTTATAAAGTCACTTTGTTACTCTTTGTGTTTTCTTCTTTCCCTTATATTCAATCTCAGTCTTAGTACTGGCACCTTTCCAACGTACTGGAAAGATGCAAATGTTGTTCCTATCTTTAAAAACGGCGACCCATCATCTGCCTCAAACTATCGTCCCATATCACTCCTCTCCTGTTTCTCTAAGCTGCTGGAACGACTTGTGCACAACAGGCTTCTTGAGTCCCTGAGTTCATTTGTCACACCACAGCAACATGGATTCTTAAAGGGTCGTTCAACTTCTACGAACTTGGCTGAGTTCGAAGACTATATTGCTAGAGCTTTAGACAAACAGCTTCAAGTAGATGCAATATTCACGGACTTCTCGAAAGCTTTTGACTCCGTGAACCATGTTCTGCTCTGTCAAAAGTTAACTTTGCTGGGCATATCTGGTTCCCTTCATTCTTGGATTTCATCATATTTATCCTCCCGTTCATGTCGTGTCAATCTCTATGGCACATTTTCCTTTCCATTCAATCCTACATCTGGTGTCCCTCAAGGGTCAATCCTTGGACCTCTTCTTTTCGTACTGTTTATCAATGATCTTCCTTCTGTAATTTCCTCTTCTTGTCTCCTGTATGCTGATGATTTCAAGGTATTCCGGACAATTAGATCCCTTGAAGATTGTCAGCAACTCCAAATTGATCTTTTTAACCTGTATAACTGGTGTAATGTAAACTCCCTTCGTATTAATGTTTCCAAATGTTTTGAAATGACTTTTACTTTGAAAATTGTCCCTTTAATTTTTAATTACACCTTATGTGATGTTGTTCTTTCCTCTGCAGACTCATGTAAAGATCTTGGTGTAATATTTGACCCCAAGCTTAAATTTGATGTCCACATTTTTAGCCTAATTACCAAGGCATCAAAAGTTTCGGGTTTTCTTATGCGGCATTTGCATAAGTTTGCAAATATTGCTACCGCTGTTCACTTGTTCACGTGTCTTGTCCGCCCGCTCCTTGAGTACTGCTCAGTGGTGTGGTCTCCAAGACATTTATATCTTATGAACTCAATAGAAGCTGTTCAGCGTAAGTTTACCCGTATTGTGTTTTTCAAATTCAACGTAGCTTATGAGCCTTATGAGCGTCGTCTATCCACACTTCGTCTCCCTTCTCTGTCGTCCCGTAGAACCTTCTTAGATCAATGTTTCCTTTATAAGTTGTACCACCAACAAATTGCCTCCACCCTAAGCGCAGACTAAGTCTATTTTGTAATTGGATTTCTGTCTGTTAAGTAGACTTGAATAAATAAATAAATAAATAAATAAATAATCAGTAACTCAAACAACGTCTTCTGAATATCACAATTTGGCTCATACATATATTTGACCTCACAAAAATAATATGTGGTTATTATTTATTTTAAAATGCCGCCATTTTATTTTCAATCTGGTGACCGCAATGTTTGAGTAGTAATGATAACATATTAATGTTTTAAAATATTTCTAAAATTTTCACCAAAACTCTTACATATCTGTAGCGTTTGGGTCCTCTGCGAACATGGATTTACATAGTATCACGTATAATTGTGGTTGTAATTGACAAATTTCAATCGTCTATAACTTAGTGTATACGACTTGATTTTTATGAATCTTTCAGAAAGCGTTGCACATCAGAAAGTTGAGATACAAATTGTTGGCACATTTAAGGGTCATCCTTCGATTCTTTAGATGATAACGTACTGTTCATAATATGTACTATTGTTGAAACAGTTGATCGGATTTTAACTTCAGAGGTATTTGTTAGCCTTGTACTCATGAAGACCTTCTTTCGTGATTTTTTCGTTAAAAGATGTCCAACCGCGAGATTGCTTTTTGTACATTTTCCCTCTCCTTTCCTTGAAAATGCCTCTTATTTAGGATCTGTTTTGAAAAGTTTTCACAAACACCTTTTATTTGACACCCATATTGGTTACCTTTGGTAAAAAAATATTTAAAAGTCACCCCCTTTATAAAGAGCCCCCATGACCACCTTTTGTACATTTTCCCTTACCTTTCCTTGCAAATGCCTCTTATTTAGAACCTGTTTTGAAAAGTTTTCACAAACACCTTTTATTTCAATATTTGTAATCGAATTCATTTTCACCTTCACAAAATACTCCAACTGAAAATAGAAAAAGACAGCTTCCTTTTAATTTTGTGTATTTTATTTATTTTTATTCTCGAAATCGATTTTCGACCGAGTACAGTTTCGTGACGAAACTAAAAGACGGACTGCAGGAGAAAGGCCAGTTACCAAAACATTGGGCCCGATATGTGGACGATGTGTTTGCATATGTGAAAAGGAGTGACGTGGAGAAGGTCCTTGCTGACCTGAATGGAGCCCACAAAAATACAGTATTCACGATGGAGGAAGAGAAAGACGGTAAACTATCGTTCCAAGATATAGTAGTAAGGAGGACTCAAACAAATATGACTTTCGATGTATACCGGAAAGCAACTCACATACAAAGAACGATTCCAAATACATCAAATCATTCGCAGCAAATCAAGGTTTCTCCGTACAGAGCCATGATCCACAGGATGCTCGATTTGCCGCTAAGCAAGGAGGCTAAGGAAAAGGAGATGAGGTACATTGTTGAGACAGCTAGATTAAACGGCTTCAAGGGCTCGACGATTAGGAGAATGGCACAGAAGATCCAGATTAATAGACAGCGTCAGGGACGATCAACATTATCAAATGCGAATACCGAAAGAACGTACTGGAAGGCTCTAACTTATCACGAAGGCATCAGCAATCGGATCAAGCGGCGAATAAATCAGCTCAATTCTGTACGGTTAATCGAATCAAGCAGCAAGAACCAGCTCAAAAACGTTCTCGGATCAACGAAGGACAAGCGCGAACCACACGAGAAATCTGGTATCTATCGCATCGAATGTCCCACTTGTGAAGAAGTGTACATAGGTCAAACGAGGAGGCTCATTGGCACGCGAATCAAGGAGCATCTAGGCGAAGCAGCAGCAGCAAGAAAGAAAGAACTCCGAATTTCAAGTCAGCGGTAGCGGAACATATTATCACGAAGGGACACGAGATAACAATGGAGGACGCTGTAGTCATCAAGGAAGCTAGAGATATACGTGAATTGGATGTGATGGAAAGCCTGGCAATTACCCGGGAAAGGAAAAAGTTGATGAATCAGGATGACGGAAACTACAGATCATGGCTATTTAAATTAATTAAATAATAATATCTTTTCTGAATCATGTAAAAATAATATTTTTATAACTACCCCTTTTGTAAATTACCTTTCCTACCTTTTATTAGCTTAAGCAAATTTCCCTAATTACTTTTTAATGATTTAGAGTAAATTTCCTTAAACATAGCTAGTATATAAGCAGGAATGTGAGTAAAAATAAATTAATCGCTGAAGAAGACCGAACGATTACGGTCGAAAATCGATTTCGAGAATAAAAATAAATAAAATACACAAAATTAAAAGGAAGCTGTCTTTTTCTATTTTCACCTTTTATTTGACACCCATATTGGTTACCTTTGGTAAAAAAAATGTTTAAAAGTCACCCCCTTTATATAGAGAGCCCCCATGACCAACTTAAAATATTTTTCGCAATGCAAATTTAGAGAGGGAACGACTTGTGACCTAAGTAGAAAATTTCATCACTCTATTTCATGTGGTTTGCGAGAAAACTTACTGTGATGCACGGACGGACCGAGCAGTGGTGCGAACGCGGAAAAGCCCCAAAAATTGAAATACTTGATTTCTATTCGAACTTATTAAAACCTAGTACATGAAGTTTTAATTTGACATGCTCAGCATAAAAAGCTGCAATATTTCAATTTGCGTAGCCTAGACAAACTGATATTTCCATAAATCTTACAGTGGTGGTATTTATTGCTTCACTTTACTTGTTGTTATAATTGTTCTCCCCTTGAAATATTTATGAAATTTAGCTAATTGAAAACTTTGATTTTACATTTCAGACGTTTCTTGAGCGATTTGGCTAATATTGAGTATAAAAGAATAATATTGATATATATATATATATTTATATATATAATGTATATATATATATATATATATATATATATATATATATATATATATATATATATATATATATATATATATACATTTATATATATATATATATAATATATATATATATATATATATATATATATATATATATAAAATATATATATATATATATATATATATATATATATATATATATATACAAAAAAAAAAAAAAAAAATATATATATATATATATATATATATATATATATATATATACAAAATATATATATATATCTATCTATATATATATATATATATATATATATATATATATAAAGTATATATATATATATATAAAATATATATATATATATATATATATATATATATATATATATAAAATATATATATATATATATATATATATATATATATATATATATATATATATATATATATATACATATATATACATATCAATAAATATATAAATAGTAACAAACTACATTAGAAAATTTTGTTAATTTATTGAAACAAATAAACTTTCGCCCAACTCCGCGTAGTTGATAGCAAAACTGAAAAAATAAAACTCTAACTTACATATTTTTTACATATTAGTCCAGCAACAATAGTTCATAATCAATAGAATTGATTCCCTGAATGATGATGCTCACTTCATCTCAATGCAACTTTGTTCACATACATATATTCTTTTGGATGTTACTAGACAACTTTAAATTAGTTCATTGTTAACAGTCCCCGTAAAAACATCATAATGTCAAATATTGTGATTCCTTATTCTCTATTGTTCGACTTTTTTTTAGTTCAGGCAATGAGTTTGAGGGCCTTGAAAACTTAATCAAAATTAATTTTCCCTGATTAAAAGATGACCATGTTTCTTTTGTTTTATAAGCAATGCAAAAACGATTTTCACCTTATTTTAGACAGAAATACAGAAATTAAATTCCGTATTTCAAAATCGGGAAAAGTGTTTCAGAAAATACCAAGACTGGCTTGAAAACGATTTCAAGTGCACAATTGAAGATTTGATAAAGATTCATTAACTTCAAGGAGTAAAGATGGAAGATCAACAAAAGAGTTTGAATTCTGGAGTGACCAAGCAAAGCGATACAAAGTCAATAATTTAACGCAGAATTATTCCCAAGATATTATCGAGGCTGCATCAGTACCTGTGGTACGTAAAAAAGACTCTTTTTTTTAGATTCTGCTTCAGCTTTAATTACTCAGGCCAAACTTTCGAAATATCAATATGAGGTAATTCGACAAGCAAGTAAAGTACCAGGCCATGATATATTCCCGGGATATAAAGAAGTCATCGCAGTAAAAAAAAGGCTGTTATCCTGAAAACGTTTCAGTGGCAGAAACCTCTACTCATGTGTCACTGCAGAAACTCCTAGACCACACTATTCAAAGAATATTTAACACAATTCCTGAAGATGACATAACCGAAACAGCGATGAGGCATCTGGTCAAAGTGAGTACGCACAAAAATTTTATAGCTCTGATACGAGCGATATATTTGACTCACATTTATTTATGACATCACTGGTTACCCTCAGACTAATTAGTAAAAAAATCAAAATTCATTCATGTTTTGCATTTAAAATTGTCATTAAATAGAAGTCTTGAAGTGCCTTATTGACAATTGATAAATATTGTAGTAAATTTATCAACATTGAAAAGTTTTTTTCCGCTGTTTTGATCATTTTGTCCAACGACGGGCAGTCGGACGGACGGAACGGACAGACGAGTCGCAATTTTCATAGGGTATTGTAAAAATATTTTACAATCTCCTTCAAAATGGTCTGATAAATAAATACTTCCGAGTTAAGCCATTAAAAACATTTCCATGAAAAATATTTAATATTTCAGTTGCTACTAAAATAACGAATTATGCTTGCTTTCTTACCTTTGGGCGCCGCCGTTTTGAATGCATGCATTTGCTTTTGGATTTTTTTGAAATATTTGTATCTTAGGGCCTCATTAATCAATGTGCCGAGTCTCGGTCAAATCGGACTTTAGGCTTTGAACTGTCGACTACTTTATTTTTAATGATATTTTTTAAATTTTTTGCACAATATAAGAACTTAGTACAGTTACACATAATTCCAGGTTTCATCAAAATCTATTGGAAAATGTGGCCGCTAGAGGGTCACAAAAATCTGAAAAAAAAATCACATATTTAAACCATCGCCATTTCGATACTTGCCCATTAATGATCACGAAAATAACAAAATCTTTAGACCAAATTATCTTCTATTTCAGAATCAAGTTTCAAATAAATCGAATCAAAACTATAACTTCTAGAAGCCTTTGTAATTTGGAGCTTCAACAAGTCACCATTTTATTTTTTGAGACCTGAGCTTCAGTTTTGTTTATATCGTTCTTTAGACACTTATAGTCTTTATCAAAGTACCAAATTTCATCAAGAAGAAGAAACAAAAAAGACTAACCTAGATAAGAGCAAAAACACAAGTAACGAATGTGATCAGTAGAATCAGAAGTCCCAAATGGCGATGGACCGGGTATTTAGCAAGAATATCGGACAATAAATGGACCACAAGAGTCATGAATTGGTACCCAAGGGGAATCAAAAGACCGAGACGGTGCCCAAAACTTAGATGCTACTATGACATAAGACAGCTGGCCGGTATTACCTGGACACGTACAGCCAAAGACAGAGAAAAATGAAGGGCAATGAGAAGTTAATACTTAGGGGAGGCTACACCATAAGCCGTATACATGGTTGATATGCTGCGCATCAGCATACTTGGCCTAAGTTGCGCTTGTTCAACGGTGCGTCCAGTGACCAGAGCCACAACATCATCCGCATAGCCGACCAAGCGCGACTCATCTGGCATCTCAAGTCTCAGTAGCCCGTCGTAAGACACGTTCCACAGGTCCGGACCAAGGATAGATCCCTGGGCAACACCCGATGTAATTTCCATCCTTCGTTGGCTCTGTGTCGTGTCGTAGAGCAGGCTTCGGTCCTTTAGGTAGTTCCTCAAACGCCGCATTAGATATTCTAGAACTTGAAAAGAGTTTTCCACCGTGTCCAGAATATCCACCGATCTAGCGGAGTTGAAGGCATTCCAGACGTCGAGTGTCACCAACAGGACGATCCGTCGCTTGGTGCGACTATATGCCTCTGCCTTTTGGACCGCGTTCACCACCTCTGCAATTGCATCAATGGTAGAACGTCCTGCTCTAAAGCCGTACTGCCGAGGAGATAGGTCCCCAGCACCACGAATCGCGTCAGTGAGTCTTCCCTTGATGAGTTTCTCTAGCACTTTCCCAGCTGTGTCTAGCATGCATAGCGGGCGGTATGCAGACGGCGATTCGGGATTTCCCTTCCCCTTGCTGACCAGCACGAGCCTCGCCACCTTCCATCGTACCGGAAAAACCCCGTCCCGTAGGCAAGCGTTGAATGTGCTGAGCAGCAAGTCAGGACAATGGTGATAGACGAGCTGCAAAACCTCAGCTGAAACACTTCCTCACTTTCAGGGAGAGGACTGCCTCCTCCAGTTCCAGCTGTGTGAAGAGTGGGCACTCGACTGCTGTTTCACCATGGACAGCGTCAGCACGGACGGGATGGGCGGGGAAGAGTCCCCGCACTATCTCGTCCATCTTTTCCGCGTCATGAATACAAGGCTTCCGTAGGGCACCAAGTTTCCCCATGACCAGCTTGTAGCCAAGGCCCTACGGATCCCTATTTACATCGTCCACGAGGTCTTGCCAGCATCGGGCCTTGCTCTTGTTAATAAGCCTGCGAAGATATTTCCTGCCGGACCTGTATGCTGCTAGCCTAGTGTCTGCCTCCCCCCGTGTTCGCGCCCGCTGGGCCTCTCGCCGAAGTTTGTGACACTCGCTTCTTTGTTCGGCGATCTCGTTTGACCACCAGTATACTGGAGGCTTACCATGTCGGGGTCTCCGACGGGGCATGGAAGACTCGCAAGCAGCTATGATGGTACTCATAGTTGAGTTCACCAAGTCCTTGGCTGTAGGCCCTCCACTCCCTGGCGGAGCTCCCAGCAACGGTGCGCCTGCCGTAAGCGCGTCAGCAAACCTCTCAACGTCCATCCTCCCAGTCCTCCATCCGAGGATTGAAGTTTGGGTATATGCACGCAGAGTGGTACCGTCGTGAATCTCAACAGCTATATACTGGTGATCACTAGCCGAGTAGTCCTCTAGTACTCGCCAGTTGTGTACTCTGGGTACCAGGGACACTCGTCACATCGGGTATGGTTCCTACGCAGCCCCAGCGGTGGAAAGTAGGGGTGTTACCAGTATTTAGGACAAAAAGCGCTGTTCTGGCCGCCATGTCCAAGATTTGCTTTCCCCTTGGGTTGGATTGTGGCATACCCCATTCAATGGCCAGCATGTGGCCCTCTGTGTTCGAGACAGCGTCCTCCAGGGCATCGAGTTTGGTTCGAAAAGATCGCATTACCTCGTTAGGCGTCAGATAAACACTGAAATATGATATCCCTGAACACCGCACCCACACAAAACCATCCCCGCGTCCATGGCCCTGCACCTGAAGGCGGGCGCTGTCTCGAACCCAGATGGCCGAGGTACCAGATTTGTCAGGGTACCACGCTTGCGAGTCCTTGTTATGATGTTGCTCGCTCAGCAACAGGAGGTCAGCTTTCTTATCCCTCGCAAACTGCTCAAGTAGGTCCTGGGCGTTTGTGCTTCGGTGCAAATTGACCTGCAGGATACGGATCATTTGAGTATCGATTTGGCTTTAGTTAGGGCCTCCTTGAAAACCCAGCATCTCCCTGTCCCCGGCTCATGTTTGAGGTCGCCGGGTGCTAGCTTAGCATCCTTGCAAAGAATGCATTTTGCCTCGTTCGTGCACTCCTTCCTTTTGTGCCCCGTTTCACCACATTTGTAGCACAGAGATCTCCTGTCGGGTCACCTACAGCCATACGCGGTGTGTCCGTATTCGAGGCATCTGAAGCAGCGGATAGGGATCGCTCTTCTCCGTATCCTGCAGATCACCCAACCTATCTTAATTTTGCCCTTCGCCAGGATTTGCTGGGCGTCTTTATCAGCTAGATCGACAATAGCCATGCGTTGCCCCCTTGTGTTTTCACGTGTCAACCTTGCCTTGACTTCACTTAAGCTGGGGAACTCCCTCCTAATGGCATCCTCTACTTCAGCTTTGTCCGTGACGCAGTCGAGGTCCCTGATTTCCAGAGTGGCCATTGGTTCGAGCGAGGCAACCGTTGCCGCATCTCCAAGAACCTTTTGAACCGCGTCACGGAATGCATCTTTGTTTGTGGCCTCTGGCCCGAATTCCACCAGCAAGCCCCCGGTCCGGGTTCGTCGAACTGCTTTGATGGCAATTTTGGTGTCGTCTGGCTTGACTGCTGCTTTAATTTCACGGAGGACACCTGCGTAGGTTCGGCCCTTGGTGGGTTTAATAAGCAGTGCCTCTTGCATGGGTTTGCGCCGCGGTTTGCTTTTTGTTTTCTGCGGTATATTGGGGGTTCTTTGTTCTTTTCATGGTTGAGCTCTTTGTCTATTTTTTCTAGGAGTAGCTTTTTGGCCGCTTTTTTCGC